>OY796880.1:46323680-46923680 GCA_963680785.1 Diplosoma virens
AATTATCAGCTTCAATGTTACTACATATATCTGTGTTTCTCAACCTATGTGCCGCGAAAGATTTCGGAAAAAATTAGCTAGGGACGTCGAATATTGCGCTGTTTACACGTGAAATATGTAATACTCGGAGCGAAGACCGTTTTTATTTAGAAAGAATTGATTTAGGAAAGGAAATTCACTAGAGAGACTGTGAATGCAGGTGAAGAGTTTTTTTTAGAGATTAGATAATTTTGGGTGCAGAAATTAAGGCTCTTAGCTCAAGTGCGCCGCGAACTTCAAAAGATACCAATTTTGTGCCGCGACCAGAACAACGGTATTTTTGGGTAACTCTAAATTACCAGTGTAGGCAGTGTAATCAGTGTATAGGCAGTGTTGGCAGTGTTGGCAGTGTAATCAGTGTATAGGCAGTGTTGGCAGTGTTGGCAGTGTAGGCAGTGTAGGCAGTGTAGGCAGTGTAGGCAGTGTAGGCAGTGCAGGCAGTGCAAGCAGTGTAGGCAGTGTAGGCAGTGTAGGCAGTGTATAGGCAGTGTATGGGCAATGTAGGCAGTGTAAACGCAGTGTAGGCAGTGTATAGGCAATGTTGGCAGTGTAGGCAATGTATAGGCAATTTAGGAAGTGTATAGGCAGTGTAGGCGGTGTGGGCAGTGTATAGGCAGTACAGGTAGTGTTTGGCAACTGGGTTATATGGCGGGATTGGTGGTAGTGGTGGTGAGTTTATTCAACCCATTTTTGGGGATGGGGGTGCGGATCAACTCCGCTGAGCCCCAGTAATAGGAAAACTCCCCACGGACGGGACCAGAAGTCCATAATAAAGAGGGAGTCGCCGATGATAGCCCGATGCATAGGGTCAAGTACAGGGCAGTACAGCACGAGATGGGAAAGGTCCTGTGATTCAGAACCACAGTTGCTGCCTGAAGGAGTCTCGGCTCAACCAACTCTGTGTAGATATGTGTCAAGGCCTACACTGCCCACACTACAATGTCTATGACGCCAAGCAAGATTGTAAAGATATTTTTGACTCCAACTCCGACCCCACCTTTTCAAAATTGTTTGGCTCCTATTCCCATTGCAATTTTTTAAACCTTTACGGCTATAATTCCGACTCCGACTCCACCTATTTAAAAACTTTTGACTCTGACTCTGTCAAATCTAAAAAACAACTCCGGTTCCGACTCCTTTCTAAAGTGGGATCCGGCTCCGAATCCCGCCCCATAACCCTGTTGCCAACACTGCCTACACTGCCTACACTGCCCACACTGCCTACACTGCCAACACTGCCTACACTGCCTATACACTGCCTACACTGCCTATACACTGCCTACACTGCCTACACTGCCTATACACTGCCTACACTGCCTATACACTGCCTACACTGCCAACACTGCCTACACTGCCTACACTGCCTATACACTGCTAACACTGCCTATACACTGCCTACACTGCCTATACACTGCCTACACTGCCTACACTGCCTACACTGCCTACACTGCCTACACTGCCTATACACTGCCTACACTGCCAACACTGCCAACACTGCCAACACTGCCAACACTGCCAACACTGCCTATACACTGCCTACACTGCCAACACTGCCAACACTGCCTACACTGCCTATACACTGCTAACACTGCCTATACACTGCCTACACTGCCAACACTGCCAACACTGCCTACACTGCCTATACACTGCCTACACTGCCAACACTGCCAATACCGTCAACACTGCCTACATTGCCTATACACTGCCTATACACTGCCTACACTGCCTACACTGCCAACACTGCCAACACTGGTAATTTAGAGTAACCGGTATTTTTGGAATATAACTGATTTTGTGGACAAAAGTTAAAAATCTGAGCCGAATTCTGAATGAAAATTTTTTTTTAGTGATCACCTGATTTTGAAAAAAATTTAATAAAAATAGTCTGAAGGTGCCGCAATTTTTGAAAAACTTCAAAAATGTGCCGCAATCGGAAAAAGGTTGAGAAAGACCGGGTTAGACCTTGCCTTGGATGAAAGATTTTACTAACTTCAAAACGAGACTAAAGCCAACTTCAAACAAATTTTGTTTGCGCGGCTCCGCGTGTTTATTCATTGCTAATACACTTGCTGCATTTATACGACAAATATCAAGCAAAATGCAATTGTTGTCCATTTTCGAGACTTGGCTTTACACGAATAGAAAGTAATTTTTGATCTACAATGTCTGTACCTCCTTTCATATAAGCACACAACTTGTATAAAGCGGATTTCTTCTTTTACATTTTTGAAATTTAAAAAATTGGGTGCATTGTTGATAAGGTTGAAATATTTTGCTTTCCTTTGGTTTTTGAGTTTAAAATAAAAGAATTGAAGTTGAAATTTTTTTCAGGTTCATTCCAAAAATTTTTTTAGAAATCAGTATCTCTATTACACACTTGCTTTATTTCGTTTGATATTTTTTTGCGCTTAGCTTGAATAGTTCCGATGGTAGTAATATTCCGTTCCAATAGCCATTATACCAAAGGTAGTGAAGTGTATGATCGATTGTAAGATCAACTTTTATAACAAAGCCAAATCAAGTGGTCGGGATTACATCCGAATTTGTTTAATTTTATACAAAAAGAAATCTAAATCTACAGTTACTTCTTTTTCTACATAAACAACTTCACTTGGAAAGTGAGATTAAAAGCATTTTATTGCCTCGTAAAGTGTTTGAGTAAACACAGTTAATGAACAGTTCAGTCTCAATTGTTTTGATAAACAGTTTGTAATTTATCTTTTTCTCGCTTTTGGCTGCTTTTTTCTCGCGTTTTATGAAACAGTCAAAAAACTAGTAACTAGGTGTCAAAAAACTATTCACTCCAAAATTACTTGAGAATTTTTTCAAAAATTGCACCAACTTTTAGATGAATAAAAATCAAGAAAAGTCATAAAATTTGAAGAAATTCGTGCAATTAGTTTTTGAACAGCACACAGCATTTTAACACCGCGGGCAGTTTCAGCCCCCCAGTCTTAATAGGGTTAATTTTGTAGTTTATTGATCCAAAATAGTTCTTTAGCTTTCCGATAATTACTAGATTTATAGAGTTTTTTCATTTTAATGTATTTTTTACTTTAGAATCTGACTTATTGTAGCGTGAATTTAGTTTAATAAAGCCAACAATTAATTAGAAAATTTTGATATCTCACCACAGCATCACGACAACGACAAACTTATTTCTCAAGTCAAAGATATCAAATATAAGCTTTAAAGTAAATTTATTTGGCATAGTTTTTAGTCAAGACATGATGCCATCTGGCGCACTTTGGTATGATTTTACCTAGATTGGAAAAAAGACATTACTTACCCTCAATATGTCTCAAGTTTATTGAATTTTTTTCATATTGGGTTTATTTTCAGTTTTAGTTAACTAAAAAATGCAAACAGAAAACTTGTATGTTTAAGAAGAAATTGGTCCATACAGCAAAATTGAATTCTTTTTAAAGTTTAATGCCAGAAACAAAAGCAAGTCACCCACAAAAAATAGACAGTCAAAATTATAACTCGTTTAAAATTTATAATTAGTTCCACAACAAGCATTTACCTGCTTTAACAACTTAATTTTTTTTAGGTACCGTCAGGTCAATCAACATTCATCTTTTTTAGGGCCCATGGAATATTTTTATATAGTAAGTATTTTTTCTTAACAGATGTTTAAGATATACTGTCGCTGATTTCTTCTTTCGACCAATGGTGTGAGTGAATATCTGTTGTTTTATGCACAAAAAACCGTTAAACAAAATCATTGATTTGACTTTTCCTTTTTACGTCTGTTATTCTTGTTTTCAAAATGATAACAATTCACTTTTTTGCTCAACATCATTGTCACTATGCCATACAAACTAGTTGATTTTACAACTATTTTTCTTATTTTTGTTGACATTCATTCCATTTGTCTAGTCTTTTAAATTTTGGTTAAGAAATTATTTTATTTTATTTTATTTTTTTATTTTTACATTTATCCTCGTGATTCGCAGGAAAGCGACGGAGGCGCTGATACATAGGGTAAGCAATTACCCCGACCTGCTTCCGGAGATGCCAAGATATTGCTGTCCGCTTGTAATTTAATAGAGATATGATTTTAATTTAGAATTGCTTGCCAAGACCACCAAGCAGGGGAAAGTGCCGTTAAGTGTCTTTTCCAAGGACACAACAGAATGGCGCGAGTAGGTTTTGAACGGAGACCATGTCAAGTCCCGGCACTCTTACCATTCAACCACGCTGCCGACGAAATTGATTCTAATTCTTAAAATTTGGCTGTTTTTAATAGGGCTCTTGTTAAAAAGTTGTTTTTTTGAAAACTTAATGATTTTTAACGATCGATCGGTGCAGAAGTTTGGCAGCTTTCTTTGTTTATCGCTCTAAAAAAGATTAAATTCTATAGTTTTGTTTTGATAAACTTCAAAACTAATAAGAAAATGAACGTTTTTATCTATAAAGTGTGGTAAAACAGAGGTTGTAAAAAAAAATTAGTTTTCCTTACAAGTTACTTACAAAAATATTGATTTATGTATAATTTTTGTCCACATCCGAACTGTTCTTTTTTATTGAAAATCAAACAAAAAGACCTGATTAGAATTTTGCAGCCACCAGTCAAAATAAAATTGTCAAAATTAAAGCTTAAAAAAATGAAAACACAATATTGCTAAAAGCAAAAAAATTATTATTGATGTCAAGCTCAGTGTGCTCTCTGCCCTGCTGTGGTTCCTTGGATTATGTTCAGTAACCTCACTTGTTCACTGACACCTGTTGAAAAATTCCAAATGAGAGTTTGTCAACTTAGCATTTATTTTCTATATAAATAAAACACCCAGCATTTACTTTTACGCCTTTATAAAGTTTAAAGAAGCATTTGTTATAAAAAACCGGCTCAAATGCAAACGATTTCTATTTAAGTCCTTTATCACTAGCACCACACTTACTGTAAACGAAAAGCGTCATTGTTGGTTTTTATCATTTTCAAAATGCTTCAGAATTCCTACTCGTTGTTGCTGGTAACGTTCAACGCGGAGACGGCGACAGAATCTGACTGTATTCAATCTTCTAATATCTGTAGCACAATAAAAGATAATGATGATGATGACATTGCGACTTAAACGAAAATCAAGTTTATTACTTATTTGGAAGACGCAAAGTAAATTTTTAATTTTGCTATTACAAACTGAAGTAACCTAAAAAATTTAAGAACATAACTCAAAGTACCACAAAAACGCAAATAATATCAAAAGAAAATCTTTTAGCAAATCCATGTATGATATATTAACTAAAAATTATCGTCCTCAGCCTTTGCGAAAAATATAATAATTTCAAATATTGGGTCGCAACATATTTTGCCAAATACATGATAGAACCTTCATTTTGGTGTTTGCAAAGGGGTTTTGAAGGACCACCATCTCATTTTTCATAATTTTAAATTTTTACAATATTACCTGAAGGTTATTTAAAGGTCAAACAAGATACCACCCAAAATATTGCATATTTACAGAGAAACAGATTTAATTTACTTTGTAAAGCGCAGTATTTTAATTTCATGATAATGAAAACTTCAACGCCTGACCAAGTAGATTTGACCAAATAGGAGCTTCCAAATGAAAATATTAATCCTTTTCGACATATTTTCGACAAGCTATCTGACTTAGTTTAAAATTCATTTGTTTTCTGGTAGAATTAGAGGCAAGTAAAACTTCAAAAAATACAAAAGGCGTAATATATTTATAAAAGAAAAACTCAACACGACGTTTCGTCCGTTACATCGGGCGGACTTCATCAGGTAAAAGCAAAGCACAATGCGCACCGTATTTAAAAAACCAAGAAGTTAAAAACACAAATTAATAAACACATGGTGAGAAGCGAACATACATAACAATTTAACAAATACTTCGTGCAACAGAAACAAATTTAGCAGTTTGAAAACCCACATTCGTTGAGATTTTTTATATTGCTATAAATTTTTGGAAAAATATATAGCAATATTTTTGCTTTGCTTTTACCTGATGAAGTTCGCCCGATGTAACGGACAAAACGTCGTGTTAAGTTTTTTTTTAATAAATATATTACGCCTTCTGTATTTGTTGAAGTTTTACTTGCCTCTAATTCTACCAGAAGAACAAATGGATTTTAAACTAAGTAATATCCCTGGTAACAGTGTTTATATCAATTACAAAGCCATCAAAGACCGCCATGGTTCTGGTGTATTAAAGTTAATTAGAAGCTTAATATCCCAAGGAAAAAGGATTGCAAGGCATAGGGCGCATCTATTTTTTAATCATTCGTGTTTGAGAGAAAATATTTTAACAAAAAGCTTAGTTATAAAATCTCCTATAAACACTAGTGCAGGAAGAAAATTAGCAGAAAAATTTGGTTTTAATTGTTTTAAATTACGCATCAATGAATCACACTTTTGGATAAGAAATAGTCTACGGTTTATGGAAAATGTTAGAGGAAAATTACTAAAGAATTCCGTAATTGATTTTAAATCTATTTTAAAACATGTAGAGTTTACTGCTAATAAACTCTATAACACACTAATGAAGCATTATAAAGATAAAATTGCAAAATTGAAGGAAGATTTTAAATAGAAGTACGACGACAAGATGAAAAATTTAAATAAAAAAATGATCAATAGTAACATAAAAAACAAAGATAATTGGGTTGTTAACCTTTCTAATAAAAATTTATCAGAAGATGAAAGTAAAGTGTTATTATTAGGTTTAAATTTTTTAGTCTCACAGGATTATATTCCAAAAACTGAAATATTGGCTAATATTGAGAAAGGTATAAAGAATTTACCTGACAATATATCTTCTATAATAAGAAGCAAAGTTGTGGATATATTAAACAAGAAACACAAGAGTATTCCAAATTTATCGATTAAAGAGAAAAAGGCATTGAAAAATTTACGAGATGATACAAATATTGTGATTACAAAAGCAGATAAAGGTAACTGTACAGTTATTATTGATAAAGATAAATACGAAGAAAAAATTTTTAAATTGTTAAAAGATAAAGATGCGTATGTTATTAAAAAATGATTTAACGAAAAACATTGAACGAAAACTAAATAAATTTATTTTTGAATTATATAAAATTGATCGTTTATCTTAAAAAGAATATTTTTATTTGCGAAGAACTGATGCTATTGCGCCACGCATTTATGGGTTACCAAAGATTCATAAACCAGACTGGCCTCTTCGACCGATTGTTTCTTTTATTAATTCACCTTTATATAATCTGTCCAAATTTGTGGCTAAAATATTAACACCTTTAATAAATTCCAATAATTTATCAATAAAAAAATTCATTCGAATTGATCGATAGAATATCTAACTTTAAAATTAATGAAAACGATTTGATGCTTTCGATGTTGTGTCTTTATTTACTAAAATTCCTGTACATATAGCTAAATCAGTTATACGTGATCGACGCGATCACGATTCAAAATCTACACCCAACATTCTTTTGTTTCCTTGTACAAGACACTTTATACGGCACTTTCTTCTGCTTGGCTGTTATAGCAAGTAGCTCTAAATTTCAAACATGTCTTTAATCAAAGATAAAAAAAAACAAATAAAAAATTTCAACAGCATAATGAAAAAGAACAATAATATTTTTGCATTTCAGAGAGCAGGACACAGTAATTTTTTGATTGTTAACCAAAGTATAGCGCCTCCGGCGCTTTCCTACAAGTCAGTTAGATAAACAAAGATGGAAAAAAATGAACAAAAATATACATCGAATTCACTGTTTCTGGTGCATAAAATTGTTTTCCTGAATTCATATTGAAGTTTTTATACAAATCAATTGTTACGCAAAAGAACACGTTGGTATTCGTGGATCAGTTATATATAAAATATACTGAGATATTTATCTCACTGTCGACAAAAAAAAGACATATCTTTTCTAAACTGATTTAGAATGTGAATTAGCGTTTATGAACAATTTAATCAAAATTTCTTTGCATAAAGTTTTTGTTGTTATATCAAAATAAATTGTTGAGATAAAAATTGTTAAATTAAAATAAAATCCAAAATTTTTTTTAGATCAATAAGTGGCTCTACTAATAACGAAAAACAAATCACCGGAAATGATAATAGTAACAACCAGCGAAACATTGTAGTCATATCCTGGGTGATCATAACTGTAAATATAAATTACAAACAAGTTCTATTTTTAGGTCCAGACCCAAAATATGGCTTCTAATCCAGCCCGACACCGAAAATACTTTAAAGATCTAGGTAAATAATGAAGCTAAAGTAAAAAGACAATAAAATTACTATGCAAGAGTATAAATTAGATTTCAAATTAGGCCCAAATTAAAATAAACAAACTTAAGTTGTATTTGTTCCGAATTAAAAACTGACGCAAAATTTGTTCCGAATTAAAAACTGACGAAAAATCAGGACATGATTTACAACTTTTCTGTGATAAGCAAATCGTATATTGATTATTTGTTATCAAAACGATACATGCTCAAATACCATTGTAAAAAGTAGGTATGGCCTATTGCTAAACCGTTTTTTAAGTAATGTAATGATTATTCCAATCTTCTTAAATACATTGCAACGACTTTATTTCAGAAAGTAGAAAAGAAAATATTTCAAAAGCGGTCATATAACTACAGTCATCGATATAAATCTATAATATATCGTTAAAATATTAACAATAGATATTGTTCCTCTATAGTCGCTTTGGAGACTTTCCTCCACTTTCTTTTTTCCTGAAATAAGTGTTTTACGATTGGCCTCCTCTCACTTAAAACGATTCCTCGCTGTACTTGTATTAATTTATTTTGCGTTTATAATAATTTTGACTTGAAATTATGTTGAGCATGTTGAGTAAACAAAAAACACTCAGCTTATGTGGTTTGTTTATGATGAGAAACAAATGTAGTGAGTAGGTCTACAATAACAATGTGTATCCATATAAAATATTGATAGTAGAGGTTTAACCATTAAATACAACTGAAGAGAATAAAAGGGTAACATTATCAGTTAACACTACCAAGCTATAATCAAAGCATGAGGCAAAAATCTACATGTATAAGATTTGTAAATGTCATGAACTTATTTTTCGATTAAATTGAAATAATAAAACAAAAAACTTCTCTTGGAGTCATTTAAGACTTAAAGGGCTCATATTTTCAAATTCTTTTTCACTTGTAAATAAATAAACAAAAAACTATTACGAAGGACAAAACAAGATAGACGAAAGCTAATTCAAAGCATTCAAATTTAAAAAGAAAATGAATCAGGAATAAAATCAGACAAAGAGAAATGATGCAGCAAATTAAGAAGGCCTGAAGGACAAAAAGAGGTGAGGGTCGACTAAGACAGATATATTGAATGAAGTTGGTAGCTACCGTAGACTCAAAGAGGTGCATTTTCAGTGAACCTCTTATCGTGATTAAAAGCTGTTCTTAAACAGGTCAAACATTATAATACCTAAACAGTTACATCAAGTTAAAAAATTACCCTGCGTTTACAACACTAACAACACTAACCAGTAAAAAATAAAAGTTACTCCAGGCTCATTTTTTAAACTTGATTCTAAAACAATTTTGCAAAAAATCGAAGAAAATTTTCTTTACTTTCATGGCTTGACTACAGGAACGTGGTTAACCTTTGATACCATCCCGAGTCAAGGTCGGGCAAACCGGTTTGAAAGACTTGCAAGTATTAGTACAGAGACTGTTTTATTTTGTCTTCAAATGTCAAATAAGGACGATAAAAATGATCTTTAGTGTAACGAATTGTTTTTCAAAGTAATTTACTTGGTTTCTTAAAGAGAAATTTGTAACGTAAAACGAGAGATGAAAAGTAAAGTTCTTCAAATTCATCTAGTGAGATTATAAGATTAATTTGTTGGAGACTTTGAATACATTTCCAAAGCAGCGTTAAAAATATGTACTGCTCATCATATTTGCAGTCAAACCAGCTAATAGCTAATCCAGCAATACTTTGCTGTAGTAACTGAAATCACTAAAAGGAAAGTTTTGTTTAATAAATAACATTGCTGCTACTTAAATCACTGAAATGCCTGATTTGTATTTTTGCTTATTGAGTTATTTGAGATTATTTTCAACAAATTTTCAAGTAACAAAACTTAATTTTTTTTTGTAGTTTTTCTTTTTGTGGTTTAGTGTGAATTGAAATGGCAGTCATTGAGGTTAACAAGTGATGAATAGGCGGCTGCATAAGTGTTGAGAACCCATAGTTAAAAGTAAAAGCCAAAACCGTTTTTAGATAGTAAGTAAAGACCAAAAAAAGTATTTACTTTAATTTAAAAACTATTTTGTCCTTAAAAATTTGGCCATAAAAAATTTGTTTAATTATATGTTCAGTAATTAATTCTGGGTCGGAGTACTCGGAGTGAAGACAAAACCGTGTCTGGCCCCGGTCGTGACATTGCCACTCGGTGACAAAAAAATAACAGAAAGTTTTTAAAAATGCTACTCCTTCTTTTTTAGCAAAATCATTAGCTGGAAAAATGCGTTTTAAAACTTATTTTTGATTTCTAAAAAAAAAAGAATTTATGGTTTTGTAATATTAAATTTCGTAATATTAATATGTAACTTGTGTTTTGGAATATGAAAATTTTTTCGCCGTTCTTTAACCAAAAAATGAAAAAGTTATTCGGGTCTATTTTAACTTGTGCAACGTTTGCGAAGACATGTTTGCTGGCGTTAAATTAGTCCAGATTCAACACGTCGCAGTTGTATATCGTTGCAAATTCAGCTTGTATACCATGCAGTCTTACAAATAGGCAAGAGATCAACTTAGTTGTGCAGTAAGGAATTCATAAAAAGGCGAGAGTTTGAGTTTGCATTGTCGTTTAACTGTAGTTTAAAAAAATTTGTACGTCTTGTCAGCGGCTTGCTCTGAGAGCTGCAGTATTCATCTCGACAAACCCGCGAACTTCCACAAAGATTTTTCAGATATTCGAGATTCCATTCACTACATCTATTACGAAATTGCTCTGGAGTTATGCAATTTTCAGACTGAAAACAAACAACATAAACAATGTTATGAAGAAAAAAATTCAAAAATCATAATTAAGTAGCTAAACCTAGAAAACTCGGCAGCGTGGTCGAATGGTTGATGGCGAACATGATCAAACATGGTCTCGGTTCAAAACCTATTCTCGCCGTTCTGTGCTGTACTGGGAAAAGACACTTTACGACACTTTACACTTTACATTCTGCTTAGCAAGCAGTTCAAAATTTTGATAATATCTCTTAATACTCGTAAAACTGAAAACCAAATAAAAAAATTTGAATCAGATAGCAATATGTTAGCATCTCTGGAAGCAGGTCGGAGGAATTGCTTGACAGTTGCCCTGACGCCTCCGATGATTTCCTTCAAGTCAAGGGAATAAATATAGAGATTAAAATAAATGAAAAAGGTCGATTCGTCAAAAGACAACCGACCGAAACAAATGCGCAAACACCTAGTGCATAATTTTTAACTATGAAGAAAGTGGTTTTGATGGCAAAACTTGGGCTTTGGAAGCGTTTCTTTGGTCTTTTCTAAACATTACATGCATGAAGCTGTCAAACTTGATTTTTGCATGCAAAAAAATTTTTTTTTCACAACTTAAATTTGTACTAGGTATTTGCGCAATTTTAATTTGAGTTTCCATCAATCAATTCAATTTCTCCTTGACATTTATTTAATCACAATTGTACAAACTAAACAAAAAACTATATGACGTCAAATAATAATTGTACCTAATCCGTAAAAAAAGATAACAAAACATTTTATTCACCAAAACAAAATTTTAACGACAATTTTTTAGCTGATATACTCTATTTTAAGAGCCAAATATTTTAACCAAATGATTTTTATAAAATTTGCTTTCATTAAAAACTCACCATGCTTTTCAATGGCCTTTCCAAAATATTCTGTTGAGTACAAAAATTAGATGTTCCTAAAAAAGCAGCAAGAACAATTCGTATCAGACAATATAGAAATTGGAAAAAAAAGCAAAATTCAACTGATTTGTTGCAAGTCTGTTCAAGCATTATGAGACAATAATTTTGTAAAAATGACTGAAATTAAGTATTATTGAAGAAATCGCGACAAGTTTTTTCTTTTTTTATTTCATCTCATTCGTTTTTATTTTAAACAGCAAAGTTTAGGCTAATATCTCGTATTTTATCTCGTAATATACAGCAACTTGCTGTCCAGAAGTTTGATAATATGAGTAGGCAAGGAGTGTAAAATTAGATTATGAAGAGGTGATACGACAAAGATTGTAATTGAAACTTTCTAAAGTAAAAACTCTTACAAAAGTGAACTAACAATATTTAAAAGAAACGAAAAACGCAATTTTCAATTAAATATATTGGCGCCGAAATATGGAATTCTATACAGCACTCAATTTGAAATTTTTGTCATTGTAACTTTACAAATGAATACACTCGTATAATGTCACTGTTAACTAATGCAAAATGAAGTTAGTTTTGGTAGCGTGATTTGATTGTTTTTTTATTACTTTAAACCTTGATTTGTTAGTTACTTTTCTTGCCTAATCGCTGTTTGCTTTTCTAAAGTTTTTCTTTTTTTTATTTATTTATTTAATTTGTTCGTTGTATTTTAATTGACGCAATAAGGTGGTTACTGAACTTGTAGACCTTGCGTCATTGCATTATGCTAATGCTTCTGTCAATGAGTTGCAGCTCCTGTCAGTGTGAGAAAGCCTCTAAAAGCCATAAGAATGGCTTCCGTGGACAAATCAAAAACAATTTCAAGATGTGTAGCGCGAGTGGCTAAGCATGTAAAAATACAACCGTTTTTTTTAGTTTGTTTCGTTCTTCAAGTCACATAAATAATCAACTCCACAACCTTCAAAGGAGCGTCGCCATACGGATGTACGACCAGTGGGCTGTGGCGTTATCTGCTGACTGCAAGGTTTAACATTACGATTTCGACACTCAATATACAATTTTTTAATATATTGCTTTACAGCTGGTCTTCCTCGCAAAATGTGATATTTCTGCCATAATTTATTTTAATTCATTTCAATGCGTAATTAGCGACAAAAGAATTGCACTTCACGTGCGAACCAGCGATAATAACCACTATAACATGATGGGGTCGTGGGTACACCAAAGAATATTTGTGTCATAAGGCACATCGGATTTTTGTTATCGCCCAATTAAACGTAAAGAACCGTCTTCTACAAAGGGGCAGTATGCCCGCAAAAGTTTTAACATTTTCAAAAGTTCATTTTATCTGATTGCCATACTTCCCAGCCTCTATGTCACGACAATCTCAAAGAAAAAAGCTTGCTTTTGAGCACATCGAATCAATCAAACACACAGATCAATCCGCGCCACCACCAAATTGCGCGCAAAAGGCGAGGCAAAGTGCTGTGATGCATAAGTAATTGATTGATAACCGATGGCTCCTGCATCGTTTTGCCGCAAATTCTATTTTCCGTATGTGTTGAAGATGTGGATTCGCAGGAGAACACAATTCAGTTTGCACTAAAGATGCGATATTCGACGCAGCTAAACCATTTTGCTCCAGAAGTATGCAGTTCCATTTCTCTGCATGCTGCAACAAAAACACTGGGCCAAAAACAACTTTTTAGCCACTGATGGTCTGGATGGAGACAGTCCTTGACTGAAGTAATCCGCAAGATTTTGCGCAGTATTTATCCAGTGCCACTGGCTGCACATGAAATTCGGTAAAATTTGTTTCACGCGATTTGTTTCCAAAATAGATAAACTTTTATTTTGATTCTTTAAATAACCAAGAACAGTTTGAGAAACTAAAAATTTGATGACTGAGAGTTTAACACGTGTTCACTGGTAACCATGTGTAAAACTTCGACTAATTTCAAGGCAGCATATTACTCCGCTCGCGGTCCAGATGGTAGGTGCTTTCACGCAGCCTGGGCCGTGAGTAAGTCTGTTCATTGATTTTAAAATGACAGACCGAAACCGAACCTACCAAAACGGAAGAGTATCCACCCATTCCGATGTTCAGTGTGGGTCTGCTAATCGGCAAACGTCCTTTTCAGGACGGGACAATGTTAAGATAAAACTGCCCTTTTCAGGGCACATTGCCAACAAGTTCCGAAGACCCACTATTCTTCAGCTGAACATCGAAGGCCTCACTGCAAGCAAGATGAACGTTCTTCATCATCTCGCTATGCAGTCTGAGGCACTCGTCATCCTACTGCAGGAGACCCACTGCACTGATGCAGAGAAGTTGGTACTACCAAACTACCAACTAGCTGGGTCTTCTTTAAGCGGGAAGCATGGCCTTGCCACGTTTGTCCACGAGCGACTGAGATACATTCCTTTGGACCAATCTCCACCGACATCGGAGATCGAGTGGTTGTGTGTAGACGTTGATGGCTATAAAATAGTCAACGTCCTCAAACCACCGCCAACGCGATTGCGAACCCTGGATCTCCCAGTGTTTCCTCACCCCTGTCTGTACGCTGGCGATTTTAACTATCGTCATGCTGACTGGGGTTACGATGACAACAGTCCGGATGGTGAGTGCTTGGCTGGATGGGAAAGTGTTAATTGTCTTGCCCTCCTATATAATGCCAAGGACGCTGCCAGTTTTTATTCCGGCCGCTGGAACACTGGCACCAATCCAGATCTAGCTTTCGCTAGCGTAGGTCCAAACAGTCGCTTACCGGATAGACGTGTCCTTGACAAGTTCCCCAGGTCACAACATCGACCTTCGCTTATTACACCACCAAGGTTTGCTATGGCAGTGCCAAGCATGCCTGTTAAGCGATGGAACTTCCGTAAGGCCAAATGGAGTCACTACATTGCTTTGACGAAGAAATTCGCAAAGACTTTGTTGCCGCCTGATACACTTCATGTGGATGCGGCTTACCAGGACTTCTGTAACACCATTAAGAAAGCAGCCAAAAAGACTATCCCACGTGGGTATCGAAATAACTACATTCCGTGTTGGGATGCAGAGTGTGAATCCCTCTATAAAACCTTTCTGCAGTCTCCTCAGGGAGACGACTCAAGTTTGGCTGCTACAACTCTGCTTGCCAAGCTTGACAGAAAGCGGAGGGATCGATGGTCCGAAGCAGTTCGGAGCATTGACTTCTCACACTCTAGTCGAAAAGCGTGGAGTATTTTGAACAACCTTACTGGTAGGTCACGACACTCTCCTCGTCACTGTCCCGTTTCAGCCGATGCTATTGCATCTCAGCTGGTTAGAAATGGGAAATACGAGGCTATTGATCGCAAGTCATCTCGACTTGTCTTTCAAGAAGTGTCTGACCTTTGGAGGGCCACAACACCAGACGCAGTAAATATCTCTGATAATTTCTCACAGAGAGAATTTGCTGCTGCCCTTCAACATTTAAAACCAGGTAAAGCTCCGGGACTTGATTCCATCTGCCCCAAGCTTATACTCCATGCCGGAGCTGCTTTGAAGTCCTGGTTACGTGACTTCCTTTCTTCCTGTTTGCGCCGACTTAAAATTTCCAAGATCTGGAGAAGAGCGCTTGTGGTCGCGATCCCCAAACCCGGAAAGCCCGTGGGGGACCCAAAGAGTTATCGACCGATATCTCTGCTCTGTGTCCCCTACAAGATCATCGAGAGGCTTATCTACGCCCGCGTTGAACCATTAATCGATCCACTGCTCCCTAAAGAGCAGGCTGGGTTCCGACGCGGGAAGTCCACTGTAGATCAAGTTGTTCTGCTAACCCAGAACATCGATGATTCTTTCGAGGCTAAAAAGAAGGCCGGTGCCGTATTTATCGATCTGACAGCTGCTTATGACACTGTCTGGCACCGTGGCCTTACCTGCAAGCTGCTGAGACTACTTCCGGATAAGCACATGGTCAAAATGATCATGGAGCTTGTCCGAAATCGAAGTTTCATCCTTACCACCGGTGACATCAAGCAAAGCAGGCTACGCCGTCTTAAAAACGGCGTTCCTCAGTAATCGGTCTTGGCTCCCCTCCTATTTAACATCTATACGTACGATCTTCTCTCCATGATTTCCAGAAAGTTTGCTTATGCTGATGATCTAGCATTGTTGCATTCTTCTGGAAACTGGAAGGACTTGGAGGGGACCTTAAGCCAAGACATGTCCACACTTTCAGCGTATCTCCAGACTTGGAGGTTGAAGCTCAGTCACACTAAGACGGTGACGACAGCCTTTCACTTAAACAACCGAGAGGCCAAACGTGAGCTATAGGTCTACAACAATGATAGACTTTTACCGTTCTGTCCAACCCCTACTTATCTTGGGGTAAAATTGGACAGATCGCTCACGTTTCGTCACCATTTAGTGGCATTGCGCAAAAAACTATCATCGCGCGTCACACTGCTGAGGCGACTCGTGGGCTCGGGATGGGGTGCTGGTGCTAAAACACTACGCATAGCCACCTTGTCTCTAGTCTA
Source organism: Diplosoma virens (assembly GCA_963680785.1). Lineage (NCBI taxonomy): Eukaryota > Metazoa > Chordata > Ascidiacea > Aplousobranchia > Didemnidae > Diplosoma > Diplosoma virens. Next base: position 46,340,095 of record OY796880.1, read on the forward strand.
CTCAACAGCTGAGTACTGTGCACCAGTCTGGTGTCGCAGTGCTCACATTCGCCTCATTGACAGTGTCTTGAATGACGCCTTGCACATAGTTACTGGATGCCTGCGTCCCACTCCAACGGACCATCTACCTATACTCTCAGGCATCCAGCTAGCTGAGCTTCGCCGAATGGGAGCGACACTCTCCTTGGCTTACCGCGGATCTCTGGACACCGATCATATTTTGTATGGTCTGTTAAGTGGGTCCTCAGATACTGGCCAAGTGAGACTAAGATCCAGACGCCCGTTTGTGCCAGCTGCGCGGAATCTTCTGGACAATCTTGCCAGACTTGGCATCCGCGCCTCTGAATGGACAAATTTTAAATGGAAAACGGAGTACTGTGAAGGTGCTTCCAGGCTCCGTGCTTTTGTGCCCGAGACCGGTACCAGGCCTGTTGGGATGGGCTTACCCCGAGCAGCTTGGGTTAAGCTCAACCGCCTGCGGACTGGTGTTGAACGATTCCATTCGTCCATGCACAAATGGGGTCTCGCTCCTTCACCGAATTGCGAGTGTGGCGCCTCAGAGCAAACCGCAGACCATGTACGTACTAACAGCGTGCCCTATACATCGGGCACCACATGGAGCACGAGGTCTGACGGTTTTGGATGACGAAAATCGATGCTGGCTTAATGACATCACTGCCAGCATCTGATCCAGACAGTGCAGCAGTCTGGGGTAGTAAAAGGATAAACCCTCGGCCCCAGTCCTGTTTGTGTCTGACCTGGAGTGGATACCTCTGCAAACGACGACGACTCCGCTCGCGGCATAGTCGTACATATGGCAGAAAGAACCTTTTTTTCCCACAAAAAACAATATATTGCATTTTTACCATTATAAAAACGCAAATAGTGGAACAATGCCATAGCCGACCTTGCTTGCATCAGCAAAGCAATGCAGCTTAAGCAATACAATACAAGAAGCAATACATGACAGCGGGACAATAATACTTCATTCAGATCACATAAATTATCAGCTCAAGATTGCCAACGTTTTTTAATATCTAATGGAATATCCGTTCATCCCAGCCTAACCCTTCTTTTGCGAGTTGCTGCAAAATTATCTTAGCAGGAAGCTTAGGAGGTGCAATGATTCCTAGTGGATTAAAAATCCTACTCTCAAAGAAAAGAAACCGGCGACTTGTATAAGCATAGCCGTTCTACAAAATTTTTAGTCTAAGTTGGTCCTCCCCTGGCTTCCAAATTAACTCAAGACTTTTTTGTTCAGGTATGTGACATCTTTGCAAATCAACATCAACTAGCTGATGAGTTGATCTCTCAGGATCAATATTTTAAAGAATTTCAGATTTATTGTAAAAAATTTTATTAGCCAAAAACCATCACATGTTAACGATTCATCAACTTTCTTGATTAGTGTTGTTGCTTAATTGACATCTTTCACACAAATGATCCAGTCATTTACACAGAAGTCTTTTTTACACTATACACAACCAACTCAAAAAACTTCTCACTGTTGTCAAGAGCTGTCTCATCCCAAACCAGAACCATTTCTCATTGAATTAAAACATGTCTACCTCGTCGCGCAAAAGTTCATCATGCAATCCCTAAAAATTTGGTCATGCAACGCATGACTTGCATGCCCTGACCGCACGCTACTGCAGGAAATCCACCGAAAGTCGCACAAAATATTTTCTAGGCCTCATTCTTGAAACGCCATATTTAAACTAATAATTGTACTTTAAATGTATGTTAAGTTTGGGACAAAATATTACGTTTCAAATACAATCTTTTTTCAATCTCACGGCTTCTCAATCTTAACTTGGGCTTCTCAATCAAGTCTCAAAACATTTTGAATCAGAAGCCAGGGCAGTTCTCAAACTTTTAAAAGTCGTACGCTGGCAAAGACCAAAAAATGCAGAGTTTATAAAGAAAAAAAAAATTACAGTAATAAATCTACAAAAAGCAACTTGGAAAAAAAGATCAAACGTGATCGATTTTAAAAAAGAATCACAAAAGGCTATAAAAAGTGCACGTGAAAGTTAAATAAATTCTTTTAAATTCTGGTTATAAGGAATTGCAAATCCGAGTTCCTTACTTACGCACTTCAGAAATTAGCATGCAAAAAACACTGGGTTGTATGAGAAAGACGAACCCAATTATAGAACTTGGTTTTTAGTAATAAAAGAAATTAACCAAACTTAAGTATTGTAGCATTGTTATAAGACTACCACCTAAGCGAGATACGTTTCTAGATTGGTTACCGCTTAAAGTTGCGTACTACTAGAAATTAATTATTATTTTTGCCTTTCTTAGTTACGTTTGGTGGCTGAAGGTATTTTTTCGCTGACGCTGTTTTTGATTGACATTAAAGAAATTCAAAGAATGTCGTTTGCAGTAAAATCGTATAAATGTGTTTGGTTATTTGCATCATGAGAAAATTAAATTACTCGTGTATATGATAAAAGTTTATTTATATTTTTTAGTTTTTATTTAGAACTGCTTGACAAGATAAAAATTTTTTCATTCAATTAAAGGATAAAAATTCAATTTGAAACACAAGATATCATACAAATGCTGTGGAGTAGTCAATTCCAATCTTTTACAACGCACATTAAACAAATTATATCAATTAAATTATTGGGTAAAAAGTACAAATTCAAAAGGTAAACAAAATTGTCATTTTTTTGCTTTCTTTTTTCCACTGAAACGAACATTTTTAGAAAATACCTAAAAGCACGTATATTTCGGCCAGAAAAAAAGTAGTTTAGATTTATCGTTTAAGAAAAGTAACATCCAATTGAGTCCATAGAGCAAACAATTTAAAAGCTTACTTAAAGCTGATAAAATTGGTTTTCATCTGTTAATAAAACTTGTTTCGTCTGTTGCAAAAATGCCCAAATTTGGGGGCTAAAGATTAGATTTTATTCCCTGCTGACAAGATTGACGAGACGCAATAAATAAACAAGTACCATTTATTTTTTTTAAATCTAAATGGCTTTTGCTTTCACTTACGAAAATTGCAATACTTCGTATCGGAAAACCCCTTATTAAAAATTGCAAATTGAAAAATGCGTGGTTATCAAAATAAAGACTTTTTTCTTTTTTTTTTTGGTCTTTACTGGTTTTTCTTTACAACTAATGAAAAAAACATAGTTCCATAAAAGTAAGGAGAAAAAAAGCAAAAAAGTCTTCACTTTGCGCATACTGGATTAAGGGATCAATAACAGATATTTTACTCGAATTGGAGTTGACGTGCAAAATAATTTTGAGAACCACTGGTTAAGAGTAAAACAATTCGGTCGTGTTTTGTACAGTCATTTACATTTCCACATTTTGCTTTTTCGGGTGACCTTTGCATTTTATATTTTTCGATAAATTTCAATTCTTCAAAAAATAACAGCTTTAAGCAGTAGGAAAATTGTTTTAACCTAACTTCGATAAGTTATTCTTACACACTTCATAAGTCGTCGTCGTCATCGTTTGAAGGGCATCCACTCCAGGCCAGACACAAACAGAACTGGGGCCGAGGGTTTATCCTTTTACTACCCCAGACTGCTGCACTGCCTGGATCAGATGCTGGCAGTGATGTTATTAAGCCAGCATCGAGTTTCGTCATCCAAAACCGTCAGACCGCGTGCTCCATGTGGTGCCCGATGTATGGGGCACGCTGTTAGTACATGGTCTGCGGTTTGCTCTGAGGCGCCACACTCGCAATTCGGTGAAGGAGCGAGACCCCATTTGTGCATGGACGAATGGAATCGCCCAACACCAGTCCGCAGGCGGTTGAGCTTAACCCAAGCTGCTCGGGGTAAGCCCATCCCAACAGGCCTGACACTGGTCCCGGGCACAAAAGCACGGAGCCTGGAAGCACTTTCACAGTACTCCGCGTTCCATTTGTGATTTGTCCATTCAGAGGCGCGGATGCCAAGTCCGGCAAGATTGTCCAGAAGATTCCGCGCACCTGGCACAAACGGGCGTCTGGATCTTAGTCTCACTTGGCCAGTATCTGAGGACCCATTTAATAGACCATGCAAAATATGATCGGGGTCCAGAGATCTACGGTAAGCCAAGGAGAGTGTCGCTCCCATTCGGCGAAGCTCAGCTGGCTGGATGCCTGAAAGTACAGGTAGGTGGTCCGTTGGAGTGGGACGCAGGCATCCAGTAACTATGCGCAAGGCGTCATTCAAGACACTGTCAATGAGGCGAGTGTGAGCACTGCGACACCAGACTGGCGCACAGTACTCAGCTGTTGAGTAGACTAGAGACAAGGTGGCTGTGCGTAGTGTTTTAGCACCAGCACCCCATCCCGAGCCCACGAGTCGCCTCAACAGTGTGACGCGCGATGATAGTTTTTTGCGCAATGCCACTAAATGGTGACGAAACGTGAGCGATCTGTCCAGTTTTACCCCAAGGTATGTAGGGATTGGACAGAACGGTAAAAGTCTACTATTGTTGTAGACCTTTAGCTCACGTTTGGCCTCTCGGTTGTTTAAGTGAAAGGCTGTCGTCACCGTCTTAGTGTGACTGAGCTTCAACCTCCAAGTCTGGAGATACGCTGACAGTGTGGACATGTCTTGGCTTAATGTCCCCTCCAAGTCCTTCCAGTTTCCAGAAGAGTGCAACAATGCTAAATCATCAGCATAAGCAAACTTTCTGGAAATCATGGAAGGAAGATCGTACGTATAGATGTTAAATAGGAGGGGAGCCAAGACCGATCTCTGAGGAACGCCGTTTTTAAGACGGCGTAGCCTGCTTTGCTTGATGTCACCGGTGGTAAGGGTGAAACTTCGATTTCGGACAAGCTCCATGATCATTTTGACCATGTGCTTATCCGGAAGTAGTCTCAGCAGCTTGCAGGTAAGGCCACGGTGCCAGACAGTGTCATAAGCAGCTGTCAGATCGATAAATACGGCACCGGCCTTCTTTTTAGCCTCAAAAGAATCATCGATGTTCTGGGTTAGCAGAACAACTTGATCTACGGTTGACTTCCCGCGTCGGAACCCAGCCTGCTCTTTAGGGAGCAGTGGATCGATTAATGGTTCAACGCGGGCGTAGATAAGCCTCTCGAGGATCTTGTAGGGGACACAGAGCAGAGATATCGGTCGATAACTCTTTGGGTCCCCCACGGGCTTTGCTGGTTTGGGGATCGCGACCACAAGCGCTCTTCTCCAGATCTTGGGAATTTTGAGTCGGCGCAAACAGGAAGAAAGGAAGTCACGTAACCAGGACTTCAAAGCAGCTCCAGCATGGAGTATAAGCTCAGGGCAGATGGAATCAGGACCCGGAGCTTTACCTGGTTTTAAATGTTGAAGGGCAGCAGCAAATTCTCTCTGTGAGAAATTGTCAGAGATATTTACTGCGTCTGGTGTTGTGGCCCTCCAAAGGTCAGACACTTCTTGAAAGACAAGTCGAGATGACTTGCGATCAACAGCCTCGTATTTCCCATTTCTAACCAACTGAGATGCAATAGCATCGGCTGAAACGGGACAGTGACGAGGAGAGTGTCGTGACCTACCAGTAAGGTTGTTCAAAATACTCCACGCTTTTCGACTAGAGTGTGAGAAGTCAATGCTCCGAACTGCTTCGGACCATCGATCCCTCCGTTTTCTGTCAAGCTTGGCAAGCAGAGTTGTAGCAGCCAAACTTGAGTCGTCTCCCTGAGGAGACTGCAGAAAGGTTTTATAGAGGGATTCACACTCTGCATCCCAACACGGAATATAGTTGTTTCGATACCCGCGTGGGATAGTCTTTTTGGCTGCTTTCTTAATGATGTTACAGAAGTCCTGGTAAGCCGCATCCACATCAAGTGAATCAGGCGGCAACAAAGTCTTTGCGAATTTCTTCGTCAAAGCAATGTAGTGACTCCAATTGGCCTTGCGGAAGTTCCATCGCTTAACAGGCATGCTCGGCACTGCCATAGCAAACCTTGGTGGTGTAATAAGCGAGGGTCGATGTTGTGACCTGGGAAACTTGTCAAGGACACGTCTATCCGGTAAGCGACTGTTTGGACCTACGCTAGCGAAAGCTAGGTCTGGATTGGTGCCAGTGTTCCAGCGGCCGGAATAAAAACTGGCAGCGTCCTTGGCATTATATAGGAGGGCAAGACAATTAATACTTGCCCAGCCAGCCAAGCACTCACCATCCGGACTGTTGTCATCATAACCCCAGTCAGCATGACGACAGTTAAAATCGCCAGCGTACAGACAGGGGTGAGGAAACACTGGGAGATCCAGGGTTCGCAATCGCGTTGGTGGTGGTTTGAGGACGTTGACTATTTTATAGCCATCAACGTCCACACACAGCCACTCGATCTCCGATGTCGGTGGAGATTGGTCCAAAAGCGTGTATCTCAGTCGCTCGTGGACAAACGTGGCAAGGCCATGCTTCCTGCTTAAAGAAGACCCAGCTAGTTGGTAGTGTGGTAGCACCAACTTCTCTGCATCAGTGCAGTGGGTCTCCTGCAGTAGGATGACGAGTGCCTCAGACTGCATAGCGAGGTGATGAAGAACATTCATCTTGCTTGCAGTGAGGCCTTCGATGTTCAGCTGAAGAATAGTGGGTCTTCGGAACTTGTTGGCAATGTGCCCTGAAAAGGGCAGTTTTATCCTGACATTGCCCCGTCCTGAAAAGGACGTTTGCCGATTAACAGACCCACACTGAACATCGGAATGGGTGGATACCCTTCCGTTTTGGTAGGTTCGGTTTCGGTCTGTCATTTTAAAATCAATGAGCAGACTTACTCACGGCCCAGGCTGCGTGAAAGCACCTACCATCTGGGCCACACTTCACTTCATAAGATCTGATGCCATAAGCACAAACCTACAGTCAACATGGTTGTCTTCATACACTTACAAATAAGCAAAGGTAATTAGATGGCTGCCAAAAAAATATTTAGCCAACGTTTTGCGCTTATCAAACGCATCTTTGTCTACTTATGCAGCGAGCTTGAGTGCTTTGCATTATTATGAAATCCTTGCGAATGAAACCGCCACAATAACGTAACAATTTGTTTTTACTATCATGGCCAACCTACGTTCCTTTTCTGTGGAAGTATTATTATTAATTAATAAAAAAGATGACAGCTTATACTACAACATCGAAACAAACGTTTAAGGTTCGAAGTCAGTTTGGCTGATAAGGCGGTTTTGTAAAAAAAATTAACCGAAATGTATATCGGTGTTTACGTAAAACTTTGAAATAATCGCATCCAGGTCAACTTATAGTGGTAAAACATATCGCTATTCAAAACTAAAAAAATTTTTAGGTTTTTGAAAAAGATATCACTTACAGTGCGTAGCCATAAAGGTGTCGGGGATTACAACTCTAACCTTTCAAACATTTGTGACGTCATTATGACAATATGACTTTTGTTGTTTCATGTTATCAAGTTTTTTTATTTACAGAAAAGCAGGTTTTACATTTTAAAACCAATTAAACAAATTTGTGCGCCAGATAAATCATTATTTTTAAAATCCTGTAAAAACCCAAGCTTTTACTAACATTCTACAAAATTCTCTTTCAATGAAAATCTTCATGACTTTGTTTAGATGAACTTTTTGCTTGTCGAAACTGATAATTGCGGTAACAAGAAATTACTTTTTGCAATTTAACTTTACTCACGTTGATCGCAGGTAGTTCCCGAAAATCCTGGTTGACATTGACAACGAAAACCCAGTCCGCTATTACGACATGTTCCACTGTTTAGACAGGGATGAGAAAGGCAGAAATTTCCTAAAAATATAAAGTCAAGTTAAGTTTATCAAAAGTTACGAACCCTCGAGCTTAAATTGCTTTGAAGTCCGAAAACCAAAACTTCCATTTTACGCATGGGCCGCAGTGCAAAATAAAAAGTCGGCAGCGTGGTCGAATGGATAAAAGTGACGCTTTGATTGAGGACTTCATCAACACGGCCGCGGTTCAAAACCTACTCTCGTCATTTTGTTGTGTACTTGAGAATTAAAGACACTTTACGGGACTTTTCTCTACTTGTTGGTCTTATCAAGCAGTTCTAAATAAAAACTAAAAAATGTAAATAAAACTTTTAACCGGACAGCAATATTTCTAAGGCAAGTCGGGCTAACGCTTGACGGTTGTCATAAGTATATCGTCTTCGACATTTTCCTGGTTGTCAGGAGGATAAAATAGAGACGATAATAATAATAAAACGTCAACAGATTTTAGTCTGGTTCTTCACCAAAAGCGTTTCGCTTCAACAAAGATCTTGATAATATGATTGCATAGTTATGTATTGTTTGCGATATCATCAGTTTTTGTGTTGCTTGTAATATTTATCAGTGATTTGTGATGTTAGTACTGCATGAGGTTTAATTTGAATTTACGCTCACAAGCCAGCGTGCTTTAGCCTTGTAAAGACTACACAGTGATTTTGAAAATGTAGGCCTACCTCCAGAAAAACGGTTTAAAACTAAGATACTTTTACAAATGTAAGTTTTAACTTGTTGCAATCAGGGTTGTGGGGTCAGAGTCGTGGAGTCGCATGCTTTAAGCCGTGTCGGAAACATTTTTTAATTTTGCTGGAGTCGGAGTCGGAGCTGGAGCCGTTTTTTAGATTTATTGGAGTCCTAGTCATTTTTTTAGATGTGCAGGAGTCGGAGTTAGAGTCGTTTTTTTCGACTCCTCCTCCGCTTTTCGGTAAATTAAGCTTACATGTCCGCTACAGCTAGTCAAAAGTGCCAATAAACAAGCATGTGCATACATGGTAAATTTTTTCCAAAGTCAGTGTTGCTTTTTGGCCTAAAATTTGAGATACGTAAATAAAGAACGGTTTTTGCTTTAGATTGATGGAACAAAGAATAAATTTTCTTTTAAAAATGTAAACTTATTTTCGGTTTAGTGACTGTTCTTCATAATTTCACTGAAAATTATAAATTTACTTTTACTTTATTTCGATGACATAATAACCTTTGAATTGATGTAAAAACTTTTTTCATAGGCTTGATTTTCGGAGACAAAATAATCCATCAAAAACTTTTGTCTGGGAAAAGATAATAAGCTTCAGCTTGTATGATATACGAGTAAAAAACTTCTCCAATTTAAGATATGCTTTTTCGGTTTAAACATATGATTGATTGTGTAGTTTAGGTTTTATCATGCCCGTACTTTAAGAAAAAGTCAAGCCATGAAAAATATAACCTATCCAGCAAATGCGAGTTTGTACATGTAAATCTTTTTTAATTTAAAGTAAAGGCCGGTAAAATAGAAAAAGTCTTTATTTGCAACAAGAACGTTCCACCTGTATGAGGATTCTAAGTCAAGAATATTTGCCGTCCAACTAAATAAAACACCGAGGCCGAAAAGTGAAGAACTTTGCATTTAGTTATTTTTGGTTTTTATCAAGTTTTTTAGTAAAAATTTTTCTAACGCTAATTTGCGTTTGTAAGAGTGTTTTTTCGACCAAAAAATGCCGTAGTTTAAACCTTGAAGTTTCCGCTCAAAATTTTTCCGGTACCCCTGAGTGCAGTACCTCTTGGTCTTCTATTTGGCAGGCGCTACTGCTGATGAGGGATGCATACTCCATTGGATGGTGGTTTTGTTAAACAATCTTTTGGTATATGTGACGACAATAACGTCATGAATTGAACCATTAAATTTAAACTCAAAAAATAAAATTTCTGAAGTACAACTAAAAAAATTCAATCCTGTTAATTATTTAACTAATTTTTAAGAAAACTCTATTTAATAAATACTCAGGGGCGCCGAAAAGCCATTTTGTCGGGGGCAAAATTAAAAAAGGTACTTTAGTTTTTAAAAAGGCACAAATTTTTTTTTTTAATTTTTACTGTAAAAACGGTTGCGATGCCATTCCGGATCGCAGCCGGTTTTAGTGCAACAAAACTTTAGTAATTAAAAGACCTAAATTTTTAAAAGACCTAAAAAATTCTGTGCATTTTGAGAGGCCTGGACCATTCGAGAACAAAAAAGCGAGTCAGAGCACGAAGAGCATACAGAATAAAGTAGGAGTTTCTAGCCGACAATGAGACGTACTTTTGTAAGCAAAGTTGCTTCCCTGTTCACAGAGAATTTCCTGAATTTACTGAAAACGTTTGAAACTGAGAGGGTTTTATTTAAATCAGCAGTCATTACCTCTGCAGCTGTTAATTTTGGTTGCAAACGTTTGGAAGGTCAAACGGGTAGTAGGAAAAGAACTTCTTGGTGTAACCAAGAAGTTAAAAAACTATCCGTATAAAGAAAGCTTCGTTCAGAGCTTGGTTAACAAACAAGTCATCTGAGCAGCTTTGATTGCGGTACTCTGCAGCACATAAGACTGCTGCCACTATTGTCAAACACTCTAAAGAAAAGTCATGGGAAGAATTGGGACAAAATTTATATACAGACTGAATATTGGCAAACAATATATTTTGGCAAACTATACGTCGTTTGCGTGGCAAACGAACACCAGTTGCCACCTTTATTGAGAATGCTAATAGTATGCTTCTGAAGTATCAAAAGGGCATCCTAAATTGATACTTTTGAGAGAATACTTTTGTGAGGTCTTAAATCCACTAACCATACGACATTTGGAAAAATCCGAGGAATAAATTAATGAAGATAGTTATCTGACCGAAGCAGAGGTGGCCACAGCAATCAAATCTTTAAAAACTAGCACTAACCCTGGTGAAGATGACATTTGAGTGAAAATGTTAAAAGCCATAAACAACTTGGGGATTCGTTGACTGACTCGTGTATTCCAAATACCAATGAATACTGGTGAAGCACCAAAGCAATGGCCAACCAGTGTGTTGATACCTTTTCACAAAAAAAAGACACAAGAAGAAGTGCAGGGCATTTCATTATTAAGTCTTCCTGAAAAGGTCTACGCAAAGTGCTGTGAAAAGAGATGCCGTAAAATAGTCTAACCTCAACTTCAGGATGTACAATTCGGATTTCGTCCTGGCAGATCCACCATGAACCAAATCTTTGCCCTTTAGCAAGTTTTTGAAAAATCGTGGGTATATGCCAAAGAGGTGTATACATGCTTTGTAGACATTGAAAAACCTTTAAGACCGTGTTCCAAGAGACAAGCTGGGGGCAACACTGCTGGAGTATATCGTGAGAGGTCAGCTATTAGCTGCTATCAAATCGTTATACAAACAGTCAGAAGTCTGTGTTCGTGTCAATGGCATGAAAATCAAGTCTTTTAGTGTCAGTGTTGGACTGTGACAGAGCTGTGTTCTTTCTCATCTCTTGTTCATTATATACATGGACAAGATAGACAGAGACAGTTCCTCTAGTAGTGGCGTCACATTAGGGCAGTGTAATGTTCGACGCCTGCTGTTTGCAGATGACCTTACATTGTTAAGCTCCAACAAAAGTGATCTCCAATATGCACTTAATCGGTTTTCTGATGCATGCTCGAATGCTGGAATGAAAATTAGTACGGCTAAAACTGAGATTATGTGCATGTCAAGGCACCCTGTCCAGTGTTCTTTCCAGACAAATAGAGTAACTCTCCAGCTGACAGAAAAGTTTAAGTATGTTGGAGTCAATTCTCAAATGATATGAACTGGACACCCGTATTGTAAAAAGTAAGTGCAGTCATGCACCAACTTTGCCGATCAATTGTACTAAAACGAGAGCTGTGTACAAGAGTAAAGCTTTCTGTTTTCAGATCGATTTTCGTTCCTGTTCTCACCTTTGTTCATGAGTGTTGGGTAATGGCAGAAAGAGTGAGATCCCGAGTATAGGCGACCGAAATGTTTTTTTTGCAAAAAGTCAAAAGTTTATCTCTACTTGACAAGGTTAAAAGCACTGACATTTGTCAATTTCTCAATATCGAACCGGTATTACTCCGTGTAGAACGATCGTAACTGCACTGGTATGGCCATGTGACACGAATGTCCCACGAACGAACAACCAAACAACTAATTGATGCTCTTCCAAGTGACAAAAGGCTTAGAGTGCGACCCAGAACTCACTGGCGGAATTATATTGAAAACCTGGTCTGGGCACGTCTTGGATTAGCCTACCACCGGCGGAATTGCGGCTAGTTCCAAAAGATCGGAATGCTCAGAGATCCCAACTCGAGCTGCTGCCGCCGCCGCAATCCAAAAAAGACAAGCGGGAAAAGGAAATTCACTGAACTACAGTAATTCAGTGTTTTCCCCTAAATGATGGTGATAATGACCTGTTTTTCATTTTTAAAGAACATTATTTTTAGCAACGAAAATCAAAAAATCTGAGACAGATTCAAAGTGAACAGCTTTTTTTTTAGAAACACTGCTTTTTAGCAACGAATTTTTTTCTTTTAACAAACGTCCCGGTTTAGCACTTCGAAAATATGGTATACCTATCCATAGTTAATATTAAACTTAAGAGTTTGTCAAAAACAATTCTGCTCACTATAAAATTAGCTTCAAGACTCAACATGACCCTTAAAAACTTAATCACACAACACAGTAAAAACAAACGATTTCAACCACTGTAACTCGAATCTATTACTCAGCTAGAACCGATCAGCTAGAATAAATGAAAAACAAACTGCGAGCTATATATTAAAGGTTGGACAAACTAATAGAAACCCGTTAAAAATTGAAACAAACTGTAATATGGTGTGGAACCACCTTTGGCAGCAATTATAGCCTCAATCTTACAAGGTATTGACTCATACGAAATTCGAATGGTTTCCAAAGGTATTTTAATCCATTCTTTAGCTAAAGCAGTCTCCAATTCTTTTCTCTGCCTCCATTCTCCGTTTTTTTCTTGTTTCATTTTGAAATATTTCAAAAATTTGCAGCACACTTAGACCAGGGTGAAAAGCTAAAGTTCGAACGCTTTCCTTCATCTGAAATTTCATTTGACTGTCATAAAGCCGAAAAATTTCAACCTAAACCCTTCAAATAATGTAATTACTTTTTTCTTTCATTTGAAATTACCTATTTTCGCATATTGTGTATAAATCGAGCCTGGGAGACAACTGATTAAAAAAAATATTTATTTAGTATTTATAGAGAGTTAAATTGAAATTAAGCTTTATCTCTCCTTTAAATTAAGCTTCAGGTGTTCGAAACTTCGTAAAAACCGTAAAAAGGTCTTAACATTATACAATGAGATGTATAATGAATTGTTTTAAGTTTATTGGTTGCTACTTCAAAGAAACATTTTTTTCAGTTTTAAATAGTATGTTTGTTGTATTTCCGCGGCACACAAGCTGCAGAGCACGGCTCTAGATCTTGATTATGGTTTATTCATCGAATAATGTTTTTTTTTCTTAAAAAGCTTATAACTTAATAAAGGAAGAAAAGATTGGGGCGCCAAATCTTTTTTTTCTATGGCGGCTTAGCATTTGGGTCGACACCAGAAAAGTTTAAAAACCATCGCCATAGTGTATTGCAAACTTGTACTGTTGAATAAAATAATATTAAAATCATTATAAATAAGTATAAATAAATAATACTTTTACTGTTACATTTGAAAATAAAGTATTTGAAAGATTGGGTTGCTAAATCTTTGGTCTCTATTTTCGCTTAGTATTTTGATCGCCACAACAAAAGGTTGAGAACCACTGCCTTAACCTTATTCCTACTGGGCTTTTTGGAAACTTTGTACTACTGGGGGGGGGGGGGCGGAAAGTGCCCGCGCTCTTTGCTTGCTTATATCTCGACTATTACTAGCGCTAAAATTCTCATTCAAATTTGTATAAAAAGGAAATTTTATACTCTTTTAATATAGATACTTAAATGTTGCATTTAAATATTTTTTGGGATTGAAAAAGCAAATTTTTATAGGGTAGTCAATTTTTGTAAATTGGCTGAAAACGAGAGAGCGATCTGAGAGAATTAATGGCTTCAGCTGTTTGTCGACGTCATTAATCCGTAAAATTAGAAGTAACAATGGTGACAGTTGAAATCCACTTGGCAAAATTATTACTGTTTACAGAAAAAGAAATTCTACTCAAGAAAATCTGTTAAAAGCTGGTTTTATTAGTGTTTACAACGCTTCGATCTTTGGTGGCATTTATCAAATTATTTTTTAAATTCACTCACTTTTGTGAAAAATTTAGGCAAGAAACTTTATAACATAAAAAGAAAGGCAAATCATTACACAAAAAATTATGTTTGTAGTTTCACATCGCAAAAAACTAACCTCAATTTTTCTTCATTAAAAAAGAATATTTTGACTTGACTAATTTATTTACAGTTGATTGCTTTTGATCACAGCGATTTTTTAAAATTTTACTGAAATCTTTTTTATTTCGATTTTTTTCTTCTTTTGATTAAGTATGCTAATTCATTAATAAAATATTTGTTCATTAAAATTTTGATAACGTTTTCTGACGTAATTATTTAACTTTTAATTGTTGCACGGCTTGTTGAATTAGTTAGGTCTAGTTTTCGTAAGAGTTACAAAAAGTTAAAAATTTTTGAAAAAAATTTAATTACCATCAACTTAAATTTCAACTGTGACGAGTAATTCAAAAGTTATGACACCAACATTCTTTATTGGCGACAAAAATTCAATTGATAGTCCAAATTTCAACATTATAATTTAAAAAACAAAAACATCAGTACAACCTCAAAATGATATTGCACTCAAGCGCAGCTCAATATATTTTGTTCGAGTATTTTTTGAGTTTGTTTATGTGAATTTTTGAAAAATTTTACCACGCTGAACGAAAGATCGAAAGCGCCATTTCAATGCCATTTCTTTTTTTTATTCCGGGACCTGATATTTCTGATATACATATTTTACACCGATGCTTTATCTGATTGAGAAGGAAATATCGATAACAAAGCAGTATAAATACTTGATTCCACAACATTTTCGCCAAGTAGCAACTTTATTTTTTCTAGAATTTTAATGGTTAGACTAGTGGTTTTCAACAGGGGTGCCATTTGCGTTTTGCTGAGGTACCACAAGCTATTGCACATTATTCACTACTCCAGGAAAAAGGTTGAGTGCTGTGATGTTATTTTGAATTATAAGCTTCAATGTTACTACATACATCAGTGTTTCTCAACCTGTGTGCCGTGAGAGGTTTCCAGGTCTGCTGCAAAAGATTTCGAAAAAAATTTATTTATGGACGTCAAATATTGCGCTTTTTATAATATGTAATATGTAAGATTCGGAGCGAAGACCGTTTTTATTTAGAAAAAACTGATTTTGGGAAGGAAATTGACAAGAGAGAGAGCGTAAATTCAGGCGAAGACCTATTTTTTTTTAAGATTACATAATTATGGGGGCGGAAATTAAGGATCCTTGCTCAAGTGCACCGCGAACTTTGGAAGATACCAATTTCGTGCCGCAGCCAGAACGACGGTATTTTTGTATTTTTAGAATAGAACTGATTTTAGGGAAAAAAGCTAGAAATCTCAGCTCAATTCTGGGTGAAGACCTTTTTTTTAAAGATTACCTGATTTTGGAAACTAAATTTAATAAAAATGGTCTGAAGGTGCCGCAATTTTTGAAAAACTTTAAAAATGTGGCGCAATTGGGAAAAGGTTGAGAAAGACCGGGTTAGACCTTGCCTTGAATGAAAGGTTTTACTAATTTCAAAACAAGACTAAAGCCAACTTTAAACAAATTCTGTTTGCGCGGCTTTGTGTGTTTGTTCCTTGTGTTAAGGTGAGAAATCTGTACTCTCGCCGCGTAGATCATGCCACGTGTGCTTGTGTTCGTTGCCTTTTTTCTTTTCTTCGTGCTGCTTTGGTTCTGTCTGGTCGCTTTTCTTTGTTCGGCTGTCACGTGCAGTTATTTAAGACAGTTTTTACCGTTGGTCGTGCATTTTAAATTCTCGTGGTTAGTAGTTGGTTAATTTATATTATCTGAAATTTTGTAATGTGCTGTTAATTCTATTTGAATAAGTAATATTCTATTTTACAGGCAGGTCTAAAGCAGTTTTTAATTTCTCTTTATTCGCATAAATTCTTAAAACTTCGTTAGTTTGTCTGTGGTTATTTAAATACATTTTCCTCGGCTAACGTTCGTGTTGAGAACGCGTGTGAGGATTGAAAGACTAGGCCTTCCAGCCAAAAATTCTTAGAATTAACCTAATCGAAGTGTTCACCGTACATCTTGCTAATACACTTGCTGCAATTATGCGACAAATGTCAAGCAAATACGAAAATGCAATGGTGGTGCATTTTCGAGACTTGTTTTTACACGAATAGAAAGTAATTTTTTGGTCTACAATGTCTGTACCTCCTTTCGTACAATCACATAACTTGTATAAAGCCGATTTCTTCTTATGATTTTTTGAAATTTAAAAAATGGGTGCATTGTTTATAAAATTGAAATATTTCGCTTTCCTGTAGTTTTAAAATTTAAGATAAAAGAATTGAGGTTGAAATTTTTATTAGATTCGTTCCAAAAAATGTTATAGAAACCAATATTTCTATTACTCACTTGCTTATTTCATTTGATATTTCTTTGCACTTAGCTTGAATAGTTCCGATGGTAGTAATTTTTCGCTCCAGAAACCATTGTACCAAACGTAGTGAAGTGTATGATCGATCGTAAAATAAACTTTTATAATAAAGCCAAATCAAGAGTACGGGATTTTTTCCGAATTTATTAGAAAATTTTACACAAAAAGAAATCTAAATCTACAGTTACAGCTTTTTCAACGTAAACAACTTCCCTTGGAAAATGAAATTAAAAGCGTTTTATTGCCTGGTAAACTGTTTGAGTAAACATAGTTAATGAACCGTTCAGTTTCAATTGTTTTGATAAACAGTTTGTAATTTACCTTTTTTTCGCGTTTTATGAAACAGTCAAAAAACTAGTGACTAGTTGTCAAAAAACTATTAATAACTCCAAAATTACTTGAGAATTTTTTCAAAAATTGCACCAACTTTCAGATAAATAAAAATCAATAAAAGTCATAAAATTTGAAGAAATTCGTGCAAGTAGTTTTTAAGCAGCACACAGTATTTTAACAACGCAGGCACTTTCCGCCCCCCCAGTCGTAATAGGGTCAATGTATTGTAAACTTGCACTATTCATTTTAGCTACATTACATTCGAGTAACGCAATCACCTACGGGTATTGTTGTAACACTACACTTTATCAGATTTGTTCAACCTGAGAATCGTACCCAGACCAAAAACATTAACCCTTGCACCAGCTCTGGAAAATTATAAAAACATTTTAAAAGTTTTAACTTTGAAAGAAAACATAAAAAAGGGGACAAACTTAAACAGCGCGCTCGAGCGCCGTTCCAAGAAAGATCTTCAGTGCAAGTTCTGCTTCTGGATCCTTCTAGGCGGAAACCGGAGTCGCACCAGAACAAGCACGTAGCGCCGCACGCGTTTCCACCATTGTCGCAAGTTTTTCTTCCGTTAGGGGGAGTTTGTAACTCGGAACAACGCAAAACTGAAGGTTTTTAAAGTTTTAGTTTAATTAAAAGCATCCTTTCCCTGCTTTGTTTTGTTTGCAATTCACATCAACCACTACAACATTTAAAGGTTCATACATGTTTTTATGGTCTGTAAACACGCTAGAGGAGTCAGGTAAAAAAACTTCCTATAAAAAGTTTTAAAATGAGCAATTTAATTGGTAATTTTCAGTTTTATGCATTTAATTAACTTAAAAAAGTGTAAATAAAGAAAACCATTGCATATCAAAAAATTTAATCTATTTCATTGCATCTTTAACTTTTATTCTTGAGGTTGATGCAAAATGCTTTTTGTCTCAAAAGATTAAAGCCTTTAAACCCTAGGTTCTTAAGCTGGGGGTTGGCATCTCCAGAAGCAGGTCGGGATAATTGCTTACCCTATGTATTAGCGCCTCTATCGCTTCCTGCGAGTCAGGAGGATAAATATAGAGATAAAAATAAAAAAAATAAATTTATGAAGGTCAATTTATCGATTGATAGCATATTAATTGGTAACATTAATCAATTGTGAAGGTATTCATAGAAAATGTTAGTATATATATATTTTTTTCTACTATTACAAGGTAATATGTTCAGTAATACTATTACTATTAATATAATTGATTTAAAATGCTTTTAAACATCTTAAAAAATGAAAAATTTGATAAAACGCAAAAAAAAACACTTGAAGCCGGGTTTTATCAAGCGGGTTTTTCTGGGTTTTGTTGGGCGGGTTTTTTAGTGCCAACCCTGGCATAAAGTGAATTCCTTAGTTTGGCATTCTGCAATGGATTTTTATATTTTTTATTAAAATTCGCGTTAAATTTAGACAAAACCTCATCGAAAGTGGTCTTCAAGGTAAACAGCGACGGGCTGCTATCGTGTCATCAGCATGCTTCGGATTCCTCCGAGACTCCAGGCAAAAGCGGAAGAGCTGGTTCTGTTAAGGCGTTCGGTGACGATACCTCGAAGTCCAATTCGCATCGTGAAGTTCACCATGTTGATAAACGTAATTTAGTCGATTTATTTAAGATATAAATAGTTGCTGAGAGCTGAAGTTAAATAGTTTTTAGAGATTCTTTAGTCAAGTGCTATGGAAGTGATATAAATATGTTACGAACAAAACTTGTTAAAGTTATTTTGTTTGACTTAGCGGGGCCACTTTGAATTGTTTTTACTACGTAGTTAGCGAGTTTTGTTTATCATGGCCAATGTTGCAGAGATCGCGTGGTGTAATGGAATAACTATAAACACATAATTAATTTATGGGTCCTATGTTATATATATTTTTATTCATTAGCATCGCGGGCCACTAGGTTACTATTAGCCTTCGACCAGGAAATGTCGATGGCTACAACTTGCAAATTACCATTTACTAAAAAAGTTGGTGGTAACGAGAAACAATCAAAAGTCAAATGCCATGCTCTCTTGGATCGCGTTTTATGCGACTTGGGGTCCCGCCGAGAAGTCTTGCTTCGGACGTATTAGTGCAGGGGTGGCGAATCTCATTGCATTCGCGGCCTGATCCGAAAATTAAAAAATAGTGTGGCCCGCATAAAAGTTTTATAATTTTTCGTCCCAAAAACATAGTGGTCTTTAAAACAAAGCTCATCGCTTAGAATCTGTCTTTGATTTCTCGCTTTTCGTCACGAAAAACTACTGGCTGTAGACCTCCTCCACCCAATCACACGCGGGCAGCATTGAAAACGCTCGCGGGCCGGGCCGGGCCGGGCCGACGGTTCCCAACCCTGTATTAGTGTCAATTGATTAAGGAATTAAGTGACTTTGTACAATTTTTACAAAGTGTAACTTATCGGTCCTTTTCAACAAAACAAATTAGTACACATAGTTGATTGTTTTGCTTGTGTTGCCGACAAATTTTTTTTGTTTTCTTAGCTCCGCCATCTCCACGCCGCGCAGATCTGAAAACCAAACAAATGCGTACTTTAAATCTGACAAGGTACTTCACTCCGCTTATATTCGCTACAGTTTGCAAATGTAATTACAAATGAATTTTAAAAATAGTGCCTAGTAGCGGCATGATCCAGTGACGACAGACTTTGGTTTTGAGATTGTGGTTAACGTTAAAATAATACGGATTTTGTTTGTTTTAAACCGTTTGATGAAGATCGACGTATGTTTTTATGAATTTGTTACTGTTTAAGTCGGGTTAGACTACAACTAATGAGACAATTATATAATAGTTGCATTTTTTGTTTTATTATTTGTAATTAAAATGCTGAAATTAAATTTTCTGCATATGCTCAAAAATTAAACACCTTAAAGTTTAACTTCACTCTTTATAGAACGAATTTTGGTTTTAAAGTTTAAATAACTATTTTATATTAAAACAAGTTTGCTCAGAGTGCGCTATGACGTAAAAAGTCTCCGCTTTGGATAATGTTTAATGTCACTTTGAAGCAACGAAAGGAAAATACTTAGTAATGGTCTTGTTTTTCTCTTTCAGCAATTGTGGCAAGTTCAATGTAATTGTTTTACTTAGTTGAATTACTAGGTAACACAAAAGGCGCACACTATTGTAAAAATTAGTTTTATTCCCACAACTACAATTTTGTTCTCAGAGACATTAATGCATAGTTTTAAACCGGCAACATTTTGGATTGCTAAAGATCGCGTAGGCCAAGCATTGATGAAGATACTGTTGATGCTGAGCGTGTAGCATTTCATCGCAGTGCAAGGAAATCCATTCGTGTTGCATCAAATGAACTCGAGGAATAATGCAACACGAATGAATTTCCTTGGACTGCGATGAAATGCTACACGCTCAGCATCAACAGTATCTTCATCAATGCTTGGCCTACCCTTTTGAAATCCAAAATGCTGCCGGTTTCCATAAAATTTTTAAACCATCTCTTAATGCTGTTTGTGTGAGGAGAATCTTGTCCAAACTCATTTCTAAATTTTTGTTGTACTGCAGTTGGTGATTTCAATTTATGGTACCGAAGAACACATTGTGCTTTTTCTTGAATGGTCAACATGTTTCATACTTTATTGCAAACTTACGCCTTTATTAAAAATGACTTATTCTTGCTTATTTTAACAATAAAATAACCTGTAAAAAATATCAAAAAACTTTATGGTGGTATAATTCACTGCCGAAAATTTACAGTTTCTACCTTATGCGGTTTTTGAGATATTAAAATTTTAAATGTGTGCAGGACTTATGGACACCCTGTACATCTTACTTTTTGGGACACCAAGTCTAATTTTTTCCGGTATAAAGTCCAGTAACGACCAAAAAAGGCTTTCGCCTCACTGTTGAAGGAAACCTGACCTGAACTGCGGTTGATGATTTCTTTTTTTCTGAAATTTCGTAAAATACTTTGATTCGGGGGTTCAAAGAAATTTACAAAATTTAGCCTAAGATTTTATGTGTTCCAACGAGTTAAAAATCTTGCATTAAGTAATGCTTTGCTCTCTGGAAGCGATTTTGTATCATTAAGAGTTAAAATTGTCCTGTTCGAAATGTTCAAACAAAACAAGCAATCTGGATTTGTTAAAATTTAAAGTTATACACGACGCTCTTTTTGAGTAAAATTCGAAACTGTAAAAACTGCAAACTTATGACACAAAAAGGTGCCGATAATTATGTGACGTCACTAACATATTTTTCGGGTTTAATTGCTAAGTCAGCCGCTATAAATATTTTAAAGTGGTTATGAGATAGCAAAAATGGCGAGTGTATTCAATTTCAAATACAGTTGCGCGAAAAAGTTAATTGATTTACGCCAATACCTCGAGTCTGCTAACAACAATTGGTTATTTGTTACTTTTTGCCATGTGACGACATAATTGTCCTCGAATTCTCTTAACCAAACATGTTACATTTTCAGAAGAACTGCGAAGAAATCCGAAGCCTCTTTGTCCAGGCAACATCACTTCGAAAAGGTTTGTTTACTCATTATTCAATCATTATTTAAGCGGGTTCTTTAGTATTGCTTGTTTCTTGCACCCCATGGTGTTTCTCAACAACAACGTCAGTAACATGATCCTGTGTAGAATAGCTCGAAGCCCGGTTCGGAAAAGGAATGCTTGGAGACGATGGAAAAAGCTTTGTTGGGTTTGATGAACGACCATTGCTACACCAAGACGGTAAATTTCACCATTTCCGGCAGAGTCTAGTACTTTAATGGCAGACTTTCATGACCGGCCGGTCTTGAAAAGCGACAAGAACGCGATCAGCGGTTTCTTCTGTCGTCGACTTTGTGAATTTGCATCTAAGTTATAATTCTCGTTGAACATCTTTTTGCTTTAATGAATTGCATTTTCAAAACTTTTATTGATTTGGTCGTGGCTTAAACTTGACGAGTTCGCGTCTGTCTCGTTGCAGGACGGGAGCTGCGCCCAGATGGATCCAAGCTCGTCTGTCGAGGTCCCGGTTGGTCAAATCAATAAGAGGTGGGTCACGTGGGTCGGTCGATGCTCGTTGATGAAACTTGCTTTGACGATTAGCTGTCTTTAGTAAACTGAAGAATTCCGAGACGCACAAGTTCACATATCGTAAGGGGCGCGGCAGACGTCCTCAAATCCTCACCGACGCCTCGGTGACCACTTCCAATAATGATCAATACTTACTCACTGGACCTAGTAGTAAAAAGATAGAGCCAAGTACTGACCGGAAAATTAAAGTAAGTAGACGAAAAAGTTTATTTCTTTTGTTTTTTTACAAAATTCAAACGTCATCTACTGTATTTATTTTACAGAATATCTTTATCTATCCACTTTTAATTTATTTTGTTTCAGCTCGAGTTCTACTTCGATGTTTGTATTAGAAATTTCACTTGCTTAAAGTGAGTTAAAATTTCGAATCCTGCTTATTTCAGGCGAAGGCTCTTCACCTTATAGCCCAACTTCGTCATCGTAAACCGAAAGAAGTGATGGTGTGTACGGTGAGGAGGGCGGATGGGGCCCGCTCCTACGTCGTGCAGGACTTCTACTCGTGCGAGATTTGCGGCAAAAGATTCACCGCCCCCAACTCCCTCTACGGCCACTACCGAGGTCACGCGGGTGGGTAATTTTGTAAATAGTGTTGCGCAAGTCCCATCGGGCTGTTTTTTTTCGGGACGCGCTAAAGCTGCTCTGGCAAGCGATCCTCGGCACCGCAGCGGAAGTCGCCGCAGTGTTCAATCCTTGCCTACATCATCAAGCTCGTGCTTACATCGCGCGTACTAGAGTAATGTGCTCGCTTCTAAAAGCGTGACGACAAGCGCTCGTGCGCTCCAATCAACATACACACTGTGATCTTATTTGATCGATCTGCGTCGAAGTGATAAGAAAATAAGCGTGAGTGTCACGTGTCTCGTCACGTGAATCGATGATGTGGGACATGATGAAAGACGAACGGATAGATGAGTCGGTGTCGTCGCCGATGAATGATATCGAATTTGCGATCTTCTGATCCCGCTAATTTTTAATCCTCTCCTCATGCCAACTACTACTGCAATCGCCGCGATTAACTTTTTCATGACGCTGTTTTCAGGGATAAAGCCGTTCAAATGTGGAGTGTGCGGGCAGACGTTCACTCGCTCCCACAGCCTCTCCTACCATTCCATGATCCACTCGAACACAACTAGATTTAAGTGTTCCTTTTGCGACCGCACGTTCAGACATCCAACTCATTTCAAGGTGAGTCAATGTTGTTTTTGTTGCTAGTGCTCGCCCCGCCATCCTCTCTTTAACAGGAGCATCTCAACCGACACACAGGGATAGAACCCTACACCTGCCCCGACTGTCCGCGCCGTTTCCGCACGCGAAACACTTATCGGCGTCACGCCATCACCAAACACAATCGAATCGTCACTCCCATGGGAGAATACCCAGTCAATTCGGAAGTGTTACAAACCGTGACCTGGGATAAGTGAGGTTCACTGCCTCTTGCGCTCCGTCAAATTCTATCTTCAACTCAATCAAATTACTTTTAATGAAATTTAAAATCAGCGTCAATCATGAAATCTAAATTTTTTAACCTTAATCAAATTGAGTGTCAATAATTTTGTTTTGTGTTTTGCTTGGAATAAATCTTATTGACTGTTTATGTACATGTAACCTGTAGTTTTTCATTCTATATGACCTGCTTGCGTTTTTAAAGCTGTAACAGTCAATACTTTATTCTTCCATTTGCTGCTGTCGAGTTATAGCTATTCATCCATTTATTTTATAATTAAATTGTTGGAAACATGGCTTAATAGGTTAGGTAATAGCGCCATTTAGATGACTACCGCGCTTGACATTATTTCTGTTTAATCTTCCTTCGTGCTGTTAATTCCGTGTAGAAAAAATATTTTTGATGGCAATTGCACTGCTTAGCAGTCGTGAGCAAGCAGTAGTAAATGAAGCTCCAGAAGTGAGGAGTATATATTAAGTTGAGGAATATGTTCGTAGCATTTTTATCAAAGATTTTCAAACAAAAATGAAAAGTTATGGCTATAAATTAATAAATTATGTATTCTCCGTTGCTGTTTACGACCTCCCACCTCTCGACCAATTTGTCGATGCCGTTCCGCCAAAAATCCCCGGGTCTGATATGGTGGTGGTGGTAATGGTTTTACCCGACCCATTCCTGGGGATGGGGCCGCGGATCAACTCCACGGAGTCCCAATAATCGGGCGACTCCCCACGGACGGGACCAGAGGTCCAGAAGAGAAAGGGTATGGCCGAATATGGCCCGACGCAGAGGGTCTAGTACAGGGCAGTCGAGCACGAGATGTGAGAGATCCTGTGGTTCAGAACCACAGTTGCTGCATGAAGGAGGCTCGGCGCGACCGACCCTGTGGAGATTAGTGCTGTGCCCGTTGCAGCGTAAACGGGGAGAGCACAGCGAGCGGAGCGAGGGAGAGTAAGCTCCTCGGGAGATACTGAAATGATTTGGTGTTGAAAGAAAACAGATTAAACACTGCGTCTCCAACTGGTGTAGACTGTAGAGGGATAGTCGTTGGGAGGAAATAAGGGGTGCGAGGGACACTGATATACTGGAGGAATCGAGAGAGGCACCGGCTTTAGCTAGAGAGTCAGCTAAGTCGTTACCTGGGAGGGAAAAGTGACCAGGTATCCATTGTGGATGGATTACCTTGGGTAGGGATAGAGAATTGAGAAGAGATTGTGTATTGGATAGAGATTTGGTGGTTAAATATGGTAGGGGGGCAGAGAGAGTTAATAGGACAGATAAAGAATCGGAAAAGAAGGTGATAGATTCAAAATTACATGTCTTGGAGTGTAAGATACACCACTCAAAAGTCGAAAGGTTTCCGCACTATAACTGGTAGCCCAGAGACCAGTCGAGAAGGAGAGCGAGGTAGCAGTGACACACTTTGTACACTTGATGTGTATCCCTGCACCACCTTGCCCCAGCCCGCCAGGTACCGAACCGTCAGTCCAGGCAGAGATATCGCTGTGAGAAGAGTGGAAAGGTGGGAGGTAGCTGCAGTGTTGCGGAGGGAGGGGGGTCTTTGCGAGAGCATGGGGATGAGAGGTGGAGTGAGATTGTGTAATTAGATGGGACAGACCAGGGGGGTTTAGGAGGGCAGAGGATTAGAGGTTCACAAGCAAGATGTAGGTTAGGGGTAAGGTTATGTGATCTGGAGAAGGATCTCCATGAGCTCTTCTTGAGACGTGTACGGGGGTTAGAGTTCGCAAGAGAGGCTATGGAAAAGGTGGAAGATAGACGGAGGGCTCATTCAAAAAAAGGAGAGGGATTGGTGGGTGAGGGTGACTCGTAGTGGAAGTAGAAGTGCTTCTATATGAAGTAGAGGAATGGGAGTGGACGATAGACAACCTGTGATTACTCTACAGGAAGATCTATGCATCCTCTCCACGGATGTGATGTGAGTAGGAGATGAGAAAAGAAACCAGCCTTGGAAAGCATAGGTGAGGATGGGGCGAATGAAGGCTTTGTATAGGGTACATAAGAATTCTTTTGATGGACCCCAGGAGGCAGAGGCGATGGAGCGGAAAGCACGGAATCGGCTGTAAACTTTTTCTGTAAATATAAGACATGATGTTTGAAAAAGAGAGTGCGATCGAAGGTTACACCGAGAAAGGTTGGATGAGGGTTGAATTTGAGTGGGGTGTTAAGAATGTGCAGAGAGGGTTGTATGCGTGATTGGTAGGGGTCTAAGCTGAAGAAGAATGTTTCACATTTGAGAGGGTTGAGAGGAAGGCGCCATTTTGAGGACCATTCTACCAGTCTGTTGAGGGCAGCTGTACTACGGAGGTTGCACACTCAACACTCTGGGAGGAGGCCCAGATGGCTAGGTCATCTGCATAGAGAGAGGTCTTAACAGATGCAGGAAGGAAAGTGGGAAGGTTATTGATGTATAAAGGGAAGAGAACTGGTTCTAGAACCGAACCTTGGGGAACTGCTCTTCGGAGACGGAAAGGACCGGGTCTGCTATCGAAGAATTTGTTAAGCCAGTTTTTAAGGTCCTCTTCATTGTCGAAGGTAACACCCCTCGTATGGTTTGACAAAGAGCAGAAAAGATAGTAATCCGTGGGTGCAAGGTCCGGAGAATACGACGGATGCTGAAGGACCTCCCATTTGAGATTTTGGAGTGCGGCTTTGACGACTTGTGCAACATGCGGCCTAGCGTTGTCGTGAAAAAGTATGGTTTGGCCTTGTCGATGGGGTCTTTTCAGTCGAATAGCCTCATTCATGCGATGTAGCTAGGCTATGTAGAGCTCCTTGTTGACCGTGGCATTCCTTTCGAGCATTTTTTAGTGCACCTTGCCCTCGCAATCCCACCAAACGTAGATCATGGTCTTCCTTGGATGGAAGTCAGGCTTAACTCTCGGCTTTGGCGTATCTCCAGGAGCCACCCATTTCTTTCTTTGCTTCATAGGCACCATTTCTCATCTCCCGTGACAATTCGGTACAAAAAGCGCTGTTTGTAACCGCGTGTTGCTCGATGGCGGGCGAGATGTTTTGAAGCAATTTGAAGGCTATTTTCTTTGTTGTTTTCGCTAAGCTCATGCGGCATCTAGACTCCCAATTTTTCAGGAAATTCTATTAAATGAAGATAATTGAGAATCGTTTTTTAATCGCAGTTCTTTTTTTTTCGGCCAATTTACAACTTGTTTGGCAACTTTCCTCCTTCAAAAGTGCTTTGAGATGGTCTTCGTCAAATTCAGAAGGTCTTCCGCTGCGGGGCGTGTCTTCAATGTCAAAATTGCCATTTTTTAACTTCGCAAACCATTTTCTTGCCGTCGATTCGCCTATGACACCTTTCCCGTATACCATGCAATGTCCCGGGCTGCTTCAGCAGTTTTTTGGCCTCGATGAAAAGCAAAGAATAGCAGGTGTCAAAAGTGTTGCTTTTACCCCCTAAATATTCCATATGTAAGCCTCACAAATGATAAAATCTCAAAAACAGGTACTCAAAAAGACGATCAGCACAGTTTTTTTACAGTAGAAAGAGCTCTATCGAATGAATATATACATTTTGCCAAGTAGTAAAAAATCATTGTAAAATAAAAGAAAATATACAAACGCTACGAACATATTCCTCAACCCAATAGTTACTTTTTCAGTAACAGTACCTTCGCAAATGTTATAGGTAAGTTAGTCATTATTTTGACCATATTAAAAGTTTTTAAAGTAATCGAGTAATACTATAGAACAGATGGTACTAAAAAATTACCATTTGTGTATTGTGCACATGCACGCCGAACTCAAGCTCACTATATGAACATAGTTTTGAGTTTAAAACCCTCATCAGAGACAGTCTGCTTACCCAGGTTTGTCCCAGAGCTGGTCGTATATAAGTTTTTGGTTTTTACCGGATGCATCTTAGTCATCATAGGGAGATGAAATCTAGAGAAGAACAAAGAAACATCTTTCTAAAATTACCGGTAAATAACTATAAAGGTTCGTTTCCACTAATTTTAGAGATCACTTAATTTTTTATTTAGAGATCACTTAATTTTGCGACAAAAATCGAGAAATCAGAATCTGAAAAAAATTTTTCCACTAAGCATAACTAATTGTGCTTGCTTGGCTCTTTCAAAAATCCTGGGTACACCACTGGTTGCATTGTTAAACGCTTTATTCGTATATCAATTTCATGTCATATTTGCACAAATACTCAAAAAAACAGCAGTTTTTTCAGACAGTTTTGTCGATTTTTTTAGAAGTGAAGTTAGTCTTTACTAATAAAAAAAAATAATTTCTTATCATGTACTGTATAAAAGCGTTTAAAATTACTTGAACGAAACCCAACGTTTCCATTGTTGCTGCTGCTTACCACCCATCCTCACCTCGTTGACGAGAGCATCTCTACGAAAGCCTACGGATAGAATCCTACACTGCCGTTTCGTTGTTTATAAATTAGTGTTAGTAAGATATGCATGTTATAACTATAAAAATGCTGCCAAAAATTGAAGTTCAAACACTGAATTTATATAATAAATATACCAAAATTTGATTAAAAGCTTAATGTTGGAAATTTTTTAGCTTTGATACAAAATCATCTTCCATTACTAAAACCTAAAATGATTTTATTGCTTTGCAGTTGCACAGTGCGAGTATTCTGACTTAGTGAAAACAAATTAATTTATCTTGTTTTAGCAAATGTCAGAAGTAAGAGAAAACTTTTTTTCCACAAAGTCACAATTGCGGCGTGCCTCAAATCTCTCTCATGTGAAGAGATATTTTCGCTAAAAGAGAAAAAAGCGCTATATTGGTTCACTTTTTTTTTTTTTATCTTGCGAAGGCAATCTTGAAGCTGCCTCACTGGCGCGTATTAACGATTTTGTTGACAAGAGCGCTTGACAAAATGATTAAAACGCTAAAATTGCAACGATTAAACGATCTAAAATTAGGGTTAAAGAAATTAATTAAATTACTGCAATTAAAGAAATACAAGGTTAAAGGTTATGGGGCTAAAGAAATACAATTACAAAACCAATTAAATTATTACATGTGCGGTATAATTTTTTTAAATTTTTTTCAACCAATAGCAAGTTGCATCAATTTTGCAAAGAATATGACTTCAATATTTTAATTCTAATTTATTTGATTTCCACAGGTGAGGTACAGGTGAGGCACAGGTGAGGCACTGCCTTACTTATCGTGCCTCCCTCGGCCCCAGTCCTGTTTGTGTCTGACCTGGAGTGGATGCCCTTCCAAACGACGACAACGACGACTTGTCTCCCCTGACGACACGTCCCTGCACTTAGAAAAGGGAATTTACGACAAATTCCTGAATGGGTCACGCTGCTTACCTACAATGATGGCTTTGCTTACAGGCCAATCAATCCAAACAAAAAACAGATTTTCATTTTTGTCTTTCAGTAGCTTTGCTATTTTTTAAATTTTGAAAAAATCCGAAATGCGTCGCACTGTTGGAGGCTCTCTCCTGTGGTCGATTTTATTGACATTGCAATCAAGCCTTCATGAGAAACATTTCGTAACATTCCACCGTGTTCTGAAGTGAGTTCTATCATTATCATGTAAGAATGTGAAATCTTTACCCCTTTTTTTGCACTGTACCCTTACCATAATCTCGTGGGCAAGGGAAAAACAATATAATACTTAAATTGCGGTGACTTAAAATTAAGAAGGAAAAACCTGCAAAAACATTGTTACTGTTAATAGCTTAGATCAGCGTGGTCCAACTACGGGGCGGCCCGCGGAACAATTTTGCACAAGTCTTGTCGATCACAAGCAGCGGCAACCTTGTGTAACAAGGCATGGCGAGCTGATGGAAGAGAGTCTAGTTATTAAGACCGATTCCAAGTAAAGACCTTTTTTTTTTTGGAGAACGCTTACTTTGCGACGAAAATAGGAATTTCGGAGACCGATTCCAAGTGAAAACCTTTTTTTTTTGAAGAACGCTATGATTTTTGGGACAAAAATCCGAAAATAGGTGTTTTTAGCCGGCTGAGGCCCGCAAACTCGAATAATTTTGTAAAGCGGCCGACAGGAGTGCAGAAGTTGGACCACCCTGGGTTAGATCGTTGCAGATTTGTGAAGTGTAAAAGCCATTATATCTCTGGGGCAAGGGCGAAAATAATACAATACTTAGTTTTGCGTCTAAATAGCGGCTCCCTTTTTTTTTGGATTATAAACCTATACGGTTCATTAGCTACGGCGTGGCCGTTTGCTTTGTTGGCAATTTTAATTCATTCATTTTGAAATCGTCGTCGTAGCAGATGGTCGTGTTGCCACCAGCTCTGGCAAATTTGGAAGTCAATCTATAATCTCGTAAAGTAAGTGAATTGATGAAGTTTTCATATTGTTGATAGTTAGCACAAATTTATTCTTGTTTATTCCTTATACCATCCGGCCGTGGCCGGCAAACAATAAATATACAAGCGGGAGCACTTAGGTTTTCTTCAGTGTATATTACCGGATTGCGGACTCATTTGATCTTGGTCTAATACAGTAGTCTGCAGTGGGTTGTCGTAGGTTAGATTCCCACTGGTGTAGAGTCGCGCAAAGGTTTGCTGTGGCTTCTACACTTAGATTTTGATGACGTAAAACAAATAGGAAAACCTTGCAAAAAATATAATTACTATTGGTAGCCTAGGTGTTTGGAGAATAGTGAAATGTAGAGGGATAGATGTTGAAGGGGAATAAGAGGTGAGAGGAAGAGTGGTATGATGGAGGGGTCATGAGTGGTACAAACTTAAGTAAGATTATTTTCTACGTTGTTGCCTGAAAGAAAGGACAGAGTGTCACACTGCATTCATAATTGTAATCATAACATTATAACTCTGTAGTTAATTTTAGTCTTTTGCAGTAATTTTAAGATCTTAATTATGACGAAATATTTTCATTGTTACGTAGTGATGGCGTAATTGGTAAAACATCCCCCACTTAATTTATGTTATCTGCAAATTATTCTTATAAGTGATTGCAAAGATTCGTTTTACTTATTTTTTTATAGAAGTGATTGTAGTTAAAGCATTGTGACCTTTTGCCACAGTTCGAAGCATTTTTTTCTTTCTCTTTTTTGTGTCTTTTTTATCTGCAGCTTTCAGCGTGGTCGAGTGGTAAAGCGCCGTGCTGGTAATCACCATGGTCAAGGTTCACAACCTACTCACGCCATTCTGTTGTGTTCTTGGGAAAGACACTTTACGGCACTTTCCCCTGCTTGGCGGTCTTAGAAAGCAGTTTCAAATTCCAATCATATCTCTATAAAAATAAAAAAAAATTTCAAGCGGACAGCAATATATTGGCATCTCCGAAAGCAAGTCGGGGTAATTGCTCACCTTATGTATTACCCCTCCGTCGCTTTCCTGCGAGTCAGGAGGATAAATATAGAGATAAAATAAAAAATAAAAATGAATAAAATCTCCAACGTTTAAAAAACGTTGACTGGACTCTGCTCGAATCTTCGACAATTTTACAGCTGATCTGACATTATAAATACGTAACTTGTTTATTTCCGCATCTTCTGTTTGAATTGTGACGTTATAGACCACTTTGTCCGGTTGCGAAATAGTTAATCTAAGAAATCTGGCCCGATCTAGTAACTTCGATTGTTGTCTTGTTATTTGTCGAATTTGTATAATGAGCTTCGGATTTTTTATTCATTAGATCAGTGGTTCTTAAACTGGGTTCGATGAGTCAGTATCAGGGGTTCGGCGGAGATCAGGATAAGTATTGTGACACGTTATGTGTATGTTGTGGCGACCACAATGTCCTCTTTACTTAAGCCACGGTTCTTGCTCATTGTGACGTAGCACAATCTCTCCTTTCTCTTGGAGGTAATGCTGTATTTTGCCGACCACACCAGATCAAGTCTTTCAAGTCTAGAGCGCAAGCTTTATCGATTTATATATTGAGCAATTAGTTTTTGACATTATTTTGTCATAATTTTTTAGTTGTTGTGTTATAATGCAGGGTTTTAATCTTCTGTAATTCTGTTTGAAGTTAAACAAGCACAATTAGGCACTAAAGATGCAATTTTTTTCCTTTACAAAATAAATTTAATCTGTTCTAGACATTTACCTTTTTATAGTATTTTGATCTTTTTGTATTAACTATGTCGATAAAAAAAAAGTGGTCAGAAAAATATGTACAATATAGATTTACGTATATCACAGAAAGTGATAGGAGTCAGCGTCCTCAGTACATGATTTGCTACGCCAAGTTGAGCAGTTGTTGCTTAGCACTGGAAAAACTAAAAAAATAATTTTGAAAGGTTCATGGCAATAGAAAATACTGGAACACCACGCTCGCTGAATTTAAAATGAAGAGAGCCAGATTTCATGAAAATGCTACTATGCAGGTTTTCGGCTTTGTACTCATTGACAAACTAATCCTCACAGCATCGTACAAAGCTGCGTACTTGATTGCAAAACAGGGAAAACTACACAACATTGGTGAAAAATTTGTAAAACCAGCTGCGTTAAAAGAAGGCGAATATCATATTTGGAAAAGCAACCGAAAATAAGTCATCCCAAATTTGTCTTTCTAATGGCACCATTAGCAACAAAATTGATGAGTTTAAAATTCATTCATTCTTCTGGTAAAAATAAGCAAGTTAAACTTTAACAAATAACAGAAGGCATAATATATTATCAAAAAAAAACGTAATATATTACGCCTTCTGTTATTTGTTAAAGTTTAACTTGCTGATTTTATCTGAAGAACAAATGAATTTTAACCTAAGTAATATCCCTAGTAACAGTGTTTACATTAAAATTGATACGATGAACGATGACATCTTGGCTCAAATAGTTTCAGACTTGATTTCGGACACGGCAAAATTCAGCCTCCAATTCGACCAGGCCACAAACGTTTCCAATCTGAGCCAGCTTGCTGTATTCGTGCACCATGGGAAAGAAGACGTGAAAAACGAAGATTTTTATTTTGTCAGCCCCTTATAACTAAGGCTGCCGAGGTTAAGAAATTTGTAGATAATTTCTTCAGAGACAATGATCTTTTGTGGCATATTGTTTATATAATTTGTTTGGACGGAACTCGAGTCATGTTGGAACGAAATTCTGGTTTTGGTACGCTACTGAAAGCCGATGCACCACACATAACTGTAACGTATTGTCTTTTGCACAGGCATGCATTGGCAACAAAAACCTTCACTCCAAAACTGGAAGAAGTATTAAAAATTGTGGTGGAATATGTGAACTATGTGCGAAATAATGCTTAAATACCGCATATTCAAGCAGCTGTGTAATGAAATGAGCTCCAAATTCGAGGTACTTCTGTACTATTCTAATGTTTGGTAATTATCCCGGGGAAAGACACTGAACCGTGTTTTTACCTTGTGTGTGGAATTAGCCGTGTTATTGCAAGAGCACCAACATCGTCATGCAGATTGTTTTGAAAATTCTGAGTTCATTCTCGTTTTGGCATACATGGCCGATATCTTCGATGCTCTCAATAATCTCAATCAACAGATGCAGGGTGGTGGAGTCAGCATTATCGAAGCGGAAAAATATCTGAAGGCTTTTCAAAAAAAAGAATAACTAAACGGAAACGACGAATGGAGAATGATAACTTGACCAACTTTTCTCTGTTTGACGACTGTGTGAGTAAGATCAAAGATGTGTCTGGAAATGGGAACATTTTTGTACCGAGAGAACTGAAGCAAGCAATTTCCATGCACTTAAATGAGCTTGCAAAGTCTCTCGACGGATACTTTCGACCAGAGAGTCATATCCAGCATAGGTAAAACAGCCATTCACGTTTAGTGCTGATAAAGAAGATGTCAATGATGAATACCTCAATGAAATCATTGAACTTCAACAGAGCCAGTTTTAACAGCAACTCTTCAGAACAACAACGCTCTCAACATTTTCGTGTCACCAAATCGTAGCTTACCCTCTTCTTGCTAAGAAAGCCCTTGAGATACTCATACAGTTTGTTACAACGTATCTTTGCTAGCAGTCCTTTTCGAAGATGGTAGACATAATAATAAAAAAAGGAACAGACTTTGTTGCTATGAGCTTTGCCAAAGTGAAGCCGCGCATTTTTAGAATTGTTTCCAAAATGCAACAGCATAAAACGCATTGACTTGTCGTAAATACTTATTGAGTTGTGTTTTTGTGTGTAGTTCATGTTTTGTTGGTTTTGTTTCTGTGAATAATATGATTTTATGTGCAACGGATGCATAGTTTACTTTGGGCTCACGTTCGTTCATAAATATTTTTTGAAATTTAAGGAAGGGTTCGGTGAGTGCCTGCATGAAACTTGATGGGTTCGGTACCTCCAACAAGTTTAAGAACCACTGCATTAGATAAACATTAAGGCCCGTATTCACCAACCTCACTCAATTTGATCCGCGATCAACGATCAAACCTCGCTCAAATGAGCCGCTCAATTGAGCGAGGTTTGATCGCCGCTCAAAATCGGTATTCACCAACCCCGCTCAAAGCTCGCTCAATTGAGCCGAGTTTGATCCGAGCTCAAACTGCTGAAACTGCTGAAGATGCTGTTTTTGAAGGCTGTGTTTAACCAAGCGTATATTTTCCCTTGATAAGATTAATTTTTTTCAAGGTAATGTTTTGTCAATTGCTTGTTTCTCTCGTTTATTTCTAAAAATGTGCTCTATTTTACAATTATTAGACCGTGACACACGTGGCTATAAAACCGGCGATGCATAATATGTCTTTCTCCTTTCATTAGCACTCATGACAGAAGGAATTAGTAAATTTGCGTTGCAATTTTCTCTAGTGATAGATAAGATTCTTCTTTGCTTTCTTTCCAGGTTTGCTATAGTATGAATAGATTAAAGAATTTTTCGGAAGTTGAAAAACAGTTGTTATTAAATTTGGTAGATAAATATAAAGATACAATTGAAAATAAGCGATCAGTGGTTTCCTATAAACAATTTACCAAATTATATTGCATGTTTGTATATCTTGCAAATGATATATAGGCCTACTTAGAAATTTTTATAAACTTGATAGTTAACAGTTAATCGTTACACCAGTGCATGATAAACACTGGATTTTATTGAATTAAAAGAACAGATGCAAAAAAGGTTCAGCATTAGTAACATAACTACAATTAAAAGCAAGTTAAAAAAAATTATTAATTATTTGCTGTCTTGCAACATTACCAGCTACTAAATTATTTCTGCTAACGGCAATTTCTTCATTTATCTCTGTTATAGATGACTCAAATTCGATAAAGTCACCTTTGTTTTGGGCAAAGTTATGGGACATGCTGTAGCAACTACAATTACTAATGTGTTCTTTAGTGATGTTCTTAAAGGAATGGATATGCATCGAAATCTGCTTTTCCACAATCCAAACATTCTTTCTACCGTTCCACGAGTTGTACTATGCGCTCTATTACAGCGTCTCTCCTTGCTTGTCGTCGGATTTATAACAGGGGTCATTAGATAATGGCGACAAGGATAGCCCCCATCTTCTAGTAAGATACCGTCAAATAAACCATTTCTGAACTGGGAGCACAAAGCACTATTGTCAAAAATACGACTGTCATGTGTAGAACCAGGCCATCGGCAAACAATATTTGTAAACATTAATTTTGTATCACATACTGCTTGAATATTCAAGGAAAAGTAGCCTTTCCGATTTTCTATATAATTCTGCATCTTCACCACCGGGTGAAATTATTGGTATATGTGAGCAATCAATACAACCTACAACACCAGGCATTCCATTTGAAAATCAAAAAGTTTATTTGATCAGTTGTGCCTCTTTCCCCAAAGGAAATTTAATAAATTTTTATTTTTGGCGATTTCACGGGATACTCTATGAATTATACGACACACTGTTGGTTGTGATACACCAATTAAGTCCCCATCAGTAATTTGAAAATTGCCTGTTGCATAAAAACTCATTGCAATAGCTACTTGTAAGAGGGGAGGCACAAATTTATTCTTTGTTGTGCTAAGTTGTAGTTCATCCACAATTAAATTGACTAATAAAAGAGCTGTTTCTTTTACCGATTTTTAAATTCTTCATCAGTAAATTCTTCGAATGAATTAATTCTATCACGTAAGGCTCTGGTTACCCTTGGTTCTTCTAACCGGTCAAGCAGCTCAACTATATCCATATTATAAGTTTTATGTACCAAGGTTTAAATATAAATTTTTCAGCTGATAATAATAAGCATAGTTTAAAAAAATTATAATTATCATTATTTTCATTACAAATTAGACTACATTTTACAAATAAGTTTAAATTGAATTAAAAAAATCTTTCCATATATAATAACAGCCTACTTTTTTCCGGGTTTTTTAAAATCAAAAACGTCTCTTATTAAAAACAACCTGCTAAAAACACTTTTTATGCTTCGAGCAAAAGTTGAGCGAGGTTTGAACCACCTCTTGAGCTGGTTCAAAACTCAGCTCAAAACGCGTCATTTGAGCCGAGTTCGAGCCGACGTTTCGGTTGATCCGACTTGGTGAATAAGAAAAATGATTTGATCCGAGTTTGAGCCGCGATTCAATTTGAGCCGAGTTTGAGCGAGGTTGCTGAATACGGGCCTAAGTATTTAAAATTCATTTCGAGTTACTGTGCTTGTGTAACTGTGATCAAGTTGTTTTAGGGTCATTGTTGACGCTTTGGAAGTTAATTCTATAGTGAGATATAATTGTTTTAACTTGTATGACGGACAAACCATTAACTTAATATTAGCCATCAGGGTTCTAATTTACTTTTATAGTTAGTCAGTGCGAAGTTGCTGAGTGATGATTCGCAGTTGTTGGTGCTGTGAATTGTTTTTAAGTTTGGTGAAGCTTGAGAGTCAAGTTTTACGAGAGTTGATCAAGTTTTATTTTGTTTTTGTAAATATTTTATAGTCAAAAACTGTGTTTTTTCTATCTGTAGAAAGAAGTTTCTAGTACAGATGGATAGCCTATTTGCAGAACCTATTGTTTAAAGAGATAGCCTAATTAAAAATAAACACAGCTTTACTTCAACGCAGGTATTTGGATTACCTAGTTCAACTGTTCCTTTCGGATTCCCGAGTAATGTTGTGACAGAGAGAAATAAAATAATTTTCGTGTTGAATCTTCTAGTTGTGATGATTTTACGAAAAAAGAAAAGTTCAGTAAACACTATTTAATTTGAATTTAATTAATGTACATCTTTGCCTAATCCGGCTAAAACTAAAGTAAAAATAATCTGTAATGTTTTTTGAGTAGAAAAATTTGGCTAATTTGCATTCTTTAATCCAGGTTTTCATCTGTTTTAGATAAAGATTGCTTTTTTATACTCGTATACTTAATCAGCATTTTCCTGCTTTACTTATACTGTTGTAGTTGTCAATGTCTTAAACGTCATTGCATATTGTACAAGCACTTTCTTGAAAGTTATATCAATTTAGCTGGGAAATATTTGTGGAGCAGTCGCTGAAATGTCCAACAATCAAAAATTAAAGATTTTTTGAAGCAAACTTCTTTTAGATATTGTATGCCTTTGTAAATTGTATTGTACTCACATACTATTAAAACGTGCCTTTGTCAAATCCTGGGACGAAATATGTGAAGAAACTGTGCGTGCAACTTGCTCTCAAGTGTCAAGCAGACTCCGACGTCTGATTCGGGTTAAAGGAGGTTATTTTGAATAAATGAGGTATTCATTCTAATCGTCGTTTCATGCCCTTTCATTTGAGTGTTTGTTTATAAAATTTGAAAAAATACATGTAGAGTTATGAAGGTTTACATGAGTCTACACTTCGCGTTGCCACCCTGTATATTAATACATTCGTTCATTTTCAAAGAATTCTGTGATGCAGTCGCTCATAGGTTCAAGTAAAGTGATTTTTACTATTAATAACATTTCGCTTTAAGGCCAGTTCACAAACAATGAAACTAACGAGACATTGAAACTAACGAATCAATGCGACATTTTAGATTAAGTTTATTTTATTATGACGTTCACACACAATGAACCGGTCTCATTGGTTTCAATGACAAACAAACATTGTAGATTTGTATCTAAAAAGTCCTTTGATTTAACTACAAACAGGGTTAGCATTTTGTGCTTATTTCTAAGATTTTTGCTTATATTTTGTGGTCTTAGATTTTGCTTATTAAAAAATTTTGTGGTGTGTAAGTTAATTATATATATATATATATATACGTATATATATAAATTTTTCAAAATTTTTTTGGTCGGTGCTCATCAGGAAAGTGCTCAATGACGTCGAGTCAGAGCGGTTAGATAATTCACTTACAGACCACAAAATTTTTTAATTTAACATTAATTTTATTTGCCCCAACAGACTGTTTCGCCTGCCTGGGCTCGTCAGGGGGCGGTTAAAAATCTGAAAAAACAAAATAAATAAATAAATAAAAATACAGTTTAAACGAAGCGCTTGAATTCCGGCGAAAAAGCGTAAAACAACAACAAGAGAAAAACAAGAGAAAAACTACGGTTGTAAGGTTAAAGGCCCGTTTCCACTACGAGCGTGGAAAAGAGCATTCTTTGTCTCTTCTATTGATCTTCGATTGAAGGGAGCGGTTAAAATTGAAGCGAGCGCAAAAAAAAGCAATAAAACAAACAAAGAATGCTTTTTTCCACGCTCGTAGTGGAAACGGGCCTTAATCGATAAATGAATTTTATTGCCAAAGAAAAAGTGTTTTTTACGTAGCTTGCTCTATTGTTTGAAAATAATGGGTAAATATAAAAAGTTTGCATTAAAAATGCGTTAAAATTAGATTAAATACAGTAGTCTGCACATTGGAAATACGATAAAAAGATGCTAAAGAAATGCGTTTAAAATGACAATTATTAGGATATGAATTAAAAATTAAAACAGTAAATTTTTTTACAGGGTATAATTTAAGAATATTCTTAGTTCGATAAGTATGTAGTGTAGAGATGGATTGATTTATTTGCTGATCAAGTAAATGGACAAAGGTGCGATGTAAAAATAAGGTAAACCGAGTTTGTAAATATATTTATTAACTGCCAGCGTAATTAAAACTTCGTAATTTAAATTTACTTCGATGTCAACATTTTGAGACCAACTCCGAGCGTTTATTCAGTAATTTATTTGGGTCAGCCTGGAATATTTGTAATTTTTCTGATAAGCATAAGTTGCATGTTTTTGAACTACATTGGTATGGAGTTGCGTGTTGTACGATTTCCATCTTATTTCTGGCGATAGTCCTGATTGTTTTAATTTCCAAACGGCTTTAGATATTTCGGTGGAGTTAATTTTTCTACTGTCTTTAAAAGATTGGTTATGGTTATTGTATCGGAGTTTAAATGAGGTTTCGCAGCTGCCGTAATAAAACTTGTCAGTTTCATCAGTTTTTAGGGAGGCTTTGTAAACTAATGAGTTTCTGCAACATTTTCCGTTAAGTGGGCAGTTTTTATCTGATCTGCAATTGCATTGTTTGGCGTCTACTTTGTTGTCCGAGTTGTTCAGGCGTGAAGTGTTTTGCTTATTTATCATAGATTTCATATTTGGCATGCAACTATAGCTCAGTTTTATGTTGTTTTTGTTAAAAATTTTGTGGTATTTGTTGCTGGGTGGAAAGTGTTTATTGAGAAGGGTAAAAAATTCTTTGCCAATATTAGTGGTGACTTCATCATTGAAAGGAGGGTTGAACCAAATAATCTTTCTTGTTTTGTTTTTTGATCGGTTTTTTGAGGTTGAGTTGAATTGATCTGTTTGTTTTGATTCTTCTCTTACATAAGTTAATTTTTCTCTGTATCCGCTTTTTTCAAGGGCTAGTTGATATGCTGGGATTGTTTTATCAAATTCTTGTAAGCTGTATGAATTTCTAGATAAGCGTGATGAGATCATTTTGGGTAATTGTTTTTTTTTATATTGGGAGGATGATTCGATTTTGCATTTATATAAAGGGGTATGTCTCCGGGTTTGCGGTATGGCCAGTATTTACCTGTAGTTAAATTTAGGGTGATATCTAAAAAATCAGTTTGTAAAAGATTGGATTCTGTTGTTATCTTGAGCCCGTTGTTTTGAAAAATTGTTGATATGATTTTCTTGATTCTTTCGATGACTGGTCCTGATTTACTGTTTATTATTGCCAGGCCATCGGAGTTTAACCGCTCTGACTCGACGTCATTGAGCACTTTCCTGATGAGCACTGACCAAAAAAATTTTGAAAAATTTCTAATTTGCTCCTGGATGAAAACTAGTTGAGCACTTTATTTGGTGGTTATCAGAACAGATCGCAACCATGAACTTTGAAAAAATAAACCGTGGATATTCCGTGAAAAACATCCCAATCCCAACCAAAAAATTATATTTAAAATTTATGTTAGACAAAGTTGAGAGTTTTATTAAGCGATTGCGGTGGAAAGCGTTTTATTTCGACAAGAAACAATTAAACCAAGATGAAGAGTCTCTTAACACCTACGGATTTAGAAGTGAAAAAACACCGCCAACAAACAACGACTTAATCCGGTTTGAAAACGATCTTTATGAATTGATTCGCAACTTAAGATACCGTAAAGTCACTAGCAACTTTCAAAAAAATTTACTGAAAGACATAGCGTCGTTAAATTCTTCAGAAAACATAATCGTCCCCGCTGATAAAACTACAAATCTATATGGCGTTGAAATCGACAACTACAAAAAACTACTCCGGGACAACATTACAGCAACCTACCAAAAAAGCAGAAGATTCAACAGTTGCAAAAATTAACAAAGAAGCTAAAGCCATAGCCAGCAAACTCAAACTTGACGACCGCATTGAACGTTTTCCAACTCGAAAAGCATTCATCGCTCTCAAAGACTACAAACCTAATTTTGTTAACAACCCAAAATGCCGCCCCATCAACCCTGCAAAATCGAAAATCGGAATGATCAGTAAAAAATGTTTAGACAAAATAAATAAGATAATTCGCTCTAAAACTAACCTTCATCAATGGAGAAATACATCCGAGGTAATATCTTGGTTCAAAAACATACCAAACAAATACAATTGCAAATTTATAAAGTTTGACATCATTGAATTTTACCCATACATAACCGAAAATTTACTGAAAAAATCTATTAACTTTGCAAAAGAATACGTCAATATTGATGATGACACCATCAACATCATTATGCACTGCAGAAAATCTGTACTATTTGGCGATCAAAGTACGTGGACAAAGAAAAACGGCAACCTTTTTGACGTAACAATGGGCTCATACGATGGGGCAGAAATATGTGAATTAGTTGGACTGTATCTTTTACACGAACTTAATAAAACCATAAAAAATCAACACCTGGGACTATACAGAGACGATGGCTTGGCAATAATAAACAGTAAATCAGGACCAGTCATCGAAAGAATCAAGAAAATCATATCAACAAATTTTCAAAACAACGGGCTCAAGATAACAACAGAATCCAATCTTTTACAAACTGATTTTTTAGATATCACCCTAAATTTAACTACAGGTAAATACTGGCCATACCGCAAACCCGGAGACATACCCCTTTATATAAATGCAAAATCGAATCACCCTCCCAATATAAAAAAAACAATTACCCAAAATGATCTCATCACGCTTATCTAGAAATTCATACAGCTTACAAGAATTTGATAAAACAATCCCAGCATATCAACTAGCCCTTGAAAAAAGCGGATACAGAGAAAAATTAACTTATGTAAAAGAAGAATCAAAACAAACAGATCAATTCAACTCAACCTCAAAAAACCGATCAAAAAACAAAACAAGAAAGATTATTTGGTTCAACCCTCCTTTCAATGATGAAGTCACCACTAATATTGGCAAAGAATTTTTTACCCTTCTCAATAAACACTTTCCACCCAGCAACAAATACCACAAAATTTTTAACAAAAACAACATAAAACTGAGCTATAGTTGCATGCCAAATATGAAATCTATGATAAATAAGCAAAACACTTCACGCCTGAACAACTCGGACAACAAAGTAGACGCCAAACAATGCAATTGCAGATCAGATAAAAACTGCCCACTTAACGGAAAATGTTGCAGAAACTCAGTAGTTTACAAAGCCTCCCTAAAAACTGATGAAACTGACAAGTTTTATTACGGCAGCTGCGAAACCTCATTTAAACTCCGATACAATAACCATAACCAATCTTTTAAAGACAGTAGAAAAATTAACTCCACCGAAATATCTAAAGCCGTTTGGAAATTAAAACAATCAGGACTATCGCCAGAAATAAGATGGAAAATCGTACAACACGCAACTCCATACCAATGTAGTTCAAAAACATGCAACTTATGCTTATCAGAAAAATTACAAATATTCCAGGCTGACCCAAATAAATTACTGAATAAACGCTCGGAGTTGGTCTCAAAATGTCGACATCGAAGTAAATTTAAATTACGAAGTTTTAATTACGCTGGCAGTTAATAAATATATTTACAAACTCGGTTTACCTTATTTTTACATCGCACCTTTGTCCATTTACTTGATCAGCAAATAAATCAATCCATCTCTACACTACATACTTATCGAACTAAGAATATTCTTAAATTATACCCTGTAAAAAAATTTACTGTTTTAATTTTTAATTCATATCCTAATAATTGTCATTTTAAACGCATTTCTTTAGCATCTTTTTATCGTATTTCCAATGTGCAGACTACTGTATTTAATCTAATTTTAACGCATTTTTAATGCAAACTTTTTATATTTACCCATTATTTTCAAACAATAGAGCAAGCTACGTAAAAAACACTTTTTCTTTGGCAATAAAATTCATTTATCGATTAACCTTACAACCGTAGTTTTTCTCTTGTTTTTCTCTTGTTGTTGTTTTACGCTTTTTCGCCGGAATTCAAGCGCTTCGTTTAAACTGTATTTTTATTTATTTATTTATTTTGTTTTTTCAGATTTTTAACCGCCCCCTGACGAGCCCAGGCAGGCGAAACAGTCTGTTGGGGCAAATAAAATTAATGTTAAATTAAAAAATTTTGTGGTCTGTAAGTGAATTATCTAATTATATATATATTGAATTAAATTTTTGAAATTTTGGATTTCGCATGAACTAAATAGTTAATTTTGTATTAACTTTGCTTTTAGAAAGCAGTTTTGATGTCGCTCTTTTTACTTCTGATAAAATGTGTACGATAAAATTGTCGGTTTTTCTAAAAACTGTTGGGTGTTTGAACCAGACATGTCTTGAAACATAATTGAATTGAAATAAATAGAAAACGGGAAAAAAAGTTGTATTTTGCTATTAATTGAAAACATTCGTCGTCGTCGTTTGGAAAGGGTATCCACTCCAGGTCAGACAAAAACAGGATTGAGGCCGGGGGTTTATGCTTTTACTTTCCAGGCTGCTGTACTGCCTGGATCAGATGCTGGCAATGATGTTGTTAAGCCAGCATCGAGTTTCGTCATCCAAAACCGTCAGACCTCGTGCTCCATTTGGTACCCGATGTATAGGGTACGCTGTTAGAACATGGTCTGCGATTTATTCAGGGGCGCCACACTCGCAATTCGGTTCCGATAGCTTTTGGTTATCGAAAACATTGAAGTTCTGTAGCAGTAGCCTATTATTTACTATTGCAGGGGTTTCCAATTTTGTTTTAGTCACGGAGCTTTTTCCAAAATCATACAAGCTATCAACTCCTAAATTTTTACGATTAACTCTGACCAATAATTTTGCAGAATATTTGCTCGTAACTGTGATGACTTTATTTTTTAGTTCTCACCTAAAGTGCAACGTAAAATTTAGCACTTAAATTAGCAAGAGTTAGCATTAAATTAGTTAGCTAACTTTTGTCTAGAGCTAGCAATAAATTACCTCAATTAGCAAGAGCTCCTCGCGGACCCCCTACAACTATTCAACGGACCCCTTAGAGGTCTATAGATTCCCCAGTTGGGAATCGCAGTACTATACTAAACCAGCTTTTTCATATACAGTAGTTGAATTTCAATGCGCGCACCGAATTGATGGAATGGCTTACGTCCGTTCTAACCTTGGAAGTCTACTCGTGAACTTTTGTGACAATAACTTGAACCTTGGCTTGTCCCGTGTTGAAATTATTGTTGAGAATCAAAACGGTTCTCCTGCTTTTTAGCTTCGAGAAAACGAAATGAGAATTTTTCCATTTTATTGTCATCACATTGTTACGTGATGGTTCT
Organism: Diplosoma virens; assembly: GCA_963680785.1. Taxonomy (NCBI): domain Eukaryota; kingdom Metazoa; phylum Chordata; class Ascidiacea; order Aplousobranchia; family Didemnidae; genus Diplosoma; species Diplosoma virens. The sequence goes on from OY796880.1 coordinate 46,383,432, forward strand.
TTTATGACGTTCTAAAAGGAATTATGAGAAATTCTTATCGATATTTGTAGTAAAAGGTTGAAAAAGTCAAATCATTTTTAACTTGCTCAGTAAATTTTATTTGAAAGTTTCATTAAAATGTCAAATCCAGAAGTTCGAAATCCATTCAACCTTGTGCGGAGAAGTTTAGGTCTATTCAGAAAATTTTCAGAGCAGACGATACCGGGAAGCAAACGCCCGTCGAACGTGTAAGATTTGTTGAATTGATAGAAAATTAAACAAATGCACCAGTGCCTGGGCGTATTCTACTGTCTTGTAGCAAGATCAATTTATAACCGAGTGACATCAACTGTTAAAATTTTCGAGTTTTGATGCGATATTGTCATGACCTGATCACCCTTCGTGCGGCAGATACATGAACCACAGGTCAATTAGCTGGTGTTCCATTATAGAATCTTTTATTGAGTCATCTATTACTTTACATCAGAAGATGAACAGATTTTTTGAATTAAAAGTTTTTAAGCAGATTTTAACGATTCTTTTTTCAGCAGAGTAAGACCAATAATTGAATTATTTTAATACAAAGTGCTAATTGTGTTGAAAGAGTTTTCATGTTCTCAAGAGCCTAATTTATATGTTTCAGGCCCCAATTTTTATGCTAATTTTTATTAATGCTAATTTATTCCCCTAATTTATGCTCCGGGCCCCACCTTTCGTAAAGGCATCACTGATCACAGCCAAGTTTTTAATTAGAAGATTTAACCTATAATCCTATATATTTTTTAAAAGTTTTAACACTGTTCCATACTATAGAAATCCGTCTTGTTATTATTACTTTATAAAGCATCACAATTTTTGGTAGTATTATCATGATACAATATTGTTTTTTTTATATTTTGTGCTGCACCGATTTCATCAACATTAAATTTCATTTCTAGAATTTTTTCTAAAACACTGTAAAATATTTTGTTGCCGCTACTTTTAGGGTCCTATTTTTGAAATTAAAAGCTACTACTACCTAGTTAATAAATACATTCTCGAGATACTCTCTTTGGCTTACCGTGGATCTTTGGACCTTGATTATATCTTGTATGGTCTTTTAAGTGAGTCCTCAAATGCTCGTCAAGAGAGACTAAGATCTAAACGCTCATTTGTGCCAACTGCGCCGAGTTTTTTTAAACGTGGCTTGTTATCCACGCTTCTGAGTGGACAAACTATAGATGGAACGCGGAGCACTGTGAAAATTCATTCAGGCTCTGCATGTGTTTTTATACTCTGACTTATTGGTGTGAGCATGCCCAGAACAACTTGGGTTAAGCTCAATCGCCTGCGGACTGGTATTGGGTAATTCCATTCGTCCATGCATAAATGGGGTCTCACGCCTTCACCGAATTGCGAATGTGGCGTAGCTGAACAAACCGTAGACCACGTTCTAATAGCGTGCCCCGTACATTGAGCACCGCTTGGAGCACGAGGTCTGACAATTTTGGATGACGAGACTCGATGCTGGCATAACAACATTATTGCCAGCATCTGATCCGGCAGTAAAGCAACCTGGGTTAGTAAAAGTATAAACCCTCGGCGCCAGACGACGACGAAGAACATATTTAAACAAGAAAATATTTTTTTACAATCTACGGCTTCACTGTTTTTTGAAAGCACCTGGTTATTCTACAATTTAATTACGGTGCTATTCAATTGTGTATGGTACACCCCAGGATCTGCAAGGATCTACAAAGGTTTCAAGGACTTTCTCTATTTTAGTCTCACTTTTAGAAGGCCTATTGTTTTAATTGTTTTTTATCATTATCGTTTATTCTTTTGCCGCTATATGTACAATTAAGTTAAAGGTTTTGTCCACCATAGTTGTTCTTCAATACTTTTAATTAGGCTCACATTTTTATTAAAAGAAAAATAAACACAAGTAAAGACAAAAAAATAGTCCTCATTGTACAGTAATTACACCTTTTAAAGTATGATTAAAAGCTAAGGTATACAAGTTTTTTCAGTTTAGTCAAACGTGTAGAGGTTTATATAACGTGAAACAGGGAAAATTTATCTATCTATTTTATTATAAAAAAGCACCCAAAATTTTTAATGCTTTTTAAAAAAGTTACAAAAATTCACTCTTACCATACAAGACAAGTATCAGACTCTTATGTTTTTTTACCAAGAATGTCAAAAACAAGTATTCAAAACTCAACTTTGTGCCAAGGTATAAAAATTTGGTAAAAACTGAAACCGGAATTGAAAAACTTACATTGGAATGCATTAAAAAAAAACAAAATAAAAAAAAGTTTCATTGATCAATATAAAGTTTTCAAATTTATTTTATCTCTCAATGTTTAACACAAGTTATACAGTGTAATAAATACATCACTTTGTTTTCTAAGTCATGTTGAATATAAATAGTTTTTGCAATGCCTACAGTGTAAGCCCAGTTATGTACTTTTATATAAATAAATAAAAAATGCTTAGGCTTAATCCTATCTTAATATGTATAGTACCAGTAAGATTGAAATTTTTTCATTGTTGTTTTATAAATTTTTGTTATGTTGAAAGTTTTATTTTTTTATCGTTTTATTAATTGTAATCGCACCGACACGATTGTTATTGATAATTGTTACTTAATCAGGAAACATCTTAACAAGTAAACTTTCGGGTTGTTTGATGCTTCCTTGCCTTTTTCTTCCATTATATTTCTTTTGTTATTGTTTTATATGGCTTTGGGCAAAATAAATTTTGTGTGTCTGTCTGTACAGTTGCAAAAAAAAGGTTAAAAAGCACTGATCCATACTCTATTGATTAGAACAGTCAGGGATTCCAGAAGTGCTCTTTATGGCGTACTCGTAGCAAAAATGTTACATTTTGATTTTATTTCTAAATTTTGTAGAAACGTCATCAAAAGCTTTTGCCATTTAATTTTCTAAAATTAATTGAAATACCAATAGATATGACAATCAACGATGGTAAATGTATTTCAAGCTGCTTCAAGCGTATACGGTGACTATTCATGTTCAAAACTTGTACGGTTTATTTTCATAAACTCTGATGCATACTTGTATTTTTTTTGTCGGCAGCATGGTCGAGTGGTTAAAGCGCTAGACTCGTGTCCAACACAGTCTCGGTTCGAAACCCACTCGGGCTATTCTGTTGTGTCCATGGGAAAGACACTTTACGGCACATTCCTCTGCTTGGTGGTCTTGGCAAGCAGTTCTAAATTACAATCATATCTCTATTAAAGTACAAGCGGACAGCAATATCTTGGCATCTCCGGAAGCAGGTCGGGATAATTGCCTACCCTATGTATTAGCGCCTCCGTCGCTTTCCTGCGAGTCAAAAGGATAAATATAGAGATAAAATAAAATAAAAAATAAATTTATAATAATATCGTTACTGTAGGTGACATTAGAGTTATTAATCAACTTATGAATTATGGTGCCTTACACGTAATTATTGAAAACCAAAACTCAAAATGCTCTTACATATTTTAACAAGTTTACTTCCTTTAATTGCACAAAAGCTAATTTTTATCGTTATTATTTTTGATGAAAAGTCTTTAACATAAAATTCAAATTTTTCAAATTTCTGAGTTGCTTCAAATTTTCATGGGCATCTTAGCTTAAATTAGGAACAGGTTCGGCTCCGCCGAGCAAACTCCTGAAATCCTATCACTGCTCTAATGCTAGATTTTTTTCTTGTGTTAGCAGAGGTTATTCGTTGCAATGAATAAGTCTCTATGGGGTCAAACGCATTTTTTTAATTTTTTTCTAAAGCATGCACAGAAAAAATTTGTTTTGGCGGCCGTAGTTTCTTAATGATTTTTTTTGCTGCTCTGAGTAAAACGTTAAAAATGATTTTGTAGGGTGTGCATAATCACTCTAGGGAAATTTGTACTTGTTTCGTATCACAAATCTTTTTTGTTAAAACCAGCGTAAAAACCAAAAAATTATTTTTTTGTCTCAGATCTTTGTATGGCACAGGCGGAATCAACCGATCCTTATCTATGCAACCGGATATGGAATTTGGAAGTTTGGAACGCAGAGTAAGTTTGATTATGCAGTAATTTGAAGAAAAACGAAAAGCCAAGTTTCTAAAAACACGATGGGGCTATGTCACACTTCATTCATAATTCTAATCTTAACCTTATAATTTTACAGTTGATATTTAGTCTTTTAAAGTAATTTTAAGCTTTCGATTGCGACGTCATCTTTTCCATTGTTACCTAGTGATTGCGCAATCGGTACATCTTCACTTTATTTATTTTGTCTGCAAGTTGTTCTTATAAATCAGCGTTTCTCAAACCATGGGTCGCCAAGACTATGCAGATGGGTTCTTTTTAGAGATCAGTACGTTTTTGAGACGAAAATTGAGTTTTTAGAGTAAGATTTAAGGTGAAGAACTTTTTTTTTAGAGACCACTACGTTTTCCAGACAAAAGTCGAGTTTTCAGAGTCAGATTTTTTCGAAGACTTGTTGAGGGAAAATAATTGTTAATAAATACATAACAATTTCTTTTTGTTTCTAATCAAAATAAGCGCTCACTCAAACTTATTTGGGTCGCAGTCGTATTTTTAGATCGTTGTTTTTAGCGATTTTGGGTCGCAGAAAAAAAAGGTTTGAGAAACGCTGTTATAAATGATTATAAAAATTAGTTTTACTGTTTTATTTAAGCGCACTGACTGACTGAAATTATAAGCCATTGCGACGTTTTTTGCAGCAGCGATGACGAAATTTTGGCTAGAGCATTAAAGATACGATTATTATAATCTACTGTTGTTAAGAAAGTTCGATTTTATAAACTACATTATAAGCTATTTTTCATATGCGGAGAGTTTTTGAATTTTTGTAGCAAATTTTTAAAAATTTGCTAAAGTTTTTGAAATTTTGTTACTTGCAGAAATTTTAGTTTTTGAAATTCGGTAGAAAGTAGAAGTAAATTCGGTAACTCAGTACGTTATTTAATCGTCTAACCTTTCGGCGCCTGTAAGGAAGGCTTCGGCGATAACGCAATTTTGGTGTCTACTAAAAGATAAAATTCTTAAATCTTCTCGCTGGATCTGACCTTCGAACCAGCGACAGCAAAAATATAGTCTAGCTAAACCACAGCTCAGACTACCACAATATCTTCTTTATTAATAAAATAAGCTCCAATCGACTTAGGAGCCCAAAATAGTATAAATTCAACAGCAAATACAGATGCAGTAACTTAACCCTTCAGCTCTTCAGAATAACGTGGACAACCAAAGACTTGCGTTCAAAAACTATGAATTTACACAGCTAACAATTTTCCAATTCTAAGTTACTACAACGAATCATCGAATCATAATAATGCTTCCGAGCGAGCCTTATTTATATCATTTGGTCGTGAGTATCTCGAACGTTCTGAAACTTACTCAAATCAAGTTAATCACAAATAATCACTATTACGTCATAGTCAAAACAGGTCAAGCGGATAGTTCTGGAATGTACTCCACATTACGAAATTAAGCAGTGTTGCCATTTTCTTATAACTAAATGTAAAATATTTAAATTGCTTATAAAACCGTTATTTCTTAGGGTTAGGCTATTTGAGCCGGACCAAAGCGAAATCAAAGAGATTTTTTATGAGATTGTGAATATACATAGTGTGGGCGATTTTTAGGAACGGAACAATATGATTGTATTTGTGAGGTCATAAAGTGCTTTGACCATTTGCTAAAATTTTTATAATTATTTAATTAAGAATTCTTGTTCGTTCCACTTCAGTTATTATTTGGTACTTCGGCTAGCGTTATAAATTTAAACATTCATTCCAGTTGTCATTCCAGTTCGAAAGTGTTTGTGTCGCCTTCGTAGGATTGTTTAAGTCAGTCGTTCTCAACCTTTTTGGGCCTACAACACGCTTTGGGACCTTTTCAAAATTTGCGGCACACTTGGACCAGAGTGCAAGACTTGATTTTTGTCCCTAATAAGTAGTGTTTTCCAAAGAAAAGGTTTACTTGGAATTTGTCGCAGGTTTCTTGATTTTCGTTCTTAAAAAGCAGGGTCCACTAAAAAATAAGGTTGCGAAGCAATGAACCATTGGTTTTCAAAAAGTTTCGCGGCGCACCTGGAAATGTCTCGTGGTACAGAGGTTGAGAATCACGGGTTTAAGTACTCAATTGTAGACGTGTTGATGCCTTGTAAGTTAATTCTATAGTGAGTAGATATGTTTGGACAAACTATTGAGTTTAATATTAGCTAATAATGAAAGTTTTTAAGTTATTCCAGTCCATATAATAATTTTGCAAATATACATGTTTCATCAGAGCAGATTTGTTGTTTATTTAATCATTATTTTCTAATCGTGTTAGATTTTTTGTATTTACATCACGCATGTGTTCTTTACATCTTGTAAAAAATGCGCTACCAGTTTCACCCATATAAATGCCATCACAATTAGACACATGGGTGAAACTGGTGGGGCATTTTGTACAAGATGTAAAGAACACATGCGTGATGTGAATTTAAAAAATCTAGCACGATTAGAAAATAATGATATGAACAACAAATCTGCTCTGGTTAAACATGTATATTCGCAAAATTATTATATGGATTGGAACAACTCAAAAATTTTGGCGAAAGAACAGGTTATACAAAAAGAAGATTTTTGTAGGCTTTTTTATTTATTCTAATAATTATGCTTTTAATGACAAAACTAATTGTTCTTATCCAACTGCTTATCATGATTTAAAATTTTAAATCCGTTAGATGTCGTTTTAGATCACAAATGTACTTTTATTTTATTTTTATTTTTTTGCACCACTATGATTTCATTACAGATGATGTTTGTGTTTCATTTACTGTAATCTTCTGATGAAGGATTACTAAATTATAGTATACCGAAATGTTGAGTTTTTATTGTTGTTTTTACCTTTTAATATAGAATTAACAGCAGTTTAGACTCAAATTTTACCAGAAGGTCATGAACAAATATTTTAAGTAATATTGTTATAACAAACTCTTTATATTTATCGTTTCTGACAGAGTTAAGTCGGTTACTGAAATGATTTTTCTACATCTCTGCAATTTTTGGGGATCCTGAGGCACCTCCAACTGCAGCTGGTAAAGGACTTAATTTCTTAAATTTTTAATGTTTTGCCAGAAGGCCTTAGAAGACGTGTCAGAATAAAATACCTTGGCCAATGCATCAGCAGACTTTTGGTCTTTTAGTCTTTTGCACCGTCTTAGTTCATATTTGAATTGTTTTTGTGTTGATTTTATTTTAGTTAGAATCTCACCATTTTTTGCTCTGCCTTTTTTAACTCAAGATAGATAAGAAGTTCTTGCTCTAATATGTGCCAATTTCACTGAGTCATTTCAACCTGGCATAGGATGAAACAAAAGTCCATGACAAGAAGATCCAAGTAGCCTACATCTTTTGATGGTTGCAAAAGACTATATACGTAGAATATCTGAGTAAAATTTATTGATAGGTTCTAAATTGCTCACAGCAATGAACATTATTGCGTTTTGTTACTTCAAATAGTAGGAAAATATTATTCAAATAATGTTTTGTGGCTTCATGATAATTTGCTTTATTTATCTGAGATACTTTTGACCATTTCACATTAAAGTAATCAGGTACAGGTTTATCAACAGCAATTTGGGTGAAGAATTTACAGTTAAATGTTATGGAAAGAGGGTGATGATCAGATGTAATAAATTTATGCAGTACTTCTATTTTACTTGTTGAGATGTGTGCTGCACAGGAGGACATACAATGATCAATCCAACTGCAAGTGTTATGAACATCACTAACAATCGTAAAAGATTTTTTAGATAATATTACCTCATCAGATAATGCAAGATAGAAATCTTGGCAAAACGACTTTAACAAGGGGCCAAAAATATTGTTATTGCTAGCATTGAAGTCTCCTATAATACACATATTAGGATGTTGAATATCTTTGCATAACTCACCGAGCTTTTCAAGATATTCTAAGTATGTATCTGTATTGGATGCGCAACAACATGGAAGATGTACATTGATAAAAGATATGAAGGAGGTACAAAGATTTAACTTAAGACTAGTAAATAATAGTATTATCATGGTTGGATAATGTAGATGCCTAAAGCTGCTTGTTCCACAAAATAGCAGTGCCTACATAAGGTCTGCCTAAATGCAGTTTTGTTTCATAGCTAAAAGAACTTATGCTATAAGAAAAATGCTGATTGTTGATAGAATTTAAAAAATTAAGATTTTGCTTGGCAAGCCAAGTTTATTGTAACAAAATTATGTCAAAGGTTTTACATAAAGTTTTAATTTCTTCTAGCGAACTAGTAAGACCTCTACAATTGAAGAAAACCACTTTTAACTCCATATTATTTGTTGTCTCCATTCAATTATCAATAAATTTGGAGAAAGATGCCATTTTTGTGGATTTTGAAGTGTTGAAAAATTTTTTAACTAGTCTTCCTTTTGTCCATTGTTCAGCCATCGTTTAAAAGAAACTACAAAAAATATAATAATAATACTTTTATTTCAAATAAAAAAAACAAAACAAAAAAAAAATAAGCACAAAAAACAAATAAAGGAAAAATGCGAAGGATGAGCTTGGTGTTTTTAACAAATTAGCTCCAACAAGGTTGAGTATTAGACAAAGAAACTCTTAAATTTTGATCGATGTTGATCATGAACTCCCGTTTTTTTAATTTAATTATTGTAAGCGCAGAAAATTTTAGTTCACAAAGATATGAAGAACAGAATGGTAATGATGTCTCAATAGGCTTTAAACTCAATTGTACATGTAGATATTCGTTATAAATACTAATTCAAAGTTCAGACTATTCTTTGTTGGAAAGTACGATTTTTAAAGCAATATTGTTTTGACAAAATTTTCCAGTTTAACACCTGGCGGATACGGAAATTAAGAGTTAACTTAAGCGGAATCCTTAATAACACATGTGTTTAAAAAAATTGCTTACATTAAAATTTAAATAATAAATGATATAATTTTAATTTTAAATTTAATTTTTAACTAAATATTTTAATTTCGTACTTACTTAATAATTAAATTGTTACTAACTAAAATTTTTGGTTGTTTTGACAATAATTTGACATATTATAAAATTTTTGACGGCACCCTTGGTTATTTGAAACGGCACATCAAAGTGCCGCGGCACACAATTTGGACAACCCTACTGTAAATCGAAGTTTTAACTTTCGTTTCAAGTTACTTGAATTATGCCGGAAGATAGAGAATCTGCAGCTTGTTTCCTTGAAGTGCGAATTGCAGCATTAAAAAATCGGGTAGGGGACTATATGGCAAAGCCGTTTTGGCGTGGCCGTTTTGGCGCCAGTCTATTTGAAACTAGCAGAAAGGCTTGAATAAAACAGTATAATCAATCACCTTAACCCTAACCTAACCCCTAAACCCTAACCCTTTTCAAGATTTTACAAATAAGAAAACAACACACTGCCACAATGGCTGGCGCCAAAACGACCGCGCCAAAACGGCTGGGTCTAATCGTCCTATCCCGTAAAAAATATATAGGGTTTGCCAGTCTGCACCCACATTTAGGCACTGCTTGTTTGAACTGGTTGTTTTAGACCAAAAAGAATCTAGATTTAAATCCAAAAATTTTTTCCATTTTGCTTAATAAGAATTTTGACTTCAAAATGCTCAATACATTTTAAACGAACTTAATCAATTTTTTCAGGTAGTTTGCGGTTACAACCTATAAGCTCCAATCAATAGCTTTGATTTTTTTTTAAGATGAAAGAAGAAGAATTCAAAAGAAGTGAAGTACCAGGGAAACGTGCACTCAATCTTTTATTGAACAAACGCAAGTAAAAATACTCAAGGTTCTTTATTTTCTTCATCATTCTAGTGCTCTAGTAAAAATGCGCAAGGTTTTTTTGGTGTCCTTAAGTCACTGATATGATTAATACAGATAGTTATGTTTTATTTTCACTCTCACCATGGAACTTGGCTAAGATTGTGTGACCTCTTGATGCAAAAGATTAATTATCACCAAAATTGTTTTAAGCAGGACCAATAAAAAGATTACAATCGATTTTGGAATCGCATTTTTATAGAGTGTTTTTTATGATTAATGGGTTTATCGCGTTTTGCAAATTGAAGTCATATCCTAGCAATTCGTGCTAGAAACAAGGAGTAAATCGGCATTTAATACGCACAAACGTATAAACATAAATCAACGTTTAACTTTTGCTGTCATTGCGGCTAAATGTCACCGAGCGCCATTTTGATGACGACCGCCATCGAAATAGTTTGGGTTCGAGTTTTGCCCTCGTCGTGTAATCAAGGTTTTAAAAAAGACACTATAAAAATTTTTTTCTGCTTGTTGATTTTCAAAGCAGTTCAAAATTACAGTTCCAGCTCTGTAAACGAAACCAAATATCTTTATCGTATTATATAAAATACAAAACAACGTGGTCGAGTGGTTAAAGCACGGGGTAGTCGGCAGCGTGGTCGAGTGGTTAAAGCACCGGGCTCGTGACCAACACGGTCTCGGTTCAAAACCCACTCGCGCCATTCTGTTGTGTCCTTGGGAAAGACACTTTACGGCACATTCCCCTGCTTGGTAGTCCTGACAAGCAGTTCTAATTTACAGTTATATCTCTATTAAATTACAAGCGGACAGCAATATCTTGGCATCTCCGGAAGCAGGTCGGGGTAATTGCCTACCCTATGTATTAGCGCCTCCGTCGCTTTCCTGCGAGTCAGGAGGATAAATATAAAGATAAAATAAAATAAATAAAATAAAAACACTAGTGAAAACAAGAAATAAAGAATGAAATATTCTTTCTCATAATATTAATTTAACATGCATGAAGAATTAACAGTTAATTATATCGTATTGTCAATTTTGTCAACTACTAAAATTTTATTTGTGTCATTATCAACTAAATAGTAGAATTTGTCTTTGAATGCTTAAATGTATTTTACGATCAAAAATATCCTCTCTATTTTTAAATTACTGATAATAAATGAGAAAAAAAGTACTTTGTATAATTTAAACAATGCTTTCTTTTTGTACTGTGAGTATCATCGTTCTTTGGAAAAAATGTGCTTTGTTACGGTTTAAGGATATTATTGTGCCGTAGTAGCATATTACAACGTTAGTGACGTGTACAGAAATAAAGAAATAGCAAAAATCAAGAGAAGGCTAATAAGCCAAATAAATGATATGAGAGTGTGAACTGTAAGTATTATTGGTCTCACCAACTACAAAATAGGCTAATTAACGGTCGGCAAGTGATAGCTAACTTAGAATATAGGCTATCGATTATTTCTCATGTTCTATAGATATTTTTAGCTATACTGTATACTTTGTGCCTTATAATGATGTGATGGTGGCAGAGTGTGTTTGTGACTGATATTATACTCGTAGAAAAGACTAAAGCACTGTATAAAATAAGTCTCGGAGATATTAATAAAACTTTTAAATTAGCCTACTATGATACTATTGATACTTGCTTTTTTTCTTAATTTTTTTTATACTGCTTTGTTTTATTTTAGATTGTCAATTTTAAACTCTTTTCCAAAAAATTATTTAAAAAAACTTTACATCATGGCAAGTACCAGTAGAGACCGAGATAAAGGATGTAAATATGTAAGTGGCAATAAGAAACGAGCATTGGCTTTTAGAATATTTTGTAAGATTTTGCAAATAAGAAATATTTTGCAAGATTTTGCAAATAAAAACTGGAAAAGTCTTCTAAAAGAGCATGTCTCTAATCGCATTTTTTTTATATTAGAAGAAAACAATAAAATTTTTTATATTGCTTTTCAAAAATTTATTATGCTAACAATTTGATGTTTATTAGTTTGTTGTTGGCTTTTTTTTGTGTGTGTGAGGAGTTGTTTTAGTTGTAGTATAAACATCCACAAACTTTACTATGCAAAGTAAGAGCCCTCCATCAGTTTTCTAATCGGGCTCCGCAATTCCTACCACCGGCCCTAGGTGGAATAATACGCAGGATTTACTAGTTATTAACTTCATCTGAGCGACATAATCATTGATTTAAACTCAGATTTCTCTCGTTCAATCATCAAACCGTTCCTGTCACCAAATGGTCAACCAAGTATTTCGGAAGCGAGAAAGCGGTTAGTTTTACAAATTGAGATTTGCAATTCTTTATAAAAAATATTTTCAGAATTAGAAAAACTTAATTTTGGTTTTTATTAAGAAAAAAGTAACCTGCAATATTGATTCAGGTAAAAGAAGAGCATCGCAAAGCCGTCGCCGCCGGACTCTTTGTCATTCACTTGTCATTCATTGAATTTACATTTTATTCTGAAATTCAAATTTCTTTAAACTTCACTGGAAATTCAAAGCGATTTAGTTGTTATGTATATTTCTAAAGGAATCGATACATTTTTGGTGGCACTTTGTTTCGATTGGCGTCTGATATGTGGTTCCTCATTGATATCATCCTCAACTTTAGGACTGGGTTCATGGTTTCGGACTCTGTTGTGGTCGTTCTCGATCCCGAAAAAATAGAAAAACAGTGAGTTGGCGTTAGAAAAATATATGGAATAAACGTAGAAGTCTTGTTTTATGGTGTTATTTTAAATTAATTGATAAACAGTTTTATTAATCTCTGATACCTTGTAAGTATCTAAGTTCATAAGTTTAGTAACTGATCTTGAAAGTTTTTCTCGCCCGAGGGCCAGTGTCATTTAAAACTTTCTAGAGAGTATTATTTGATAGGTGAAAAGACATTGCTGACTCTTATGCAAACTTTAAAAAATGTGCATTTGGAGTTGTGTCAATCTTCAAATACACGTAGCCGTGAAACCAAGGCTTTTACATCATGAACTGCATAAAACTAAGATTGTTCGCGCTTTAGTGGTGACAGTTTACAGTCCTGCATAAAAATCATCATAAAAATCAAGGTGTCGTCTTACTAACCTCGCTTGATACCTTGTGCAGTAAAGTGGATAAAAAGAAATCACATTAACTTATTAAAAGTAGTTGTTGAAATATTATTTTGAAAAATATGTTTATATTTGACTAATAATCAGTTGTACTCTACTGCCAGGTTGACGGTAAAGTAAAGCACGTTTTACTTTTTTACGTTACTTTGGAAACACATCAAGATTTTCAAATGTAGCTTTGTTTTTTTGTTATCAATTAGTGTTAGGGTTCTGAGGAGATTTTAATTTGATGTAAGTGGGCCAAAATAGCTCTTTCAGTCATAAAAATTGTCGATGTGGGATATAAAAGAAAACATTTTATTTGACGCAGCCGTTGGTCATCAAATCCTGATAACTAACTGTGGTTATATTAACTTACTAAGAACTATATACCCAAGCAAAGAAAGGTTTAAAAAACTTTTTAAAATATGTTCCCGAATCAACTCATTGCTTCGCTTTTGTTATTCCTCTTTAAGATATAGTTATTTTCTTTTTGACATTGATTTTTAATGAAAAATGATTTATTTATATTTAATTTTTTGGTCAAAATTATTTTCTTGTGTAAGCGTAAAGAAATTTTAAACTGAAATTGTAAACAGGGGTGTTTAAAACATAAAAAGATACTTTTAAGTCTTCTTTGGAAATTCAAAACTTTTTTTTAAAGATCTTTGTTTCAGAAGTGATATAAAATTCACATTTTGCTTATATAAAAAGTTCTTTTTTTAAATCTATGTTGAGAACTTTTTTGATTAAATAATTCTTTCATTTCAGTACAAAATAATTAGTAAATAATAAGAGAGGACTTTAATTACTAATATAAACTTAAATAATTAAATCAAATAATTAAGGCGGCTGCGTTCTGCTTTAAACCGGCGAACTTCTGTTTAGTTTCATATAGCTTTCAGTCGATCGTAAAATACTTTCACAACCAACAATAACAAAATGTTAGAAAACCGATATGCTATTTTTATCTAATCCTGTTTATGTTGACCCACAGTTGATGGCCTTCCATACGATGACAGCAATTTCTTTTTTTCGGTCTTCACTTTAGCGAAACAATTTTTATTGAACTGTCCAGTGCCACGACGTAGGAGGTGCCAGTTTATGTTATCAGTTAATAATTTTGAATCAACTTACATTTTATACAAATTTTTTTACGAAAGATTACTCTTTCTAAAGATTACGAATTCCTTCCTAGGCAGCCAAGTGGCTCACTTTAAGAAATACTGAGATAGATTTACTTAGTTGCAATGCAGAGTGCTCGATTTCTCAGAATTAAATACTTTTGAATCTATTTATCATGCAATTAAAATATAATTTATTAAAAAACTCAATACTTTTTTTACCCAAGTGCGATCATCATATTATTTAAATAGAATTTAATATGTAGCTATACAAAGTGAATTATCCTTATAATTTTGTAGCAATGCTTTGTGATGGTAGCCGTTATTAAAATTGAGTTCAATTTGAGTTGAATTAATTCAATCATATCAGTGAGCTAGACTCGTAAAAAATTTTATTGATATTTTATAGTTGTGTTTACTGTAAGACAAAAAAAGCTCATGCATCTGCAAGGCGCTTTAAAAAGCATAATTGGCTTACTCTAATTTATAATGTAAGTTTGGGAAAGTCTTTGGGCTGTGACCAGGACCACTTTTAATAATTGTGTTTTTGACTTGTAAACTCCCTTTTGAAAAATTTCTGCGTACGTACTAGATCGTCTATTGACTCTACCAATCGTCTATCTGTGGAAGGTTATATTACGAAATTCGTTACAAAACTTTTAGTTTTGGTCAAGTCAGCTAACTACCAGACAACTTAGTAAAAGAAAAACGAAAAGAAACGTAGATTAATTGACTTGAAGCGGCATACTTTTGCACAAAAACGAAATTAATCTTAATGTTTGCTTTGAATGCACAGTTAGGCCTAATTGCATATAAACAAATACAGTAAATCTCGTTAATCCGGATTCGATTTGACACAAAAATTGATCTATATTACGAGAAGATCTGAATTATCCGAAGGCTATTGTTTCAAGCCAGACGTTATCCAGAGTAGAAAGATGTAGATAAAAATCACCTTATTTCAATATATAAAGGACTGAATGGTATCATTCTTTAAAATAAACATATTTATTTATATATAATAGTTTAAACACTTGTAGAGAACTAACAAAGTTAGTGTATTTTAATAGCTTAGCTATGCAAAACAATTATATCACACTTGTATACGACACAATTACAGCAAACCAACGAACATACTCCCTAAGTTAAACTGATATAAATTTCAAGTAACAAGCAACATAGCGAACGCTTGTAAACCATAACGTGGAATAATGTTTAAAACATCCTGCTACAGTTGTGAAGCGGAAAAATCTGGATTATGAATAAAAAAAAAACAATTTTTATCCGGAATAGGCAAAGCTCCAGATTAAATAAACCAAATTATTCAACGTTTTTTATTAAGAAAAACAATAGAAATCGTTGTACCTTTAGTTTTACCAGATTAGACGAATATCCGGATTAACTGAGGTACTGCTTGTACCGAATTTTCGTCCGACGACAACTCGTCCAACGACACTTCTTCCACGTCTTTCTATCCAATAGGGTTTAGGTTTAGAGTTAGAGTAAGGGTTAGGGTTAGGGTTCCCTTAACAAGACTTCTTTTCTTTGAAATTAGACCGAAAGTCGTTAGACAAAAAAAAATAGGACAAAAAGACGTGGACGGAGTGTCATTGCACGAATTGTCGTTGGACGAAAAGACCACCCACCGGTTTACTGTACTATTTATGCATCAATGTGTTTATAAGAGATAATGACGTACGCGTACATGCTTGAATTTGCAAATTTTATTTACTTACATTGTCACACTTCATTCACAACTTAATCTTAACTACATAAATGTGTTGTTAATTTTCTGGTTTTTCAGTAGTTTTAAATTTTAGCATGATGTAATATTTTTATGTCCAAGTAATAATTGCATGATCGGTAAATCTCCATTCAATTTAATTTAATCTTAACTACATAAATGTGTTGTTAATTTTCTGGTTTTTCAGTAGTTTTAAATTTTAGCATGATGTAATATTTTTATGTCCAAGTAATAATTGCATGATCGGTAAATCTCCATTCAATTTAATTTATTTGCAAGTTGTTTTGTGATTGTTTTAATTTTTCGTTTATTTAATTATCATTAAATTTCATCATTTAAAATTTATATTACCATTTGAAATCAGCAATGATTTGAAAAAATTGCTTAACCAGGTAGATTGATATTTATTGTACATATTTTCTGTAGATCCAACAAAATTAAACTTGTTGTTATCAAAATGCAAGAGAATAACGTAAAATTCACTTTAATCGATTGTCCGAAACCCTTAATTTCAATAAAATAGTTTTTGATAAATCTTTTTAAATTTCTGCAAATATCTAGAGATAAAATCCAGCCGGTAGTTTGTAATGATATCGTTATCAATTTTATGTGTTGTAGATATTTATCTTGCTGATTTGCAATTATGTATTTTCTTTTTTTTGTAAATAAGAATTTTTTTTCTACAACCATCAATTGGTTAACCACGTCTTCTTTGTCAAAACGTCATGCTATTGCTTTTCTTTTTTGGCGTTTGTATAAAGTTTCGAAAAGTTTTGAAACGAAAACGAATATTTTCTGCTAAATAACGTAAAAAAGATTCAAACTTTTTCCAGTTACTTAAAAACCTGGTTTGTGGTCGATTTCATCGCTTCTTTTCCCTTTGACTTTCTTGCGATACACGGCTTGCAAGTGGACCAAACAATAAAACTTGTGCAGTTCTTACGAATAGGAAAGTTGCTGTCGTTTGTTCGAGTGATCAGGATATCTAGGTGAGTGCTGAACTCTCAATTCAATGATGCTGCTGCTTGAAATTAACTTAGAAAATGATGTTGGTTTGCAAATTATAAGTAAGAATAATAAACATGAAAAAGTTTGACTAAAGTAATATCGTTTTGAAGAAGTGAATTAGTCATTGCCCTCATTTTTAGTCTATTTTGCTTTTTTTTTGATAAGAATTATGTTTATTTCCGGCCCCTTTGTAAAAGCGAAAAGCACACCTTGTTGTAAAATAAAAACGTACATGTAAACTGGGGTATAGTAACGACAATGCAAAATGTAAAAGCGTTAACGGGGTGACATTATTAATATTGACCCAACTAGAGTTTTTTCAGCCTTCTTCGAAGCATGCACCGGTGGGAAGAGATATTCAATCTGCAGTACGACATCGCTGTTTCGGCGTTTCACCTCATCAATCTCGCGCTCGTACTTCTGTTCGCCTGCCATTTCAACGGCTGCTTACTTGTGAGATTCGTATCATACTTTTAGTTTTCTGTTGTGTTTGGAATGCAATGAGACAAATACAGCGATTAAATTAATCGCTGAATCTCAAACGACGGCGTGATTTACATTTTTGCTTTTTTTTTATGGCAGAAACATTAACAAATCAAGTCAGGGAAAAACAAAAGTTTGCTTTATTAACGATAAAAAAGCATTTTTGAGAAAATTGTTTAATTTTTGAAGTACTTCGTTCCCCTTGTTTATGGATTTCCCCGTGATTCTTGGGTCAGTATCCGGAATCTGAACGAGAGAAATGTGACTGTGGGGGAAGCTTACATTTGGTCGGTGTTCAAGAGTACAAGCAACATGCTTGGTGTGGGTGAGTTTCGGCTTGTGGAAACTTTCTTTGATTTGATGTTAATATTGCAAAGATTTATCTTTCATTTCAACTTCAGATTCTATATAAGCTTTCAAAACAAAACCCTCTATTATAACCGCTTCATACGTCAAGTGTGTAAGGGTATCACTAAGGCAATGCGCCTGCATGACAAAGTCACTTACCGATAGACAAAATTAGGTACAGGTGTTACTCAACCGTTCAAAAAACCGTGACTGGAATCTTCTATAATTTTACAGTTGATCTGACATTACAAAATACGTAACTTGTTTACTAGCGTGTCTTCTCGTTGAATTGTGACGTCATAAATTGCTTTGGCCGATAGCAAACGTAAAAATTCTGGCCCCAGCTAATTGGATCTTTTTAGAATTCTGGGTCAAGCTAATAGCTTCGATTGATATTCGTGACATCGCGTGATTTACAATTATAGCTTCGTAAATCTTATCATTCATTCTAAAAAATAAGGGTTTAAAATCGTTTTGTGTGTGGCTCGTTTAAGTAGTTTAACACGTTGGTCGCGATGTGCGCCATATAGGCTCACGCTGAACTTTCCTGACGCGCGATGTACGTGTACGTATACGATAGTACACGCCTATAAAAAGCGTTCTTTTTTAAAAAACAATATTTCTGTTTCAAATTGAAAAATTCTTTGATATAACTCATCCAACCTGCTAAGAAAAGCTCTAACTTATATAACTATAAGAACAGTCTTGCCACTTTTATTATTAACTATAAGAACAAATAGATTTAATTGAAACTACAACCTCCCGGTTTTATGTCTGCTTTGGCACTGAAGATATACAGTACGAATTTCAACCTGCAGTCCACCCTGTAAACACGCCGCATGGGATACGCGGCCAGTGTTGACGCCTTAAAAATTAATTCTATAGTGAAATATGGTTGTTTTAGCCTATGTGACGGACGAACTATTAAGTTTAATATTAGCTATCGGGATTCTAATTGTCATCCTTCATTCACAACGTAAGCTTACTTCATGAATCTGTAGTTTATTTTCTTTTACTGTAAATTGAAGTTTTAATATGAAGATGATTGTATATTTAGTAAACTCTCACTCAATTTAATTTACTTAATTTATTTGCAAGCTGTTTTGAGATTGTTTAATTTTTCGTTTGATCAATTGTAATCTTAAGCACGTGACCGTCTCTTGAGAGTGTTCTGGAATTATTAATTGAATTTTTTTTGAACATACAAGACTTCTACTTCTTAATTCGTTTGCGTCGCCATTCTCTCATAGGCTGCTTTTGGTAAACGCGAATTTTGACCTATGATAAACTCTACTTTAATTCTTAATTGGGAGAGTCGTTCACATTTGCTTATGTCTATCATAATCTAACGTCTCGTAACGTCATCTTATATAAGAACGCATCTTATTTTCATTTTATTTCAGTCAAATTCCAATTTTGTTGCGTTGTTCAGGTTGATTGACAAATGTTGGAATCATTTTAAGCCAGTATGATCAGAGATTGATTCTTTTGAGAGATAGAATTGTTTTGGTAGAGGACGAAATATCGAGATTAAAATATTAGCCATAAAGGTGCTTATAATTCGTTAGTACAAAGCTGTTGTGAGCGATAATTTGTAGTTTTTGGCACTGGAATTGTTTGGAAGTTGGCAAAGTTTGGAGCCGAATTTTTGTAAATTTTGTAAATATTTTCTGTCTAATTAGAGACAGTAGTTTCTGTCTGTCTGCGGAGAGGAGTTTTCTAACAAATCAATTCAAACTTAGCCTGAACTAACTGTATGAAAAACTTTAGTCTCGCGGCAAACTATTTTTTGAGCCAGAACAAACAAACAATAGACATAGCTTTACTTCAGCGCAAGTATTCGGTTTACCTAGTTCAACTGGTCCTTTTGGAATCCCGCGTAAAGTTTGTGACACTAATTTATACTTATAGTTAGTCGTTTTAAAGTTGTTTAGTGATTATTTGCAGTTATTGGCCCTGTAAATTGCTTTAAAGTTTGGTAAAGCTTATGAGTCAAGTTTTACGAGAGTTGATAAATTTGTGAATATATTCTTACAGTGAGAAACTGTGGTTTCTTTCTGCCTGTAGAGAGAAGTTTTCCGCGAATCCATCCGTACTTAGACATAACCTACAGTTTTAAGAACTTCAGTCTCGCGACAAACTATTTCTAGAGGCGACAAACTATTTCTGTAAAAATAAATACAGCTTTACTTCAGTGCAGGTATTTGGTTTGCCTGGTTCAACTGTTCCTTTCGGATTCCCGAGTAAAGTTGAGACAAATTATTGTCTAAATAGTTAAACTTGGAATGGTGTTACCACGTTGCCATTTGATTTAAGATTAAAACTTTTTCTATTTTGTATGTGCTATGTAGTCAGTAGTCAAATTTATTCTTTGTTTAACTGGTACTTATTATAATGGGGGCAGTAAACGTTAAACTTCCAATTTTGTTGTAATATATATTTTTATATATCTACTGGCAGTAACTTATACATTTTTAGTTTTTTCTTTATAAATGACAACCGGTAAATTTATCACTTTACTATTAAATTATTAAGTAAAAAAGACCATCTAATTTGCTTACTTTTTACCAAATCAAATGCAAATCCTATATTTTTAGTCCAGTTTTTGATTTTTACAACATTTGTACCCTGGAAATTTATTTTATGCCTTGTTTGCAATTTTCAAACATTTCAAAAATTGATCATGAAAACGCGATACTTTACAAATCTGAGAACTCCCAGAAAAATGACCGAACTCAAATTTGACTTCAAAAACTAGAAATAAAAAACTTGAAATCAAACTTGCAAATTATTTGTAAACTAGAACTCAAACTTGAAGTTGAATAAAATGCATTGATTCGCAGCTCTTCCAAAAGCAATATTATTTTAAGACTCCCAAAATTGCTCATAGTTGGTGTTTTTTTCAACATTTAAATTATTATCAACGTCACTCTTTCTTACAAAATAAGAAATCTTATACCAAGTAAAATCTATTAGAAAAAACAATATTTACTGCTACCGGTTTCCAAAAAGTCGATTACAAACGGTAGTATTTCTTAAGAGTCAACGCTGCTGATTACTTTATCATAAATTAAAGATCGTCGTCGTTTGAAGGGCATCCACTCCAGGCCAGACACAAACAGGACTGGGGCCGAGGGTTTATCCTTTTACTACCCCAGACTGCTGCACTGCCTGGATCAGATGCTGGCAGTGATGTCATTAAGCCAGCATCGAGTTTCGTCATCCAAAACCGTCAGACCTCGTGCTCCATGTGGTGCCCGATGTATAGGACACGCTGTTAGTACATGGTCTGCAGTTTGCTCAGAGGTGCCACACTCGCAATTCGGTGAAGGAGCGAGACCCCATTTGTGCATGGACGAATGGAATCGCCCAACACCAGTCCGCAGGCGGTTGAGCTTAACCCAAGCTACTCGGGGTAAGCCCATCCCAACAGGCCTGGCACCGGTCTCGGGCACAAAAACACGGAGCCTGCAAGCATTTTCACAGTAGACTCCGTTTTCCATTTGTGATTTGTCCATTCAAAGGCGCGGATGCCAAGTCGGGCAAGGTTGTCCAAGAAATTCCGCGCACCTGGCACAAATGGGCGTCTGGATCTTAGTCTCACTTGGCGAGTATCTGAGGACCCACTTAATAGACCATACAAGATATGATCGGGGTCCAGAGATCCACGGTAAGCCAAGGAGAGTGTCTCTCCCATTCGGAGAAGCTCAGCTGGCTGGATGCCTGAGAGTACAGGTAGGTGGTCCGTTGGAGTGGGACGCAGGCATCCAGTAACTATGAGCAAGGAGTCATTCAAGACACTGTCAATGAGGCGAGTGTGAGCACTGCAACACCAGACTGGCGCACAGTACTCAGCTGCTGAGTAGACTAGAGACAAGGTGGCTATGCGTAGTGTTTTAACACCAGCACCCCATCCCGAGCCCACGAGTCGCCTCAGCAGTGTGACGCGCAAAGATAGTTTTTTGCGCAATGCCACTAAATGATGACGAAACGTGAGCGATCTGTCCAGTTTTACCCCAAGATAAGTAGGGGTTGGACAGAACGGTAAAAGTCTACCGTTGTTGTAGACCTTTAGCTCACGTTTGGCCTCTCAGTTATTTAAATGAAAGGCTGTCGTCACCGTCTTAGTGTGACTGAGCTTCAATCTCTAAGCCTGGAGATACGCTGACAGTGTAGACATGTCTTGGCTTAAGATCCCCTCCAAGTCCTTCCAGTTTCCAGACGAGTGCAACAATACTAAATCATCAGCATAGGCAAACTTTCTGGAAATCATGAAAGGAAGCTCGTACGTATAGATGTTAAATAGGAGGGGAGCCAAGACCAATCCCTGAGGAACGCCGTTTTTAAGACGGCGTAGCCTGCTTTGCTTGCTTTCACCGGTGGTAAGGGTGAAACTTCGATTTCGGACAAACTCCATTATCATTTTGACCATGTGCTTATCCGGAAGTAGTCTCAGCAGCTTGCAGGTAAGGCCACGGTGCCAGACAGTGTCATAAGCAGCTGTCAGATCGATAAATACGGCACCGGCCTTCTTTTTAGCCTCGAAAGAATCATCGATGTTCTGGGTTAGTAGAACAACCTGATCTACGGTTGATTTCCCGCGTCGGAACCCAGCCTGCTCTTTAGAGAGCAGTGGATCGACTAACGGTTCAACGCGGGCGTAGATAAGCCTCTCGAGGATCTTGTAGGGGACACAGAGCAGAGATATCGGTCGATAACTCTTTGGGTCCCCCACGGGCTTTGCTGGTTTGGGGATCGCGACCACAAGCTCTCTTCTCCAGATCTTGGGAATTTTGAGTCGGCATAAACAGGAAGAGAGGAACTCACGTAACCAGGACTTCAAAGCAGCTCCGGCATGGAGTATAAGCTTGGGGCAGATGGAATCAGGACCCGGAGCTTTACCTGGTTTAAAATGTTGGAGGGCAGCAGTAAATTCTCTCTGTGAAAAATTGTCAGAGATATTTACTGCGTCTGGTGTTGTGGCCCTCCAACGGTCAGACATTTCTTGAAAGACAAGTCGAGATGACTTGCGATCAACAGCCTCGTATTTCCCATTTCTAACCAGCTGAGATGCAATAGCATCGGCTGAAACGAGACAGTGACGAGGAGAGTGTCGTGACCTACCAGTAAGATTGTTCAAAGTACTCCATGCTTTTCGACTAGAGTGTGAGAAGTTAATGCTCCAAACTGCCTCGGACCATCGATATCTCCGCTTTTTGTCAAGCATGGCAAGCAGAGTTGTAGCAGCCAAACTTGAGTCGTCTCCCTGAGCAGACTGCATAAAGGTTTTATAGAGGGATTCACACTCTGCATCCCAACACGGAATATAGTTATTTCGATACCCGCGTGGGATAGTCTTTTTGGCTGCTTTCTTAATGGTGTTACAGAAGTCCTGGTAAGCCGCATCCACATCAAGTGAATCAGGCGGCAACAAAGTCTTTGCGAATTTATTTGTCAAAGCAATGTAGTGACTCCATTTGGCCTTGCGGAAGTTCCATCGCTTAACAGGCATGCTTGGCACTGCCATAGCAAACCTTGGTGGTGTAATAAGCGAAGGTCGATGTTGTGACCTGGGGAACTTGTCAAGGACACGTCTATCCGGTAAACGACTGTTTGGACCTACGCTAGCGAAAGCTAGATCTGCATTGGTGCCAGTGTTCCAGCGGCCGGAATAAAAACTGGCAGTGTCCTTGTCCTTATATAGGAGGGAAAGACAATTAATACTTGCCCAGCCAGCCAAGCACTCACCGTCCGGACTGTTGTCGTTGTAACCCCAGTCAACACACGACAGCTAAAATCGACAGCGTAAAGACAGGGGTGAGGAAACACTGGGAGATCCAGGGTTCGCAATCGCGTTGGCGGTGGTTTGTAGACGTTGACTATTTTATAACTATCAACGTCCACACACAACCACTCGATCTCCGATGTCGGTGGAGATTGGTCCAAAAGCGTGTATCTCAGTCGCTCGTGGACAAACGTGGCAAGGCCATGCTTCCTGCTTAAAGAAGACCCAGCTATTTGGTAGTTTGGAAGTACCAACTTCTCTGCATCAGTGCAGTGGGTCTCCTGGAGTAGGATGACGAGTGCCTCAGACTGCATAGCGAGGTGATGAAGAACATTTATCTTGCTTGCAGTGAGGCCTTCGATGTTCAGCTGAAGAATAGTAGGTTTTCGGAACTTGTTGGCAATGTGCCCTGAAAAGGGCAGTTTTATCCAAGCATTGCCCCGTTCTGAAAAGGACGTTTGCCGATTAGCAGACCCACACTGAACATCGGAATGGGTGGATACCCTTCCGTTTTGGTAGGTTCGGTTTCGGTCTGTCATTTTAAAATCAATGAACAGACTTACTCATGGCCCAGGCTGCGTGAAAGCACCTACCATCTGGGAGAAATTAAAGATCAAAGTGACAGACAACAGCACGAAAAAATTTACGAAATAGCTTCATTTATCAAATGTTTGAGCTTCTTAAACTTTAAAAAACTGTTAAATTTAAAACGAAATAAAAAAACAATAATTAATTTGTATGTGCATAAAATTTTTCCTTATTGTGACGATCAACTGAAAGTATATTCCAATTGTTGCAAAATTTAAGTTAAACTGAAAAACCATTTTGTTATAAAGAAAAAAAGAATCTCCCAACAGCAAATAATTATTGAGTGATTTAACAAAGTGTGATTCCCTATACTCATCTTTTTAAAGCAAATAATTATGTTGGCAATTCTTTTTTTGTTTGCAGTATTGATAATATAAACAAAATTAAAGTTTTTTATGAACAAGAATTTGCAACATTAGTAATTTTTGCCAAGCGCTTTTATTATTTTAAAATAACTCAAATTAATTTTCGTTAAAAACAAGCATAAAACACAATTCGTAAACTTAGATTGCATTTGATACAAATAAAGAATTGAAATTCAAATAAACTTTAGCTTTACTAAGCTACTTATATGTCAGGTTGACATAAACATTTACTTAGCGATTAATGATTAAAATAGTTTTGCGGTAATCAAATTTCTTTAAAATTTTGTATGAAAATCTAGCATTATATTCCCATATTAACGGTTTCTCGATTTATTAGCATTGTTGTCAATTACTTTTGATATATTAGCATTGTTTTTGATGTTCAAGTATTTAAGCTATTATAAATGATTTTTGGTGTTAGGTCAAAAAATCTTACCAAAAACAATTTGCAAGATCAATTTTTATTTTTGCATTGATTGAAAGATATGTCTCACTCAATTATATATAAAACAACAAAAATACATAATGAAAAGAAGCATCGAAAAGAATACGTTTTCTAAATTAAAATTGAGCCTGATAATGATGATCAATACACGAAAGTGCCTGTTTATTTATTTATAATAATAACTGTTACACATCGTAAACTAAATTTTCATTAAAGAGTTGCAAATAAGTTTTCATTCAATTCGCATATAAGAGATTCATGCAAGAATTCAAGAACATAATAATTACTAGCAAAATCGCTGAAACGCGCAAATATATTCTTACTAAAAAAATGTAAAATAAAGAATGTAGCCGTAAAGCCAATGTAGCCGTAATCATCTTTTGTATAAAAGTTGTCAAAGCAAATATAAATATAAAATATATATATTTTTTTCTTTCTGGCTCTTTTTATGTTCGCTTTAACAAAGAGTGATTTTATAAAACTTCAATTTTTAAATAAAAGATGGTTACAACGACCTTGGGTTAGCGTTTATGTTTAAAATAACAAGATTTTTCGAAAAGCTTTTTTAGCAATTAGAAAAATACCACAAATAAGAAATAACAATTAATAATTTAATTAAATTTTTAATGCTATGTTCAATTGTCGTAGTAGAAAAACATTTAAACCGATCAAGAATTGTACACTTCTATTTTGCATCTACCTACGATCAAAACAGACTTTTAAACAAACTGCAGGATACGGACAAGTAGTGCCTCAGGGAATGACTGATCTGTGGGTGACCATTTGGTCACAATCCACAGGCGGTATCCTCTTCGTCATCTTCATCGGATATGCGATCCACTCAGTCGAGTCCAAGGACATCGGGACAAATGCGTACAGAAGCAAAATCTCTCAGGTTCGGGTCTCGTTCATTGTTACAAACTGGCAGTAAAACGCATCAAGTAAACTAATTGGAAAGCTCTACCTGCGTTTTGTGCTTGTAATCTAAAGTAAGTTCAGCGCTTCCAACTCACAAACTCTTCTATCAGCTTTTGTGAAAATTAATCAAACGTTGTTAATAGCTGAATGACTTTTTCACAAATATAATTAGACTATGAGGAAAACATTTAAAATGATAATTTTTTCTCAACATTACTACTGTAGTATTAATATTACAAATACCATTTGAATAAGTTAAAAGAAATTTATTTAAAAAACTGAAAAGAAAAGAAAGTTAAATTGGCAATATTTATCATTTTACTTGTGCTCACAAAACTATTGTATTTATTCAACAACAAATTGGACTGGAGCATCCAATAGTTTTGCTCAACGCCTTAACTACAGTTTGTTTAAATTCAGTTTAGCATAGGAAATCTTTTAAATGTATTTTTTTCAGATTAGAGAGTTTCTTGGATTTCACCATATAAATCCGGATTTAAGAGCAAAAGTTTTGGATTTTTTTGAGGCTCGTTATGGAGTTAGGTTTTGTTTGTGTCTATCAATATTTTAGATTAATTTTTTAAATGATTTTTTACAATTTTTAATTCAAACCTTTTAAAACCTTTTAAACCACAGGTTTATAAACACACAAACGCAGTGGCGTACGCAGAAATTTGTAAAGGGGGGGGGGTTTTGGAGCCGAAAACACGATTGCTCTAAGTTAGGGGTTTCCAAACTGGGGCACATTTAGGTTTCTCAAAAGGTACATTATCAGAGAGAATATCCTTATTTAAGTTGAATTCCGTGTCCGGAAGAAATAATGGACTCAAATGTCTAGAATTTTCGAATCCGGTCGATTATAATTACGTCAAACAGGACAATTAAGAGGGAAGACTTTTTTACAGATCACCGTGATTTTGGGTTTGAATGGGAAAAATTTGTGGCTGCTGAAAAGGGAAGAGTTTTCATTTTTTAGAGATCACCTTGATTTTCGGCATGAATTGGGAAAATTTTCTGATTCAAAGTGAAGACTTTTTTTTTAGAGGACACCATGATTTGGAACAATATCTACCCGGCTGAGGCCCACAAACTCGAACGATTTCGAAAAGTGGCCCGCAAGAGTAAAGAAGTTGGACTACCCTGTTTTAGAGAAACGTCACAACATTTTGGGGGTACATGCAAACCTGCTACAGTGTTCAAAGGGTACCGATCAACTAAAAGTTTGGGAAACCCTGCTCTAAGTGGTCCTGGTAATGGGCAAAAACTTTCAAAATTAAGCCTACATTCAAAAATAAAGTGTTTTGGTTTTAAGACCGTCTTGCAGTAGCATGAATTTTTTTTTACCAAACCGTAAAACTAACTATTGAAAAGGCATGTGCAGGTAATTCAATTATGATAAGAAACTTTCCAAAATAAAAACAACTCGTGTAAATGATGAGAACAATAGGTGAAAAATCAAACGAACAAAAAAATAACCTCATTACTTAACAAATATTTCAAGTTTTTTTAAAGGCTTATATTCAAACGCCTGTTTTTTTACTTAATTTGTTAATTACGTCACCAGGGCAAGACGTGTGGCTCCTATAAATGTTTAGTGATGCAAGTCCATTCATTCGAGTGGTACCACTTGTGTTTCGTAAGCACGTTTTTCGTCTGCGTAATATGGAAAACAATTGTTCACTAGTGCATGTTGTCACTGGAAGAGTTAACAAAATGGTCATCAATGTAAATATATGTGCGGAAAAGCATCGGAACTGCATTCCTTGATGCTGCTCAACGCATTAGTTGGTCTTTCTGCTGCGTTCAACCGAAAAAGCTTCCTGTACCATAATATCAGTTCAGGCACTAGTTCTCCCAAGAATTTTGTTAAATCATTTTCGTAAAATTTTCCCAAAACTTGAATACTTTTAATTTGTTGAGGAGTTGATCCACTAGTTGGATCAGAAGAAATTAAACACTGAAATTCATCAATAATCGATTTGTGGTCTGTAAATCTTGCTTCGAGAGTGACAATAAAGTTATCAAGAAATGGAATAAAAATCCCTACTCTAAAATATTCTTCATCTGTTCAGCAGCAATATTGCATCGATTGGTCTGTCTTGAAGTAAGGCGTGGTGTTTCCAAAATAAAATCTTCGGCTTTGGCCGTTTTTTTGCGCAAAAACATAGAACTAGTGAAATTCATATTCGTTTTTTTCTCTAAGACACTTCAATTCATTTGCAATATCATGTGCTATGTTGACAGCCGCAAAAGAGTTTTTCTACTTTTTTTGCTTAACTTTGCACAAAACAACACTGTATCCAAAAACGTTTTTTAAAACTAAGAGAGCAATGCAAAATTCACTTTGCGTAATTGTCGAAAGCAATTGCAAAGCTTGTAATGAAGTTCCTCTCTGTCTGGCCATGCTGAAATTTCTGCCAAAGCTTCTACAACGGTAAATTGAAAATTTGAAAAAGTACTAACACTCTCGTGTCGATCGACCCATCTGATGGCACAAATTTGAACAAGTTTTTGAACTTTTGTTGTTGAAGAAATCGTGTTGATGGAGTTGCGTAAAAATGTTTTGACGTTGTGAAGCATTAAAAAATTTGTGAACTGAAGCTATTGTTTCCATGCAGTAATTTCCATTCCCATACTTAACTTTCAATATTTTACAAGTTTGAAAGTTTTCTTCATAGTGGCAACTGTACATTAGCTAACTTTAGGCGATAGAAAAAATTGCAAAAAGAAATTGCAAAAAGAAAAAATCGCAATTTAGGCGATAGAAAAAATTGATGCGCAAGCAGTAATTAAGTTTCAAAGTGCGGCAAACAATAGAAACCAAAATCTTATTATTGAAGTCTATTTATTACCATGTATATATGGCTAAACACCATTCTTCAAGGGGGGGGGTTTGACCCCTGAAACCCCCCCCTTGCGTACGCCTATGCACAAACGAAATACTTTACAGTATAGCGTAGCATCGAAAAGTTAGTCACGGGTGCTGTGTTTTTTGCAAGGGAAAAATGTTCGACGAAGTACAGATACTAGAAGAGCTGAATCCAATCCTCCGGCGAGAAGTGATTTGGCACAATACTGCAACGCTTGTTCAATCATTAAAACTGTTCTATGATGTCAGCGACGAGTTTGTCTACGAAATAGGAAAGCGATTACATTTTACAGTATACGTCACAGATGATGTAATTTAGAATAACGTAAACTCTTGAGTAAACAATAATAATTTTTGAAATTTTTTAACAAAAATATTGTTTTTACAATTATGTAAGTATATTTATAAAACAAATCTTTACTAATTGCAAATAACGGTGAAGTTGAGTGATTTTCGTTGCCGATAATAGTAATTGAGATCGTCGTCTCGTTTCAATTCCTTCTTCATAACAATGTGTGTCTAAGAAAAAAGTCATTTTATAAAGACTTCCTTCTGTTCAACAGTGTTTTAAAAAAGTTTTATCCGGACAGCATTATATATATGAGTATCTTCAAAGCAGGTCTAATCTTTGCTCGTGGTCTGTGCTTCTTAACGCACGTGAGATGCCCACCCAAGATTACACCACTGCCGTTTAGATCACTGTATTCAGCAATTAAAAACCTTCGTGAACAACTGTAATCGAAGACTCCAGCAAACGAAGCTCACTGTTTAGTTTCACTGAAAATGATAAGATATAATGTGTATTTTGCTTTTTATTGAAAAGGAGTGAAGATTATTAACCTTTATCTGATAATCATACAAAGAGTTCAGCTAGGCTGCAGGAATTTTAATATACTTCAAAGCTTAATATTTGCATCTTTAGATAAAAAATTAAAAAGAACTTTATCGAGTTATCGTTTCTGCATTATTTCAGCGAATTAAGAGCAAAAAAAAAAAAAATAGTATAATCTGCATATCTAATTAAAACTGAAAAAAAATTCTTAATAGTTCTTTATATTTTACAATTTTTGTTTTTTTGCAGTATATAATTAGAGTTGGAAGAAAAGCAAATTCCGTTTATTTTATTCAACACGGAGTGGTGCGGATTAGCACTCCGTTCGAAAGTGAAGTTCAGGAGCTTAACGATGGGATGTACTTCGGTGACTCCTGCTTGTTGGATTCCAATTTGGTTCGATCCATTGATGCCAGAGCAGCAACCACTGTTCAAATGTATTACTTGAGAAAAGAAGATTTTTATCACGTCAGTTAAAAACTTGTCTTTTCTTATCTTAACAAAGTAATCAAGACAATTCACTAAAGCTATTTTTAAGCAAAGCGACAGCAAACACTTTTTTAATTTTGGGGACAACATCATTGCATCCAGGGATGTGGACTCGAACTTGGGATTTGACAAACTGGTGCAATATAGCTGGACTCAAATTCGGACTCGCCAAAAAAGTAGCAAGTCCCGCTTGTCTACGTCTAGATTTCACAAAAAATAGGTGATTTCAAGGTGTTGCAGATTATTGTTATCCATACTTATAAAGAAAAAAAATTGCTAAATTTTGAATAAATTCTTTGTTGTACAGAATTTATATATAACCAATAATATCCACCGAATCATAACTCTTTCAGTTTTTCGTAGTCTTTAAAAAGATTATTTTTACAAAAATTCTTTCGGCCAACTTTCGTTAGAAGAAATCGTTGTCAAAGACGAGCTGCCTGAAAACAATGGTTCACATAGACTTGCAAGATATCGAAAATAACGGCGTATCTGATTGGTTGAAAAAAGAGAACACGCAATTGATTACGCCAGTGATTCTCAAACTTTTTCGGCTTACGGCACACAAACAATTTATAGCTTTTTTTGCGACACACTTGATAGACTAAAAACAAAAAGCAGTCTAAATGAATTAAGGCTCGTTTCTTATAAGTTTTTGCTTTTGATTTTTGTATAAGATAAAAATCTATATTCACAGAGCTATAAAGATGAGAATGAAAAGATTGTTTGAATGGCTTTTTTCTGATCAACGATAAGATTTTTAGACCAAAATTATTCAAGTTTTATTGAGGAAATGTTGATTCGAGAAAGGGATCTCCTTTTTGCAAATTAATAAGTTGCATTTTTTCTTTGACCGATAGATTGTTTTTTTCATTGCTTTTGTAAAGATTAATCACACATGTTGTCGGTTAGAAAGAAGTAATTTTGGAGTGGCAGCTGTAGTCGGAAAAGATCATCAGCCAATTTTTATTTTAGAAAGATTCATTGACAGACTTTCTTTAAAATTTGTTTAGTCGTAAAAGCACCTTTTTATCGATAGAATATAATTTTGCTGTAATCGCAGTGATTATATTTGCTGATGGCTATTCGGACAAAGAAAAAAACATGAAAGAAGCCACCAAATATTATTTTGAAAACTCAACTAAGCGTTTTAACATTTTCATTTTCAAAACCCTAAAAGCTAAAATTTTTGACAACCATAAGGCAAAAAGCTAAAATTTTTGACCACAATAGCACAAGTTACCGCAGTCACAATATTAGATTTTTAAATTTTCTCAAGCCGACGATTTAAAATTCGACAACATCTACGTCTATTACATTTGCTGCAAAACAGACGTAAATCAGTATAATAATAGGTTTTAATAATTAATTTAAATTAAAATTTTAACATGGTTTTTTTTGACAAACAAAAGCAATAAAAACATAGATGCAAAATGGAATCCTACAAAATTTAAAACAAAAGCGTTTTAAAACTTGAAACGACTGTGATCCTAACTCATGGAATATTTGTACTAGGAAAAAATTCTTCCTGGTCACGTTTGGCCCCTTCTTGTGAGGAGGAAGGCGAGACTTTTCGACTTTTTGACATTTTTTTGATTTTGATAAAATTTTTTTTGACATTTGCAAAATGAAACTGTCATTTACAAGACTTCACTAGTCGAAACAGCTGTCTGGCGGAGGATTTTACTCTCCAATAGTATTTTCTATTCTTTTAGGCTATATGCGTCAAGCTAAGCTGTAGCCTACCTTTAATTTTTTAATGTTTTATGACAAGATGACCTTTTTTTATAATTTAAGGCCCCCAAGCTATGTTTTCAATTTTCTAATGTTTTATGTCTTGGTAAACTTTTTTTTAAAAATTAGCTAGCTTGATTATTGTTGGAACTTTACTTTACCAAGTCAATTTTTACCTGTAACTGTCCTGCTGTTGAAAATTAGCGAAATGCGGTCGTAAACAGCGAAGTACCAATGTGATATTGGTCGAGATCGAATGAATCTTTGTACTTTTGCACAGTAATGTGTTATTTACCTGGATGGTAAGAGGTCAAATTACTCCTGTGTGTGCATTTTCTCGATCAGTTGAATATATTGCAGGTCAAAAGTGACTTTAATCCTATTCATTAAAGCAGTGGCAGAGTTAGGAGTGATTCCCTGTACTCATTTTTCTATAATAATATTGTAGTTGTTTTGTTTCTATTTCTATTTGATCGTTAGTTTTATGGAAAGCAAAAAATTTACTAAAGAAAGATGAGTATCGGAAATCATTGTTAACTCGACCACTGCTTTAATGAACATGACCAAAATATGACCATATTCAACAGTTGAATATATTGCAGGCCAAACGTCCTTAATAGTGGAATGAGTGGTAATTTCGAAACGTCCTTAATAAACTCTGTTTCAAAATATATTGGCTATACTTTTTATTCTGAAATTCGCTAAGCGTTCCAAATTTTATGCTCCGATATTGCAGGTCAAAAGTGATTTTGGTCATAATCATTAAAGCAATGACAAAGTTTGGAGTTATTTCCTATGAACATCTTTCTTTAATAAATTTTTATTTGAATCAGAAAATATATGTAAATAAAATCAAGTTAGTGTTTAACTTCCTGAGTTTGAACTGCTGCAATAAAACTTGAAGATAATAATCCTAATTACTATAAACTACTGATATAAAGTTTTTGGAAAAATTGCAATGGGTTGCTTAGCTATAAAAAGTATTTATGCATCAGAGCAAGTTGAGCTTAGCACTAAAAATGTAACAAAATTTTGGGGGTACATGTGAACCTATAAAGTGTCCAAAGGATACCGATAAACAAAAATTTGGGAAAACCCTGACCTAGAGAGAACTTTAAGCCAAGACATGACTACACTTTCATCGTATCTACAAACTTGGAGGTTGAAACTTAGTCAACTAAGACGATGACGGCAGCCTTTCATTTGAATAACCGAGGGGCCAAACGTGAACTAAATGTTACAGCTACCGTTATGTCCAAGCCCTTTTTATTTTGGGGTAAAATTGGAAAGATTGTTCACGTTTTGTCACCATCTAATGGTATTGAGCCAAAAACAATTTTGGTGCGTCACATTGCTGAGGCGAGTTGTAGGCTCAGGATCGAGTGCTTGTGCCAAAACACTGCACACAGTGGCCAAACTCTGGTATACTTAACAGCTGAGTACTGTGCACCAGTCTGGTATCACAGCGTTTGCACTCAGCTTATTGATAGCGTCCTAAATGACGCTTTGCGCATAGTTACCGAATGCTTGTATCCCACTCCAACGGACCACCTACCCATACTTTCCGGCATTCGGCCAACTGAGCTTCGCCGACTAGGCGCGACACTCTTTTTGCTTTACTATGAATCTCTAGAACCTGATCTTATACTGTATAGTCTTTTAAGTGAGTCCTCAGATGCTTGTCAAGAGAGACTAAGGTCAAGACGCCAGTTTCTGCCAGCTGTGCCAAATCTATTAAATAACCTTGTCGGACCGGGCATCCACGCTTTTGCGAGGACGAATTACAGATGGAATACGAAGTACTGTGAGAGTACATCCAAGTTCCGTGCTTTCATATCTATAGCTAGAGCCAGGCCTATTGGAATGAGCTTGTTCCGAACAGCTTGGGTTCAGCCCAATCACCTGCGGTCTGTTGTTGAGTAATTCCACTCGTCCATGCACAAATGGAGTTTTGTTCTTCGCCGAATCGCGAGTGCGGCGCTCCTGAACAAACCGTAAACCACGTTTTAATAGCGTGTCCCCCACATCGGGCACTACACCGAGCACAAGGTCTGACAGCTTTAGATGACGAAACCCAATGCTGACTTAACACATCAATGCCAGCTTCTGATCCTAGCAGTACAACAGTCTGGGGTAGTAAAAGAATAAACCCTCGTCACGAGTCCTGTTTGTATCTGACACGGAATGGATGTCCTTTCAAACGACGACGCAAATATATTGTACTTTGTAATAACATGCAACATAAAGAAATTTAAATTAATTTTATTGACTTTATTGGAATAGTGCAATAACTTTTTTAACATTTCTTGGCTAATCATTGCAATGTTTTATCTGCCGTTTTTGAACATTAGAAGCAAATCAAACAATAAAATTGCTGTGACTGAAACATGGATTGCTGTGATTGAAACATGGATTCAGAATAATTCATCTGGCCCATACTGTAATCTTGAAAATTATAATTTTATCTCTAACAGCAGAAAAGTTGCCAAGGGTGGTGGAGTTGGTTTGTATATTAAAAATTGCCATAAATTTAACCTAATTGATAAATTGACAATAATGAATGAAAAAATTTTTGAATCAATTTTTATAAAAATTCAATTACATAATGAAAATTTATTCTGTGGTAACATTTATAGATCTCCTTCTAATGACAATCATTTAAATGAAAACTTTTTGAATAATCTTTACAATTGTATCCATAATAGTAATGAATCACTAAACAAATGTTTTATCACTGGAGACTTTAATTATGATTTATCAAATCAAGATAATGAACATGTATGCAATTTTATTGAAATGATGCTTGAAGGTCATTACTTCCCAGTTATTAACAAACCAACTCGCATCACAGATACAAGTGCAACAGTATTAGACCACATCTGGACAAATTTACACCAACAGCAAATAAAATCCGGAGTCATTTTAAATCCACTTTCTGACCATCTACCAGTATATATGTGTTTTAATCTTAATAAACAGAATTTGTATAGACCTCAACAAAAAAGATCTTTTACCCCCCAAAGTATAACCAAGTTTAATGAAATGTTAGAAAATATTGATATTAATGCAATACTAAATGAAACTAATCCTAATTTAGCATTTAAATTATTAATGGACAATTACAAATCTACTTTTAACTACTGCTTCCCTTTCATCAAGCAAAATATTGAAAACAAAAATAAACAGCCATGGTTTGATAATGATCTTTATTTATTAATGCTTAAAAAAAACAAGTGTTTTAAAAAGTTTCTGAAAAACAGGAGTGTTTTAAACAAAGCAAACTTCAATAAAGAAAGAAATACATACAATCGCGCCTTACAAGAAAAAAAACAGAGTTATTTTAGACAAACATTTAAGAAATTAAGTAATAATTTAAAAGAGACCTGGAAAAATATAAACAAACAATTAGGTAAAGTTAAATCATCAGTATGTTCTTCCATATCCATAAACAATAATTTGGTAAATGACTCTCTCCAGATTACTAATTATTTTAATAATTACTTTGTCAATGTTGCAAATAATTTAATATCAGATTTACCCCAAACATCTCATAGTTTTCAAACATTTATGCAATCTCCCACATTGAGCACACTTTATCTCTATCCAACTAGTTTAACTGAAATAAAAAAATTAATCAGTGACCTTCAGCCTAAAAAAAGTACTGGCATTGATGAAATTCCCTCAACTATTTTAAAAAGCACACCAGACAATATGTTAATAGCTCTGACACATGTGTTTAATCTTTCGTTAGCTTGTGGTGAATTTATCTCTGACTTTAAAACTGCAAAAGTAGTACCAATTCATAAAAAGGGTAGTGTAACTAATGTATGCAATTATCGCCCAATCAGCTTACTTTGCTCAATGTTAAAAATATTGGAAAAGTTAATGTACAATCGTGTAGTATTATTCTTAAAAAAACAAAACTTTTTTTATAAATATCAATTTGGCTTTAGAAAAAATCACTCAACTAGTCACGCAACTTCATTATTAATTGAAAATATTGCTGAAGCTTTTGAAAACAAAGAACATGTACTTGGCATATTTCTTGATCTATCTAAAGCATTCGATACCATTGATCATAAAATTTTATTATCCAA
This sequence comes from Diplosoma virens, assembly GCA_963680785.1. Taxonomy (NCBI): domain Eukaryota; kingdom Metazoa; phylum Chordata; class Ascidiacea; order Aplousobranchia; family Didemnidae; genus Diplosoma; species Diplosoma virens. The sequence goes on from OY796880.1 coordinate 46,419,150, forward strand.
ATTATGGCATTGTGGAATTCGTGGTGTAGCGCATGATTGGTTTTGTAGCTATCTTAGCAACAGAAAACAATTAGTTGAAATAAATAATATCTGCTCCAATACTAAGTCAATAAAATATGGTGTCCCTCAGGGTTCAATTTTAGGCCCTTTACTATTCTCAATTTATGTAAATGATTTAAATAATTGCTTAACCTTAGGAAAATGTATTATGTACGCAGACGACACTAACATATTTTTAAAAAGTAATTGCTATGAAACCTTATATGAAGCTGCAAATAAGGAGTTAGGGAACATAGATAAGTGGCTTCTGGCAAATCGGCTATTTCTAAACACTGACAAAACATATTATGTGATCTTTTGCACACCCAAAACAAAGCCTCCCTCAAAAAAACTGACAATTTCAATTAGAAATAAATTTATCTCTCAGCAACCAAAAACGAAATTTTTGGGAATAATATTTCATGAACATTTAAGTTGGAAATTGCATATGAACTTTGTTCTACGAAAAATCTGCGTAAGTTATGGTACTATCAAAAAAATTTCAAAACACTTTGACAAAAAAACTTTGCTTGTATTGTATAACTCCCTGATAATCAGTCATATAAGATATTGTATTACAACTTGGCATATTGGTAATAAAACCACAGCCTCAAAAATTCAACGAATCGCTAATAAATTCATACGATTAACATTTGGATTACATCACAGAGCTAACGTTACTGACATCTTGCGAAACAACAACGTAATGACAATTGATCAAATAACCGAATTAGAAATAACTTGTTTTATGTACAAATATAAAAGGCATGTTACCACCATGTTTTGATCATTTTTTTCAAAATAACCTGATAAGCGACAAATTCACTAAATGTACAAGAAGCCAGTCCAAATTCTATCCTTCATTTTGTAGATCAAATGTAACTAAACAATCTTTAAGATACAGAGGTCCTCTTGCTTGGAATAAAGTCCCAACAAGCATTAAACAGATAAAATCATATAGTAAATTTCGTACAGAATTTCAAAAGCATCTTATTGCAACGTAATTTTTAATGGTAATAGACTTCATAAATTTTAAAACTTCTGCTGTTGGTTTTTTTTTTTTTTTTTTTTTTTTTTTATGTTACAGGTAACTCCACCAAATTGTACAAAGAAATTGAAGGTGATAAAAGCCCGATGCGACTTCAAAGGCAACATCCAGATCATTTCGGCCCATCCAGTTCGATGAAAATTCACATAATTTAATTATTTTGCACCTATTCTTGTTCACTATTTGTATGTTCTATCTTATGCATATAAATTTTTTTTTTTTTGTCCAGCCATATGCTTTTGAAATGGTCCTTTTGACCCGTGGCAGGATTTCTTTTGGTGGGTTTCTTTGCCTGCCTGACCCTTTTGGTCCAGACCCTTTTGGTCTTTGAGTTTGTTGTTTCTCCCACCCATGATTACACAACATTCTCTGACTATGGCTCGGATGTGTGTATTAATTATCTTCTTTTCGCTTTTCTTTTCTTATTAACATCACATCGCTTTGTTCAAAGGTACAGCGACCATGCACAACCATGCAAGCATGACGTTGTGCATGTAATAACGTACTTCGTTTAGTCGCTGCTTCCTTATTCACAATCTTTATTTCTACATGCACTATGATTAATTTCAAGTTGATTGTGAATAAAAATGAAATAAATAAATAAATAAAACTGACTTTGTAATTTCCATCTAAGAACTCGCACTTGGAATCGTTTGAAAACACTAACTACGTCAAGTCCAGGATTCCTAGAAATCAAACAGCAGTAATACCGAAATTAAAAGAAAAAAAAAGACTTTTGCTCTCATTCGTGACTTTCAGTTATAAAAAGATTAAAGATGCTATAAACTTTTTTAAAAATGTTTTCAATTTAAACATTATTTACTGAATAAGAAAGAAACTATCTGCTAAAGTTTTACAATTTCGTTCTATTTTGTCAGAGAACCAGTCAATAAGTAAAATGTGTATCATAACGGAGTTTATATTACTATAAAAAAAAAATGAAAATCACAAAAAAGTTTAAATTTTAACCCAATGTTTTTTTAGAGGGATAGATGAGCTTATCAAAGATTTTAAGAATTTTGAGATTCAAAGACAGTTTTTTATTTTGGCCAATTAAATAGTAAAACACCAATATATAATTTTGAAAAAAGAAAGCCTTGATTTTGAAAGATTTATATTTGAAAAAGTCAATTTTTTAAAATAAATTTCGTCTAGGTTTAAGTTTTTTATCAAAAACTTTAATTAAAAATAAATCTTTTACTTCTTTGTAGGTTTTGTTGAATTTTCCTGAAGACGATAAAAAGATAATGAATAAAATCTCCAAGCTTCGCACAGAATATACAAGTACTTCTCCACAAATCACAAAGAAACGTGTTCTTTCAATCCTTACAGGCGATTCCGCCGATGAAGATTTTCTTGGGTTTTTAGAACCACATCCTCCTAGTTTAAAATAAAAAACGATATTCAGTTATTTTAAATACGCGACTTCTCATATCTGGTTGAACTTGCTGCTTTTACGTTGATTTGGTGAAACATAAATGTTTTCCTATAAGGATGTTTAAAATGTTTTCCTATAAAACACAACCAAAAAATTTTTTTACCGATTGCTACCTTCTGGGATTATGTTTTGTCATTAGTTTTGCAAATTATAAAAGCTACTCATTTTAAATTTTAATATGAATATTACGTGTCTTTTTAAAGTAGAATTTGCGTCGCGCGGGTTGTTGTGACGTCGATACTGAGTCTTTATCGAATTACATATTGCTAAAAAAGTTTAAAAACAAAGAAACTAATCAGTAGTCATTAAATAGCACTTCAATTCTGTGCGGATGTCATTGTCGAAAAAAAGGTGTGATTGTGTTAATGTTGAAAAAGTGTTTTAGCATCAGGTTCTTTAGATTTAAGATCATGATCATAAAGTTAAAGCTTTTTACTCTTTACGATATGCCAAAATAAAATCGAAAATAACTTAAGTTATGGTTTATCAAACTAAAGCAATAGAAAACGATCCATGTAAATTTTTAACACAACAAAAGATGCTTAATTCAATTCAGTTCAGTTTTGTTTTATTTCTGCTCAGCCACATAGTAAAGGTATCAACTTAAATTATTTAACAAAAAGCATAATTAAGACTGCAGGTTAGAAAAAGAAAGATCCAACATAACGAGTGTCCGTTGTCGCTTGCAAGAATATCAATGAAATAAAGAAGCAAAGTTGCTTCACTTCAATTAAGAGGTACTTTCGGTTTTTTCAGCTTTTTGCTGTTCCTTTTATTGGGGTTGCATCAGGAAAACAACTTCCATTACCTCTTTTGCTCTTGCATATTATCGATATTCAGATGCACTATTTTTAATTACAGTTTATCAATAAATCATATATGAGTTTATTTTTTTTCTTTACTTATATTTCGTACCCTACAGTTTCATCATTGACATTTTTTTACGAATTGCTTTTTTTGCACATACTTGAAATATTTCAATTTGGGCTGCCTAACCTGATTTTATTTTAACTGTCTAATCTTTATTTCCTTTAAATAGCATTATTCTGAATTTTTTTATATTTTTCTGCCTCCCAAACAGAATCCGATCATCTAAAGCTCTGCCACTTCAGATCAAACTTTTGCTTTTTTCTCAATGCGATTGTTTCCAAATATAACATAACTAATCTCGCTACTTTTTTTTTAACCTTCTATTTTACGTTCTGCAACGCTTTTATCACACAGCACTCTTAATAAAACTTTTCTACTTTGACTTAATTCTATCTGTATCTTTTGTTCCCCATTCAATTTTTCTACGACCCGTTGCTCCTACTTCTACATAAACTTCTCAATATTTAAAGTTTTTATTCTTCAAAATTTTTTAAATTCTAATCCTACTTAATTTTCTTTGTACAATTTTAGCAGTTTGTGTTCCGGTAATTTTTTTGTTTATTGTAATTTAAGCAATTTACATTCTTTATTTGAGTTCTTATTCACTACACACCTACTCTTGGTTTTAATGCACACTGACGTCAGCAACTGGTTTCTAGCTCAACAAACATAAACATTTTGATGTTTCAAGTGAAGTATGAAAAATAAATTAAGGTTTTTTAAAAGATTTCATGTTTGTTATTTCAAAAGGACATTAAAAAAGACTAAATCTGTATTATAAACTTATACAAGCTATCAATCCAGTATTCCAACAAATAAATTGAAATGGTTATTTTTCAATAGTTACCAAGTGCATTATAGTATCCTTGTTGATCAAAACCATTTAAGCTTTACATTAAGAAGCGTCTTTAAAAATTTTTAAAAATATATTGATTTAGAAATAAATTGTACAACCCCGTAAAATTAAAATTTGAAACAACTACAATGCAACAAGTTGCTTATACAAAATTTAAAAAAAACTTTTTTTAAAAGCAAATGTTGATTGATGATATTTTCAGTTTTATAGTTGATTGTTTTAATTATTGTTTGATAGTTTTTAATCAGCAGAAAGAAAGCACTGCGATGGTCATGTTTCTATCCTTTATCTTTTCATTTTTTCTACGAAGTTGCTTCGAGTTTATCTAGATTTTTTTCTTTTGGATTTGAAAATAGTTTTCTAAAAATAAAAAGTTTGTCAATTGAGCTGATAGAGGCAATTGCACGGAGATAAACACTAAGTCAGGGGTTTTCAAAACGGTAATCAAAGGGGACCACTGGACATTTACGGGAAGACCACGAGAAGAAGCCTTATTTTAGCCTTTACTACTATTTTGGGATGAAAGTGAAGAAATTAGAGACATTTTCAAAGTGATGACCTGTTTTTTTTTTCGGTTTTCACTTGAATTTTCAGACAACTCTTAGAAGGGAACCACGGGTCTTTGAGAGTCTCTAAAAAGGGGTCATAAACCACAAAAGTTTGACAACCACTGCGCTAAAACATGGTTTTCTTTAGGTATGGCTTGATATGCTAAAATTTTCTACGACCAACTCTGGATAACAGAGATATAATAAACTTATTATACTTAAATAAAAATTTAAATTAATGAAATTAATTGGATTATTGTTATCACCGAAGATGAACAATTGAGAAATTAACAAACAAGTTTGAAAGAGAACTTGAGCCAGATTACATTTTTCATCTACAGCCCATAAATTTTTATCTTATAAACTAATGTAGTAGTATAGAATTGTCAATCAGAAATCTTTCTTACAAATCGTTTTAAGGAATTTTCATAAACCTGATGAACATTGTAGGTTTTGTTTCAAATTTAAAGCTTGAGCAAAAAGTGGTTTGTACATTATTTTAAATCTGGTTAAAAATATAATGATTTTCTAAGACTAATATTTAGTCAAAATATTACAGAACTTACAAGTAAATGTTAAAATCAGGGATTCAAATCGTTTAAAAGGTTTCGGTTTGGAATTGCCAAATTTTATTTTTAAATATCTTATTAAAATTAAGTAATTACACTATATCGTATAGAGGAATACTTAATCTGGCAACAAAGAATTTTAATTACCCTTTGTAGTAGCTACATTAGCAAAACATCGAAGATAGCTTTTTTTTGATGGAAATCAAATATGTTTCAGAAGAATGCAAAGTAAAAAAACTATTATTTTATTTTAGAAATTTATTATATCAGCAAAAAAGCAATTATTAGATACACCAATCCTACATTTTGTAATTTTATACTGGAAATCACTGATCGATTACTATAATAAGTTGGTTAAATTTAATTAAAAATATCTATTAATTTTCCAGAATATATTTATAAACTCATGAAACTTGAATGTGATGGTTTGTTTTACTTAACAATTTTTATTATTTTAACAAATTTGCTGTTTTGATTCAAGTATTTAAGTACACGACCTTATTTGTAAACTTAAAAACTTTTTTAATGAAATAAAGTTTTATTCATACAAACAAGCAATTGTTAATAAAAAATAAACCAAATCAAAAATCTCACTTGGACAAAAAAACGAATTTAATTAGTTTAGTAAACAAATTGTTATAAAAATTACGTTATAACATTATATAACCAAATGCAAAAGATAAAAATAATATACATCAAAAATACAAATTTCAAAACAATTTTAATAGATAATAACAAAATTAGAACAATAAAAAAATATTACAATTAAAAAGATTTAACGTAAAAAAATTACATTGAAAAAATTTACATTGATTAACGTAAAATAATTGCACATTGGATTATTTTTAAATAATAACTAAAAGGGTTTTAGAAGAATTACTTAACTTTAATGTTAAGCTTCGGAAAGCATCATTGAACAATTTTATTAAAAGTGACGGAATCATTATTAAAGTTATGAGTTTTCAGAAAATTTTAATAATTACAATTATGGAAAGAGTATAGTGTTTTTTCAACCATACCACAATTATATACAGTAACACACATATATTTATACTAAAATAAAACAAAAAGAACACATAACCATAAACGTTTTTGGCTTACATTAACCTTTTTCAGATGAATAAAGTAAAATGTTAAAAAACTTTGCCATATAGTTTACAGATCGAGGTCAATGACCTGATCACTCAATTTAATTCAATTTTATTTGCAATCAAGGTATTACGTTTTGAAGTTCTTATTGACAAAGTGATTGTGAAATAGGAATCAGCGGCTAAACGACATACGTTATTACACGCACAACGTCAATTGTACGCGGTCGCCGTATCTTTAGCAGGGGATGCTATGAAATGGAATGGAATAGAAATTTTTCTTATTCCATATTCATCAAAACCTTCTATTCCATTCCGTTCTATTCTTATAAATCTTCCATTCATTTCATTCCATACTAAATTCTTCCATTCCGTATTTCATACATTTTCCATACTTTGTAATATATCAAAAGCCTTAAATTTCATACTATGTAAATTTCAATAAGTGTTTTCATAAGTCTAACTTAGGTATGGGCAATATTTTTAGCTCGAGGACCGCATTGAGAAGTTGATTTTATTGAAGGGCAGCGCTGTAGTCATCTCTAAAAAAAGGTCTTCATTTTGAATTTGTCCCGATGTTCTTGATTTTCGTACTCAAAAAGTAGTGAAAGCTGTCTCGAATTTTTTTAAGTTTTGTCTCTTTAAAGGAGTGATCTCAACAAAATCTTCACTTTGAATTTGTCCCAATTTTCTTGATTTTCATACCTAAAAATTAATGATCGCTAAAAAAGGACCTAGAATTTGTTTAAAGACGAACAGAAATTAAAAGATGTTTTTTTTGCAGGCCGCGCAGAACATCGTTTTGGGCCGCAGTTTGCCCACTGCTTATTTAACTTGTTTGAGTGATAAATCTGTAATTTTAAACTTTCTTTTAATTATGTGCCTTTAAATATGTGGTTAATCACACGAACACGAAAACTGATGTGCAATACATGTGTTCCGCCTGCACTTTGCTCGAATATTGTTTATCAGTTTTCGTGTTCGTGTGATTCGAGCTTGACTTACACGGGTATGTCAACCTATCATTTGAGCATTACGGTGGGTGAACACTTGTGCTTCCATTTAAAAGCTGAAAGCTCCGTTAAAGATCATATCATGTCTTGCGATATTTCTACTAATACCAAATTCAACTTAAATTCGTTTAAGATAATTAAAAAAATGTAATTCTAATTTTGAAACTAAAATTACAAAGCTTTATTGATCAAAAAAATAACCCTGGACTTCATCGACAATCATTGCGAATGGATCAGTATTTTTGTTAAATATATTTTAGATTGTTATTTTTATTATTTGGATTTTGCGTAGTGCATCGGCTTTGCGGTTGTTATTTTGCGTTTGCATTTTTAAATCAATTTTTAACAATTCCTTTTATGAAAACCTCGTGTGACAAATTTGGTAAAGAATTACGTAATCAGATCATTGAACTCGATCTTTAAATTACATGGCAAAGTTTCTTAACATTTTATTATATTTATCTGAAAAGGGCTAATGTAAGCCAAAAACGTTTATGGTTGGAATTTGAGTTGGAACCCTTTTGTTATACTTCAATAACTAAATCATAATACACATGTAAATCTTAGAAATTGTTGTTAGTGAACGGACTGAAATTAAATGGAGCTCATGAATGAAAGTATTTTTAAGACTTGATATACTTTCTATTTACTGTATAAATATTGTGCTTCGAATTAGCGGTTAGGACAATATTTGTCAATATAACTTTGAAGCCGATCCTGAAAATCGGCGTTGAACAAGGCGCAGATTTCATTGATTCTTGCTCGAGTTGGCTGAGAATAAATTTCGTTACTAAAAGCTGCTTGGAAAGCATCAAATTGCGTCAAATTTGCTGTAGTTTTCTGTAAATAAAACTTTTGAAACAGAATACTTATTGATAATTTTTTTTTTAATTTTTACATTTTATACATACTGTACGGCATGAAACTGAAAACTATTTTAAATAAAATAACATGTACTGTATCAACATTAACTTGTTAAAGTTAACCTTTATATTAGTTTATAAAGTGAAGTATATACAGTATTACTATGCATTTATCTTTTCAAGTTGCTGGATAAGCTTTTCTATAGGTGATCTCATTTTATTTATTTGCTTCCTCATAGAAGAATTCTAAATTACACAGATAAACTCTACTTTTTGACAAAAACTAACAAAAATACGATAAAAAACCTAGGATTTAAACTGCATTTTAAATTGTACAAATCAATTGTCATAATTTTATATAGCAAGTTGGTCAAGCAATTTTTAGGTTAATTTTTCACAGAAAAAGCTAAAACAAATGAAAGTCAATTTAGAAGAAAGTGGATGTACAGATATATAGAGAAGGGCTTTTCGATCTTACAGTATAATATCTATTTGAATTTTGATTTGGAAACTTCTCTTACTATGTACAGTAGACCTTGTCTATTCCGGATTCGGTTTATGCGGAATTTTTCACTCGGACAAAACTGAAAGTAAAAATGACTTCCTATATACTTTAATCTTAATAAAAAGCTTCGGATTATCAGGACTTTGCCTAATTCGGATGATTTTGTCTCTCAAATCGAATCCGGATTAACCGAGGTCAACAGTACTAAGAGCAGAATGTCAAAATTAGATTGAGTTTATTTTAAGTTGGCAATTGTTGTTGGGCTATTTTGATGTTTAAATATTAAAAGTTTTTGATTTTTGATCTATGTTTGGGCTATCTCAATTTATACAGTATAATAAAAGTTTTCTTATCTTTATTTTTATTGGCACATATCAAATATCTTTAAATCAGAGTTTCCCAAACTTTTAGTTCACCGGTATCCTTTGGCCACTTTAACTGGTTTGCATGTACCCCCAAATTTTGTGACGTTTCTCTCAAACAAAAAAAAAGTCTTCACTTAGATTCAGCCACAAATTTTCCCAATTCCTGTCCAAAATCAAGTTGATCTCTAAAAAAAAGATCTTCTCTTTTCATTGTTCTGTTAAACGTAATTACGATCTACTGGATTCGAAAATTCCGGACAATTGAGTCTATTTAAAAAAATTTTCAGGAGACGGAATTGAACTTAAATAAGGATATTCTCTCACATAGTGATGTACCCCTTGAGAAGTTTTAATGTACCCCGGTTTGGGAACCCCTGCTTTACATTGGGAACCCCCGCTTTGAATGAACAAACAAGTTTTAATTTATTGGTTTTTAACCTGACTGTTTGATTGATCATTTTGGCAACGAAACTGCAAATAAAATAAACAGGGTGGACCATAATGATGGGACACATTTTAAACACTTTTTTCTCATAGTATATTAACGACAAAGAGTACTAAATTTATTTATCACATAACTTATGCACAGGAGCGTAACGTATTACTTAAGATCTGAATATTATATCAAGTTTCATTGCTTTCAGGTACAGATTTTGGTAACCCTCATAACGTCATGCACTCTCAAAAAATTGCATATGTAGTTAAGGATATTTATTGGCCATTTAGGTCACGTGATCTAACCCAGTGGACTTTTTTCTGTGGGGTTACCTAAAAGATCGGGTATACGTAGGCAGGTCCCACACAACAGAGGAACTAAAACAAAATATCCATAGAGAGATTACCGCTCTTCCAGCTGATATGCTAAACCGCACTTTACGTGATACGAAAAATCAAGTTGTTAAATGTTTTAGTCGTGATGGCGAGCATCTCAATGATGTACTATTCAGATCTTAGGTAATATGTTAAGCTCCTGTGCATAAGTTATGTGATAAATAAATTCAGCATTCTGTGTCGTTTATACAATCTGAGAAAAAAGCATTAAAAATGTGTCCCATCATTATGGTCCACCCTGTATAAAAATTAGAAAGAATCAGCTATGGTGAAAAATTTTAGTTTGTTTAATAATCTCTAAAAGGCAGGAAAGTTTTTTTAATGAAAAAAAATTAAAAGCTTTGTTCAAAAACTGTCTGCTTTGAAACCGAGACCGGAAACAATCTATAACAAGATTGAGACCGCATTATTTTATGAAATATAATTCGCCTTCTGTTATTCCTCGTGCAATTAATAATTTTGTTTGATTTTTTTGAAAATGTAATTGTGCAATTTTGAATAAAAAAAGCATCACAAACTTGTTTAAAGAGAGCCCTGCTCTAATAAAAAATATGCAAGTCAAGAAAAGTCCAAAAATTTTTAGAGGTGTGTTACATCATGAAACTTACACAACGTTAGTATGGGTTGGCAGAAGTCTTTTTACTGAATTTTATGCCTCAAAATAAAGTCAAAATTTTAAATTTGCTCAAGATTTGTTAAAATTTAACCTCATCAAATTTTACCTACAAAAATTAATTTATCGAGTTTGGGACAGATGGCACTAGAGAGTACCACCTGTGGCATTGTGCATCACGCACGCCGAACCCGAGCTCATTGCCCGACCATGGTTTCGAGTTTTAAACTCTCATCAGGGACAGTCTGCTTACTCGGGTTTAGTTGCAGAGCTGGTCATATAAGAAAGGGTAAATATGAGATTTGTGGTTCCTACCAAGTGCAACTAAATCCGAGTAAGCAGACTGTCCCTGATGAGAGTTTAAAACTCGAAACCATGGTCGGGCAGTGAGCTCGGGTTCGGCGTGCGTGATGCACAATGCCACAGGTGGTACTCTCTAGTGCCATCTGTCCCAAACTCGATATATTACAGCATCTGGTCATACGGCGTGCGTGATGCACAGTGATGATTCCTACCAGTGCAGTCTTGCACTTGGTAGGAACCACAAATCTTAAAAATTAATTTCTTGCCTAATTTTGAAAATTTCCGAGCAGCCATAAATGCTTTTAACCTTTTGTTTTACACTTTATATCAGTACGTTTTAAAAATTCAGGGCTGCTACCTCTCAGAGTTAATCTTAAAGCTTTTCGCCATTTGTCTCTTTATAAGTTTTGAATCAGCAATATAAGTTTTAGAAAATTCCATCAACTTTGAGCCTTTTATGGAGACTTTTAGCGCTCCCCCATTTCCATGACGCGCAATTTTCAGTTTAAGAATCTTTGATCTATATCGCAAAAGTGTTTACGAAATTAAAATTCGATAAAAAAAAGTTTTATTCTCATTTAAATAAAACGAAAATGCGTCTCTAAATAGAAGTTTTTTTATAAAAAGTCACCTGCATGGCCGAGTAGTTAAGAGCACTTTAATGACGGTGAATATGATCGATGCAATGTTGTTCAAAACCTACTCGCGTTATTCTGCTGTGCCATTGAAAAAGACGCTTTACGGTACTTTCAACTGATCGGTGGTCTTAGCAAACAGCTATTTATTTAGATCATATCTCTTAACATAAAACTAAAAAAGCTAATATATTTCAATCGGACAGTGATATCTTAGCATCTTTGAAATTCTTTGACGATTGCCCAAAGTATACGTAGCATTTCTGACAATTTCCTACAAATCAAAAGGATAAATAACTAAAAGATAAAAATGACAATGAAAAAAAATATTTACGTTAAATTTACAATCTCCGATGTATGAAATTAATTTTTTAAATCCTTGTTGAAATTTTTATATGAATTATTGATACGCAAAATAATTTATTTTAGCAATGTTCTTTATTGTGGATCACCAATGAATCGAGATAAACTAAGATTTTTTTTATCTTAGTGTCCACAAAAAAATTCAAATATTCTTTTCAAAATGATGTAAATTAACGTTTTGCAACCTAACGTTTGTCCATGAAAACTTTGTCCATGAAAACTTTTATAACAGACTAATATTGTTAGGTTAAAAAAAAGTAAAAAATTTAATAAAAATAAAGTAAAAAAAACTTATTTAATTAAAAAATAGCCCCAAGGTCAGTATGGTGTAAACACTGGCACGCGAGCCGCATACAGCAACATTCAAACAGTTTTTGAATGTTGCATTAATTAAAAAATCATAAATTATGATATTACTATTACTAGCCGCACATCCCTAGTAAGTCACGTAGGATCATAGTGCTGGTCATTATCTAACTATTATGAGATAACAAAGTTTTTTTACAATTTATGACGTTACAATAGCTATACTCTTAAACTACGCTAATTCTGCAACTCCATTGCTCTATTCCAGTGTTTCTCAAAGTGAGCCACTTGGCTATCTAAGAAGGAATTTGAAATCTTTAAGGAGGAAAAATCACTTGGGGAGGAGTCAGGTAGAAATTTGAAAATTTCACTACAATGTAAGTGAGGCAAAAAATTGGTACTTTAAAGTGAAAAGTTTTTTTGGAATTATTAATTTTTAGGAATGAAAATATCAGAAGTGTGTTCGAGTGGTTAGAGCACTGTGATTGTGATCAACATGGTCTCAGTTCAAAATCTACTAGCACCATTCCGTTGTGTTTTTGGAAAAGACACTTTACGGCACTTTCCTTTGCTTTGCAGTCTTGGCAAGCAATTCTACATTTTACTCATATCTCTGTATAACTAAAAAAACAAAATAAAAAAATTTCAACCAGACAGCAATATCTGGACATCTCCAGAAGCAGGTTGGGTTAATTGCTAGACCTATCTATTGTGTTGTGATGCTTTCTCCGAGTAAGGAAGATAAATATCAGTGGCGTGCGGTCAGGGCATGCAAGTCATGCATTGCATGTCCAAATTTTTAGGAATTGCATGAAGAAATTTTGCGCGATGAGGTAGATATCGTTAAATTCGGTGGGAAATATTAGTTGTTTCGGATGAAATCTGAGGCTGATCCGAGACGAAGACCTATTTTTTTGTTATTTTAGAGAATATCGTGAATTTAGGACAAAAAATAATAAATCGGAGACTGGTTAGAAGTGATGACCTTTTTTTTTAGAGATTACCGCATTTTGAAGACGAAAAGTGCATCACCAGTAATGATTTCAGGCGATGACCTCTTTTTTTTTAAAGATCACTGCATTTTGACGGCAAAAAGTGCATTACCCGGAACGATTTCAAGCGATAATCTTTCTTGTTTTTTTAGAGTTTACTGGATTTTTAGGACGAAAACTGCATTACCTAGGAAAGATTTCAAGTGATGACCTTTTTTTTTAGAGATCACTGCATTTCTGGGACGAAAACTGCATTACCAGGAAATGACTTCAAGTGATGACCTTTTTTGTAGAGATCACCTTGAATCTAGGACGAAAATTGGTCTTAAATATACCCAATTTAATGACCTGAGTTTGGCATGCCAATGGCATGACTAGTCTCAGAGGTCACCGCAACAACTAGTCTCAAGACGCCACTGATAAATATAAAGATGAAATAAAATAAATAAAAATTGAGAAAACTGAATAAGATTCAAAATTGAATGTTAATTTTTGAACTTTCTGGGATAACTGGAATTGGGTCATAAATTTGGATGAAGACAAAAAAATTCTTCACTTTGATCATCGAGGTATTCTTTTTTAGAAGGGGAAATGATGGTACCCAAGTCCTGAAAGGGAGGAATGTAGCAAAAACTTTTGAGAATCATTGCTCTAATCTGTAAAGCATAGTAAAGCACAATAAAAGAAATACTTTTATTATCTGTGGCCGTACCTGAAGAATACTGTACTCCATAATTCAGTTGCAAGTTAGATGTGCATTTGAAAGCATATAGCAATAATTAGTAGAGCTTAGCAAAAATGAATGTCAAAAGAAAACTGTGAGAGAAAAACAGAAAATTTTATTCTAACTGGGAAGATAAGTACAGTATTTCTTCAGAAATAACAATGGTAAATCACAGTGTATAATGTGCTTGCAAGTAATATCCGTTTCGAAAGAATTTAATTTAAAGAAGCATTACAGCACCAAATACGAGAAAACATACCAGAAGTACCACGGAACTTATAGGAAAGGAATTTAAAAGAGTTGAAGAGCAAGTATAACAATAAAATAGAAATGCCGATTGATCTTGCTAAACCTGATTCCGCTGCAGATTTGAAAACTTTAAACAAAGTTGCACTAACGCTCGCTAAATATAGGAAAGTTTTTCGGGACGGAGAAATTACAAAAGAATGTACGATTAAGACGCCCCTTACTTTTGGTAACAACAAACTAGCCAAAAATTTTGAAAATATGTCTTTATTTCATCAAACTGTAGCTAGAAGAGTGGCAGAATTGAGTGACAAAGTGATTTTACAATTGAAAGAAGTTTTTTGGCAGCACAATTACTTTTCTTTGGCTTTCGATGAAAGTACCAACATCAGTGATATCAGTCAACTCTTAATTTAATTTCTTCTATAGTTTTTGTTAAATAAATTAAAAATAAATTATAAAATACAATAATAATTTGTTAATACTAAATATAAACAATAATTGCAATAAGTTACTAGATCAAATACATACTTTTAATAGTATTGGTATAAATTGGCCCAGATGGTAGGTGCTTTCTCGCAGCTTGGGCCGTGAGTAAGTCTGTTCATTGGTGTTAAAGATGACAGACCGAAACCAAACCTACCAAAACGAAAGGGTATTCACCCATTCCGATGTTCAGTGTGGGTCTGCTAATCGGCAAACGTCCTTTTCAGGACGGGGCAATGCCAGGATAAAACTGCTCTTTTCAGGGCACATTGCCAACAAGTTCCAAAGACCCACTATTCTTTAGCTGAACATCGAAGGCCTCACTGCAACCAAGATGAACGTTTTTCATTGTCTTGCTTTGCAATATGAGGCACTCATTATCCTACTGTAGGAGACCCACTGTACTGATGCAGAGAATTTGGTACTTCGAAGTTACCAACTAGCTGGGTCTTCATTAAGCAGGAAGCATGGCCTTGCCACGTTTGTCCACGAGCAACTATGGTATACACTTTTGGGCCAATCTTCACCGACGTCGGAGATCGAGTGGTTGTGTGTGGACGTTGATGTTTATAAAATAATGAACGTCAACAAACCTCTACGATCTCTAGATCTCCCAGTGTTTCCTCACCTCTGTCTTTGTACTGGCAATTTCAACTGTAGAAATGTTGATTGTGGTTACGATAGTAACAGTCCGGATAGTGAGTACTAGGCTGGCTGGGAAAGTATTAATAGTCTTGCCCTCCTATACAACGCCAAGGACGCCGCCAGCTTTTACTCCGGCTGCTGGAGCACTGGCACCAATCAGATCTAGCTTTCCCTAGCGTAGGTTCTAACAGTTTCTTACCGGATAGACGTGTCCTTGAAAAGTTCCCCAGGTCACTACATCAACCTCCCCTTTTTACATCACCAAGGTTTGCTTTATCAGTGCCAAGCATGCTTGTTAAGTGATGAAACTTCCGAATACGTCTTCATAATTTTGTTTATTTAAGCTTTTACATTTTATACATACGGCATGAAAATGAAAAATATTAACGTGTAGCAGCATTAACTGGTATAAGTTAACCGTTATATTTGTTTTTAAGTAAAGTATATATTTTTATGAATTTACCTTAAGATGGTCGATGAGATTTCCTATTTGCAATCTCATTTCATTCTTGATTCGTTTACTCATAGAAGAATACTAAATTACACAAACAAGATAAACGTTACTTTTTGACAAAAACTAACACAAATTCAATAAAAAATATAGAATTTAGCTACACTAATTTTTAAAAATTCTCATTTATTACAAGCAATTATTTTTTTCCATACATAATCTAAATTCATGATAATTATCATAAAAAAATTGTCCGCATTCATTTGCTTCTTCTTTTTCTTCTTTTGGCTTCTCCCTACCAACCCCCGTCGCCACAGCGCGACAGTTTTCTCCATTTCACTCGATCTATTTCGTCTCCTTTCCTAGCTCCAACCCTTTCCATGTCTTCTTTCACCAAATTCATCCACCTTCTCCTTGGCCTTCCTCTTTTCCTTCTTCCCGGCACCGCCATCTCCATCATCCTTTTCCCCACGTAGTCTTCTTCTCTCCTTTTTACGTATCCATACCAACGTAGCCTTGCATTTCGAAGTTTGTCTCCAGCTTTGCAATTTTTGCGGTCCCTTTCACATATTCGTTTCTTATCTTGTCCTATCTTGTCACTCCCAGTGCCCGTCTCACCATTTTCAACTCTGTAACTTCCATTTTTCCCACCTGTCTTTTCGTCACTGCAACCGTTTCCATTCCGTAAAGTATGGTTGGTCTAACAACACTCTTGTACTTTTTACCCTTAACCTTTACGGATAACTTCCTGTCGCACGGAACTCCAGACACCTTCCTACAATTCATCCATCCTACTTGGATCCTTCTCCTTATTTCTTCTTCACATCTTCCATCGCTACTAACTGTTGAACCCAGGTATTTAAAGTTTTCTGCTCTCTTTACCTTTTCTCCTTGCAGCTTCAACTCTTCTTCATCATCCACACCCCAACCCCCAAATATTGCTCCGGCTCACTTTCAGGTCTCTTCTCTTCAATGCATTTCTCCAAATGTTCAGATCCTCTCTAGCTTTCTATGATTTAGCTTAAACAGCACTATGTCATCTGCACACAGCATATCCCATGGTGCGTCCTTCCTAATGTCCTCCGTCAGCCTGTCTATAATGATAACAAAAAGAAATGGGCTGAGTGCTGAGCCTTGGTGGAGTCTTACACCTACCTTGAATTCTTCAGTCAACCCTGCTGCACTTCTCACAGTTGTTGTCGCTCCGTCATACATATCCTTGATAATCCTTACGTAGCACTCGAAAGTTTCAGCTAACCACAGGCATTCTCACAGTTCCTATCTGGGTACCCTGTCCTATGCTTTCTCCAAGTCACTAAAGTCACACTGCACTGCCTTCTGCCCTTCAGTCCACTTTTCCAACAGCATTTTTAGACAAAAGATTGCGTTGGTGGTACTTCTTCCTGGCATGAACCCAAATTGTTGCTTAGCGATCGTCACCTCCTTTCTTATCTTTGCTTCTATTATCCGCTCCCACAATTTCATAATGTGGCTCATTAACGTGATCCCCCGGTAGTTTCCACATTCCTTGATGTCTCTTTTACCTTTGTACAAAGATACAAGCACGCTCCTCCTTCATTCATTTGGCATCTTCTCTCCTCGCAAGAGTCTGCTGAAGAAGTTCACTAGAAACTTCACACCTTTATTGCCTAGAGCAATCCATGCTTCTACTGATATGTCATCAGGTCCTTGAGCCTTTCTCTTTTTCATTTTCCTCAACCCAGTTCTGACTTCTTCTCCAGAGATATCTCTCTCTCCCTTTTGTTCTCGTTTCTCTTCTTTATCTAGGGTTTTCCTGGTTAAGTAAGTTGTCGAAATACTCCTTTCATCTCTGTTTTACTTTCTCTTCTTCCATCAGAATCTCCCCAGTTTTACTCTTGATTACTCTTACTTGTTGAACATCCTTGCTTTGTCTGTTTCTCTGCTTTGCTATTTTGCACACCTCATTTTCCCCTCCTTTGTTTCCAGTTTTTTGTACAGTTCCTCATATGCCTTGTTTCATGCCTTTGCCACTTCTCTCTTAGCTTGCTTTCTTGCAGTTGTATAGGCCAACTTGCTTTCATCATCTCTGATGGTATCCCATGCCTTTTTAGCTTTTTTCTTATCCTTCAGCTTCTCCTGGACTTCCTGGTTCCACCAACACGTTTCCCGTCTATCTACCGTGCTAACTTTTCCCAATGTTTCACCCAGTTCCCTTCTGGCAATGCTCCACATTCATTTGCAAATAAACAAATTTTTGTTTATTGATTTTTACCTGACTTTTTGATTGATCATTTCCGCAACGAAACTGCAAATAAAATATACAAAATTAGAACAAGTCAGCAATGGTCTAAGATTTTAGTTTGATTATTAAAAGATTTTACAATGGAGAGAATTAAAAGCTCAGTTGAAAAACTAGCAATAGTAATCCGAACTACTGTGGAACATTCTTATTAAGCATTAATGATTAAGTCTAGACTTTTCTTCGAAGCAAGACCCGATAATTGTTTTTAGATCAAGACCAAGAAGGAAACAGATACCCGAAAATTTTGAGAGCTAAGGTTTGAGACTAAAAGCTAGACCGCTTTATTTTATGTTAATCTTTTTGCTTTTTGAAAATACAAAGGGTCAGGTTAAATAAAAAGATATTTTTATTATGTTTAAAGAAAGCTTTGCTCTGCGTGTTCACATTATTAAACCACCAGCGCTAAAAATTTAGCCAATTTAGAGGAAGCAAAGCCGGAATATAAAAGGCATTATTAGTAAGTTGAAAGGGGCAAATTATTCATTGCATTTTTCTTTTCAAGAGTCCAAAGAGTTTGAAGGCACGATCATGGTCAAGACTAGTTTTAAACTACAATTTTGAAATTGTGTCTCTGTTGATAAATTGCCGGAAATCGTATTCTTAAAATATGTTAATGCTATTGAAGTCTAATTCTAACTTTACTTTGGGAGGTTTTATTGTAAAACTCGTAATTTAGGAACTTTTATCTTCAAGTTAACTTTAAATTCGTTTTTTTATCACCGTTAATGTGCCTGCAATGTAGAATATATTGCTTCTGACATCATACATGCAAATCAAGATCAGAAATGAGCATTTTAATTTCTTTTTAAGGTTTAAAGATTACTATTAATCAATTAAAATTAATCCATGTTCATTGTTTCGGGCTACTGCTGCATAGAAATAAAAACAACACAATCTATCTTGCTGCTGTTACTCTATCATTTTTGTTTGTTTTATTCTTATGAAGAATTAACGGAAAAATCAAGCACTAAAAATGTTTATGTCAATTGGATTACTTTAGTTTTTCGCTATCGGATTAACTTCTTGTAAGCGTGCGAGTTGTTAAAGGCTTGGACACAAACTTACAATGCACTACTACTGCATTTTTGTCGAAAAAAACTTCAAAAGTAAAGTTTTTCCTTATCCAATTAGATTATAAAAAATCAAAACATGAATCTTTGCGGAATATAATGAAAAAAGTTAAAAAAAGTCTAAACTTTTAGTATCTTTAGCACTTGCGAGTTAAAGCGAAATTGATCAATTAAGTGTGGTTTACATTGCAATTGCAAAAGTTATATTACTACATCATATCACTAAAATATCCCGAAAATATCAATTTGAAAATACAAGATTTGAAAGATCTCGGTCTCCAGACGTTTATTATTGATAAAAATAAAAGGAAAAACAAGTAATACTTTTATTTCAAGGGTTTTTATTATACGTATGTATGTTAAATCAAAGTCTTGCTATAAGGCCGTAACTTCGTCATGTGGGGGCCCTGGTGCAAACATCTAGCCTATTGCGGGGCCCCGATTTTTTTCTGTACTTAATATCCAATTGAGCTATTTTTTTTAATACAGGAGTCATTGACGACTTCGCGTTACAAAAGATTTTCAATTGAAATAATGAGTCAAAAAAGCATTGAACTGAGCAGGTAAAAGGGGCTTAAAGCTAAGTTTACTGTGCCTGCAAATCAAAGGCTATAATTAGAATAAAATTTTATTAAGGTTGTACAAATCAACATAATTTTTGTGATTGCAGCACGTATCAAATTAAAATAATGGCGTAGCAAGGATTTCGCGGAGGCAGGCTGTAACAACAATTTTTTGATTATTTAATAAAAATTTAATCAAATAAACGTCGCAAACCAAAATTGTTTTATAATGACAAAAAAAATATGTGCAACCTTTTAAGGCAAGGTGCTTTTTGAGCACTATTAACGATATTTCAGCAAAATAGAGATATGCTATGCAATGCGGATAAATTGTTTAACCCAAAAAGAATTAACGTACAGAACACTGACATCACCACAAAAGACACAAACTAATAAAACATAATACGTTGAGACCAATTAAGTGGGCTACCGTAATTTACTTGCGGGTGGTTGGAAACTTTAAATTTTTTCGTCTTGCTCTTGCACTAGCGAACTGTTGGTTAACTTTTCTAAAATCGAAATTTTTAGCTCGTTTGTTCTCTATCGATAGCAAAGCCAAACCGCTAAGTCTCTCTTGGGCATGGAGCTTCGAAGAAAGTTTTTGATCAGTTTGAGTTGAGAAAAAGACCTCTCTGCCGGAGCAACTGTAACAGCTAGACTGTCATATGCAATCATGTATGCCGTACAAACGTCAGGATAAGTTGTGTCAAGTGATGCATTTTCAACAATTAAAAAAGAAGCCATTTCTTTTTCAGATTTTAAATGGGCAATCTTTTCTGCAAACAACGTTTTGATGGAGAGCATTTGGCTAAGAAACAACGGAAAGACGTAATCAGAAAATTTGTTAAAAAATTTTCTTACTTCAACCTCAAGATCCAGATGAGAAGCATTTGATAGAAAACTTGATTCCAAAACTTGATATAACGTCACCACTGATTTCATTTGTTCAAAGCAATTAATTAGTTGGAAAAAAAGTGTGTCCATCATCGGAAGAAACACAGTTATGCAAATAGCTTCTTAGGATCGCTTAACTTTATTCCTTTGGATATTTCATCAAAGTAGACTTTTGTTTCAAAACTGTCTGGGTAAACCCCATGTGGAAGCAATAGTAGAAACTTCGTTTAGTACTGCGTCAGAACTCCTTCTGAGTTGAGCAATGTCTTCATCAGCAGTTTCCAGAAATTTCTGAGCGGAAATTAAGTCAATTGTTTTACACTGCATAGCTTTGAAAGAATGTTGACGATCTGCAAAATTTTGCATTGGACAACCGGCACGCATACAAAGTCATAGTTTTCTATCTGTTTCTTTATTGCCAGAGCTTTATCTCTTTCCTTTGGCTTCGTGCAGGTAAATATTATATGAGTCAAGCATTTCATAACGTCACAAAACCTTTCCTTCAAAGCATAGACAGCATTATATCGACCAGACTACCGAGTTCGATTTAACGCTTTTAACCCTTAATTCATATCATGATTAGAATTCCGTTTATCATATTATGGGTAAATTTTACCCAAATGCCATTTTTTTTATTTTTTAGGACAGCAAAAGAAAGAAAACTATGTAATTGTATTTTTACAATGCAATTTATAATATTTAAAGCGATTATAGCTAACAAAAAAAGGAAATAAAATGCAAATAATCCTTTGGCACAGAAAATTATAGTAGTTAAAATCTAATTACTCAAAAGTTGTACTTACCTAGTAGTAAAGAAAACAAAAAAAAACCTATTATTAATTTTACTCATATTATTACTCTAATTTTTCTATGCAATCAATGCATACACTTAGTTTGTGTTCAAGGCAAATTGGTTTTTCACAAGAGAAGCATAGGATTTTTGTTTTTCTATCATTTTTTCTTACTAAGCAGTCAGTGCATCTTCGTTGTTGTTCAATCTTTTTTTCTCTTAATTCTTTATTAACTGATGGTTGCGAGATACCTAAAAGAAGTTTTATTTCTTGTTTGAGCATTCTAGGGAGATTAGGGATTTCATATCTTTTCTTTATCCAATTGGAAGCAAGGTCATTAGCTAATTCTAGGGCATATTTTCGCCTTTTAATTTTCATTTCTGATCTTGAATTATTTTCCTTATATACAATCCAAGAGTTGATGATTGTTGTAGTTAGCATTCCATAAAAAATGCACAGTGGCCACCTTCTAGTTCTTCTGCTACAAGACATTTCTGATGACATTTGATCAAATGCATCGACTCCTCCCTTAGTAGAGTTATAACATTTTATGATTTCTGGCTTAGTCTCATTGAAATCCTTACCACTATGCATAGTCGACAAGACGAGAACATTTTTGTTAGATTTTGGTTGATATGAAAGAAGAGTTAATTCATTAGCAAAACAAAATTTTGCCTTTCCAATCTCGGATTTTTTTAAGATCAGCAATTCGGGGGGAATTTCAGCTTTGTTTTTTCTCAATGTGCCAACTAATGTTAGTTTATATGGACTTTGAAGCAACTTTTTTGCAATGGGTATTGAAGTGAACCAATTGTCCATTGTTACATTACGATTGCTCCCGAATATTGGCGTAGTCAGATTTGTTGTGAAATACTCACTCAATGGTAGACCGTGTGTATTTGTAGATTTACCTAGATAGGGCTCTGCATTGAACATATATTTGGACTCATTATCACATAGCATGACTATTTTCAGTCCATATTTAGCTGGTTTATTTGGAATGAACATTTTGAAAGAGCAGCGCCCTCTAAAAGCTAATAATTGCTCATCTAAAGTGCAATTCTGTGAAGGACAATAATTATGATTACAATTTAGGATGAACTTGTCCCAAATTTCTCTAATAGGAGCAAATGAATCTGTTTTTTTCCTTTCCAGTCTTGTACTTTTTTCGTCAAATCTCAGACAATTAAGGAGAAAGTTGAATCTGTCTCTGCTCATTATACATCTATACCACATACGCCCATTTGTAGTATCCCACATTTC
The DNA here is from genome assembly GCA_963680785.1 of Diplosoma virens. NCBI lineage: Eukaryota > Metazoa > Chordata > Ascidiacea > Aplousobranchia > Didemnidae > Diplosoma > Diplosoma virens. Next base: position 46,441,812 of record OY796880.1, read on the forward strand.
AAGGGTTGTGAGATGATTGTCTTTCAATGCAGCTGCTTTTATTAGAATTCCAAATAAGGCCTTTATTTCATCAATGCATGTTTTTGATGTTGTAAAGTGTTCTTTGCTATAGGTGGTGCGCTTTGATTCAATTTCATTGTTTGTGTTCTTGACTATAATATCTAGCATACTGTCTGTTATGAAAAGATTAAAACTTTCTTGAGCAGTTCCTACTTGATATGTTGGACCACTTTTAAATTTTATGATGTTTCTTGCTGGTGTTTTTCCTATAGTAGTATTTTCAACTGTTTTCCATGCAAATTTATTCCTTCCATAAATTTCATCGCTGTTAAATTCAAATATTTTATCAGATCTTTGACTTGGCATGGTTTCTTTTCTCGATCTCTTTTTAGCTGGTTGGGAGTTATAAACTTGGTCACTATCTGAATCACAATATGGTACATTATCTGAATCACTATCAGAAATATCCACATCATCAATTTCTATGCTAGAATCATCACTTAAATCATCCGAAAAATCAGCATCTTCTTCTAGTAACGATTGAAATTCATCAACCCTAAGTGGTTTACTTTTAGGCATCTTATATTACAATTTCTGAAAGAAATAAGTAAATTATAGCTAATTATTTTTAGGAAATAAAAAATTAAATGAAATAGGTTACTAATAAAATTACATGGATATAAGCTACTAACAATAAAACTAACATATTGTGATTTACAAGCAAGAATAAATAATTATTGTAATAATACGGATAAAATTCACCTAACAGAAAGACACCCCTTATATCATTTCATGGGTAAAAGTTACCCCCCAAAAAATGGCATGTATCATAAGATGGGTAAAATTTACCCTCCAAAGAATTAGTTATATCATATTATGGGTATATTTTACCCTCGAAAATTTTAATACTCACTTGTAGAGATAAATGACATCTACCACCTATAACACTCTGACTTCAACTGAGAATACCTAGAAACTGAGTTCTTTCCAATTATAAATGCCAGATGTATGATAATATAGAAAATTTTCAAGGGTAAATTTTACCCATGATATGAATTCAGGGTTAATGTAGGTTTTGAGCAACCTAGCCATCGGAGGCACATTCCTGTGTTTCTTGATGCCGGTCCCAAGCCCGGATAAATGGGGAGGGTTGCGGCAGGAAGGGCATTCGGCGTAAAACTTTTTTTCCAAAACACAAATGCGTTATAATTATGAATCCATACCGAATCGGTCGTGGCCCGGGTTACCAACGACCGCCTTAGGTGTCGCACAGCAGGGCACCTGTGGAAATTATGCTATTGCTGAACATAATGAAAACAAGAGGAGAAAGAGAGGAGAAAGGCGAGTGAAAAGGCAGCAAGAAGTGTGGAAATGTACCTTAAATATGGGAAAAATGACTGCAAGGGGAAAGAGCTGGCAGACTTGATGGAGCGAAGGAATGTAGACATACTGTGCCTACAGGAAACAAAATGGAAAGGTAGTAAAGCAAGAAACATTGGAGGTGGATGCAAACTATTTTACAACAGAGCTGGTGGAAGAAAAAATGGAATAGCGATAAGGTGAGGGAGGAGCTGGGTGAAAGTATCCTGTAGGTGAAGAGGGTGTCAGATAGACTAATGTCCATAAAGCTGGAAGTAAAAGGGTCAATCCTATACATAGTAAGCTTGTATGATCCAAAGGTTAACGACAGCATGAAAAAGAAAAATGATTTTTGGGAAGATCTGGTTGGGTTGATAGAAATTGTATTAAAAGAGGAGAGGATTGTTCTAGGTGTGGACCTTAATGGAAATGTAGGCGAAGGAAACATAAGGGATGAGGAAATGGGAAGGTACGGTGCTGGAACAAGAAATAAGGAAGGATCAATGGCTGTGGAGTTTACGAAAAGGATGGATTTGGCAATTGTCAACATTTATTTAAAAAAAAGATGAACACAGGGTGACGGATAAAAGTGGAGGAAAAAGTACCCGAATAGATTATGTAATGTGCAGAAGGAGGAACCTGTAGAAAATGTGTGATTGTAAGGTAGTGGTGAATGGTTGCATCGCAAAGCAGCACCGTATTGTGGTATGCATAATGGCTCTCATGGTGAAAAAGAAAAAAGCAGAGAAAGAAAGCCAAACATGCGATGGTAGAAACTGAAAGAGACAAGCTGTCAAGAAGCGTTTAGACAAGAGGTGACCAGGATTCTGAGAGGCAAGGATGGATTACCTGATGAGTGGGACAAAATAGCGGAAATGCTAAGAAAAGCAGCTGAAACTGTACTGGGAGTGACATTTGGGAAACGAAAAGGAGACAGGGAGACATGGTAGTGGAATGAGGAAGTTCAGAAAAGTATGAAAGAAAAGAAAGAAGCAAAGAAAGCATGGGACTAAATAAGAGATAAAAAGAGTAAAAAGATCTACAAAGAAAAGAAGAGCAAGACAAAGAAGGCAGTTGCAATGGCGAAAGGACGTGCGTATGACAATTTATATGCTAGATTAAAAACAAAAAATGATGAAAAGAAATTGTACAGATTGGTTAGGCAGAACGACAGAGCAGGGAAAGATGTACAGCACGTGAGGGTTGTAAAGGATGAAAATGGTAATGTCATGGTAAATTCGGAGGAAGTGTTAAAGAGATGTAAGGAGTACTTTAAGAAACTGATGAACAAAGAAAATGACAGAAGCCTAGAATAGAGGAAGCAGAAGTGGTTAACGAAGAGGTAAATTTTGTCAGTAGCGAAGAAGTGAAGAATGCACTGAGAAGGATCAAAAAGTTAAAGCGGTTGGGCCAGATGAGTTGCCAGTAGAAGTTTGGAAGTGCATGGGAGAGATGGGGATAAGTTTATTGACAAGACTGTTCAACAGACTATTAATGGGTGAACGGATGCCAAAAGAGTGGAGAAGGAGTGTGCTTATCCCAATCTATAAAAACAAAGGGAACGCACAGTGCTGTGGAAACTACAGAGGAATAAAGCTAATGAGCCATACTATGAAGGTATGGGAGAGAATCATTGAAGCCAGGTTAAGGGATAGAGTAGAAATTAGTAAACAGCAATATGGATTTATGCCAGGAAAGGGAACCACTGATGCCATGTTTGCTTTAAGAATGTTGATGGAAAAGTACAGGGAAGATCAAAGACAGCTACATTGTGTATTTGTGGACCTAAAGAAAGCTTACGACAGGGTTCCACGGGAGGATCTGTGGTACTGTATGATAAGATCAGGAATAGTGGAAAAGTATGTACAACTATTACAGGATATGTATGAGGGAAGCGAAACAGTGGTGAGGTGTGCAGTAGAAACTACAGAAAGTTTCAAGGTCAAGATTGGACTACACCAGGATCAGCGTTAAGTCTGTTCCTGTTTGCAATAATAATGGACAGGCTAACAGATGAAATAAGGAGAAAACAAGCATGGACGATGCTGTTTGCTGATGATGTTGTGATTTGCGAAGAGACCAGGAAAAAAGTGGAGCGGAGATTAGAATCCTGGAGGTATGCATTGGAAAGAAGAGGGATAAAAGTAAGTAGGTCAAAGACCAAATATCTGTGCATAAATGGAAGAAATGATGACAAAACAATGAAGATGGAGGATACAAAAGTGTTAAGAGTAAAGGAATTTAAGTATTTGGAATGAACGGTGCAAGAAAGTGGTAATTGTGAGAGGGAGGTAAAGAAGAGAGTGCAGGCAGGATGGAACGGATGGAGAGAAGTATCGGAAGTAATCTGCGACAAGAGGTTACCTGTTAGAGTAAACGGAAAAGTGTACAGCTCAGTGGTGAGACCAGCAATGATGTATCGACTTGAGACGGTAGCAGTCACAAAGAAACAAGTGGAAGAGATGGAAGTCGCAGAGATGAAAATGCTGAGGTTTGCCATGGGAATGACGTGAAAATCAAGATAAGAAACGAGTTCATCAAGGGCACAGTTAAGGTAGAATGGTTAGGAATGAAGATGAGGGAGGCCAGGCTGAGGTGTTATGGACATGTCATGAAGAGAGACCAAGAGTATGTAGGACGAAAGATGATGTAAATGGAGTTACCGGGAAAGAGGAAAAGAGGGAGACCAAAGAGAAGATTTGTAGATGTAGTAGAAGAAGATATGGGGAAAGTAGGTGCGAGGGAGACGGACGTTGAAAACAGGACGATTGTTAAAAGATGATACGCTGTGGCTACCCCTGATTGAAGGTAAATGCCGAAAGAAGAAGAAGAATGTAGAATTTGAGCAATAACGATCATGGACATTCTAAAGCTTTTGCCACCGCACAATATTATGTCCGGAAAAATTATATACTGACTCAATGGTGTCGTAAAATGGATTGGTCTCAGTCACGGCTTCCACAGTATCTTTTAACACCAAATTTAAATTTTGCGAAGCAGAATGCTCGTAGTAAGCATGTGGAGCCACATCTTGGATCTTTTTATGCAAGCCGGAGTACTTCCTTTTCATCACTACAGCGCCATTATACCCTTGTCCACGGCAGTTTTTTTATGTCAAGCTCTTCTGCTGAATAGAATTCATTATCAGTTTGTCCAATCCTTCAGTAACTTTCAATTCTGATGGCGTTCATCATCGTGGTAATTGATTTTGACGTAACGAAATACTTCACTTAACTGGTCTTTTTTTACTGACATCTTGAGTGGTATCAAGAATAATGGCAAAAAAAAGGAGCGTTTTATAGTCCGCTTTTTATATCACGGAGAACTTCTTCAGCTAGTACTGATATTAGTTCATTTTTATCAAAGGACTTAAATATTTTTGAGAACCTTTAAATAGTTGTAAAGGTTGTCTAAAACAGTGTCGTATTTGGCAAGAACCCGTATGATAGAGAGAAAATTGCCCTTGTTATCCTTCGAAAGTTCTTCACTAAATCCGCGAAAAGGTAAGTTGCATTTTGCTAACATCAACGTAACATTCATCAATTTTTCAAAAACATTTTGCAAAAGTTTATTTTTTCCAGCAAAGACTCCTGCAACGCTTCTTCTATTGACCCCCTGTTTCTCCATTGCTCATATATAACACACGCCTCCGCATGATGTGTAGAGCTTTCATGGCTTCAAATTCTCAGCGATAAATGCCTCCAGTCATTTAAATCCGTTGTACCCCAAGGGTTTTCAAGTGCGTAAGGAGTCCCTGAAAGACATTTTCATGAGAAAATAACCAGCAGGTCTGGCAGTAAACACGGTCCATACTTGATGAATAACATAACCAATATCTTCGCAGTTTTAGACCTGATTGTATTAAGTAATGGTAATAATTTGTTGAAAATAAATAACCGCTTTGGAGCGGATCTTTAGGGAAAAGTCCTTCAGGTTGTTTGAGACCTGCTGCAATAATTGCTTTCTTGATCTCTGAGTTTACAATCATGGTGGGAAAGTTGTCATTCTTGGTTGCATCTGATCTATCTTTAGTAGTATCAAAATTTTCTTCATTGGTACTATTGTTGAAACTGTTGACGTCAACAAGTTGGGGAGTAGCTTCTCTCTCACGAATGCTGATGTCTTGCTCATCCGCTTTGGATCTTTCTGTTCGAGTTAGCCACAAACTCAGTCGCTAAGAGTTTCTGGCTGCCTCAGCTATTTTTCTTCGCTTAGCTTGTCTCTGTTGTACTCCGCTTTGATAATTTATTTTTATATTAAATTGCAGTCCACTAGAATTTTACAATATTGTTACTCAAAACCTAAAAAGTTTAATAAAATTTAATAAAGTTTAAAGTAACAAACTCTCTTTTTTATTGTTTTTCCCGCTGACGAAATAGTACTGTTGCGAACGTAAGGACTACGGTATGTCTAGCAAAAAGGATTTAAATAGAAAGTTCAAACCTGACTTTTCAATTACTCAAATCACAACTTCTTTCAACGGAAGAAGTTTATTAACAGAAATCACAAATCTGATCACTGACTAATAGAATTACGTCTAACACCCAGATGGCTAAACTAAATCTACGTAGCTTATTCAAATAGAATAATCACTATTCTCACAAACTAAGGCGTTAGATCTCACTAACCCTTAAAACTCTAACTTCTGCACACAGGCAAAACAGTAACACAGCAAAACGCTGACTTTTACAGCACAAATTACGAATTTATCTATTTATATGAATCGGGCTAAATTTATCAGAGAAAATTAACAACTTTGAGAAGATACTATATTTTCTTAATTGACTATTTTACAACGATACAAGATAGCAAGACAGTTACTGTTATGTCACAAAGAACCAAGTTAAAAGGCTGGTGAACAAGTTATATAACATGTGATACTATTAAGTTACTGGACTATGGTGAAAAATTGTAGAATTATCTCAAAAGCATGACGTGACATTACGTATGACTACGTACGTCATAAAGCAAAACTTATTAACAATTACAAGGTAAAATAAAGCGGATAAATATGATGCTATATGATCATTTAGCTTAAACTTATTTTACTACACAGACTTGAGTGGGAGTAGCGTACCGATTATGTCATGACTGCGTCACAATTAAAATGAACACGTCACAATCAAAACTTTAAATATATTAGGAAATGCTTCAAATAAATTAGATGATTAAATATTAATTAAAATTATTGAGGAAGTGTGACATTTGATAATAATAAATTTACTTGAACTTTTAACAAAAATATTTTAGAATAAAATGTAGCAATGCGGGGCCTCCTTGTACTGGGGCCCCGGTGCATTGCACCGGCGATAGTTACGGCCCTGTTTTGCTAGTTGCTCTATTTGTAATATTTTACACTTTTAATATTTTTTTATGAATTTAATAATTGCGCCAAAATATTTTGAATAAGCTCTTACCTGCGGCTTATAAGTCCGATCTTCCATGCGTTTGAGCCAGTTCCTGAGTCTGTTCATTTCAAGAAAAAAAATACTGATAAAATGATTTGTAGCCCAATCTTCCATCGTTGCGTTCAACCAAATTTTACTTCCAACAATTTTGTCCGATATTCTTTGTTGAGCCGAGAGACTAACAGCAGGTGTCTAGAAAATAAGATTTTTAATATAATGAAGTCATCAATCGTATTTTTATTAGAATTGTTATAAGATTATTATTTTAAAAATCTTAACTTTTTTCTTTTTTTTTTGTACACTACTTATTATATTTTCAAAAAATGCACCAACGTTAAATGAAATCAAAGTAAATAGTTTTATTTTATGTCACAATAAATTTATCTTACTTTTGATTTTGGACTAATATCTCTGTGCATGTGCCCTAAAGAACAATAACCTAAAATTGGGTGTGATAATATTAAAGATGAAGCCATAAAGATTATGATGAAACCGAGCAATTTAAACATTTTTTCCAGTTTTTTTGTACAAACTATTAGCTGAACTAAAGTTTTAATTTATGAGTAGATTTAAAGCTGCTTGCATTTATATAGTGAATAAAAAACAAAGTAAGGAGAATCATATTTCTAATGAGCAATTGGTTTCAAAAAAAGGTTAAATTAGGAAAGCCGTGGTTGCTCTCGAAACTAATGGATTTATAGGATTTCAAAATGCAAATAGAAAAAAAAAAAATTAAAATTACAAATTTTAAGCAACGCTTCAAGCCTATTCGGATAATTACAAGTTTATTTACGTTTGGTTCTTTTAGTTTTTGAAAACTTTGGATTTTGACGACGTGAATATTTTATTACATAAATAATACCATTGTCACTGGAAGGATGTTAATGAACAATACAAAACTTCAAAACTTTTTCTCAAGGCAATGTACGTAATATTAATTCCTCTCAATGTCACCACTATTTCGTTTTTCAAATTAAACATTACTCCCACTTTTTTTAAACTGATCAAACAACAAGCACGATTTTTCTAAGAAAAAGTAAAAACCAAACAACATTTTGTGACAATTTTTCAAAACAAAGTAAATTACAGCAACACATTCTATCAGAAGTCTTAACGTTTTACAAAAATTTTAAAAAAATATAAATATACTCAAGAATAAATAAATTATAATCAAGTAAAAAATGAATCTGTTTCTAAGCAAAGTTCTATTAAGTTTTTTTTATCAAAAAAGTAATAACATATAAGATTAAAGAAATAGCTAACTAAATAATATTCTACGACCGAATAATTTTCAAAAAATATTTTTGTGTCCCTTGTAATCAAAGGCACTTTTTAATGGTAGCAAATCAATCCGTTGAAAGACACAAACAATACAAATTCAACAAACTTTCAGCAGCATTCATGAGTTTTTATATTCGAAGCAATTTTAAAAGCATTTTTTTCAGTCTTTTTTTGGAAAAGTGCACAGGACTCTTTAGCACTAAAAAACAAAAACGACGTTTGTTTCATTTGTTCAAAGCAAAGTTAATGGAATGGTTTCTGTGAAATTTTTGCGTAATTCAATGTTATAAATTCTTTTCAGAGTAAAAGGCATTTTTGGAAATTTTGAAAACATAATGTGTTCACAAATTTTTTGTTTTATGTGATGTACTTTATAGTTTTGTCAACGGTGTATTCCTTATGGGTTAAAGTTCTTGTGGAATTATTTGCCTTTTAGATAAAGTAGTTTGCTGTTGAGGAGTGAAAGAAAGCGTCTGTTTACAAATCCAGACACAAACGGTGGCAAAATATAAACAAGAAAGGTAATATAGCTATTCTAAAAGAAATATATGAGGGTAAAAATTAAATAAAACGGTTATGTTTATAACAATATAGTAATAGCCGTACGAGCCGGCGGGAATTGATTTTAAAAACTCAAATATTTGAGCAAAATCAGAATTTTTTTAACACCGACAGTGAGTTATATGGAAAATATCAGATGTTTTTGGCACTGACGATGTATTTCCTGGAAAGGTTGTTCATTGTAATATCAAAAAAATTCTTCACTTTTTTTCTGTGTGATATTTGATCATCTTCGTGAAATGTTACAAGATCATGGGCAATCGTCGATCAAATTTGGGCAAAATTGTATTGATCTCCAAAAAACGTTTTCGTACGGCTATGAGTGTGGATTGGTGGCAGAGCGTTGATTAAAATTGATATTTGATTTTCGCTAGGTGTGCGCAAGTTATCAAGTATTTCTTTTTTATTATCACAATCAGAATGATTACTGCAAGTTATTGGTTTCCAAACAACCCAATATAATCAAAATTTTATCTGAACTTTTTTTAAACATTACAAAGTAGTGACTGTTACCTAATTCTTAAACAACTTCTAAAATAGAACTTTCGTATAAGCAAAGCAATTCATTTCTAGAATTGAAAGAAGAGACTCAACCCACAGATTGGTAGTTGAATAAATCATCAATATGTCTACTTTTGCTTAATGTTATGAGTATTTTTTTAAAAATAATATCTTTATATTTCTAAAAAAATTTCTAAGTTGCACGACTTTTAGTTGAAAAACAAGTGTATTGAAAAATTGGACACTGATCTTCTTATCAAGTTTTCAAACTGCTCCGTATTCGAACGATGTTTATTATCGCATGCACCAACGTCATAAAAACTTTGTGAATAACATTGAATATCTCGCAATATACATGAAAACAAATGAAAATAAATTGCGTATAAATCAGAAAGTTGAATTACTTTTGAAAGAAGAAGAAAAATACAAGTCAAACATGTGATTCACTTATAGACACAAATAATTGACATTAAAAGTTGACTCAAAAACTTTATCAGTCTTTGCAGTTTCTCTTCAAAATTGCGATGTTTTTTTGTTGGTTTATTTTTTTCATATAATTATTTTTATTGATTGTTTACTTAAAATGAAATTGAAAAATAAACCCCGGGACACTAAACATAGCTTTCAAAAAGTAGTTATTTTGTTGCTTAGATTTAAATAGCATGAATTAATAAGATGTAGCAAAGTATTAAAAAAATCTGCCACTTTTGGGATATTATAGATAAAAACAAATTGATTTTACGTGCGTAGCATTTGCTTTGTCAACGTGAAACAAAAGAGTTTTAACTTTTGATTTCAGACGAAATTTTGTATTTCTTTTAAAACAATTTTTTGATTCTAAAAATGAAAACCATTCAAGAGAAAAGCTGAAGATGCAACAGAGAGTAATTCAATTTTTTAAAAAGATTATTTTTACAAACATAAAAATAATTTTAAATATGTTACTTCTAAATCTTCATTTTGTTGAACTGAGGATGAAAAAAGATTAAAATTCACTTCATAAAATTGTTAAAGAAAATGATAAAATTTTGATGTTTTTTGTTTAAACAAAGAACTCTTTCGTTAACATACATTATTATTGTTGTAATATTTTATGCAGTTTACCTTTTTTCAAGGCTTTAAAAGACCAAATTAAACCCATAACCAAACGAAACATAAAATGAGAACAATGAAAAATATAAAGGGTGTCCATAAATGATTGTTACAATTTCAAAAATTCAACATAGTCTTATTTTTTAAGATATTTTCAATCGTTTTGTTTTACGCTTTAATTTTATGTTAGATGCTTCAGTACACCTCTACGTGTGCACCATCAGTCGCTCGTACGATATCCAACCGATATTTAATTTCTTGCCATGTTCTTGCTAACATATCTACAGTAACTGTATCAATTACTTCAGTTATTTGATGTTGCAAATCATTAATGTCTCTGACTTTGGTTCGGTAAACGATATTTTTTACATAGCTCCACAGGAAAAAATCCAACGGTGTAATATCAGGGGAACATGGCGGTCATGGAATGAGACCATCACGTCCAATCCACCTATCTGGAAATGTTTCATTCAAAAATTAACAAACTTCAAGGCCCCAATGAGGTGGTGCATCGTTCTGCTGGAAGATAACTTGTGGTTGATACTGTTCCAGCTGTGGTGACACGCAGTGGTGGATATTGGGTGAGGCGAATGAGGCAGTTGCCTCGGGCCCCCCTTTTTTTAGGGGCCCCCTCGAAAATACCGCAAATAGTTTCATTTTGCTGTATATGTTTTTTCAGAGATCACTATAAAGTTGGGGCGAAAAGTGGGAAATAGGAGATTAATTCAAAGTGAAGATTTTTTTTTTAGAGATCACTATGATTTTGGGAGAAAAAAGGGAAATACGATATCAAAGCCCCCTTTTTTTTTAAAGAACATCAAGCTTTGCGAAATCTTTGCCTCGGGCCCCTAACTTTGAATATCCACCACCGGTGACATGTATTCTGTCAAAACATCGAGGTAAATGTGAGCTGTGATTGATTTCTTAGCGAAGAAAAACGGACCGATAATTTTATCATACATAATTCCACACCACACGTTTAGTTTAAGAGAGTCGGGTTCAAGCTCACAGGTAACCTGCGGATTCTCCGAGCCGCATATTCTCAAATTGTGTTTGTTTAGTAATCCAGAAACGTGGAACGTTGACTCGTCAATGAAGCAAACATATTTCAAAAACCCTGGGTCCGAATCTAATCTGTCCGGCATCATTACTGCAAATTTTTTTCGTCGCGGCTTATCTTCTGGCTTAAGGGCTTACAGTAACAACACTTTATATGCATAAAGTTGCAAGTTTCTATGCAAAAACTTTGTGAATAGTGAAGTGTGAGATCTGTAACTGCGTAAAAGCCCTGAGAATGGTCTTTCTAGGGCTTCTGGTATATGCCACTCGCACAGATTTAATTTCTTCTTCTGATATTTGAGGTCGGCCAGCTCCCTTTCTCTGTAGCAAACTACCAGCCTCCATAAACTTTTTATATCAATGCTCGAATGATAGGTCGCGCAGGTGGCTTTCTTCCATATTTGCGTCTAAAGTTTTGCTGTGCTTGGTGTCTGACTTTGTCTGTATAAACCAGGAAATATACTGGGCCTTTTCCTGCGGAGTGCTCATTTTTATAAACTCTACTTTCGCTACTAAATTCAAAAATATTCTGCTTAATCACTAAATAAATTGTAATTTTAAACCTAATTATTTCCACAAGTACCTGTTACGAAAGAAAAAATTTGAAGCATTTTCCTTCACTATAAAACAAATCAAATGAAAATATCTCAAAAACTAAAATTTTGACAAACTTTGAAAATTATAACGATAATTTATGGACACCCGTATATAACACACACAATATGATCGTCTATCGTTTGCTAACTAAAGCAACGCAAAAGAAGCACGCAAAATAAAACAAAGACGTTACGAATTAAACACAAGAAATGGGAACTAATCAAAGAAATGAAAAACGAGTCGGTGACGGTTCAGAATTCGCCACAATTTTTTTGTTGATGTGCGAACAAAAATTAACTAAATCTAAAGTTGATCACAAACAAATCTAATTTCTTTTTTTAAATGAAAAAACAAGTTTGCGAAACTAAGTTGAATCAATCGTATTCGTGTACAAGATGGTACCTTATAAGTTAAGTGATTAGCGCTGCCGCATTCACGATCAATTTGTTACTCAAAGAGCTTTTTAATGAGCGCCATCTGTTCAAAAGAAACTCCAAAACTAAAGATAACATACACAGTACAATTGTAAATTTTGTAATAACAACACGACAAGGCCCTGTTTCGACCTAATTAGGTCTCATCAGGTGTGTATAATTACGTACATATTACAAGATAAAGAACTTGATACTAGACGCTCGTAAACAGTTTATAAATTCTCGCGGGACCAGAAGAAACTTTTGGATTTTATGAAGCAGAAATTCTTTTCCGAATAGTACGCTAGGAAGTTTTAAAGACTGCATGCATTTATAACTTTACAGTATATTATTGTACTAGTATCAAGTTCTTTATCTTGTAATATGTACGTAATTATACACACCTGATGAGACCTAATTAGGTCGAAACAGGGCCTTGTCGTGTTGTTATTACAAAATTTACAATTGTACTGTGTATGTTATCTTTAGTTTTGGAGTTTCTTTTTTTAAATGTTTATATTATTGTTTAGTAATACAATAGAAAAGATTTTTAGATCTGAAAGTAGCAAGAAAATAATTAAACACTTATTTTTCAAATTTAAGCAAAAGTGTCACAAAAATGTCCATACTTGAAATTAATATAAAAAAAGCAAAAATTTTTGTTTATCTTAATTTTTCATGGTTTTTCGAGCCATATTTGTTCAATACTAAGTTATTTTCCCCATAATCTGAAAGATTTGAGAATGTGGTAAAAACATGTTTTTGGTTGATTGAGATTATGGTATTTATGGTACTAATTTTAAATGTTGAATTATAATCTTTTTTGAGTTTTATTTTTCAATAAAGTAAAATAAAATAATGAAAAAGAGTTTTTTAAACTTTTTTGAGCTTTATTTTGTTACATCGTAGACCGACTAATTCCTCATCGACATTCAAATCAGCGCTCTCCTTTCCAAACCTTTTAGTCAGCTCTTTTTCTTTATTATGGTATTTATGGTACTAATTTTAAATGTTGAATTATAATCTTTTTTGAGTTTTATTTCTCAATAAAGTAAAATAAAATAATGAAAAAGAGTTTTTTAAACTTTTTTGAGCTTTATTTTGTTACATCGTAGACCGACTAATTCCTCATCGACATTTAAATCAGCGCTCTCCTTTCCAGACCTTTTAGTCAGCTCTTTTTCTAGAAAAAAACACGTAGAATTAACGTAAAAATCTTTTCTTTGTCTCTAAATCAACGTGAAAACTAAATTTATAGTTCCAATTACGGTAATTATAAGGATAAATAAATGTAAAAAGAAAATTAAAGTGAACACCAAAAAAGTCTTTGGAAACTAACTGTGTTTCGGCAGCTAATAAACATTTTTTTATTTGATTTTTACTTTAATAACTGCATTGATTGCAGCTCGCGATATACTTGCTGACAAGAATTCCACCAGCGAAGTGTACCGTGTTTCCTCGAAAATAAAACTTTCCTTGAAAATAAGACCTAGCTCGAATTTTCAAAATGATTTTAATATAAGACCTAGCCTTAAAATTAGCCCTTGTTGATAGTGGGAAATTATGGCGTCATAAAAGTTAGGGTTAGTTATAAGTAGCACGCTCAGGCAACAAGGCATGTGAATTGCTTAATGTTTAGATAAACAGTTTAACATTGCCATATTGGATAAGAAATATTTTTTCTGCGCATTTTCAAATCGAGCAAGATGAGTAAAAGAAAAAGTTTTCATGTTTTCGGCATATTTAGAAATATCATAATTTTCTACTTTGTAATTTTGTTTTTTGTTAGATGAAATGAAATTAAAGACATCCCCAATAATAAGCTTAAGTATGACAGTTTAGAGAGAAAATTAATATAAGCCCTTTTTTATTTTCGGGGAAACACGGTAAAAGTTTAGATAAGCTTGGCTTAAATATTGGTAACTTGGAAATCTTTATTGTTCCAAAAACACTTAACTTCTTTCGGAAGTAAAACGTATAAGATATTAATTTAATCTAGAGATTTAGTTTTTACAAAGCAAAAAGCAGAACTTTCTACTAAAATGAAATTTACTAAATTGTAAATAGACAGATTCTGAATTAAAGAAAGAAAGAAACTTCAGAATTTTTTTCTGTATTGATAGAGCTTTTACTGTTTTATTTTGTTTAATATAGTAGTAATTATTTGTTTGTTGCACATTAAAATGACTTGATATCATGTTTTACAATCTCTCCTTTGATTTAAATTGATATTATAACTTCCAAACAAAACTAGTTAACCCAGCCAATTTATATCACGTGCTGAAATTGATTGTTAATTAATAATAGTATATGGGTCGTGTTTCTTGCGTATTTAGGCTACATCCTTTTTAAGTTGTCAGCAGCATGGTTTACTGCAAGCCAGGGGGATAAATACAGACATAAAAAAATAAAAACAAAAACTAAGTAAGTTTGTGTAACTACGTATTATCCATACATGTTAGTTCGTTAAATTTCAGTTTTTGATTGAACCATTGTTATTACAAAATTTTAAGTACGACACTTGGAAACATAAAAAAGTTTGGACTTTTGAAAGCAATATTTTGTCTGATGCAAACAGTTTTATTTTTAACGTTTTTTGCCCCTTAACGGACTAAAAATTATGTGTCAAAATGAACCTAATTTATTTATTTAATTAATTGAAAGTTTATTTTCCTTGAATGAAGTGTCAAATACGCGTACCACAACTAACAACAAGTGGCTATAATCTCACTCAATCAACGCTGCCGGGCGTACGATGTTTACGAAAGTTTATTCAAAGTTTATCCGTTTTAGCCATTTATCGACAATTGCTCGAAGTATCTCATGGCAAGTACAAAATTTTGAAAAATTTCAAGCCGAAAATTTGAAGATGCCCTAAAATTGGAGCTGTACCTCCCAAACCACAAGTAATGCTCTTATTTTGCGAGGTTCTAAGACACTTCGCTGCCGGACATTTTATTTCCGGACACTTTGTAACGGGCTGTCTTATTACCAAACTCTTTGTTACTAGGACAATTTTTTATCACTCTTTGAATTGTTAGAAAGTTTTTCTCCCCAAAGTTTATGAATACATTTAAACAGATTATTTTTGTTAATTTTTTTTTAATTTTAAGATATATAAGACGTAACACTGAAGCCCAAATTCCATAAAAAAACAAAAATAAATTTTAATAAAAAGAGAAACATGATTGAATATTAAAAAAACTCGTAAGGAGTATAAAATCTGAACAATCATAATCTGATTAAAACAGCGTGACTAAAAATTTTCAGAATTACGTTTTGTTTACGAAAAAATAACATGACGCGACTTTGTGTTTTTGTAAATCGGTTTCACGTAAAGCGTAGCATTAGTTGCTGGGCGTAGTTGCTTTACAAACAAGAGCATAGAATCCAGCATTCAGAAAATATTAAAAAAATTAAATTTTAAACATTCTAAAAATTTTAGCAATAAATCCAAAAATTTATTTTCTGTGAAGGTTAAAAAAATAAAGTAAAAATGCCCAGCCTGTTCCACTTCTGCGAGGAAGAGAGCAAGAATAACAAAAACAACAAATAATTGTCTGTCAAGAAAAAAATAACAAAAACAAATTTCTTATATAAGTAAAATTAATAAATTTTTGCAGGCAGAAAGTATCTCGGAAATAGCATCAAGCAATTAATGGGCAAGATGCTTTAAAACTCTCTCTTACACAGCACGTAACCTGCACGGAGACTACAGTATAATAACAGTTTTAAGTTTTCAGTTTAATTCGATAGATGATTCAAGTACAACAATACAAATCTACAACATAATTTAAATTGCACGGGCAAACAATACATCTGGTTGAATAATAAGATGATAGAATTTGATAAAACATTTTAGTGAACAAAAACACCATAATATCCAATACTGCAAATACAGTATATCAACGAATCTAACAAAAACTCATGATGATTACACTATTGTTAGATTGATAAGTAGGTCCATCCATGGGAACAATAAGGAAACATTCTCCCCAAGTTTTTCTGTGCTGCCAAACTTTTTGTATGTATGCAAATAAATTATAAAAGATTACAATTACATTTATCATTTTCAGAAATATTTATCAATTTAGGCATTACATAACTGATTTTGAATATTTTCGGCGCAACGTTTCGTCTTGTTATGCTACACTTACTATAACATCATCAAAAAGTTTGAAAATAATTTATAAGCTTTAAAAAAATACATTAAAAATGCAATATTACAAAAGAATAGAAATTAGATTGTCCTATTATTTCTACCACTCTTTAAATTTATAAAAGTTTTTCCTCTCCAAAGCTTTAATAATACATTTAAGTAGTATTTTTTTGTTCATATAATATTAATATTTAAATAGAAAAGTAGAAACCATAATACTTAGTTTTTAATTCGTTGAAAAACAAATATAAAATTCAATAAAAAGGGAAACATGTTGTTAATATTTTTAAACAAAAAAATTGTTCAGTTTACCAAATCTGCAGAAACATTTTATAATTATATGAATGTGGCTAAATATTCTCAGAATAATCTCTTTTGCGTTACGAGGAACAGGTAATGTGACGCAACCATGCCTTTTTGTTAATCGGTTTTACGTAAAAGCTTAGCATTAGTTGTTCTGCGTCATAAGTTCACAAACAAAACTTGGTAGCCAGTAAATAAAGAAAAAAAATTTAGTAAATTTTAAACCTTCTAAACTTTTTATCTATATGTCAAAAAGAAAAAAAACTTTGGGAGATATTATATTGATGAAATGAGTTTGTCATATTTGTTGCATTTTGGTCTGGGAGAGAGCGTGCCAAGAAAAACAAGAATAACAACTATTTACTTTGGTACGAAACAAAAGCAAAATCCAAATTGCTTCATAAAACATATTTACCCGAGTTTGGGAGCTAGAAAATATATTGGAAGTACAATGAAACAATTAATGGACAAGATGATTCTAGATAATTGTTTACATTGTAGATAACCAACAAGGAGATTATAATCACCAATGGAATCACAGTTTTAAGTGTTTAATTTCATTCGATTGATTGTTGATTCAACAACAACAATGCAAATTTATGACATAAAATGCGTAGGCAAGCATTTAAATAACAAAATCATGTACAAAATAAAAGAGCGAAAAATTTCTCTGGGCAAAAAACAGCAATATGAGTTGTAAAGTTTTTTTATATGGTTCGATAATGATAAAACTCAACAATAAAAAGTTGTGTTAAAACATTCTGGTAAATGATTATAATCAAAAGATTGCATAAGTTTCCCAGCTCCAAAGGAGTAGATATCACCAGGTTTTACTATTTTAAGATTTTATTTAAAACTCTTTACAGGAAAGTAAGCGCTGTACTAGATACAATAATTTTACTTCCTTCTAAGAAAGCATTTTTATTTGATGCTTTCAAGACATCAATTTTACTCGTATATTGTAAAAGACTACAAATCAAACTCTTCAAAAACTTGCTGAGCAATTTTTAGACGCAAATTTATATAAATACACAAGAATAACCTGCATTTGCAAGTTGCAATAAACAGTTTATAAGTAGTATTGTATTGAATCAATAAAGATTATTATTAAAATAAGACAAGGCATTAAACTGTGCTTAATAAAATTTTGAAATTGATGGTGCGGTGATAAATATGCAGAGACTTTAAAATTATTCATTTTATTCGACAAACAATGACAATTTAGCAGATAAATTTTTTATATCGCGAATTAAAATATCTACCAGGAGTTTTTTTATTAAATTTTTAGATTTATAACTTTTATGGGTTAAAATATCTTTTGAAAAATTTGAAATAGCTGGAGCAATGATAAATATTCGGTGGCTCTAAAATTATTCATCATATTTGACAGATCATTAATATTTAACAGAAAAATATTTCATATCGCGAATTAAAGAGTTTTGTTTTTAATTACGGGTTTTTGTGCAAAGTTTTTTATGCAATCCAAAATATTGCATTTCGCTATTCCACTGAAATTATATGCATTTATATTGTTGCTGTAAAAATGATTGAAAAGTTCTTTCAAATTTTCAGTAATGTGCGTTGATTTATCTATTACAAATTGAACTAAATAACTTATGATTTTGTTGAAAAAGATTTTTTTTATAGTACAGTTAGAATGTGCTTTTAATAGGTCATTGTTAAAGTCACCTATTATTAGCCTAATTATTGAATTGGAAAATATTTTTGAGACTGCTTTACTAAAAGTTTTAAGTAGTTCAATCACATGAGCAGGATGGCAATATGTAACTTCAATAAACAAAATTAAAATTTTTTTAATCGTTGTTTCCCAAACTGTTTTTGGCCATACTCCACCTAATCACCTTTAAAATACAGATGTACCCTTTTCATGTGCTAATAAATTATATCATATATTTTTGGAGTTCTGATTACCGAATCATGATTGTAAGATAAAATTTTTATGATCATTACTTAAAGCCTTTTTGTTTTGTTTTTACTAGATTTTCTTGGACAGAAATGGGAGCAAGCAATATCACCCAGATTTAACGTGATAACTTTTTAATTTTTTTGTTCTTCACATTATTAAGTGATATTGCTCCATCTGTGTCTAAAAAATCTAGTGAAAACCGGAGAAAAGCCTTCACTTTAAATCTGAATGATTATCAGAGTATTTGATAATTCTTAAACAAAAGACAGGTTGATGGATAAAATAAATGTAAGACTTTGACTAATAGAATACTTAAAAATCAAATTGCCGATATAAAAAATCAAATCACACTCTCTGGAGCGTTTGCGCAACGATGGGACTTACTCTTCCAGAGCTGTTGATCCGATCCAAAAGGATAATTAACGATTTTTAAAAATACCTGCCGTTTGCAATTCCGAGGCTTTGGAAAGAACCCAGAAACCATACGGACGATTGCTATTGCTGTATGGTAAATATTCTAAAATACCGAAACTTCAAAAAGGCAGAAAATCTTTAACGTATTAAAACAAATCATCAACCTTAGTCTCGGTTTCCCATAATAAATTTTTGTTAATGCCTGTCCACAGAACGTAAATAGTACGAAAATTATTTTTAGTAAACAATGTTTATACAATGTTAACCATCTGCTTCATTAACATTATATAATTTCGGAGTGAATTGTTTGGTAAAATAAGCTCATTCGAAAAATCAGCAACAGACATACGCAACCAAAGGACTAAAGAAAACTACCAATTTGCAACAAGTACACGATTTCATTTTTCAAATAAAGCAGAATTAGGTGATATAATTTGTGACCTAAATTTGACTAAATGACTTCTGAGTTCTAGAACATAAGTTCCAATCCAAGCATGTTGACGTTTGGGCATCGACGTAATTTGCTTGGTCACGCAAAAGCAAAAAAATAGATAAAACGATACCCATTAAAAAATGCAAAAACAACACATAAACACAAAGACATAGCACAGTTACAACGAACATAAAAAAGGAATTGGTGGGAAACATAAGTTACATCACTTACTAAAAATTTTATTCATATACTCTCACATGAAAGTTATTAAAGATATGAAAGAGGCACTATTGTACCAGATAGCAAAACTCACCTATAAAATAAAGTGGCCTTAACCTTCACAGAAGGTTTTCTTGCTTTTTGCTAAATATTTTGGGCAGTTAAAAATTTATTATTTTAAAATAAAAATACAAAGGAAATAAAATAACAACATAAAACTTTACAGCAAAAACTGTAAAGGGATCATAAAAACCTTTGAGTCAACTATTGATGTTATTCATTAGCGTCTATTAATAAACCTTGTCTTCCACTTGTTTTTTTTGCTGTTTTTAAAAGTAATCCAGCTGTTTAATGTATGTGCAATAATATATTTTCATTTGTTTTTGTTTAATATCGATTTGATTCTCAATATTTTTATGACGTTGGTGCATGCGATAACAAACATCGTTCGAATGCGATGCGGTTTAAAAACTTGACAAGATCAGTGTCCAATTTCTCAAACTACTTGTTTTTGAACGAAAAGTCTTCCTTAAAAGTTTTGTAACTTATAAGTTTTTTCAAATATGCACACGACATTATATTTAAAAAGTACTGTACTCAATATATTAACCCATTAATGCCCACCGTATGATAAATCATAATCTGGCATTAATGTAGCTTGTTAATTAATTTTAAATTTTTATCATTAAAATACAGGTTTTTAAACTTTGCATCATAAAATTTTAATTCAAAACAATCAGAAATCTGGAAAAGCTAAAATTTTAAGGCCACCATACTTATTTTTATGACAGTTATAAACACAAAGTTTAATGTATGATAAATCATACGCTGGGCATTAATGGGTACGCGAAAGTAGACATATTAATAATTTGTTCAACTAGAAATCTGTGGGTTGAGTCTCTTCTTTCAATTCTAAAAATAAATTACTTTAATTATTTAAAAATACTTTTAGAAATTGTTTAAGGATTAAGTAAAAGCATTTTTTGGAAAATTTGGTACAAAAATCCAACAAAAGCATAGCACTGAAAGTAGGCTGCTATGAATCTATTTCAGCTTACGGTTGCAGCCAGTTGTTTCCAAAAACATTTTTAGCAAATTGTAATATAAAAAATTGGTCATATTCAAATCGATATAATTTGAGCAATAAAAATCTTTTATTTGCACACGATATGTATCAAACACACAACAGAATTAATCACGACCATTTTAAATTAAACACAAAAAGTGTCCAACGCTTTCTTCCATTCCTCAACAGCAATCTTGGACTGTTTACTTTGAAGGCAAATAATTCCACAAGAACTTAAGCTCATTAAGAATCCACTGTTGACAAAACTATAAAGTACACCATATATAACGAAAAATTTGTGAACATATGATTATTTCAAAATTGCCAAGTTTTTTTGCTATGAGCAGTTATAATATCAAATTACGTAAAAAATTGTTACAAAAACCATTTTTTAGGACAGAAACCGCTTACGGACAGTTGCTGGAAAATGTTAATTCAAATTGACAAATGTTTGTAAAATATTTGTTCTTGTTTTCAAATAATTTTCCGTTCAAAGTATAATTCGAACAACTGTTTTCGAACAATTGTCCGGATACGATTATATAAATTTTATTTTGGGCAAATGAAACAAAATTTGTTTTAGTTCTGTAGCGCTAAAGAGTTATGTGCACTTTCCAAAAATTGTGAAAAAAACAAAGCATAAAGCAGTTTAAAAGTATTAACGTAAAAAGCAAAAGATTTTGATTTTTTTTCATTTACCTGAAAATTTGAATTCTCAAATGTTTTATTTAATAAACTAATCTTATCAAAATTTATTTATGCTTTCTTTGAGAATAAGGTATTTGATTTCATTAAGGAATTAAATATTAACTTTTAAACAATCATCGGCCAATTTTTGTATCAGAGCATTGACTTAAAAGACATAATCGTCATTTGGTAATTTACTTTCTTTCCTGGTTGTGGACTCAAGTTTTATTCTAATACTGATTAATTAATCAAGAATTTGAATGAAAAGCTGCTCCAGACAAAAATAAATTAAAAGAAAAAAAAAGAACTCGCCTCCCAAACTCATTACGTCACTTGCTTATTCGAATTCCTTCTCCAACACCAAAGATTTCCGAACACTCCAATACAAGGTTTGGAAACTTTTTCTTTTTTCTTTAAATATTCTATATTTTTTCAATCTTTTTGTGTTTATCAAAAGTCGCTTTACCTATTTATTGAATTTTGATAAAAAATCATGTTCATTGGCATCAAAATAATGTTGTAAAATTAAAATTATCAAACCCACGAAACGTTTCGACAAGTCAATGTAAGATTAATTCCTCTCAATGTCGCCATTCCACTTTTCAAACTGAGTATAAAGAGTTTTTTTCTATTCATCATTTTGATCATATTTCTTGCACTAAACATTAAAACAAACAAACATCGTTTTTATAATGTTTTTTAAGCAAATTAAGTAACAACGACATATTGGATTTAAAATCTTACGTTGTACAAAGATCTGAAAACAGAATAAATATACCCAATCCAAGAACAAATTACAAAAAAATAGAAAATAATTTTGTTTCTAGGTTAAATTTTATTAATTTTCATAATCAAGAGAGTTTTTTTGTCGACAAAGTATTTCTTTCGTGTTGTGATGTAAATATTCATCATTTCACAGCAATGCTTTGATTGGTAGCAAACCGGTCTTGAACATTTAATAAATAAACAAAACAGAAATTTCTTGCCCAGAGACGCTTCGTCAACCAAGTGTAAAGTTAATTGAAAATGTTCAAGAAGCAGAACCAAGAAAACATACAGTCAATACATCGACGCTTGAAACTAAGTTTAAAGAAAACACTCACTGGACCATTGCTCCGCAAAACGGTGTGCCGCGGGAAAATGGCAATGTAAACACACTATTTAAAATAGAAAAAAATAAGTTTCTGCAATCAAAAGCATTTTGAACACACTTTGAATGACGATACAAAAAAGCCTAAAAATCTTAATTCCAAATCCAAATCAATAAAAGATTTTTATTGCTCAAATTATATCGATTTGAATATGACCAATTTTTTATATTACAATTTGCTAAAAATGTTTTTGGAAACAACTGGCTGCAACCGTAAGCTGAAATAGATTCATAGCAGCCTACTTTCAGTGCTATGCTTTTGTTGGATTTTTGTACCAAATTTTCCAAAAAATGCTTTTACTTAATCCTTAAACAATTTCTAAAAGTATTTTTAAATAATTAAAGTAATTTATTTTTAGAATTGAAAGAAGAGACTCAACCCACAGATTTCTAGTTGAACAAATTATTAATATGTCTACTTTCGCGTACCCATTAATGCCCAGCGTATGATTTATCATACATTAAACTTTGTGTTTATAACTGTCATAAAAATAAGTATGGTGGCCTTAAAATTTTAGCTTTTCCAGATTTCTGATTGTTTTGAATTAAAATTTTATGATGCAAAGTTTAAAAACCTGTATTTTAATGATAAAAATTTAAAATTAATTAACAAGCTACATTAATGCCAGATTATGATTTATCATACGGTGGGCATTAATGGGTTAATATATTGAGTACAGTACTTTTTAAATATAATGTCGTGTGCATATTTGAAAAAACTTATAAGTTACAAAACTTTTAAGGAAGACTTTTCGTTTAAAAACAAGTAGTTTGAGAAATTGGACACTGATCTTCTTGTCAAGTTTTTAAACCGCATCGCATTCGAACGATGTTTGTTATCGCATGCACCAACGTCATAAAAATATTGAGAATCAAATCGATATTAAACAAAAACAAATGAAAATATATTATTGCACATACATTAAACAGCTGGATTACTTTTAAAAACAGCAAAAAAAACAAGTGGAAGACAAGGTTTATTAATAGACGCTAATGAATAACATCAATAGTTGACTCAAAGGTTTTTATGATCCCTTTACAGTTTTTGCTGTAAAGTTTTATGTTGTTATTTTATTTCCTTTGTATTTTTATTTTAAAATAATAAATTTTTAACTGCCCAAAATATTTAGCAAAAAGCAAGAAAACCTTCTGTGAAGGTTAAGGCCACTTTATTTTATAGGTGATTTTACGGTGAACACTTTGACTAGAAAGATTTTTAAGAATTTAGCTGAAAGGTTTTGTAACGGAGTCGCAAACTGCCTCGTCCTTCCTCCAACTCCTCACAAACGCACTTCACGACCAGCACCAGATTTATAATTTTATTTCACAAAACAAAACAATAATGGCGGCGCTAGTCCGAAACGGTTTTCTAAACAATAACACAAATATTACATCAATTAACTTTAACGCGTAAACACAATACACACTCACCAACGATGTTGGGCGGACGAGCAAAGGAAGTATCACATACCAAATTCTCTACTCTAAGTAGACAACGTCCAAAGGGACAAATATAGCAGCCGAATCAATCTGAAGACTGTGCAAATGCCAAGTCACAGCCAGCTCAAGTGGAAAGGCTTACCAATACAACGTGGCATCAGTTTATGGCCAACAGCCGCGCAAGAACGCAACTAAAAGGTAGCGCTGATTATTCAGCGCCGATACTAAAGGCGCGCAGGCTCGAAACCCGACGTCTACTTCTCAAATACATTACGCGAACGACGTAACAGGTTTAGTTTTTCAATTCTCGCACGCGTTCTCAACACGAACGTTAGTCGAGGAAACTGTATTTAATATCCACAGACAAACTAACGAACGTTATAAGAATTTGTGCAAATAAAAAGAGAATTAAAAACTGCTTTAGACCTGCCTGTAAAATAGAATATTACTTATTCAAATAGAATTAACAGCACATTACAAAATTTCAGATAATATAAACTAACCAACGACTAACCACGAGAATTTAAATGCACGACCAACGGTAAAACTGTATTTGATTAACTGCACGTGATAGGCAAACAAAGAAAAGCGACCAGACAGATTCAAAGCAGCTACGAAGAAAAGAAAAAAACAACAAACACAAGCACACGTGGCATCTCTAAGCGGCGAGAGTATTTTTCACCTTAACATCCCCGGCCCAAAATTGCGGCACCATGTTACGAAGGTAGAGCAATTTTCAAAAACACAAAAAGGAGAAAACTACAAACGCTGCATTTGAAATTAACCTGAACATAAGCCGATTTACGCTATACTAAACAAACATTGAAGGCAATATGACATGCATGGGGACAATAGCTACAAACATTACGTTAGCATACCAATGGACGGCACTATACAAATACAACAAAAAAAAAACATAAATTCGTGGGCATAGGAAAACTTTAAACATCACATTCCAAAACACATAATTTACGAATATCGCGCGTGAGTTCTTTTCCATCACTTGTTCGCAATACTGCCGGCCGACACAATTGGTCCCGGTCAAGAATGATTGATTTTACAACAGTCTTCGGCCAAGAACAGCGAGGGACTTTATCGTCTTTAATAAGGACTAGGGAATTAGGTCGTACGTTCTCCTGTGGCAGCATAAATTTGTGACGTTTTTGTAGCATAATCAGGTACTCAGAACGTCAACGCTGCCAGAACAAATCAGCTTGCAATTGAGTCGCGCGGTACGATTTGCACAAACCATCCGAATTGACAAATACGTCAGAAGTAACTCGGGATCGATACATCCGTTCACCAAAGTCATCGGAGACAGGGTTTGGAAATCTTCTGGGTCAGTGTTAACTCGAGTGAGCGGTCTGCAGTTTAATATGTGCTCGATCTCTTTGAGAAGAGTGAGCAGCTTTTCGTCTGTTAGCGTACGAAAATACTTGTCAACCATCAGAGCTTTCATGGCATTACGAACGAGCCTAATGATTGCCTCCCAGACCCCTCTTTGATGACTTGAAACCGGGAGGGAATGGCGGAACTGGATACCACGAGACGACATTTCCTTGCAGATCTCTCTTCGTTTCAGACGCCCGAGTCCTCGTTTTAGCTCCAACTCGGGGCCAACAAAGTTTGTAGCGTTGTCGCAATAAAGTATCTTCGTCGACGAGCCTCTAACAGCCAGAAACCGGTGCAACGCCATAAGAAATGAGCCAGTGGTTAGGTCAAAAGCCACTTCTAAGTGCGAAGCACGAGACGTAATGCAGGTAAAAACACAACAATAACGTTTCAATGTGTTGCGATTGAACTTGACCGGAATAAATCTCATAAAGTCTACACCGACCGCCTAGAACAAACACTTGCCTGACTGCACTCTCACGAAAGGCAGTGGGCTCATAATTTGGACTCCAGGGCCAGCCCGTCGATTACGACATGCCATGCATCGTGTTTTAATGGCGTTCTTTACGGTTCTTCTTGTCCCATGACAAAGAACCTTTCGCGCAGCTCTTTTATCACGTATGGCATTTTATTGTGCCCGCTTTTTCGATGAAAATGATCGATAATGAGCGCCGTTAAATGACTGTCCTTAGGAAGCAAGATAGGATGCTTAAAATTATATAATTCATCGGATCTCTGAAGGCGCCCTCCGATTCGCATGACGCCATTTTCCACGAATGAACAAAACTTGATCAGAGATCGCAATTCTTCCTTTAGTGCTTTGCCCAAACGCCCAGAAGCAACTTCGGAATATGGATAAAGCTGGAGCACTTCTACCAAGCCCGGATATTCTCTACGTTGAGCCAGAGAAATAAGAACGAAAAGAGCAAAATCGTACTTTTGGGCGGTAATAAAGTCTTCTTGCTGAGATATGTTTCCAGCCACTCGATAACGAAGACGATTCTTTAATCTGAGGAGCCAGCCGGCCGTACGCACTGCACGCGGCAGGTCACTAAAGCGGTTGATAATCCTACCGAGTGCACCTTCTTTCAATCCCGAGAAAGTCAGTGTTTTTTTTATCCTCAGTCCTATTAAAGCAAGCGTTTGCATTAACCCCACTGTAGCTGTGTCATCTAGAACTTCGTCATTCGGCACCGGTTTTCTGGATGGCCAATTCTCTTCATCTTCAAGCAAAAACGCTGGGCCTCTCAGCCATATATTTGCTTTTGAAAGTTTCATGGGTGACTATAATAAAGTTTCATGGAAAATACATTCGATAGATTTTGTTCTGTATCCACCCAACGCCATTGGTCAACTGGAAATATTTCCTGAATTCGCTTAATTCGATTGGATTCAAAGATCGGACGACACTTCGAGGTGTCTCTTAAGTAGCTTGGTACAACCGTCGAGTCCGACCACAGAACGGTTTTCTCAACTTTTAAATCGATCTCGCGGTGGATGAACTTGGCCAGGCGAGCAGCAAGCAACGCAGCGCACAATTCAAGTCGGGGAACGGACGTTACCTTGGCAGGGGCAACGCGCGATTCGTCCATAATGAACGACACAACGTAACGATCATAACTGCGCCCATGCCCGTAACTAACGCGTCCGCGAAAGCATGCAACTGGACACTTCGTAAATCATTACATGACGCAAAACAACAAGGAATCGTAATGTTGTTTAAGCTCGTTAAAGCCTTGACAAACTTAACACAAAAGATTCTTTCTAGCCCCGTGATCTCGGCATCCCAAGTTAGGCCTACTTTTGTGAGCCTTTGAAGAAATGATTTTAGGAGAAGCATAAACGGCGCTACCATGCCTAATGGGTCGAATACGCTCATGAAAAGAGACGATAACCCTCTACGTGTAAGTGGACCAGAAAACTCCTTAACTATGACCGAAAATGTATCAGTTTGGGGATGCCAGACGAGCCCAAGAGTCTTGTGGCCTGCAACGTATCATTAAAAAATCAAATTCTTTGAAATGTGGTGCCAAGCGGTCTGGTGGTAACGACTTAAGTACAGCAGAGCAATTACTAGAAAACTTGGTAAGCTCAAACCCCCTCCCTCTAAAAGGGATATAACATTGTGAGCAAGAGCAACGGCGGACTGGCTACTAGGAACCGACTTCAACAAGTTGTCAACATAAATGTTACGCTTCACCGCTTGCACCGCGTCTGGGGTCGAACCGACACGATTCTCATCGGCAGTGCGGGAAAGTGCAAACCCAGCCACCGAAGGCGAACTAGTTAAACCAAAACAGTGTACATTGAGTTGATAGACTTTGGGTGGTCTTGAAATGCCGTCATCTTCCCACCATAGGAAACGCAATGCAGATTGGTCTCGGGGATCAACTTTAACCGAATGAAACATTGCCCGAATATCGCCAACCAAAGCGATTGGGTATCTACGGAAACGTGCCAAAACGCCCACTAAGTTATTGGCATTATCAGTTCATTATCATTATCAGGTTATTGACCTCCAGGCGTCGCTTTGCCTTAGATGAGAGTGACACCAAACTCACGGCCGTTTTACCCCTTTGGTTCCCATCTTCCGACCTTTGCTGGACACGGGCAGTTCTTTGCAGGACACCTACACTTCGACTTACGTAAAAAGAGGTCCTCATGCGCACCTAGCGAGTTTATATAGCCGCGCACCACGTGCGCGGATAATCACAACGTTTCATGCAAAAGAAAAAGGGAACGAATAATACTGTTTTCTACATCCCCACACCCAAAAACTGTTCCAACTCTACGAAACGCTTTAAAAAGAAATAATAGGAAACAGCATCGCTTTTGCGTGACGAAGCAAATTACGTCGATGCCCAAACGTCAACATGCTTGGATTGGAAATATTTTGCTTATATTGGATTATATTGGAAATTACCTTGGATTGAAAATATTTCCCTCAATACGAAAAACAAACAAAGAAAGCAGTCAACTATTGTTTCGGATCAGTGTCGCTAAGAATAATTTTCTCTTCAAGAAAGATGCTACCTTCTTTTCAAAAGGATATTTTACAAGCTCATAAGCAAAATAATACAGTATTATAAATACTTGTGCCACTGCAATAACGTGATCGTAGGTAGAGCGTCCCAGCGACTAGAAGAAAGAATTCAACAACACGTTTCAAACTTCATTAGAAATCAAGTTAAACCTCAAAAAAATCTTCCTAGATAGCGATATAAATCTACTAAAAATGCACCTATTTTGGATTCGGCTATTGAGCAACATTTGTTTGATAAAAAAATTTGCGCAGAAAAATTCGATATTAGTTGGTTTTCAATTTTAGCTGTGGGACAATTGTCTTTTCATCTGGTAACGCTCGAAATCACCTTTATAGAGTTTCTTGAACCCTCTCTTTGTCGCCAGAAAGAGTTTATCTATGGACTAAAGCTTTCTCCCTTGCGGTGCAAGTGAGCGCGCAAACAATCGCGTGCTCTTTTTCTTAAACCAATCAAAATTTCCGTTATTTCCAATGTCTTGTAATCATATAAAAAAAAACACAGTTTTCATGTAGTTTGTTATTTGCCAATGAATTCTTCTAAAGAAAGTTAGCCGAAAAAAGTTAGCCAAAAAACAATCATTTTAAAGACTACCAAAAACTGAAAGTGTTATGGTTCCGTCCATACCATTGGTTATTTTTAAAACTTTTTCAAACAAGTACACCTAAAAAAATACGCCGGATTTTTCGGAATGAAAAAAATTGTCTGCTACTCTGATTGCCAGCTGAACTTCCCAGTCAGCGAGGCTTTCTTTTTATAGGGTGGTGTAATTATAGCCCCAGTTAGTCAGTCAGTGTGTTGACAGGTAAAATAACCTGAATAAAGACAGGGGTATGGGAACACTGGAATGGCTGTTAATACGAATTGCGAGGTTGTTGGTTTGTAGACATTAACAATCTTGCAATCATCAATGTCCATACACAATCACTCAATTGCTGATCTCTCCGTGGAATAATCCACAAGGATCTAGTTAAGTTTCTCGTGGAAAAACTTAGCAAAATCATGCTTCCTGCTTGAGACCCAATCAGCCAAATGTAAAGTCTGGCATTACTAGCTGGACTGCATTTGTGCAATGGGTCTTTTGTAAGAGGATGACAAAAGCCTTATGTCTGGTGGCTAGTTGGCTAACAGCACAGATTTTATTTGGCTTAGGCGTTTAGCATTTAAATGTAGTATTCTGGGCACAAATGGCTCGCATCTAGCATTTGTGGATTTATTGAGTCTCTTTTGCTTACAGAGCCCAGGGTTTATCCTCTTACCACCCCAAAAACATGTTCGGACTCTTCCAACGTTCCGCTGAAGAGTCGTGGTTTGCCGTAGAATTTAAAACACGTCGCTGCTCGAGTTCTTCGGTTGAACAACATGCACTTCAGTGTAAACGGTTTGCAATGTTTTCTATTTTAAATTAAAGGCACGGTGTAAATCAAATGAAAAAACACAACATTTATAAGGCAAACACAAATTAAATTTAAAGTTATCCAAATCCAAGAAAAAAAAAAAAAGAAAAAAAAGAAACAAATAAAACATTAGCTCACCAATAGATTATCGATTCGGCAAATAACGACAGTATTTCAAGTATTCTAGATGGTGAAAAGGACCAAACAAAGCAGCGCGATTGAATTTATAATAATCGTTTAGTGCTGCCAAATAAAATTAGATAAATAAACATCTTAAAGGAACAAACAAATACAATAAACACAAATACGAGAAAATTCTAACAAAGCACGCCGAATTTATCATCATTCGCCTGGTCATTTACCAATTATCGGGATTCGCCACTGGATGCTGATAACATGAGTCCCATTTGCGAGGTGGAGATTCAGATATGACTCACCACGTGGAGATGTTACATGATGATGCCAATAATTATTTTCTGTTGACTTCACCTTATCATTCTAATAATTGACAGTCAATAGCAAACGTTTATAATTTTTATTTTTATCTATTTAAATATTTTATCCATTTTATCTCTATATTTATCCTCTTGACTTGCAGGAAAACAACAGAGGCTCTAATACATAGGGTAAGCACTTACCCGGACCTGCTTCTGGAAATGCCAAGATATTGTTGTCCCCTTGAAATTAAATAGAGATATGATTTTAATTTAGATTTAATCAATCTTTTAAGTTTTTGTAGTGTAAATATGCAAAAAATTAAGCTACAAGTTGATTTAAGCTGCATTTGAAAAATGAGAAAAAAGTCGACAATTCTCACCGATAAGCAAGCGGTTTTTCTGCGTATGAATTAGCAGATAATAAGGCCTACTACCTGTAAAAACACATTGGTTGTAAATAATGATAAAGATAATTTTACTTCGAACTTTATTGTTAAACGACCGCCCTTTTGGTCGCATAATGTGGAAAGCAGTTAGTTTTGTGTCATGCAAAATTCACGATTGCCGGTATTGACGTGGGTTTGTTGATTAAACATTGGCCAATTTGAAAAACGTTTAAAGATAATTGCTTCGCTAATGCATTACAAATAACGAATGCCTTATAATGAAGACAAAACTTACAATATTTGGAGAGTATAATGAAGACAAATTTTACAATACCTGGTGGGTAAAACAAAACATTTATTTAAAGTTCTAATATGCATTGCTACATCAATATTACATTAAAATTATATCAATTCAAATAGTAATTTATTGATTAAATTTCTTTTTGATTTTATTTTAATCAAAACATAAACTTTGGTTGAACGATGCTGTTTTAGAATTATATCGGTAATGTTGCAAAATCTATTGAGGGTTTTAAAACCGTTGTTAAACCAAATGATTAACAGATAAAATTAAAAATGTTTTTTAAAAAATACCCTAAGCTTATCTTAAATTAGTTGCATAATTAAACATGCAAAAGAGTTTAAGTCAATTTTTTTAATATTTGAAAAAAAAGCTGCAATCACCCTGAAAAATTTTTTTGTGTAATTCTAAAATCCACAAAAATTGGTTTAAAACAGGGGTTTGACGTGAATAAAATGAATTTGGAATGCTTAACTTTGAGAGCATCAACATACATAAAAATAAAGCAATTATGCTATACACTCTTATTTTTTTTGTTGCACTTGTGGTCTGGCACAAAGTGAAGTAGAATTTAAAATAAAACAATTTCCTTACTTTATTTAATTTGTATAAAATCTTAAAAAATTGGTCAAGCCTAAAAATAAATATTAAAAAGTTTGTTTATCACCAAAATTGTAAAACAAAGAACAAAAAAAAAAAATTAATTATCTTCTTGTGGAAGGCAAATTGATCCTGGTTTGCAAATGAGAACCATACAATAAAAGATATTTTGGAATTACCTAATAAGGAAACTTGAGAACTTATATTTGAAAATAAATTTATCAAATATTCTGAAAAGAGCTTGAAAATTTGTTTTAAAAAAGTTTAGAACACCGTCTCTTCTTGAATACGGTCCTGGTCAGAAACTATGCAGGCCTAAACAAAACTACCTTTTTTGGTTGTTAAGATAAAATATTTCAATGTATAAATGTTAACTGAAAGCGATTAATTTGCATTAAAATTATATTTTTGTCATCTCAAAACTTTCATAACATGTCATGAGTGAGTCCTAAGATTTTACCAATGATTGTGTTTTTCAAAAGTAATAGTACATGTACATCTAAATCTAAATACATAATGTACATCTAAATACATTTAAACACGAATCTATTAATAGTTCCAGGTTAATAGCGATCAAAATTTTTTTCAGTTGTCAAATGAACTTTCAAAGTTTAAATATCGCCACAATGTATCTGATTTCGAACTAACAAGTATGTTGTCATAGTTCTAAATAAAGTGGAACGTTATCACAACGTTATTTCAAGCCCTTACAAATAATCAAAAAAAGTTCACAAAATAAATTGTAGCACAAGTAAAAACTTACTTAAATAATGATAAGATTACGCCAACCACGAGTTGTAAATGGTTTAATTAGAAATAAACTTTCGCTACTTATTTCATCTGGTTGTTACATGAAAAACCGTTTCTATTTAATATGTAAATAAAATGCACCCCGAATCAATGGCGATTTTCGATTGCCAGATAGAATGTTCGGACTCATATAATCCTAGCAATAGACGCTGGCCATTATTTTTTGTTTTCATTTTGAAAACGTCAAATTGCTACATATTCAAATTATTCAATTAGATAATAAAAACAAAAATAAAAGGAAAGTTTTGTCAGGCGATTGTGGTGGCTCTGAAAGTTTTTTTGAGTTGCTCGATAGATGGACGTAAATCTTAGTGCAAATACTAGAGGAGCTGACTTTAAACTTGGAAAAGAAGTGATTGGAGACAAAACTGCAACAATACTACAATTAAATTAAAATGTTTGGGTGGGTTTTAATGTTAAAAGTTTATTTATTAACTCAACAGTCAATTTAGAAACAACCTCCGCATTAAGCGATTATTTACGAATTCAACTTGTCGAATTTAGGGATTATTTATCGTAAACTTTCAAACTGGACTTGTAACAATATTTATTTTCAATGTAAACGTAAATTCTACAAACAACGTAATGGTATGGCAATGGAATCCACTTTGGCACCTGCCATGCAGACATATTTTTTATCTGGGTGATGGATAAAGCTGGATCACAATTAAATTATTTATTTTAATGTTACTCGTTAAATTGATGATTTGTTTTTGTCATCATCATATGAACATAGATAAGATATTTGATGTTTTTTACCTTCGTTCATAGCAATATTGTCTTGAAGAAAGAATAAGAAAATAATTCTTTACGTTTCCTGGACCAATTTAATTTGACTGACAGAAAAAACATCAATCTTTCAGTATACAGAAAACCTACTCACACCGGACTTTACATTCAGTAGAATAGTTACCTACCCACACAATACAAACAAAGCCTGATCAAACTTTATTAAATTGGTCTTGCAATATTTGCAATATTTAATAAATACATAAACATGAAGAAATCCAAAATACTTTTGAAAGTTTACTATTTAACAGTTATACAAAAATAAAAATATTAAACGATTTTCAATCAAAATTAATAATAAAAATAATCCTATTGAACTGTCACACGCATCTGATCAATTACTGAAAATTGTTTGCATTAAATAACTTGATGTTCGAGAGATCCCAAATCAAATTTTTAAAAACTAAATTTCTTTTTTCAAAAATTGGGCTCAACATACATCTACGTTTATTTCAAACAATTTTTTAAATTGAAGAAATCTTTTCCGTATAAGAAAACAACCTTATCTAGAGCTATTCAACATGACATATCAAGTAAATCGCGATTGTGAAACTTCATAATATTGTACAAACGACTCAATCAGACGACTCAACAACAACAATAACATTAATTTATCACTCTGACGAAAAACTGATGTTAGAAAACAATAAATGAACAATTCCACACATAAATTAAACTGTAAAAATTGTACAAATTAAGGTTTTTCAAATTATTGGTGCAAACGATTGATAAAAAATCTTTATGCATCCAAAAATCGATCAATGTATATTATAAATAATCAATTCCATTGTGTTATTTAACACCTAGTGCTTATTTTATTATAACAATAATTTTACAATTAAAGTTTAAAATTGCTGTTTTATTTGATGTTTTACAGTAAATCACGTTTTTTTACACTCCCATGTTTTTGTTCTATCATTTCAAATTTTCAAGTCACATTATTTTGCATACGCCTATATTGCTGTTTTATTATTTCAGATTTTTAAAACATATTAATTTCTATACACGAAAATTTACTTTGTTTTTATACGTATATTTTGGAAAAACTTTACTTAATTGCATAATAAATTATCCAAATTTAACGATTTATATTTTGAATACAAGTTTTTGTGTTAAAGATGGGTTTCAAAATACTGTTTAAAATACAAAATGTGCGTATGTAAAATTGATGAATCGATTTCTTGCAATTTTTTAAAACTTGACATGAATGAAACGCAAATTTTTGCTTTGTGGTAAGATAAAATTTTTACAGCATTCTAGCCTTATATACATGTTTTGAAAAACAGTATTCATTTAGACTCAGACCCTGCTTCCTGTGTTACATGACGAGATAAGTTTTTTTTTGATAGCATGATTAATAAAACTTGTAGAATCTGCTTTTATATACTAAAAAACTTAAAAAATTTACGTTCATTTCTAAAAGTTTAAACTAAAATTTTGATGGAAAAATGCTTTATACTATTGCATCTTGATTAATGAAATTATATTTATGCAAATATTCTATTGTATCTTGTTTGCAAACTAGAAAGAGAATTTAATGCATGCATCGGATTTGTTTGTAACAATCCTAAAAATATGCACTTATCCATGTACTATAGACAGTATCACATACACCAATCCAGTATCGTGTAAAGTATAAATTGTGTTTAGAAATTTGCTTTTAAAATAGTAATAATTTAGCACCTCAGTACCTCACAGATACTACCCACTTGTATCTATTTCTGCAAGAAAATCTTGGAATAAAAATAGAGCGTTTTATATTAAACTCCAAATATTATGTTTAAAATACTATATCTCATAAAATAAGTGTTTCTTGAAATGCGTTACCATATGAATTACGTCCTGAAACCTGTCTTACAAAGTTTAAAAAAAGGTTTTAAGACCACTTTATTTTAAAGGTTGCCATCTGCGACAATAGTGTCTCTATCATCTATTCTACTATTAATTCTTCCATATGAAAGTGTATAAATACAACGTTTAGTAATAGATGTAAATTTTTTCCCACCAACAGCTTTTTTATGTTTGTTGTAACTGTGTAATGTATTTGTGTTTATGTGGTGTTTTTGCATTTTTGTTGGATATCATTTGAAAATAAACTTTCTTAGAGCATATAAAATTTTCTTGTATGAATTTTCGGAGAGCGGTGTACAAAAACGTTGTAAGTATTATTGTTGTGATCAAATTTATGTTTGATGATGAAATGATAGAATGAGTTAAAATCTTAAAGTTTTTTCTGATAAGCAATGTCTCACAGCATATTGGTTTTGTTTTTTATTCTGATATTATTAAAACAATCCAAATTTTATGCTCCAACATTTTACCATGAACATATTATCATCAATTTTTTTAAATGTCTCATTCATATTTATTAATAAATAATTAGATAATGTTATGAGTTCATTGTAGAACGTTTTTTGCCAATTTTACCTCTAACTTGGCTCTATTATTAGTATAAAAATTGAATGAATTATTTTTATCATTTACTCAGAAATACAATAAAATATTTTGTTAAAATTAAATAATTGTACTATATCGTGTGGAACAATAATAATCAGGAAACAAAGAATTTTATTTGCTTCACTTTCACCCTTTGTGGTATCTATAACACAAGTCTACAAAAGTTGATCGAGTTTCAGAAACAAAAATGAAAAGTATGCAGTCTAGCTAATTTGAGGGCGCTGGTTTCAAATCTGTCATTAGTTTTGCCGTAACGGGTCACATTTTAAAAAAAAATACGATTTAAAATTTTTGCTCTACACATTGAAAGGCATAAACTAATGTGTAGTTATATGCATGCAATATCACATACAATTGTGGTCATAGAAATATACTAAGCACAAAGAAGAATACAAACACACTGAACACAATTTTATGGCAATAGTTTCCTTTTTTTAGATTGACGAGAGTGTTGAAAGTCCGAAGATTCACGTATCAGATTCTAGCAATAGTCCGCTATCATGCTGACATTCCATTTTCCCTGATACCTTTTTTTCATCACTTTAATACATCTTGGTGAAACCTTTCACCCTGTTCTTCACTGAATGCCCCTAATTTTCTGGAAAGTAGCTCAAATAACTATGCAGGAAATGTACTTTAACGCTCATGTTACAGAGCAAGTTATGAAAAGCTTGTAATAAGCTTTCCACAAGTTCGTTGAAATTCAGGGATTTCATGTTTCCCAGGAAGTTCTTTACCACATCACAAAATGCTTTCCATGCATTTAATTCTTCTTTCTTCATGATGGAAATAAATGTCTGGTCTTTTACCAAAAGCCGAATTTGGGGCCCATCAAAAATACCTGCTTTGATTTTTTTATAAGTAAGCCTCAGAAACTTTGTACAAAGGTATTTGAAACACTCTCCTTCTTTGTCCAAAGCCTTGCCAAACTGTTTCATTAACCCCAACTTGATATGCAGTGGTGGCAATAATATTTTTTTTCTATTCACCAATGGAATGTTCTTTATGTTCTTCTCTCCTAGTATAAATATCTCTCTACTCGGCCATTCTCTTTTTATCCAGTAGTTTTGCTTTGCTCTGCTATCCCACTGTCACAAACTTTGTTCGGGAATCCCAAAGGACCAGTTGAGCTAGGTAACACGAATACCTGCGCTGAAACAAAGCTGTGTCTAAATTTTATTTTATTCCGGCTCAAGAAGTAGTTTTGCTATGAGCCCGACGGTTTATACAGTTGGTTAACGAAAGCTCAGATTGATTTTGTTGAAGATTCTTTCTCACAACAAACAGAGACCACTGTCTCTAATAACAACAAATGTATTACAAAATCACGACCGACGAAATTCTATTCCACGCTTTGCCAAACTGCAAAGCGAAATCAACACTATAACTCGACTCAATCAACACAAATAATTCTACCTCTGTAGAACAAAACTGCCAACCACTGGCACAAAATAAATTCAACAATTGTCCACCGACACAAAATCTAACGGTCCACCTCTTGTGGCCAAACAAAATCACCTTCGCTCGAGCCGCCACTCGAGTCGCTTCAAATTACCTCACAACGATAATAATCATCATAATAATAATTTCTCGCTACGCATCGGCTTTATATAGAAAACAAAATCACGTGACGTAAACTTTCTCGTAAATTCAAGATTCAGCCAGAAACCCCTGGAGAGTTCGTTACGCAAATCAAGTGGAATATACGCGAATTTTCCAGTACAATGATGTTAGTCAAAAACATATTACGTCAATACAAAGAGAAAAAAAAGAGAAAAAGATACATGTATCGAGCCATATAACAAATTGGACGTATATCGCAGACAGCGCTCAAAGAGCCGCATTTATTCTCTTATGATAAAACTACGAACTGCTTTTAACGGGGATACACTACATCGTTATGATTAAAATTATGAATGAAGTGTGACACCCACAAGCATAAGAAGCAAGGGTATTTTGTGTTCCCACCTTGTTGCCCAAGGAGAATGGATAAGACCTTTAAGTCTCCATATATTACCCATTCATGTTCTGCGTATTTGATTTTGTCGAGTATGCTTTTCATATTTTCGTATGTTTCCTTCATTTGTATCGAATGTCCTATTGGTACAGAAGCAAGTTTATTGCCATTGTGTAACAGAACACATTTCAGGCTTCTTTTGGAACTGTCTATGAAAAGCCTCCATTCTGATGGAGTGTATGATGTCCCCATAGCAGTTATTAGTTTTTCTATGTTATCGCAGAACAGCAAATTTTCTTCTATTTTGAAGAATTCCATGAGACCTTTTTCCCTATAACGATAAAAGCTAACTTTGGTTTCAGGAGCCAGCAAGTTTTTTTCTTTCAGTCGTGATCCTAGCAGTTCAGCAGAAATTTTTGGAAGATCAAGTTCCCTAACTAAGTCATTCAACTCTGCTTGAGTGAACAGTTGCGGTTCATCATTTTGATGGACGAGTACAAAATCTTCACACAGTTCACTTTCCTCACTTGAAGATATAGATTCACTTTCACTAAGATGAAAACCATGGAATGTTGGTTTAGGTACTTCATCACTATGAGGAACTGGTTGAATTGCTGATGGCAAACTGGGATATGCTACGGAAGACCTCGTTTTAGATGTTATACCGGTAGTTTTGACAGCACAAAAGTAACAGTCACTAAGATGATTTTGAGGCTCTCGCCATACCATTGGAACTCCAAATGAGAAATGCTTCTTCCCTTTCATCCACAAGCTGAATGTCGACATACAACTAATACATACTTTGTGTGGGCCCCATGTCTTGTCTTGGTCCCCCAGTTTCACACCAAAATAAGCGTAGTAAGCATTTTTTATTAATGGAGTTACATTTCGTCTATCTTTTTTCCTTGTAAACCGACCACAAATGTAACAGAAACTGTCTGGATCATTTACACACCCTCTAAGCCGCAATGTTGACATTTTGAATTACTCAAATACTGATTAAGATGAAAGCACTTTTGATAAATTTCTGCACAACAAAATTTTGGATATTAAATTTCGCAGTTCAGTAAAACTTGCTAACTACAGTACCTAACACAGCACTAGTATCGCTAGAATGAAAGCTTTTAATTGCCTTAAAAAAACATGAAACTTGTGAGTTTTACCTTGTGAGTTTCAAGTAAAATCCTGGGGAAACTGCTCTAACACCTACAATATTGTCATACTCATACAGTCAAGCTAATCTAATTAAGCTATCCTTCCAACTGCAGTGAACCTATGCAGACTGAGAAATTTTGGAAAGTATCTCCTTGTCACAGCTGCTAGTTTATAGACGGGAGGATATTTGTAGCCTAACAATGTAATATTCTGTTTGGAAAGAGCGATAATCGTAGAAAGAAAAACAATACCGGTAATAAAGCGAAAAACGTTACATTGGGAAAACGCCAAACAAATCGAAACACAGAGCACATATTTAAAGGAACTGTTACATTCTCGTAAAGAAATGTTGTTGTGGTCGATTTATACACATTACCTGCCAACAGGTATGTGCATGCTGCTTCAAAAAAATTGCAAATCCGAACGGCGACTTGGTGTTTACTATACGGCATTTTAGAGCCATCTGGGATGGGGTTAGTGCAAGATAACTAAAAAATGAAGGCTGATATGACATAATGGACATCAGATTCGAAATCAGCGCCCCAAAGTTAGCCAAGGGCACCTGTTTTCTACTTTGTTTCAAAAATTGTGTAGACTGTTCTCAGCAAAAAACTAACGTCAAATTTGGATGTAAATCAAATATGTTTCAGATCAAGGATGCAAATTAAAAAAAACAATTATTTCTTTTTTAAAAATTATTTATTTCAGCAAAAAAGCGATTATTAGATATACAAATTCCAACTTTTGTAATTTTATACTAGCAATCACCGATTGATTCCTGTAAAAAATTTGTTTAATTTAATTGAAAATATCTACTAACTTGCCAGACCTTATTTACAAACTCATGAAACTTGGATGTGACTGCTTGTTCAAGTCGACAATTTTAACAACTTCACCAAATTCACTGTTTTTAACTCCAAGCACTCAAGTACAAGGCAAATTTATATATTTAAAACTTTTTTAT
Organism: Diplosoma virens; assembly: GCA_963680785.1. Lineage (NCBI taxonomy): Eukaryota > Metazoa > Chordata > Ascidiacea > Aplousobranchia > Didemnidae > Diplosoma > Diplosoma virens. The sequence continues at coordinate 46,481,567 of OY796880.1, forward strand.
TAAAAAAACAGTTAATATTACAAACAAGCAATTATTAATAAAAATAAACAAAACTAAAAATCTCATTTGGACATAAAAATTGATTAGATTTGCTTGGTAGAAAAATTGTTATAAAAATAAGTCTTATAAAATTTTAGAAATAACAGATAAAAACAATATACATTAAAAAACACAAATTTCAAAACAGTTTTAGTAGATAATAAAAAAATTAGCGCAATAAAAAAAAGTACAATTAGTAACGTAAAACATAAAAAAATATTATGTATGATAATTAGACTTTAACATATTTTTAAACAAAAATTAAGAGAGTTTTCGCAGAATCATTTAATTTTAATGTTAAACTTGGAACAGTGTCATCAAACAATTTTATTAAAAGACACGGAATCATTATTTAAACTTTAAGCAATCAAAATGTTTAATATTTAAATCAAAATAATTTTGTTTTTACTAATGAACTGAGATTTTAATTATAAAATGTATATCGTGATTGGAAGTATTTTTGTTGAAAGTTGAACTACTTTCTATTTAAAGTACAATATTGTTGAATGTAGTGTTGAAGCCGATCCTGGAAATCGCGGTTGAACAAGGCGCAGATTTCATTTATTCCTGCTAGAGTTGGTTGAGAATAAGCTTCGTTACTAAAAGCTGCTTGGAAAGATTCAAATTGCGTCGAATTTGCTATATTGTTCTGTAAGAAAACTTTTTATGAGGTTGGGTGTTCTAGAGAGCATATACTCAGTCTAATAAAACCCATAGAAACTGTGATCAACATGATTTCAATTTAAATTCGTGTTGTTATTAAATATTTAATTGTGTTCTTTGAAAACGGCATTTTACGATACTCTCCTCTTTTCGGTAGTCTTACTGAAAAACTTAAAATGTCAATCATATCATCCATTTAATAAATATCAACTAAACAACAATATTTTGGCAGTGCAAAAGCAGTTCAAAATAATTGCTTGACCGCTGCTCTCAGTTTAGTGCCTCATTTGTTTTGAGCAAAATTAAAAGGATAAATATCAGATACACTAAAGGTGATAAGACTATAAAGGTGTTATTTCTTGTTCTCTCGAAATACAACACTTGTTGGTAATTTTGTAAATTAAAGCTTTTACATTTTATACATACGGCATGAACTGAAAACTATTAACGTGAATCGGCATTAACTGGTACAAGTTAATTGTTACAATTGCTTATTAAGTAAAGTATATTTTACTATGAATTTTCCTTAATAAGTTGCTTGATGAGCTTTACTATTCGTATCCTCATTTCATTCTTGATTCGTTTACTCATAGAAGAATACTAAATTACACAAATAAAATAAACTTTACTTTTTGACCGAAACTAACACAAATTTCATAAAAAAAATGTAGAATTAGTTAAAAAATTGTCATTTATTACAAACAATTATTTTTTTCATACATAACCTATATTTACGATGACTATCGTAAAAAAAATTATCCGTATTCATTTGCAAATACACAAACTTGTATTTATTGATTTTTACCTGACTTTTTGATTGATCATTTCCGCAACGAAACTGCAAATAAAATATAAAAATTAGAACAAGTCAGCAATGGTCTAAGATTTTAATTGATTATTAAAAGATTTTGTAATGGAGAGAATTAAAAGCTTAGTTAAAAAAACAGCAATAGTAATCCGATTTAATGTGCTGTAGAACATTCTTGATAAGCACTAGTGATCAAGTCTAGGCTTTACTTCAATACAAGGCCGGATAATAGTTTTGAGATCAAGACCAAGATGGAAACAGAGACCAGAAAAATTTGAGAGCTAAGGTTTGAGATCAAAAACTAGACTGCCTTAATTTATATTAATTTTTTTGCTTGTTAGAAATACAAGGTGTTGTGTTAAATAAAAAAAATATTTTTTTAATATGTTTGAAGAAAGTTTTGCTCGGCATGTTTGGATCATTAAACCACCAGGGCCGAAAATTTAGCAAATTTAGAGGAAACAAAGGCAGATTGTACAAGGCATTGTTGATAAGTTGAAAGGGGCAGGTTATTCATTGCATCTTTCTTTTCGAAAGTCCGAAATGTTTGAAAATGTTTGAAGGCACGATCATGGTCAAAACTCTTTTTATATTACGATATTCTATTACACACGCGCTTTAAGTCGTTTCTCTGTTAATAATTTGCCAGCAATTTTCTTCTTAAAAAAATATTATTACTATTAGAGTCTCATTCTGACTTTAATTTGGGAGGTTTTACTGTAAAACTCGTAATTTAGGAACATTTATCTTCAAGTTAACTTTAAATACGTTTTTTTTTTTTTTTTCACAATTAATCTGCTTGAAATATAGATTATATTGCTCCTGACATCATACATCCTAATCAAGATCCAAAACAAGTATTTTAATTTTTTTTAACGCTTAAAGATTACTATAAGTTAATTAAAATTAATCCATTTCCGTTGTCTCGGCCTACTGCGACATCGAAACAAAAGCAACACGATCTATCTTGCTGCTGTAACTCTATCACTTTTGCTTTTTTATTCTTGTGAATAATTAACGGAAAAAATCAAGCTTTAAAAATGTTTATGTCAGTTGGATTACTTTATTTTTTTACTATCGGATTAACTTGGTGTAAGCGTGCGAGTTATTAAAGGCTCGGGCACAAACTTACAATGCATTACTACTGCATTGTTGCCGAAAAAAACTTTTAAAGTAAACTTTTTCTTTATTGAATTGGCTTGTAACAGATCAAAACTTGAATAATTGCAGAGTCTAATGAGAAAACTTAAAAAAATCTGAACTTTAAGCATCTTTAGCACCTGCAAGTCAAAGCGAAATTGATCAATTAAGTGTGGTTTACAATGCAATTGCAAAAGTTATATTACTACATCATATCGCTAAAATATCCAAAAAATATTAATTTGAAAATACGAGACTTGAAACGTCTTCGTCTCCAGATGTTTATTATTGATAAGAATAAAAGGAAAAACAAGCAATATCTCTATTTCAAGGGTTTTTATTATACATATGTATGTTAAACCAAAGTTTTGCTGTTTGCTTCTTTATGTGTGATGTTTTTTACTATTAATGCTTTGTTATGAATTTAATAATTGCGCTAGAAAATTCCGAAAAAACTGTTACCTGCGGCTCATAGGTCCGATTTTCCATGCGTTTGAGCCAGTTTCTGAGTCTGTTCATTTCAAGAAAAAAAATATTAACAGAATGATTCGTAGCCCAAGCTTTCATCGTAGCGTTCAATCAAATTTTACTTTCAACAATTTTGTCCGATGTTCTTTGTTCAACCGAGAGACTAACAGCAGATGTCTAGAAAATAAAATTTTATTATAATGAAGTTATCAATTGTGTTTTTATCAGAATTGTTATAAGATTATTATTTTAAAAATCTTAACTTTTCTTTTTTTGTACACTACTTATTATATTTTCAAAAAATCTACCAACGTTGAATAAAATCAAAGTAAATAGTTTTATTTTATGTAACAACAAATTTATCTTACTTTTGATTTTGAACTTATATCTTTCAATACGTGCCCCAAAGAACAATAACCTGAAATTGTGTGTGATAATATTAAAGACGAGGACATAAAGATTATGATGAAACTGAGCAACCTAAACATTTTTCCAGTTTTTGTATAAATTATGAACTGAACTAAAGTTTTAATTTATGAGTAGGTTTAAATCTGCTTGCTTTTATACATGTTGAACAGATACAAAGTAAGGAGAATCATGTTTCGAACGATCGATCGGTTCCAAAAAATAAAACTGAATCAGAAATCTTGCGGTTGCTATCGAAACTAATGGATTTATAGAATTTCAAAATGTAAGTAAAATAAAAAAACTTAAAATTTTCAATTTTCAAGCAACGCTTCAACCTATTTGCTTTGGATAATTACAAGTTTATTTACGTTTGGTTTTTTTAGTTTCTTTTTTTTGGAAACTTTGGATTTTGAAGATATGAATATTTTGTATTGTCACTTGAAGGATGTCAATGAGAATACAGACCTTCAAAACTTTTTCTCAAGGAAATGTAATATTGATTCCTTTCAATGTTACCACTATTCCGTTTTTCAAATTAAACATTACTCCCACTTTTTTTTAAACTGATCAGACAACAAGCACGATTTTTCCAAGAAAAAGTAAAAATCAAACAACATTTTGTGACAATTTTTCAAAACAAAGTAAGTTACAGCATCACATTTTATCATAAGTCATAACGTTGTACAAAGGTTTTAAAAAAGTATAAATACTCGTATACTCAAGAATAAAAAAATTTAACTAAATAAAAAATGAATCTGTTTTTAAGCAAAGTTCTATTAAGTATTTTTTATCAAAAAAGTGATAACATACAAGGTTAAAGAAATGGCTAACTAAATGAGATTCTACGACCGAATAATTTTCTAAAATATTTTTGTGTAATCAAAGGCGCTTTTAATGGTAACAAGTCAATCCGTTGAAAAACAAAAAGACACAAACCAATACGAATCCAACAAATTTTCAGTTACATTCGTGAGTTTTTATATTCAAGCCAATTTTAAAATTTTTTTTTTTTAGTCTTTTCTTGATTTAAAAAATGTTTTACATTTCAACATTTCATGAAAAAAATAAGAATTTTAAAAGTGAAAGTTTTTTTTAGTCTTTGAAATAGCGTTTTTTTCTAAATTTGCACTACTGGTCGGCAAAATAACACATTATTGATTTGATGTTCCATGAAGTTCCAAAAGTTGACAACAACCGCACTAGACAATAGACAACGTATTCAGTTCGACACCCTATTGCGATGATTCGGATTTTTATTTATTACGACAGTTTTTTTCTCGAAATACTTAAACATTTTTGATCATTTTAAATAGAGTTAAATAAAAATTGTACAGCAGTTTTAATGCCAATAAAGGTTATTCAAACCTTAACTCAAAGAATAAGAAATGCTTATAAAAACCAACTTTAGAAAAATATGGATGATCAACTAAATGAAGGAGATTCAAAATGTCAAAAAATAAAAATAAAAATTTAAATCTAATTTTGTAGAATTTTGAAAACGCCTGTGTTAGAAAAGAAATTCAAATAAGAAAGTGACGTAATGAGTTTGGGAGGTGAGTTCGTTCCTTTTTTGTTTAGATTTGCTTTTGTCGTAAGCAGCTTTTCATTGAATTGCTGGGTTAACTGATTGATACTGGAATAGAACCTGAGTTTAAAGGAAACAAATTAATCATTATATTCGGTAAGTCGATCCACCGTAAAAAATTGGCCAACGATTGTTTGAAAAATTTTACTCAACTCTTTATAAAATCAACAAAAAACAAAATTTAATAAGATTACCGTAGTTTATTAAGTAAAACATTTGAGGATTCAAATATTTAGTTATTTAAGAAAATATAAACAAATTCAAACCATATTTTGCTATGTTGATGTTTTTAAACTGTTTTTATGGTTTGTTTTTTTTGCACAATTTTTGGAAAAGTGCACAGGACTCTTTAGCGCTAAAAAATTGAAACAAAGTTTATTTCATTTGCTCACAATAAAGTTAATAGAATGTTTTCTGTAAACATTTTTCAGATTTCAGAAATTATTTTCAGAGTAATAGACATTTTTGGAAATTTTGAAAATATCATGTGTTCACAAATTTTTTGTTTTATGTGATGTACTTCATAGTTTTGTCAACGGCGCATTCCTAATGGGTTAAAGTTATCGTGAAATTATTTTTCTTCCAGATAAAGCAGTTTGCTATTGAGGAGTGAAAGAAAGCGTAGGATACTCAGAGATATGATTTTTATTGTATTCACTATGTTTCAAAATTTTGTAAATTTTGCTTCAAGTTTTGGCGTCTGTTTAAAGATCCAGACACAAACAATGGCAAAATATAAGCAAGAAAGGAAATTTAGCCATTCTCAAACAATTTTATGAGGGTAAAAAATAAGTAAAACGGTTATGTTTATAACAATATAGTAATAGCCGTGCGAGCCGGGAGGAAGTTGTACTCAAAGCCTCAAATATTTGAGCAAAATCAGAATTTTTGAGCACCGACAGTGAGTTATATGCAAAATATCAGATGTTTTTGGCAGCGACAATGTACTTCCTGGAAAAGTATTTCATTGTAATACCAAAGAAACTAGTGAAGACTAAAAAAAAGTCTTTGCTTTTTTTCTGTTGAACATTTCATGATCTCCGTAAAATGCTACAAGATCATGATTTGGGTAATCGTCGATCAAATTTGGGCAAAATTGTTTTGATCTCCAAAATTTTTTCGGGCTGGTACGACTATGAGTGTGGATTAGTGGCAGGCGTTGATTAAAGTTGATATTTGGTTTTAGCTAGGTGTGCTCAAGTTATTAGGCATTTCTTTATTATTGTCGCAAGCATTGCGATTGCTATAAATTATTGTTTTTCAAACAACCCAATATAATCAAAATTTCATCTGGACTTTTTTTAAATATTACAAAGTAGCTACTTTTACCCAATTCTTAAACAACTTCAAAAATAGAACTTTCATATTAGCAAAGCAATTCATTTCTAATATTGAAAGAGACTCAAAACAAAGATTTCTAGTTAAACAAATCAATTATCAATACGTCTACCATTGCTTAATGTGTAAATGAAATGTATCTTTGCTTAATGTGCAAGATGAGTAAAGAAAAATTTTCCATGTTTTTGGAATATTTAGAAATCTCATGATTCTCTACTTTGTCACTTTGTTTTTTTGATAGATGAAATCAAATTAAAGACATCCCCAATAATAAGCTCTAGTATGTATTTTTGTGCGAAAACTAATATAAGTCCTGTTTAATATTCGAGGAAACACGGTAAAAGCTTAGGCAGGCTTGACTTAAATAATGGTAACTTGGGAATCTTTACTGTTCCAAAAACACTTAACTTTTTCGAAAGCAAAACGATCAAGATAATGATTTAATCTAGAGATTTAGTTTTTACAAAGCAAAAAGCAGAACTTTCCACTAAAATGAAATTTACTAAATTGTAAATAGACAGTTTTTAAATTAAGGAAAGAAAAAAAAACTTCAGAATTTTTTTCTGTATTTAAAGCTTGTATTGGTTTATTTTATTATTATATAGTAGTAATTATTTGTTTGTTGTGCATTAAAATCACTTGATATCATAATTTACAATCTTTCCTTTGATTTAAATTGATATTATAACTTCCAAACGAAAGTAGTTAACCCAGCTAATTTTTAGTAAGTGCTAAAATTGATTGTTTAATTATTTTATTAATAGATATGGAACGTGTTTCTTGCGTGTTTACATTCTTTTTAAGTTGTCAACAACGTGGTTTACTGTGAGTCGGGCCGATAGATATAGAGATAAAAAAAAACAAAAAAACAAAAACAAAAGATAGTTAACCGTCCATAAATGCTAGATCGTTAAATTTCAGATTTCGATTGAACCACTGTTGCTACAAAATTTTAAGTACGACACTTGGAAACATAAAAAAAGTTTGGACTTACAAAAATTTTGAAAGCAATATTTTGTCTGATTGAAGCAGTTTTATTTTTAACGTTTTCAGTCATTTAACGCACTACTTATGTATTTTCAAAATTATGTGTCAAAATGAACCTAATTTATTTATTTAATTAATTGAAAGTTTATTTTCTTTGAATGAAGTGTCAAATACGCGTACAATAATAAACAACAAGTGGCCCATAATCTTATTCAGTCAACGCTGCTGGGCGTACGATGTTTAAGAAAGTTTATTCAAAGTTTATCCGTATTAGCCATTTATTGACATAATCGATAACTCGAAGTATCTCGTGGCAAGTACAAAATTTTGAAAATTTAAAACCGAGAAATTCGAAGATAGTAGCTTACGTTAAAAAATTAATACAACTTTTTAAAAAATGCCCTAAAAATATTGGTTTGCTTATTGGTTTGGATTGGAGCTGTACCTGCCAAACCACAAGTAATGCTCTTGTTTCGCTAGGTTCTAAGACACTTCGCTGTCGGACATTTTATTTCCGGACACTTTGCTACGGGCTGTCTTCTTACCAAACTTTTCGTTACTAGGACAATTTTTTATCACTCTTTGAATTGTTAAAGTTTTTTCGCAGAAGTTTATGAATACATTTAAACAGATTATTTTTGTTAAATTTTTTTTTAATTTTAAGATATATAAGACGCAACACCGAAGCCCGAATTATATAAAAAAACAAAAATAAATTTCAATAAAAAGAGAAACATGATTGAATTTTTTAATAAAATAACTTGTAAGTTGTGTACAATCTGCACAACCATAATCTGATTAAAATAGCGTGACTAAAAATTTTCAAAATTACGTTTAAAAAATAACAAGACGCGACTTTTCGTTTTTGTTAATCGGTTTCACGTAAAAGCATTAGTTGCTGAGCGTAGTTGCTTTACAAACAAGAACGAATCCAGCATTTAAAAAATATTAAGAAAATAAATTTTAAATGTTCTAAAAATTTTAGCGATAAATCAAAGAAATTATTTTCTGTGAAGGTTAAATGAGTTAAGTAAATTTGTCCAGCCTGTTCCACTTCTGCGAGGAAAAGAGCGTGTCAAGAATAATAAAAACAACAAATAATTGTCTGCCAAGAAAAAAAATCCTTATAAAATATATAGTTAATACACTTGTGCAGGCAGAAAGTATCTCGAAAGTGGTATCAGGCAATTAATTGGCAAGATGCTTTAAGACTATCGCTCACACTGCACGTAACCTACTCGGAGACTGTAATTACGGTTTTTAAGTTTCCAGTTTAATTCGATAGATTATTCAAGTACAACAATACAAATCTACGACATAACTTAAATTGCACGTGCAAACAATCTATCTGGTTGAATAATAAGATGATGCATAAAATCAGAGTTTGGTAGAAAATTTTAGTGAACAGAAACATAATAATCTCCAATACTGTAAATCTATTAACAAATCTAACAAAAAGACGCGTGATGATTACATTGGTTATAGCAAGATTGACAAGCAGGTCCATCCCCATGGGGACAATAAGGAAACATTCTCCCCAAGTTTTTCTGTGCTGCCAAACTTATTTGTATGTATGCAAAGAGATAATAAGAGATTACAATTACATTTATCATTTTCAGAAATATTTATCAATTTAGGCATTACATAACTGATTTTGAATATTTTCGGCGCAACGTTTCGTCTTGTTAAAAAATCTTAAATAATTTCTAATTAAACATAGATTTGCAAAGTTAATTTAATGAAACTATTGTTCCACTTACTATCACACCATCAAAAAGTTTGAAAATAATTAATAAACTTTAACAAAAATGCATCATGCAATATTACATAAAAATAGAAATTAGATTGTCCTATTATTTCTACCACTCTTTAAATTATAAAAGTTTTTCCTCTCCAAAGCTTTATTAATACATTAAGTAATATCTTCTTCATTAAAATATGTTTTAAATAGTAATGTACAGTAGAAACCATATTACTAAGTTTTCAATTCTTTGAAAAACAAGTATAAAATTCAATAAAAAGAGAAACATGTCAATCTTTTTAAACAAAAAAAAATTGTTCGGTTTACCAAATTTTTAGAAAGATTTCCTAATTATATGAATGTTGTTAAATATTCTCAGAATAATCTCTTTGCGTTAAAAGGAATAGGTAACCTGACGCAACTATGACATTTCGTTAATCGGTTTTAAGTAAAAACGTAGCATTAGTTGTTGTGCGTCACAAGTCATCTAAACTCTAAAAATAAAGTAATGGCTTTTTTTTCATCTGATGTTACCAATTTGCACATATCGTGCACCATCAAGCCTGGGTGAAAATTGATTAGAAAAAATTATCAATTTATTTGTAGAAAGTTTTTATGTTCACAAAATAAAATTTTATTTGAAGAAAAGCGTTCGCAATTCAGTAAAGGCCAAAAAAGGTTTTGACATCGCACAATGAGATGTAGTGTACAATGAATTTTTTAAGTACAGGGTGTTCATAAAGTTCTGATACAATTTCAAATTTTTTTATGAAGTCAATTCTTAAAATATCTTAACCAGGTTTGTTTTATTTTAATCAGTGCTGCTTGAAGTTTTCATTTAAAATAAAATTTTGTGTTTCAGATATAATTTTTATGTGTTTTATGAATGTGTTAAATAAACCCTTATTAAATAATTACGCCTCAAGAGAAGACACAATGTGTATCCTGGTTCATTGAAACAAAATCGGACGTTTAGACTCAGCGAAGGTACAGGACTAACATCTGCAGAAAACACCAAGCGTGTAAGACAAGCGTTTAGTCGTTCTCCTATAAAGTCCATTCGTACTGCTGCCAGAGAATTGGAATTACCACCTACAACAGTGCACAAGGTTCTACACAAAAGGTTACGATTGTACGCTTACAAAGTGCAAATGTTGCAGAGACTTCAGCCAAATGACAAAACTGACTTGAAGCAAACAATTTCTAATGTTATTGCCACCATTGACGAGGTTATGCTTAAACGAACATAGCAGTAAATCGAGTACCGTCTTGATGTGCTATGCGTAACTAAAAGTGCCCATATAGAAATGTATTAAATGAGGTACAAAAACTTTAAGCAGCACTGATTAAAATAAAACAAACCTGGTTAAGATATTTAAGAATTGACTTCATAAAAAGATTTTGAAATTGTATCAGGACTGTATGAACATCCTGTATTTTAGTTGCTACTTTAGAGAAACGTAAGTTTTTCTCTATTTCAAAGAGTATGTTTGTTGTTTTTTCGCAGCACATGAGTTGCAGAGCACTGCTCTAAATCCTGACTATTGTTTATTCGTCGGTTATTAAATGCATGCCGATAAACACGATGGTCTAAACGCTTGTTTGTGCATGCTGCGCAAAAACTTTAACAATCTTGGGTATCCATTCATTGGGCATCCATTCTGCCCAGTACATAAAACATAGATCGAACACAGATTACTGTGAGGCTACATCCCGGCCTCGTGCTTTTATTACCAGCGCCTGCGGACGGGCTTAAAATAACTGGCCACAGCAGACTAGCTGCAGCCTAAATAACCATTCAGCTGCGTCTAGTTGAGTTGCGCCCAGTCAGTTGCGGCCAGTTGGCCCATTCCGCCTGCAAACTGTAGTCGCACGTTTTCATTAATGCATAGACAAATGTGGTCTCGTTCCTTGCTCTCATTGTATATGCAGCGCCATTACACAAATGGGAGATAACGTTGTATAGAAGTGTCACATGCATCGGGCATTACAAGGAGCATGAGGTCGGACAGTTTGGGATGAAAAAGAAACGGTTGTGACTTGGTATATTGCTAACAGTATTTAATCCTGGCATTACAGTAGCAATTTGCTGTAAAAAAATTAACTACGAGGACATTCCTATTTATGTGTTTTACTTGAAGTGGATACTTTCACTTACTACAACAATTTCGATATAGAATTGCCCTGTTATACATAATGTTAAAAAAAGCCTTTTTAGATTAACATCTCCTTCCCTAAGTTATCTTGGAGATGCCTTGTGGTGATCAATATCTTCTGAAGGTGATCAATCTAATCTTCCACAGTGTAAAACAAAAAAACGCACTTTTCAATTAAATATATTGGAGGCAAAATGTGTTATTTTATCCCGTATTCCATTCGGCACTTTTAAAATTGCAAAATAAAAAAAATACAGTATATCTTTATTACCCAGATTTGCTTATTTTCTAGTTTTGATTTTAGGTTTTTCCTTGTTAGTTACTTTTTAGCCTTATCGCAGTTTGTTTTACGAACAGTTATTTTATTTTAATGTTTTGTTATTTTTAACGACACAATAAAAGCAACTGGTTGACTTAAAGACCTTTTGGTTCTTTCCCAATGACGTTGTCCTACATTTAATCTCAATTATATGTTATTCGAATATTTGTAAATGTTTAGTGATAAATAAAAAAAATGTGAATCTTGAATCTTCACAAATGCTAGAATATTATTGTTCCAAAAATTGTTTGTTGGAAACTCTAGTTTTTATAAACTGTAATATAAAGTTGCTAATAAAGACTTTTAAGTAGGGAAAGTGCCGAAAAATGTTTTTTCTAATAGAACCATAAAATGTGAAAAAAAAAACGAACGAATGCGATCTTGATCGGTTCCCATCAAAACGACACTTTCAACCTCTCGCCATGGATGTTTCTTTGTAAATGTGCGCCAAACAAACTCCTCAGGAAACGTTTATGACGAAACGTTAAGGCAATAAAAAAGATTGAGTCAGCCAAATTATCTGTGCTACTATTTTGATATAGATAAATTTATGACTTAAGATTGAGGCAAATAAAAAGTTTAAGTCATTTAATTTTCACTACTTCAGGTGTTATAGGGAGTTTGATAATAACATTTGAACATTAGCTTTTGCAGTTTACAAGGGAATTGCAATAATGAGTTTTAAAAAATTTATCACCACCAGCACTATAATAAATTAGACTGTATATTATTTTAAAATAATAAAATTATTAATTAATGTGTAAAGCAAAATATTTTTTTAACATATTAATTCAAAAATTGATTTAAATTAAAACGTTTGGATCTCATTCGCTATTCGCTGTGCTTACATAATAAACTTTTAAATTTTGGTGAATCCCTTAAGTCTGCAAGGTTTGTACTGTAATAGCAAACGGTAAACGAGATTCAAACTTTTTGTTGTTGTTTTGCTTACAGTCCATAAAAATCATTAAACAAATACAACTTACAGCATTCGCACAAACTTGGATAAAATACAAAAAAAATATTAAATTCATGCTTAACATTTTCAGTTCGCAATATTTTAACAACTTACACCAAAAAAAGAAAGTTTTAAAAAAGAACAAGTTATTTTATTTAGTACAGTATAATGATAATGCAAAACAGCTATTTACACTTAAAGTTTTTATCAAAATTATTTTTAAAAAATGCATTAAAATATTTTGAATATAAAAAGTTACAAATGGATCAAATTGAATAATATAGTCAATTCGCTTATTAACTCTTTATTTCCATTAAATTTTTTCTTTAATATTTTAGTTTATTAATAAATTCTTCACATTTTATATATTTTAATTTTTTGTTTTATTAATTTATTGAATTATTAATTCAAAAAGTATATAAAGCTGTTTGGCTAAACTGGATCTGAGTGGATTTAGGTTCATGCATTCAAGCGTTCAACGGGCGATACAAAATCAGATCACGTAATTGAGTTTCCAACCATGAAGTGTATATCGTTGGTGACACGAATGTCTCACGAGCGAACAGCAAAACAACTAATTGATGCTCTTACAAGTGGCAAAAGGCCTAGAGGGCGACGCTGAACTCGCTGGCGGAATTGAAGACCTGGTTTGGTTACGTCTTGGAATTCCACCAGCAAAATTTCCGATAGTCGCAGAAAATCGGGATGCTTGGAGATACCAACTCGAGCTGCTGCCCCCGCAGCCCTTCTGTTTACCCTCTTATTTTTCCTAAAAATGATGATGATGACTTTTACAGAATTACTCAAATATTTTTATTAAAATGTTCTTTTTCTGATATTATTAAAACTGCTGCAAATAGTAACAATAAATTTCAGTGACACAGTGTAAAATAACTACAAGCAATAGTGTGATGTATCTGATTAGTATTTAAAAAAATAAAAATACAGGTATTTAAAAATTTTTTAAATGATTTGACATAAATAATTTGTACCGCTATGGGATGATTTATTTTGGGTGAAACTTTTTTAAAATTTAAAGTATATAATGACCAGACCAGAATATTTGTTTTACGTATTGTATTGTACATCATAGATTAACACTTAGCACAAAAAACTTTGCTAAAGACTCAGACAAATTGCAATTAATTTATTGAAGCATTAGTTTGTTTGATTCAAGGTTAAAAGTAACTTAAAACGTTAGAAAATTTTAAGTTTTATACATCCTATAGGAGTCCAAGTATTGCCTGACGTAATTATTTCTAGAATTTTATTTTCTTTGCTGAGAATATCATTTAAAGCTTTTTCACTAAGAGTGCTTTTTATTCTTTAATCATTTATATATTTGTTATTTTATATTTATATTTTATATCACTACAGTACATATACTTTTTATCCTTTTACTACCCCAGGTTGCTGTACTACCCGGATCAGATGCTGGCAATTATGGTGTTGAACAAAAATCAAGTTTTGTCATCCAAAACCGTCAGATTTCGTGCTCGATGTGGTGTCCGATGTATAAGGCACGTTATTAGAACGTGATCTGCCGTTTGTTCAGGAGCGCCTCACCTCCAGTTCGATCAAGGATGAACACTCAGACCCAGTCCTGTTTAAGCCTGAACCAAAATGGATGCCCTTCCAAACAATGACAACTACGTGTGATGTTTGTTGTTATGGCATATACTATTAAATTCTGCTATAAACCAAACCATAAAAAAGCATGCATAGCAAACAAATCAAAAACGTTCCAGTTAATCAAGTTTAATTTGATAAAAATTGTTTAATGTGTAAACGTGAGTGCTCTATCCAGCATTATGCCAAGATAAGTTGGTTCAGCAGAAAAAGGGAAGACCTGACCGTTGACAAAAGTGTTAAGGTTACGTCGTGCCTCTTTGTTGTAAAGATGAAAGACTGCCCATACAGTCTTTGTTGTTGCATTAAGCTTGAGCATCCATTTGTAAAAGTAGGAGGGTAGGGTTGCTATGTCCTGAGTAAGAGTGCCTTTCAAACCCTGCCAGTTGCTTGCACAGTGCATGATGGCTAGATCATCAGCATAAGCTAATATTCTGCAAATTTTTACTGGAAGGTGATATGTATTGATATTAAACAAATGGGGAACCACGACTGATTCTCGTGGGACGCCATTATAAAGGCGTTGTAACCTGCTTTGGTTTCCGTACCGGTCGTGAGGGTAAAACTTCGATTAAGAACAAGTTCCATAATCTGCGGTCGACCTTCCATGTCAAAAGTCAGCTTTCTCTCCAAATAATAGTGAGTCTGTAGTTGGTTCGATAAGGGCATAAATAAGTCTCTTCAAGATCTTAAAGGGGACACAAAGCAAAAAGACAGGTACATAATTCTTTGGGTCATCTAATTGCCTAATTTGCTTTAAGATGGCAACCACAATTGCTCTTCTCCAAATTTTTGGAAGCTTAAGTTGACACATGCAGGAAGACAGGAACTTGTTTGACCAGGACTTCAAAGCAAAACTAGCATAAAGTATTAGCTCTGGGAATAGAGCGTCCGGTTTCGGAGCTTCTAGACTTAACAGCTGAAGGGCATTGGCAAATTCATTTGTAAAAAATTCCCTGAAATAGATTTGTCAGGTGGTGTTGGAATCCTTCAGAATTAGGACACCTCTCTAACAACAAGTTTTCACGTACCATTTAAAAGAGTCTCGCGTACCACTAATAGTACTCGTACCACAAATTGAGAAGCACTGGCTTACAACACAAATTACTTTATTTGTTGTACTTTAAAATGGAATATCAAAAATTTATTGCTATTATAAGGTGTTTTTCTGAGATAACAAAAAAGATAATAACTAGTTATGTACTTTTATTTTTCCACCTATGCTGCTAGGAAATAAGTATACAAAAAAGTAGGGCGTCTCAATTTTTTAAAACTATGGCCTTTTTTGTTTTAAAAATTATTTGCTGGACCCCTTATACAAAAACATATAATATTTTATTGCAGAACCAAAGTAAAGGATTTTTTTGGTTTTTACTTAAATTCCAACGTTTATATTGGAATCCGACAATTAAAATTTGGACCTCAAATTTATTTAAACTAGAAGATTTCTCATTTCTGTTCTAGTCTCTTGTGTCAAATTGTGTTCATATAAATTTAGATGCTTTGTTAAGTCGAAAACGTTTAACTTGAAATAAAAATTTTACAATTTTCAATATAAAATATTTGACATAGCTTGCTTTTTTACTTCAAAATCTTTTATTGAAATTCTGAAACTACAGGGGTCCCGGTTGAAAAACCATAGGAAAACAACAACTAAAATAGAATTAAAGTACAATATAATTAATAGTTTTGTCAAGTTTATTCTAACACTTATATTCCTTTAATTTAAATCAACATAACTCATAAGTTAGTAATTATTTTCAGGCTCTAATAAAAATTTCAAAATTAGACCTATAAATGGTAAAATGTTTGAAATTGCTTGCTATTATTTTCTAGTGGATTCTAAAAATTTTTTCTCTTCTAAATTATAAACAAAATCATTAAGTAAATTTTAAAAGCTTTGCGATGGTGATCATAAACATTTTAAATGTGCAGAGAAAAGAATAATCAAAATAATACCGAAAGTTCTGTTGATATTCTTGACTTGTTATCACCTGGATCTTTGATAAAAATTAAAAAAATTTTTAAACAAAATTAAAACTCAGAAGAGTTTTATAAAAATAAGTATGGGTCATCCATAAAACAAAATAGCTCGTCTGGTATAAAAACGATCAAGGCTATGAAATCTGATGCTTTGACGATTGTACAAGAAGTCAAAGATATCGACGATGGCAAGTTTATACAATTTTAAGACAAAACTGAAAACTTTAATAATTCTGAAATTTCTTTTAAACGTAAATTGTTACGTCAAAAAAAGTGCAATGGTGTGAACTGTCCACTCAAAAAAAATTTTTTTGTATTTAATTTAGCATCTTCACTTTCTATTGTGAATATTTTTCAAACCTAGGTTAGTTTTCAATTTTTTGCTGAATGTTTAAAATAATTTTATGTACAAAGTATCATAAATTATTGTAGCAATTTTTAAAATTTGTCAAAATTTAGTTTTTGTCATACTTCCATTTGGTTACTTTTAAATTGATGGAAAATATTTCAATTTTTTTCTCTTTTTTCAGGTGGTTCTTGAGTTAATCAATGTTAAAGTAATAATTAATCAATTAAACGATTAGGCATATTTTAGTGAACATTCAAAATCAACTTCCAAAGTTAAATTTCTAAATTTAATAGTGATCTGGTACATGAAAAATCTTTTGACCATTTTTTAGTGATAATAATTTATGATTATATAGAATATATTTTTTCAATCTGCTGCAACAAACTAATTTATTTTTTTTTGTTTTTGTTTTCATTTTTATGTTTAACCTCTCGAATCGCAGGAAAGCGTCGAAGGCTAAACATAGGACAACTTTGCCGTAATTTTCAAAAACATAGTAAGTTGCTGTACTGCCCGGATCAGATGCTAACAGTGATATTGTTAAGCCAGCCTTGAGTTTCGTCATCCAAAACTGTCAGATCTCATGGTCCAAGTAGTGCTGGATGTATGTGGCACGCTATTAGGACGTGATCCGCTGTTTATTCAGGGGCGCCGCACTTGCAATTTGGTGAAGAATAGGAACACCATTTGTGCATGGACAAATGGAATCGCCCAACACCAGTCCGCAGGCGAATGAGTTTATCACGATCTGTTCAGGGCAAGTTCATTTCAATAGATATGGCACCGGTGCTGGTTATAAAAACACAGAACCTGAATGTATTCTCTCAGTGCCTCCACTTTCGATCTTTAGTTCCTCCACTAAGAAGCGATGATACCAAGTTCGGCAAGGTTGTTTAAAAGATTCCACGCAGCTATCACAAACGGGAATCTAGATTTTAGTCTCCCTTGGCATTAATAGAAGGACCCACTTAAAAGACCATGCTGCATATGATCAGGATCCATAGATTCACGGTAAGCCAAGGTTTGCAAATAAGGACCATAAAATAAAAGTTGTTTTGGGATTGCCTAATAAGGAAAAATGAGATTTTATATTTAAAATACATTTATCAAATATCCTAAAAAGAACTTGATTATTTGTTTTAAAAAAATTTTAAAGACACCAATTTTTGTGTAATACCGTCCTGGTCAAAAACGCAGTAGGCCTAAACGAAGCCACCTTTGTTGAGTTGTTAATATAAAGTATTTTAATGAATAATTTTTTACTGAAAGCGATTATTTGGCATTAAAATTATATTTTTGTCATGTTATAAATTTTATAAGATGCCATCAGGGAGTCCTCACATTTTACCAGTATTTGTGTTTTTGAAAAGTAACAGACATTTATGTTCTAGACACAAATCTAGTTCCAGGTTAGTAGCCCTCAAAATTTTTCAGCTGTCAAATGAACTTCCAAAGTTTAAATATCGCAACAATGTATTTGATTTGGAACTAACAAGTATGTCGTCCTAGTTTTAAGTAAAGCAAAATGTTATCTCTATGTTATTTTAAGCGCTTACAAAAATCGGAAAAAGTTTACAAAATAAATTATAGCACAAGTTAAAAATTATTTGATTAATAATAAGATTACGCCAATCACAGTTATAAATGATTTAGTTAGAAATAAACTTTTACTTCTTGTTTCATCTGGTTGTTAGATGAAAAACGGTTTCTATTTAATATGTGAGTAAAGACATCCTAAATGAATGCGATTTTTGATTGCCAGCTGGGTTGTTTGGACTTGATAAAATCCTAGCCGTTTGCTATAATTTTTTTTCATTTTGAAACCTTTCAAATTACTACAAATTCAAATTACTCAATTACAAAATAAAAAAAAAAGTAAAAAAAGTTTGATTTGGCAATTGTAAAGGCTTTGAAAAAATTTTTGAGATGCTCGATAAATCGTTGTAAATCTTAACCTGAATTTGTAGTAATTACAAGCAAATAGGTAAATTTTAACTTGGATTTGTGAATTTGTAAATCTTAATCTGAATTTTTTGTAATTGCAAGCAAACCCATATAATACAACAAAACTTCATTAAACTTTATTTAAATCAAAATTTTATTTAATCGAAGTAGAATAGTTACGTACTCGAAAATGGGGCAAAAAATACACATGCATTTGATTCAAAGTACATTTAAATTGAAGAAATTATTTATGTATAAAGAAAACAACCTCATCTGCGGCTATTCAACGTGACATATCATTTAAAACGCGATTGTAAAGCTTGGTATCTTGGACAAACTGGCAGAAGTCTGATCACACGACTCAACAACAACAACAACAAGATTAATTCGTCACTCTGACAAGAAACAGATGTAACAAAACAATAAGTGGAATTTCCACACATACATGTAAAATAAACTGTAAACATTGTACAAATTTAGCTTTTTCAAATCAGTGGTGAAAACGATTGATAAAGAATCTTTACACATCCAAAAATTGTTCAAAAATTTGATCCATTAATGAATATTGACAAACAATCAATTTCATTTTATTTATTTAACACCTAGTCCTTTATTTTATGTTATTTTATATTTCCAGCAATTTTACAATCTAAGTTTAAAATTGCTGCTTTATTTGATTTTTTAAGTCAAATGTTTTGCATATTTCAATATTTTTGTTTTATTTTTTTCAAATTTTTAAAACACAATATTTTCTATATACCAAACTTTACTTTCTTTAGTTTAATACGTATATTTTGGAAAAACTTTACTTATTGCATCATAAATTATGTAAATTTAGATATTTTGTACATATATTTTAATGTTAAAGATGGCTTTCAAAATACCGTTAAAAATATGGAAAATTGATAAATCGATGTCTTGCAAGTTTTTAAAAACTTGATACAAATAAAACGCAAACTTTCGTTTTTGTGATAAGACAATATTTTTTACAGCGTTCCAGCCGCATATACAAACTTTGAAAAACAGTATTCATTTAGATTAGGACCCCACTTCCTCTTTCAAATTACTAATTAAATTTATTTTGATCGCATGGTTAATGAAACTCGAAGAATCTGTTTTTATAAACTGACTAAACTTTAAAATTTACGTTCATTTCTAGCAATTCAAAAAACGGTTTTGCTGGAAAAATGCTTTATAGCATTGCGTCTTGATTATTGCAATTTTGCATATGCAAATGTACCATTGCATCTTGTTTGTAAACTGGAAAGCGTACAAAATACATGTTACAGATTATTTGTAACAATCCCATAAATATTCACTTACTAGTGTACTATAGACTGTGTCACTCATACCAATCCAGTATCGAATAAAGTATAAACTGTGTTTAGAAAGTTGCTTTTAAAATGACAATAAATTCACACCTCAGTACCTCACAAATACTACCTACTTGAATAAATTCCTGCAAGAAAATTGGGTATTGGAAGTGACCGTTTTATATTAAACTCCAAACATTCAAAATTCAACCTACTATATCTCATGAAATGAGTGTTTCTTGGAATGCGTTACAATGTAAATTAGCTGCTAAAACCTGTCTTACAAAGTTTAAAAAAGTTTTAAGACTCTTTTATTTTAAAGGCGTGTTTTGCCATCTCCTACAATAGTGTCTTTTTTACATTTTTAATAATCAACTTTTCCATGTGAGAATACCCTTGTATATAAATATATTGTTTAGTAGTAAATGTAAATTATGTTTTCCACAAGTACATTTTTTATGTTCTTGTAACCAGGGATGGGGAGCCGGCTAATTTTGGAGGAGCTGGAGCTGGAGCCTGAGTCAAGTTCTCATATTTTGAGCAGCCGAAGTCATCAAAGGCTGGCCAGGGCCATCAAATTTTGCTGGCTCCAGCTCCTAGCAACATACATTTTACATTTACAATTAATTGATTTGTGGATCTGAACGTGCATTAAGGTAATGTACAAAATGTGTTTATGACTGAGTCAATTGTTTAAATGATTATCATGAAGCTTGATATAGATGCTGATTGGGTGGACACTGATTTTGTCATATAGGTGTTAACTGTATTTGTCTCTTGTGCAGCCAATAGCAATATGCAAAGCTGTGTTCTAAATGGTTTGTCGTTTTTTGATGTTTCTGTTTGATATGGCAGGGCTCCATATGGTGTTTGCATATTCCAATATAGGAAGTGATAACTTTAAATGTAGAGACAATTAGTTTTTTGTTTATCCCATTTAATGAAAATGAGTACTTTAAGAATGTTAAGCGTTTGTTTTCCTTTAATGGTGGTAAGATTTATGAGTTGTAGAAATGTTAGTTTTGGGTGTAGAGTAACTTGTAGAATTTTGTAGTGTTTAGTTTGTAGTATTTGATTGTTTAATTTAAGTAATAGAGTTGTGACAGATTTAGCTGGGTCTGGTGTAAAACGTGTGGTGGTAGTTTTGTCTTTGTTTTTTTGAAGAATATTATTGATGGTTCATTCATGAATTTTATGAAGACATGGTTGAATGAGTTGTTAGGCCTTAAATGGTGATTGATGTGAGATGCTATGAATGTTATGTCATTGTTTTTTTGGGGGAGTGGAATCTTTGAATTGTACGTTTTTGAGGGAGGCGGAATCTCAGAGATGTAGCTTTTAAAGAATGTTGGAGACAGAACTTCACTTTTTTGGACTCCGGTGTTGATTCGTTTGATTTTTGAGAGTATGCTATTGTATTAAGTGCATGCCTCTTGTCTTTAATGTATTAATACTTGACTATGAAATTAATCATGATGTTTAAAAAGTTTGTTAGTATAAGTTTGTGTACGTTCAGTGACTCAAACGCCTTGCTCATGTCTAAAGCTACTGCTAAAATGTGCTGTTGACTTGCATTGTTGAAGTATTTTGTGATTTGGTGGCAGATGTTGTGTTAAGCACTGTATGTTAGGCGTTTGCATTTAATTTTAATGTTTTCTGTTATTCATGATAATAGCGTTTTCTCTAGTGTTTTGGCGATGGGTAATAAAAGTGATATGAAACGATAGTTTGGGACAACGTTTTTTTTTTTTTTTTGGTTTAAAAATGGGAATGATTGTGGTGTTGTGTTAGTGCTGAGAGCAGTTTTATGCATGCTTGTGAGGTATCTGATGTCAACTGGCCCTAGGTGTTTGAGGTCTGATATTTGTGCTATCAGGTCCAGTAAAATTGTTGTTTGTGTTGTTTAAAATAGCTAATCTCACTTGAGTAGTGGTAAGTAATATTTTGTTAGTAAAAATTTTTTTGATTTTAGAGTCTATATGTGTTACTTTTGCCTGTACTGTAAGCGAGGATTGTGAATAGTTTATTAAAAGTTTTTGCTTTATTCATGTCCGATGTCTGTTTTAGTTCTAAAGCTGATGCTTTTGTTCTCTTGTGCAGGTGGTTTTTTGTTGAATAGTATTGTTATAGTTATTGTGTTTATGATCAATTTTGTCAAGTTGTGTGTTTATGTTTTGTTTATGTGATTTTTAAGATAACGATTTGGAATCTGATCTTTTTCTTTGCAAATTTGATTACGCTGTTGAATGAACTTGTGGATATGCATGGGCAAGTAAGTGCAATTGTTGCTGTTTTAATTTCCTTTAGGGATGAAGGATCTGCTGACATCTAATATTGACTTGACAAGATTTTTTGCCTTATGGACATTTGTGGTGTGGTCTTTGCGGGAGACAAGATCTTCAACATGTTGTTTCAATAATGTCCTTTTGGTAGTGTGTTATTGTTTGAGCGAATTGACATGGAGTTGTTTTGGTCTTGTGTTGTATGCTGAGGGTGGTAAGTAGCAGTAAATAATTTAACGTGAGAAAGTGACAGTTTTTCAGGTATTCCAATCAAGCATTTCTTCTAAAGTTGTGATGTCTATTGAACTAGGCTGTTGTGTTTGATAGGGTGGTAGACGTATAGAAGTGTTTGTATTTATTGCGACGTGATTAAAGTTATTCTATTGGTTTTCTTCTACGGCTTTTGTTAGGTGAGTACCAATATGGCAAATGAGCATTGACATCTGCGGAGATAATTATATTTGAAAATTTTTTACGCATGTAAATGTGTTGGATATAATCGAGTCTTCTTTTTTTTTGAGATAAACAATTGATCTAAGGGTTGTAGCCTAGGACAATATATAGACATTTTGGATAAAACAGAACATTACCCATTGAACCCTTGGATAATTTATAATTAACCTAAGTTTAGCAAAGAGTAATTAAGTAAGTTTTTGATGATCGATATATCATCTAGCTATCCTTTATTGGCCAATACTTATATATGTATTTCAAGTTGGAACGGGAGACGAGCTAGTATCAAACATTGGCTTCGGAACTAAGGCCGGAGCCACATGTAAAAAAATTGGCTCCGGAGCCGAAGCCTAATCTAAATTAGGCTGGCCCCCAAACCTGGTTGTAACTGTGTAATGTATTTTGTTTACGTGGTGTTTTTGCATTTTTTGATAGATATCGTTTGAAAAAACTTTCTGAGACCATATAAATTTCCTTTTAAAAATTTGGATGTAGAGGGGTATACAAAAACGTTATTATTATTATTAAATTCAATTTTACGCTTGATGATGGAATTAGTTAAAATCTTGAAACCTTCTCTATTAAATAATGTCTCATAGCATATTGGCTTTATTTTCTATTTTAAAATTATTACAGCGATCCAAATTTTATTCTTCAACATTTTACTATGAACGTAGTACCATCAATTGTTTTTCAAATATCTCATTCATATTTTATTTAAACACAACGCTTTATTAGTCAAAACCATAACAGTCTGTTTCATCTTATCAAATCTTCGGGTGGTTACTAGAAAATTAAAAATATTTAGTTATTTGTGGTAAAAAATAATACGTTTAAAATAAATAACACTTAGTTAATTATGTAAATAATACAGCTCCTGTGACGTCATACAAGAAAAATAACTGAAAAATATAAAAATGCAAGTATAGAGATTTGCATTCATGTAAAGGTGAGGGAAGGCGAGTTAGGCGAATTGTAAAAAATTAAAAATGAGGAAGAGAAAAACTACAAAGTAATGAAAAGAGAAATCGTATGAGGTAAAAAGTTGAGTAAGTGAAGAACAATGCGAATTATAGTGAGCAGATTAAAATAACGCACAAGAAAGGTAATTTAATTAATTTGAATTTGCTTTTCTGGCGATGTCTTCCGGTAAGTTTCGATCGTTTGTAGAGATTTGTTGATTTGCTAGTAGTGGTCTAATTCAAACACAAAATAATTATAATATTGAAATAGGTGAAGCCGTGAATAATTACGAAAGGTATTTTAATTCAAATTTGTTTTTATGACGGCATTTCCCATTTAATTCCGATTTTTTTTCAGCATGGTGGTAGGGTCCGCTCGGATGGTAAAGAATTTTTTGCTAAGCAGAGGTTGCACCATCTAGCTCCCGGATAGTATGGTGTGGTGCGGGCCGCGATGCTCCATTCAATGACTGAGTTTTTTCCTGCGTCTTTAGCTTGGCAAAGAGCTTTAGACAGTTCGGTGCTATTACTCTGGTTGTAGCCCTGCAAGTTACAAGGTGGCACAATTTTGATAGGCTAGGTTTTTTGAGCAATAAGTGTTTTGTTGTGGCTGGATATTGTAGCTGCCATGTTGGCCATGCAACTATAGCTTACTTTGACGTCATTTTTATTGCATATTTATCACATTTATTAATAAATAAATAGATAATGTTATGAGTTTCCTATAAAAAATTGTTTACCGATTTTAACTTTAACTTGGCTCTATTGTTAGCATGAAAGTTGCTTAAAGTATTTTTATCATTTACTTCGCAATACATTTAAATATTTTGTTAAAATTAAATAATTGCATTGCATCGTGTAGAACACTATTTAATCTGGAAACAAAAGATGTTACTTGCTTCATTTTCATCCTTTGTAGAACCTACAATCTATAAACTGTTCTTAGCAAAACACCAAGGTTACATTTTGATAAAAATTAAATATGTTCCAGAAGGATGCAACTTAAAAAAACAAAACAAAAAACTATTTCTACTTTTTTAAAAATTTATTATTTCGGCAAAAAGGCCATTGTTAGATATACAAATTCCATCCTTTGCAATTTTGAACTGGCAATCACTGATTATTTTCTGTAATAAACAAGTTTAATTTAATCGAAAATATCTACGAATTTTCCAGAACCTGTTTGTAAACTCATGAAACTTGGATATGATTGTTTGTTCTAGTCCAATGGTTCTCAAATGCCAGTCCGCGGACCGGTGCCGGTCCGCATTAGCTTTTCTATTGGTCCGCAAGAATTTATTTCAATTTTATTCTCTAAGGAAGCCTTACGAGTTCAGAAGTACTGTAAAACAATGTCAGAAGAATATTAACTGTAATTATTGATTTTCCTTAATAACTAAATGCAAGATTAAGACTTAGATTGGGGGAAAATGTATATGTTTGTGTACTGACCAAGCTGCCAGCATGGCTGGTTGTCATTCGGGTGCAACCGCAAAAATAAAAAAGTTGCAAACAAACATCTGCTGTCTACACATTGCATGTATCGCTGTGAACATATAGCTTCCCAGAAACTGTCAACTGAATTAAATGAAATAATGATCCGACCATTTAAGATTATCAATTACTCGTGACCGAGTATTGCATTATTAAGGCTTTTTGAGGCACTGTGTGTGAGTATGGCTGCGCAAAATCGCCATCTCATCTTTCATGCAGAAGTGATATGACTTTTGAGAGGACGCGTTCTAACACGTTTTTTTGAGTTGAGGGAAGAAACAAATCAATTTTTACGTGGATAAACATTCCTTATTAAAAAAAATTTTATCCAATAAAATGTGCATAAGTAAACTTGCATATTTAGTGAATATACTCAGCCCCTTGAATGACCTTAATAGCTCTCTTTAAGCTCATTGCATCAATATATTTACAGTGTGAAATAAAACTGATGATTTCAAAAAAAGTGGTGAAGAAAAAGTATGAAAATGAATTAAGAAATTAGTCTCTAGTTATTGAAAGGAATGGTTCCAAACTATCCTTTAACTAAGTTAAGACAGTCATCCAAAAAGACTAAGCAGGAAAAGATAAAAATTTTACAAAGTAACTTTTTTTGAAATTTGTGATTGTAACCAAAACTCTATAATTTCAAACTTAAATATAAGTAGTAAAGATGAAAGTATACTGGCATTGTCATAAAAGAAACAATCAAAAATAAGTACTAATTAAGAAAGAAAATTTCGAAAGCTTGGTTTTGAAGAAATTATATCAAAATGTACCTTGTACCGTCTTGTAAATTTTCTACACCACTTTGTCCCCCCGCTTGTGGCGCCCCTGACTTTACCATTCAAAACTTTAATAGAACCACATTTACTACGTATTATATCAAGAAGACAGCAGCAAATTTCACCTTAAATGGAGTTCTTCTGATGCTAAATGCTTACTTTTGTTTTAATAAAAAATTTATATTATCGATTTATTGGGTTTATTACAATTTTTTCAGACATTAAAAAGATTACCTGTCCGCAGGCTTAAAAAGGTTGAGAACCACTGTTCTAGACGACAATTTTTACCACTTTGCTGTATTCGCCTTTTTTGACTGCAAGCAATCAAGTACACGAGCGAATTTATAGTTTTAAAACCTTTTTTTAGAATAAACAGGAATACAATGCAGTAATCAAATAATAATACAAACAAGCAATTATTAATAAAAATAAACAAAACTAAAAATCTCATTTGAATATAAAAATTAATTAGACAGTTGCTTAGTAGATAAATTGTAATAAAAATAAGCCTTATAAAATCTTAGAAATAAACACAAAAGATAAAAGCAATATACATTAAAAATACAAATTTCAAAACAGTTTTAGTAGATAATAAAAAAATTGGCACAAAAAAAATATTACAAATAATAACTTAAAACATAGAAAATGTTACGTACAGTAATTAGACATTAAAATGTTTTTTAACAACAATTAAAAAAGTTTTTGAAGAGTCATTTAACTTTAGCGTTAAGCTTGGGACAGCATCAATTAACGATTTTATTAAAAATCACAAAATCATTATTAAAACTATAAGCAATCAAAATATTTAATAATTAAATCGAAATAATTTTTTATTGCTAATAAACTGACTAAAATTATAAAATGTATCTCATAATTGGAATTTTTTTTTAAAGTTGAACTACTTTCTATTTAAAGTACAATATTGTTGCGTGTAGTTTTGAAGCCGATCCTGGAAATCGGAGTTGAACACGGCGCAAATTTCATTGATTCCTACTCGAGTTGGCTGAGAATAAGTTTCGTTACTAAAAGCTGCTTGGAAAGCATCAAATTGCGTCAAATTCGCTCTATTGTTCTGTAAGAAAACTTTTTATGAGGTTGGATGTTCCAGAGAGATATGCTCAGCCTAATAACACCCATAGAAAACTGTGATTAACATGATTTCAGTTTAATTCATATTGTTATTAAATATTTAATTGTGTTCTTTGAAAACGGCATTTTACGCTATTCTCTTCTTTTCGTTAGTCTTACTGAAAAACTTAAAAGTCAATTATATCATATATTCAAAAAATATCAACTAAACAACAATATTTTGGCTGTGCAAAAGCAGTTCAAGGTAATCTCTTGACGGCTGCTCTCAGCTTAATGCTTCGTTGTTTCCAGGAAATTTAAAAGAATAAATATCAGATACACTAATGGTGATGAAGCAAAAAAGATGGTTTGTTTTATGAACTCTTGAAATAGAATACTTGCTGATGATTTTTTTTTATTAAAGTTTTCCATTTTATACATACGGCCTGTAACCAAAAACTGTTAACGTGTATCAGCATTAACTAGTACAATTTAAAAGGTTACAATTGTTTATAAAGTAAATATATTTTTATGAATTTACCTCAATAAGTTTCTGGATGAGCTTTTCTATCATTAATCTCATTTCATTCTTGATTCGTTTACTCATAGAAGAATACTAAATTGCAAAAATAACATAAACTTCACTTTTTGACCGAAACTAACACATATTTTATAAAAAAAAGTTAAATTTAATTACACTAATTTTAAAAAATTGTCATTTATTACAAACAATTATTTTTTTCCATATATAACCTATGTTCATGATAATTATTATAAAAAAATTATCTTTTATCTGCATTCATAGGCAAATAAACAAACTTTTATTTATTGGTTTTTACCTGACTTTTTGATTGATCATTTCCACAACGAAACTGCAAATAAAATATAAAAATTAAAACCAGTCAGCTATGGTTTAAGATTTTAGTTGATTATTAAAAGATTTTGCAATGGAGAGAATTAAAAGTTCGGTTGAAAAACCAGCAATAGTAATCCGAACTACTGTCGAATATTCTTGATAAACATTGAAACAAGACCAGATATTTTTTTGAGATCAAGACCAAGAAGGAAACCGAGGCCCAAAAAAATTGAGAGCTAAGATTTAAGACCAAAAACTAGACTGCTTCAATTTATATTAATTTTTTTGCTTGTTGAAAATAAAAGGTGTCGTGTTAAATAAAAAAATATTTTTTTAATATGTTTGAAGAAAGTTTTGCTCGGAATGTTTGCATCATTAAACCACCAGCGCCGAAACTTTAGCAAATTTAGAGGAAACAAAGTCAGATTGTACAATGCATTGTTAATAAGTTGAAAGGGAAAGAATATTCATTGCATCATTTTTTTCGAAAGTCCGAAATGTTTGAAGACACAATCATGGTCAAAACTCTTTTTATATTACGATATTCTATTACAGACGCGCTTTAAGTCGTTTCTCTGTTAATAATTTGCCGGCAATTTTCTTCTTAAAAAAATATTATTATATCAGAGTCTCATTCTGACTTTACTTTACTGTAAACTTTGACTTTACTGTAAAACGCGTAATTTAGAAACATTTATCTTCAAGTTAACTTTAAATACTTTTTTTTTTTTTATCACAATTAATCTGCTTGAAATGTAGATTATATTGCTTCTGACATCATATATTCTAATCAAGATCCAAAACAAGTATTTTAATTTTTTTTTAACGCTTAACATTTACTATAAATTAATTAAAATTAACTTATGTCCGTGGTCTCGGCCTACTGCGGCATCGAAATAAAAACAACACGATCTATCTTGCTGCTGTTTCTCTACCACTTTTGTTTTTTTTATTTTTATGAATAATTACGGAAAAATCAAGCTTTAAAATGTTTATGTCAGTTTGATTACTTAATTTTTTCACTATCGGATTAACTTCGTGTAAGCGTGCGAGTTATTAAAGGATCGGGCACAAATTTACAATGCATTACTATTGCATTATTGCCGAAAAAAACTTTTAAAGTAAACTTTTTCCTTATTGAATTGGCTTGTAACAGATCAAAACTTGAATAATTGCAGAGTCTAATAAGAAAACTTTAAAAAATCTGAACTTTAAGCATCTTTAGCACTTGCAAGTTAAAGCAAAATTGATCAATTAAATGTGCAATTGCAAAAATTATACAACTACAACATATGGAAAAAATAATTTGAAAAAACAAGACTTTAAAGCCCTCGGTCTCCAGACATTTATCATTGATAAGAATGAAAGGAAAAACAAGCAATATCTGTATTTCAAAGATTTTTATTATACGTACTGTATATTTGTTAAACCAAAGTTTTGCTAGTTGCTTCTCTATATGTGATGTCTTCCACTTTTAATGCTTTTTTATGAATTTAATAATTGCACTAAAAAATTTCGAAAAAACTCTTACCTGCGGCTCATAAGTCCGATCTTCCATGCGTTTGAGCCAGTTTTTGAGTCTGTTCATTTCAAGAAAGAAAATAGTATCAGAATCATTCGAAGCCCAATCTCTCATCGTTGAGTTCAACCAAATTTTTTTTCCAACAATTTTGTCTGATTTTCTTTGTTCAACCGAGAGACTAACAGCAGATGTCTAAAAATTAAGAGTTTTAATATAATGAAGTCATCAATCGTGTTTTTATCAGAATTGTTATAAGATTATTATTCTAAAAATCTTAACTTTTTTTGGTTTTTTGGTACACTAATTATTAATTATATTTTCAAAAAATACACCAACGTTGAATGAAATCAAAGTAAATAGTTTTATTTTATATCACAACAAATTTATCTTACTTTTGGTTTTGGACTAATATCTCTGTGCATGTGCCCCAAATAACAATAACCTGAAATTGGTTGTGATAATATTAAAGATGACGACATAAAAATTATAATGAAACCAAGCAATCTAAACATTTTTTCCAGTTTTTTTGTACAAATTATAAGCTGAAATAAAGTTTTAATTTATGAGTAGATTTAAAGCTGCTTGTATTTATATATTGAATGAGAAACAAAATAGGAGAATCATGTTTCCAATGATCGATCGGTTCCAAAAAAATAAAGGTTAACTTAATAAAGTCGTGGTTGCTCTCGAAACTAATGAATTTATAGAATTTCATCATGCGAGTGAAATTGAAGAAAAAACATAGATTTTTCGTTTTCATACAACGCTTTTATGACTATTTGTCTGGGATAATTAGAGAATTTTTTTTGATCTTTTAGTTTATCAAAATTTTGGATCTTGAAGATATGAATATTTTGTTATATAAATAATGCCATTGTCACTTGAAGGACGTTAAATGAACAATACAGACCTTCAAAACTTTTTCTCAAAGAAATGTAATATTGATTTCTCTCAATGTCACAAGTATTCCGTTTTTTTGAATTAAACATTACTCCCATTTTTTTAAATTGATGAAACAACAAGCACAATTTTTCTAAGAAACCAAACAACAATTTGTGACAATTTTTCAAAACAAAGTAAGTTACAGCAACACATTCTATCAAAAGTCCTACGTCGTACAAAGATTTCAAAAAAGTATTGATATACTCAAGAATAAAAAAATTTAACTAAATAAAAAACAAATCTGTTTCTAAGCAAAGTATTATTAATTTTCTTTATCAAAAAAGCAATAAGGTTTATGTTGAAAGGAAAGGCAAACGAAATGAAATTTAACGACCGAATAATTTTCTAAAATATTTTTGTGTCCCATGTAATCGAAGGCGCTTTTTAATGTTAAGAAATCAATCCGTTGAAAGACACAAACCAATACAAATTCAACAAATTTTCAGTTACATTCATGAGTTTTTATATTCGAGGTGGTTTTAAAGCATTTTTTTTCAGTCTTTTCTTGATTTAAAAAAATGTTTTACACTTGTGCATTTCGTAAAAAAATAGGGATTTTAAAAAGTAAAAATCTTTGTTTTAGTCCTTGCAGCAGTTGTTTTCTAAATTTGTATTAATGGTTGGTCAAATAACACATTATTGATTTGGTATTTCATATAGTTCAAAAATTTGGCGACAACCGCGCTAGACAGCTATCTCAGCTCGATACCCTGTTGATAATTCCAATTTCTATTTATCATGACAGCTTTTTCGCGAAATTCTTAAATATTCTTCAGCATTTTAAATAAAATTAAATAAATATTGTACAGCATTTTTAATGCCAATAAAGTTTATTCAATTCTTTACTCAAAAAATAAGAACTGCTCATAAAAACATAACTTTTGAAAAACATGTTAGATCCACTAAATAAAGGAGATTCAAAATGTCAAAGAACAAAAATAAAAATTTAAATCTAATTTTGCAGAATTTTGAAAACGCTTGTGTTAAGCAAGGAATCCGAATAAGCAAGTGACGTAATGAGTTTGGGATGCGAGTGTGCTCTTTCCTCGTTTTGATTTGCTTTTGTCGTAAAAAGCTTTTTATTCAAGTGCTTGGTTATCTGATTGATACTGGAATAAAACCTGAGTACAAAGGAAGCAAATTAACCCTATTCTCCTCAACCTTGTTTGAGCTATTGACTCCTCAATGGAGTCAATAGCCCAATATTTAGTGAACATGAAAACTCTCTACAAATAAATTGATAATTTTTTTTGATCAATTTTCACCCAGGCTCGATTGTTCACAATATGTGCAAATTAGTAATTTTAGATAAAAAAAGAGTCATCACTTTATTTTTAGAGTTTACATTGAAATTTTTAGGTTTTTTAAAACATCCAAATGAAACTTCATGTAACGAAAAGCATTCAAAATTTAGCTCTTTACACCTGGTCCAGGTGTTCTGCTAATTTTTAAAATTTTTCAAAGTGTCCGGCAGGTTCGAAAAAGTAGCGGAACACGGATCTAGAGCAATGTTTCTCAATCTTTTTAAGCTTGCGGACCGATAATTTTTTTCTAATTACAAAATTGTAATAAACGCGATCTTTTTTTCTTTCGGCTTCTCCCTACTCGGGGTCGCCACAGCGCGACAGTAATCTCCATTTCACTCGGTCTACTTCGTTTCCTTTCCTAGCTCCAATCTTTTCCATGTCTTCTTTCACCAAATCCATCCACCTTCTCCTTGGCCTTCCTCTTTTCCTTCTGCCTGGCACCGCCATCTCCATCATCCTTTTCCCCACGTTGTCTTCTTCTCTCCTTTTTACATGTCCATACCAACGTAGCCTCGCATTCCGAAGTTTGTCTCCTAGCTTTGCAATTTTCGCAGTCCCTCTCACGTATTCGTTTCTTATCTTGTCCTTTCTTGTCACTCCCAGTGCCCATCTCACCATTTTTAACTCTGCAACTCTGCAACTTCCATTTGTCTTTCAGTCACTGCCACCGTTTCCATTCCATAAAGCATGGTTGGTCTAACAACACTCTTGTACATTTTACCCTTAACCTTTACTGATAACTTCCTGTCGCACAGAACTCCAGATACCTTCCTCCAACTCATCCATCCTACTTGGATCCTTCTTTTTACTTCTTCTTCACATCTTCCATCCTTACTCACTGTTGACCCCAGGTATTTGAAGTTTTTGGCTTTCTTTACTTTTTCTTCTTGCAACTTCAACTCTTCTCCATCATCCACCCCCCCAACCCTCAAATATTCTGTCTTGCTTCCGATCACTTTCAGGCCTCTTCTCTCCAGTGCATTTCTCCAAATATCCAGATCCTCCTCTAGCTCCTTATGATTTTGTCTACACAGAACTATGTCATCTGCAAACAGCATATCCCATGGTGCGTCCTTCCTGATGTCCTCTGTCAGCCTGTCTATAATGATGGCAAAAAGAAATGGGATGAGTGCTGAGCCTTGGTGGAGTCTTAAACCTACCTTGAATTCTTCAGTCAACCCTGCTGCACTTCTCACAATTGTTGTTGCTCCGTCGTACATATCCTGGATAATCCTTATGTAGCACTCTGATGTTTCAGCTAACCGCAAGCATTCCCACAGTTCCTCTCTGGGTACCCTGTCCTATGCTTTCTCCAGGTCAATAAAGGCACATTGCACTGCCTTCTGCCCTTCAGTCCACTTTTACAACAGCATCCTTAGACAAAAAATTGCATCGGTGGTACTCCTTCCTGGCATGAACCCAAATTGTTGCTCAGCAATTGTCACCTTATTCCTTATCCTTGCTTCTATTATCCTCTCCCACAATTTCATAGTGTGGCTTATCAACTTGATCCCCCCGGTAGTTTCCACATTCTTTGATGTCTCCTTTACTTTTGTACAAAGGTACAAGAACGCCCCTCCTCCATTCATCTGGCATCTTATCTCGTCGCAAGAGTCTGTTGAAAAACTTCACTAAAAACTCCACACCATTATTGCCTAGAGCAATCTATGCTTCCACTGGTATGTCATTTTCCTCAACTCAGTCCTGACTTCTTCTCCAGAGATATCTTCCACGTCCCTTTCTCTCCCTTCTGTTCTCGTTTCTCTTCTTTCTCTAGGGTTTTCCTGGTTGAGTAAGTTGTCAAAATACTCCTTCCATCTCTGTTTTACTTTCTCTTCTTCCATCAGAATCTCCCCAGTTTTACTCTTGATTACTCTTACTTGTTGAACATCCTTGCTTTGTCTGTTTCTCTGCTTTGCTATTTTGAACACCTCATTTTCCCCCTCCTTTGTTTACAGTTTTTCGTACAGTTCCTCATATGCCTTGTCTCTTGCCTTTGCCACTTCTCTCTTAGCTTGCTTTCTTGCAGTTTTATAGGCCAACTTGCTTGCATCATCTCTGATGGTATCCCATGTCTTTTTAGCTTTTTTCTTATCCTTCAGCTTTTCTTGTACTTCCTGGTTCCACCACCACGTTTCCCGTCTACCTGCCGCGCTAACTTTTCCTGATGTTTCACCCAGTTCCTTTCTGGCAATGCTCCGTATCATTTCAGCTATTCTTTGCCAGTCTTCCTGTCCACTAAGTGTTCCGCTTTCAGTCACATCCATTTTGAATTTATGTTCACTTTCGAGTTCTTTAATTTCCACCATTTTATTCTCTTCACTAATTTTGGTGCTTTCCTCCACTTTGTCCAGATGATTATCGCACTGACCACTATTCTGTGCTGTTTTGCTACACTTTCACCGACAACAACTTTTGTATCCACCACCTCCTTGATTCTTCGTCTTCTCACCATGATATAATCCACCAGCGAACTGCGTCCGCCACTGCTGTAGGTGACTCTATGTGCCGGTTTCTTTTCAAAATATGTGTTGGTGATCGCTAGTTCCCTTCTCTTAGCAAAATCCACCACTGCTTGTCCTTTATTATTTTTTTCCCTAATCCGTGTCTGCCCATGCATCCTTCATCACCATTATTCCCTTCTCCTACGTGCCCATTCAGTTCTGCTCCCACCACAATTCTTTCATTCCGTGGTATCTTTTCCATTGTCTCATCTAGGTCCAGCCAGAATGCTTTCTTTTCTTCATGTATGCACCCCATCTGTGGCGCATATGCACTGATGACATTCAACACAACACCATCAAGCTCCATCTTCAAGCATATTATCCTGTCCGTTACCCTCCATAATTCCACTATCCTGTCCACATGCTCTTTTTCAATATGATTCCTACACCATTCTTTTTGTTTCCACTTCCACAGTACCACATTTTATATCCACCACCTATGCATCTTGCTCTTTCCCCCTTCCAGCGAGTTTTCTGCACACGCAGTATGTCCACCCCTCTTCGTTCCATAAGATCCGCCACTTCTCTTCCTTTACCAGTCATGGTTCCAACATTTAATGTAGCAACCCTCAGCTTGATCTTCTTGGCTTTCTTCCTCTGTTCATTTCTCTCCTTCCTTCTTCTCCACTGCTTTCCACCTTTCTTTGCATCCAAGTAGCATGTCCACCAGTAACTCTTGGTGCTCACTCACTGGCAACGGTCGTTGTTTTCCCGGGCCTCGACCGATCCGGTATGAAGTTAGATTTTACAACGCGCATTGAAAAATATTTGGCTGTGTTTTACGCCGGATGCCCTTCGTGTCGCAACCCTCCCCATTTATCCGGGCTTGGGACCGGCACCAAGGCTGCTCTGATTTGAACAACCTTAGAGGCTGGGTTGTAATAACGCGATAAACCCAGCCTCTAAGGTTGTTCAAATCAGAGCAGCCTTGGTGCCGGTCCCAAGCCCGGATAAATTTATATTAAGTATTATGGTAAGTACAGATTTTATAGTAAGTACAGATAAATTTATAGTAAGTATAGATTTTCGAAATTGGAGTTGACGCAATCAGAAAAAGAGAAAGTTATATAATCAAGAATTCAAAGCAGCTTTAACATGGATTATAAGCTCTATGCACATAAAATTAGGGCCCGGAGCTTTATCTGGTTTTACGTGGAAAAATCTTTGTAATAAACGCGATAAATTGATAAAAAATTTTAATACAACAAAAGTGAACATCAGAAGAACTCTATTTAATGTGAACTTTGCTGCTGCCTTCTTGATATAATACGTAGTAAAAGTGGCTCTATTGAAGTTTTTAAAAGGCAAAGTTAGAGGCATCAGAAGCGGGGGCGCACAAAGAGGCAAATAGTGTTCTTTAAATTTGCAGTACAAAAGCATTGAGTTCGATTTGTCTCTACACTTACATAAATTCGACCAGAATTAAATGTAACAAAGTTTTTAAAACAATGATTTGACAACAGCAAGAAAACAGTAAGTTAACAAGGGCCCAAAATCGAAAAAAAGAGGCACTCTTTTGGTTGATAAGGTACTTACTATAAATGTAAAATATAAAAATCTTTTTTGAATATATACAAGAAAAACAAAAGTTCATTGGGTGAACTAACTGCTGTAAACAGGAGATGAACTTTCTTTTTTTAGTCCTCAACTAACTCTTCAGGTCATGCATTTGCGTACCTGTTCGAAATATATTTAAAAACAAAAAAGAGTAGGTAGTACAATCAGCGACAATATTTTTTTTGTCTTCAACTGTATCTCGAACAGGTACGCAAATGCATGCCTGGAAATTTAGTTGAAGACTAAAAAAAGTTTATCTCCTATTTACGAAAGTTCGTTCGCCTAATAAACTTTCGGTTTTCTTGTGTACAAACAAAATGATTTTTATATTTTACATTTATTATTAGTACTTTATCAACCAAATGACAGCCTTTTTTCGTAACTTTGAACCTTTGCTAATCATCGCGTAATTATTGCAGTTATAGCGAAAGAATGAGAATGCAAATCAGAGCGATGACCTTTTTTTAGCCTTTAACTATATTTCAATCACGTGACTTTTAATTTCGGACGATTCTATTTAGTTTTGAAATCTTAACTACAATTTTTTCTATTCAACCAAAAAGAGAAGCTTTTGTTTTAAATTTTTACCTCCCCCTACCAAAAATTTTTCCGGCGCCTCTGGGCAAACCTCAGCTTGAATATCCACTCAATTTTTCCCTATGGTTTTGATAAGAGATAAAGCCGAAAAGCTTTTCTTACATACGGTTAGATTGATTAAGTTTTGATTAAGTTTTGTTAAGTTTGATTAAGTTTTGTTTAGATAAGGTTGAGCATTCTAACCCTAACCCAAACCCTATTCTTTACAGATAAGCCGTAGAAAAAATTAGCAGCAGTTTAAATGCTTTGTTATTAAGTTGTATATATTTGTTTTTAAGTGACGTCTAAAATTGTAAAAGTGGTAAGTTTTTATATGCAATCTTTAACTTGGTATCGCAAACGAGTTCAATCAGCAATTCTTTTTTTTATCAGCGTTAGGATTGCACAACTTAATATCCTCTGTAAAGAGATTAACGATCCAAAACTTTTTCTTTTGAGGATCTTATTTTCGGAAAAATATAGGCAAAAATTAATGGCTTACCCTTTTAAGTGTTGACATATAATAACAACTAATTCTTTAGTGCCAACAGAGGTACTTGCCACAAAATCTTGCAAACTTGGAAACATATCAATGTCGCTTTTTTGCAAACATCTGTTACAAAAAAAAACAACTTTTTTTAAAAGTTTTGTTGCACACTGTAAATATGTTGATGCAATAACCTTGAAGAAAATCACTACAATCATTCAAGCTGCTGAATATATCTGTTATGTAAGCAAGTTTGCTTATTCACATCTTTTTGAATCGAAGTTCTTTTAATAGTTCATTTTTACTCCCGTAAAAATTTATTTGCTTTTCTTAAATCAAAAAGACGCGCAAGAACGCGTCCTCTCCAAAACCGTATCATTTCGTGCATAAAAAATGAGATGGTGATATTGGAAACCCATGCGCTCACACAGTGCCTCAAAAACCCTTAAATGCAATACAGGGTTCCGAATATATTTGATAATTTTAACTGCTCCCATCATAACTGTTACAGCCTTTTTTGTCTTTCCAATCGCGACTACAATCGCTCTTTCATAGATTTTCGAAATTGGAGTTGACGCAATCAGGAAAAGAGAAAGTTATATAATCAAGAATTCAAAGCAGCTTTAACATGGATTATAAGCTTTATGCACATAAAATTAGGGCCCGGAGCTTTATCTGGTTTTACGTGAAAAAATCTTTGTAAACAGCGCAGGTCATCCATAACTAAGATATCAAAGTTAATTTTTATTCAAAGGTTTCCAATTAGTGAATCATTTTAAAACTACAAAAACGTCTGAATATAATAGAATAATCATATTAAAGCAGGAGTCATATCAAAAAATTTTTAAAATGACATTTTGTGTTCAAACATAAAATTTAGTGCGAAAGGTACATAAAGACCAAAAATGATTTTTATATTTACATAAAAAGTTATTTTCGAATTTTCAGGGTGAAGCTTTTTTGGTCTTTATTTAACTTTTGAAATGAATTTATCAAACAGTTTGCAATGAGTAAGGACCGTTTTTTAAACTTTGGCGAGAAAATTTTTTTGGAAAAAAAAAGTCATTTGTGTAAATCTCAGACTTTAAAACCGTCATGTATTTATACAAGTTGGAAATCCCTGTTTCATTAAAATTCAATCGTATCAAACGTCTTGTTTTTATTTTGTGTTTTCTGTTTGCAAAACCCAGATCTAAAAGCTATAAATTTTTTTACAAAGCTTTTTCAAACAAGTAAATTTTTACATAAAAGATACGTCGGATTTTTCATTGTAAGAAAATTTTTAACATAGAAACGGCCTGTTACTTCAAATGCAACGTGAAATGCAATTACTGTATAAACAGTCAGGTGTTGTGTAATTGCCTGAAAGCGTCAGCATAAGATCTAAAATGTGAACTAGTTAATTCTTTTATTTTTTCCCACGAATGAATAACTATAAGAAAGTTTTATAAAGATACAAAGTGTAAAGATTAAATTTTGTCCGCTTGATTGGTATTCAAGCAGTCCAACAACAATTGTTTTACACAACAAAATGTATATGTGTAAAGTATTTCCAAGCAATCGCAAAAAGCTCAAAAAAAGAAAATCCGATTTACATGAAATAAGTTTTGCATCGCCTAAGGCATATCGACGTCTCCAAACGACGTCATTCGCTTCGTCACGCAAACCAATTCTTAGTAAAATTCATGTCACTTGATAAAAGCGTGAAATTGAAATTCCACGCTCCGCTTGCGAAAACAAGCAAAAATTAACAAATTTATTAAAAAATGTCTATTTTACCCGTTAACCCTTGTCTGGGGCACCTAAAAACAGTACCATCTTATTCAGCAAATCAAATTAGGAAAAGTCCGGAAATTCTAGATTTTTATCTAAAAAGATGAAGTAATTACAAACATTTTTGCAAAGGCCGGGCTTCTGAACCCAAGTTGAGGAAAATAGGGTTAACTATTTATTAAGTAGGTCGATCCACCAGTAAAAAATTGGCCAATGATTGTTTGAAAAATTCTACTTAACCCTTTATAAAATCAACAAAAAACAAATTTTAATAGGATTAGTTTATTAAATAAAACATTTGAAAATTCCAATATTCAATTATTTAAGTCAGGGATAGGAAACTTTTTCAGAAGTAAAGACCACTTTACTAGCATCCACTTCCCATGAAGGCCGCAAACAACAATTTTGCATGTGCCTATTCAAAAGTTATATTGCAACTGTTGGTGCCCCAGCTGGTAGTATAATAATATAAACTTGAACTCCCATCTGGTAGCCCTGGGTTTGATCATTGAAGGGGCATTAAGTGGTGGTGGTGGTGGTGAGTTTACCCCACCCATTCCTGAAAATGGGTGCGAGGAT
The DNA here is from genome assembly GCA_963680785.1 of Diplosoma virens. Lineage (NCBI taxonomy): Eukaryota > Metazoa > Chordata > Ascidiacea > Aplousobranchia > Didemnidae > Diplosoma > Diplosoma virens. The sequence continues at coordinate 46,520,539 of OY796880.1, forward strand.
CAACTCCGAAGAGTCCCAATAATTGGAAAAACCCCCAAGGACGAGACCATAGGTTCAGAATAGTGAGGGAGTTGGCAAAGATGGCCAGACGTATAGATTCAAGTGCAAATCAGTCAAGCACGATATGAAAAATATCTTGAGATTCAGAACCACAGTTGGTGCACGAAGGAGTCGCGGCTCGACCAACCCTGTGGAGGTATGTGCCAAGAAGAGTGTTGTTCCCGTTGCAGTGTAAACGAGAGAGATCACACAAGGTAGGTAGTCTGAGAGCTCGTTCAAAGAAAGAGAGAGATTGGTGGGTGAGGGTGACGCGAAGTGGAGGAAGAAATGCTTCTAGATTAAGCAGGAAGATAGAAGTAGACAAAAGACAGCCTGTGATTACTTTAAAAGGGAATCTATGCCTTCTCGGCCTAGAAATAATATGTGTGAAAGTTGAAAAAGAAAAGCATTGGTGAGGATGGGGCAATTAAAGTTTTTATATAATGTACATAAAGATTCCTTAGAAGGCCCCGGGAGGCAGAGGCAATAAAACCCAAAGCACGGAATCGGCTATGAAACTTTTTTCCTACAGACAAGACATAATCCTCAAAGAAAAGGGTGAGGTGAGAGGTTACACCGAGAAAGGTCGGATTTAGGTTGAAGTTAAGTGGTGTATTAAGAATCGAAAGAGAAGGTTTAAGACAAGATTGGTAGGGGTCTAGGCTGAAAAAAGATGACTCACACTTTTGGGGGTTAAGAGGTAGACTCCACTTGCAGGAGCATTCCTCCAATCTGTTGAGGGCAGCTTGGACAGTGGAAGTTGCACATTTAACATTTGGGGAAGAGTCCCAAATAGCAAGGTCGTCTACGCACAGAGAGACCTTAAAAGATGAAAGAAGAAAGGCAGGGAGATCATTAATAAAGAGAGAAAATGATTGGTCCAAGAACGAACCTTGGGGAACACCTCTTAACGACGGAAAAGACGATTATAAGAATTAGAGATAAGGACTTTTGAACAGAGATCTGAGAGATAAAATCGTATGCATTCAAAAAAGCAGAGCGGGAGACTCAAAAAGAAAAGTTTAGAGAGGAGGGCAGAATGCCAGACTGTGTCAAAAAAAAGCTTTCGAGGCGAGCTTAAAAGGAGTATCAAGTGCTATATATCCTTCTCAGCAAGCTTAAAAGGTATGAAAAAATGCAACTATTGCTGACAATTATATATATTATTTGCAGGAAGATGGAGAATAGATTACAAAGAATAAATGAAAAAATTAAGTACTCATTGAACTGTTTAACCGTTTAATGACTTCCTTGATATTGCTTCTGTTGAACCAGCATTGGGATACTTGGTCCTACTAAAGATGTTTTGAGATTCAGGTCGCAGGTTTCCCATCCCTGATTTAAGTAAATATAAACAAATCCAAACCATATTTTGCTTTGTATGCTAATATTTTCAAACTGTTTTTATAGTTTGTTTTTTGAACAATTTTTGGAGAAGTGTACATAACTCTTTAGCGCTAAAAAACTAAAACAAAGTTTGCTATTAAAAGCAGCCATATTAGATTTAACATCTTTTTTAATTGATTTATTTATTTGCATTATTAAAGAGAAAGCAAAAACAAAGTATTAAACAAACGTTTTCGGCTAACTTCAGCCCTCATCAGGTTTCTTATTGAATATAATCTTTCTTGGCCTTACTTCGATTTAAATAAAGGATTAATTATTTGTAAACGCTGACAAAGTAACTTTATACGCGACGAAGATAGATCTTTTAAAACTCTAAACACATTAACAGAAGTTAAATGAAGCAGAAAAAACAAGCAGATTTTAAAGAATGTATACACATTGGCGGTAAATTAAATTACTTAAAACAAAGAAGAAAAAAAACGAGCAGATTTTTAAAAAATGTTTAGTAAGAATGATGTCCCATTGGTCTATAATTGGCGATTTAAATTAGGACTAGACTTTATTATTAATGGAGCTTCATATATTCTAGTAAAAGCAGCCTATTTTGCTACTTGCCTAGATGTTAGGTGCTTTCTGGCAGACTGGGCCATGAGTAAGTCTGTTCATTTGTATTAAAGATAACAAACCAAAATCAAACCTACCAAAACGGAAGAGTATCTATCCATTCCGATGTTCAGCGTGGGTCTGCTAATCGGCAAACGTCTTTTTTAAAACGGGGCAATGCCTGGATGAAACTGCCTTTTTCGGGGCACATTGCAAACAAGTTCCCAAAACCCACTATTCTTCAGCTAAACATCGAAGACCTCATTACAAGCAAGATGAACATTCTTCATTACCTTGTTCTGCAGTCTGAGGCACTCGTCATCCTACTACAGGAAACTTACTGCACTGATGCAGAAAAGTTGGTACTTCCAAACTATCAACGAACTGGATCTTTTTTAACCCTTTGAAGGACATAAAATTTTTAGCAAAAATATGAAAAATTTTTTTAAATATATTTGACGTTTAGATGATAGACAACACATTTATGCATTTTTTTTTAAATATTTATTTTTATTTTTGTTTATTTTATTATGGTACATATGTGTACCATTGTCCCTCAAAGGTAATTTTAATAAAAATTTTTTTTGAAACTTTTTATGGGATTTAGCGATAGTTGCGACTAATACTAATCTACTGCAGATAAAATAACGTGCTGTAAGATAGTTGAGCTTTATTCTGCGTGATAAGCAGAAAAACAATTGCGATTATTTACGTAACAGAGATAAATTTTACATTGTAAGCACATATTATTTGTTCTATTTTGAAGTTTTTTGCTGGTACAAAGCTTGCATCTTTGCCTTTTTTCGACTTTAATCATCGTGTGTGGCCCAGCACTTTTGCAAGCTTTAAGATATTTTGGGGGCTTTGGTCCGTGCTTGATGGTACTTTGTGGTGCTTGCCGCTTGCGGTTAGTATAGTTCCCGATGAGTGACCTTGCAATGATGCGGCGATAGGTCTTTGAGTCAAGTTGTTCTTCTTTATTGCTTATCTTATTGTAAACAATTTCAGCATTGTTTATGGAAATATCCAGCAGATCATTGACAATTCGAAGATAGTATTTATATTTTGATCGATGATCAAACTGGTAGGTAACTTTTTTTTGATCCATAAGATCAACACCACCCATAAATTTATTGTATTGCTTTACTACAGCAGGGCAATCAATTTCAGCTTTTTTATCTGTTCCCTTTGATTTTCGTTGAATAGAAGTCACAGGATAAGTTGCCACATAATTTGATAACATGTTGACAGCCTTGTTATCTATCCATTTAGTGAAGAATACTCTTTCACTTTCAAAACAAAGCATTTCTCCTCTTTTCATGTTTTTTTCTTCAGGAAGCTGATTACTCTTGGGTAGTTTTTTTCTGTTGGAGCGTACCGTACCAGCACACAATATACCTTTTTCAAGAAGGTTGTATTGTAACTGTGGAGAATTAAAAAAATTGTCTATAAAAATATGACAGTTTTTGTGTGCAAGTTGCTCAGTGAGCAGCAAAACAACTCCTTCTCCTAGACCATGTTCAGTATAGCCAACTTTTTTTCCAGTGTATAGATCAAACTGAAACAGATATCCAGTGACAGCATCACAACGACACCACAATTTAAACCCCCATTGCACTGGTTTTCCTTTTACATATTGTCTAAGTATATTATGTCCTTTGAATTTAATCATATGTTCATCAATTGATTGGTACATTGTTGGTGACATGGCCTTCAAAAAACATTCATTGAAATGATGAAGTACAGGTCTCACTTTATAAGCTCTGTCATACTCTGGGTCACTTTTGGGCTTTACTGTAGAATTATCATTAAAATGAACATAAGCATGAAGCTCCTCAAATCTTTTCAACGGCATTATGTTGGCAATATACGAGACATTTAGATCTGGATCTGAAGACCAATAATCTCGAATGCATGGCAATTTGTGGTAACCCATCACAATCTGCATTCCAAAAAATGCTTTCATTTCATTCACAGTTGTGTTAAACACATGACCTTTTTGTTGACTATATAACATAGTTTGAGGTATTACAATTTTTGTTAAAAAGTCCTCAAACTTGGTTAGCACCTCAAAAACTAAATATGGAGTTATTTCTTTGCCATCAAAATTTAATAAAATATTACCAAACTGAGCAGAGTTATATTCTTTTAATTTATATTTTGCAGCAATAGATTTTTGTTTTGAAACTGAAATTTTCTTCCAATGGAAAACTGTTTCATTGTGTGTAGAATTACAACTTTCTTCAACAGAACATTCTTTTGTGTCAGCTGCAAAGTTTTCTGGAGGCTCAATTGTCACTTCAATTTGTTCAAGAGGGCTTTCTTCCAACACTTCTATATCATTTTTCAAGAATGATAAATCTTCTTGATCAAGAATAAGGGCATCCTCAGTATCACTCTCATCACAAAATAAGATTTGACTGACTTTTTCATCTGACAGTTGGAAAAAACGTTTCTGTTTATTAGACATTTAGAATGTACGTATATCTAGTTCTATAGAGCTAAAATAAATTTAATAAATTTGAAATGCAAAACTATAACATAAAATTCAATGTACAACTTAAATAAAATTACTCCAACTTAAAAAAAACAAAACTAAATAGCAAAATAAACAAAATTTGTTTGAAAAAAGTTATCCACAGAATAAGCTTGTGTGTACTAATTCTGCTACTGTATTTTTTTATAAATAAGTCTCAACTAAAAGCTTTAATAAATAAGATACTAAGAAAATAACACCTGCATTTAAAATAAACGCCTTAAAAAATATTAAATTATACTATAAAAAAACTTGAGACGACAAAATGCTAAATGCTTTTGTTTCAATATTTTACCTTTGAGGGACAATGGTACATATATGTACCATAGCAAAAATTTTATTATTTTCCTACAAATTCAAGAGTAAATTTTGTAAAAAGTTGTAAAATATCTAAAATATGAAAAACCTATCTAAACATAACAAAAAAACAGTGAAAAACAATCTGCCAAAAAAATTTCAGGGACGTTTAGTGACATCCAAATTTTCAGTTAATACTACAAACTTTTACCAACTATTTTTTTTGAAAAACGAGTTCAGAGTTTCCATTTTTTTATTTAAAATGAAAAAATAATTCTTTAAAAGGTACCAAACTAAATCTCAGCCAAAAAGTTGACTTACAAAAGTAGCTATGCCAAAATAACTTTATGGTACACATATGTACCAATGTCCCTCAAAGGGTTAAGCAGGAAGCATGGCCTTGCCACGTTTGTCCACGAGTGACCAAGGTACACGCTTTCGGAACAATCTCCACTGACATCGGAGATCAAGTGGTTGTGTGTGGACGTTGATGGTTATAAAATAGTCAACGTCTACAAACCTTCACCAACGCAATAGCGATCTCTGGATCTCCCAGTTTTTCCTCACCCATGTCGTTATGCGGGCAATTTTTACTGTCGTCATGCTGACTGGGTTTACAATGATAACAGTTCGGACGGTGAATGTTTGGCTGTCTGGGCAAGTATTAATTGTCTTGCCCTCCTATATAATGCCAAGGACGCCGCCAGTTTTTACTCCGGCCCCTGTAACACTGGCACCAATCCAGATCTAGCTTTCGCTAGCGTAGGTCCAAACAGTCGCTTACCGGATAGACGTGTTCTTGAAAAGTTTCCAGGTCAAAACATCAACCTTTGTTTATCACACCACCAAGGTTTGCTATGGTAGAGCCAAACATGCCTGTTAAGCGATGGAACTTCCGCAAGGCAACGTTTCTTTGACGAATAAATTCGCAGACTTTGTTGCCGCCTGATTCACTTGATGTGGATGCGGCTTACCAAAAATTCTGCAACACCATTAAGCAAACAGCCAAAAAGACTATCCCACGCGGGTATCGAAATAACTATATTCCGTGTTGGGATGCAGAGTGTGAATTGCTCTATAAAACTTTCCTGCAGTCGCCTCAGGGAGACGACTCAAGTTTGGTTGCTGGCAGTTCTGCTTGCCAAGCTTGACAGGAAACGGAGAAATTGACGGTCCGAGGCTGTTCGGAGCATTGAGTTCTCACACTCTAGTCAAAAGCATGAAGTATTTTAAACAACCTTACTGCTAGGTCACGACACTCTCCTCGTCACTGTCCCATTTCAGCTGATGCTATTGCATCTCAGCTGGTTAGAAATGAGAGATACGAGGCTGTTGACCACAAGTCTTCTAGACTTGTCTCTCAAGAGTAGTGTCTGACCTTTGGAGGGCCACAACATTAGACCCAGTAAATATCTCTGACACTTTTTCACAGAAAGAATTTACTGCTGCCCTTCAACATTTAAAACCAGGTAAAGCTGCGGGACTTGATTCCATCTTCCAAGAGTTTATACTCCATGCTGAAGCTGCTTTGAAGTCCTGATTACGTGACTTCCTTTTTTCCTGTTTGTGCCGACTCAAAATTTTCAAGATATGGAGAAGAGCACTTGTAGTCGCCATCACAAGGCCAATAAGCCCGTGAGGGACCCAAAGAGTTATCGACCAATATCCCTGCTTTGTATCTCTTACAAGACCTTCGAGAGGCTTATCTACGCCCGTGTTGAGCCATTAATAGATCCACTGCTCCCTAAAGAGCAGGCTGGGTTTCGTCGCGCAAGTCAACCGCAGATCAAGTTGTTCTACTAACTCAGAACATCGAGGATTTTTTTGAGGTTAAGAAAAAGGCGGGTGCCGCATTTGTCAATCTGACAGCTGCTTATGATCCTGTCTAATACCGTGGTCTTACCTGCAAGCTGCTGAGACCTCTTCCGGATAAGCACATGGTCAAAATGATTATGGAGCTTTCTAAAATCGAAGTTTCACTCTTTCTACCGGTGACAGCAAGCAAAGCAGCTTACGCTGTCTTAAAAACGGCATTCCTCAGGGATCGGTCTTGGCTCCCCTCTTATTTAACATCTATACGTACGATCTTTCTTCCATGATTTCCAGAAAGTTTGCTTATGCTGATGACTTAGCACTGTTGCACTCTTCTTAAAACTGGAAGAACTTGGAGAAGATATTAAACCAAGACATGTCTACACTTTCATCGTATGACGGCAGCCTTTCACTTAAATAACCGAGAGGCCAAGCGTGAGCTCAAAGTCTACAACAACGGTAGGCTTTTACTGTCTATCCAACTCTTACTTATCTTGGTATTAAAACTGGACAGATCGCTTACGTTTCGTCACTATCTAGTGGAATTGCGCAAAAACCTATGCTCGTGCGTCACACTGCTGAGGCGACTCGTGGGCTCGGGATGGGGTCTTGGTGCCAAAACACTGCGCATAGCCACCTTATTTCAGGTCTACTCAACAGCTGAGTACTGCAAACCAATCTGGTGTCGCAGTACTCACACTGGCCTCATCAACAGTGTCTTGAACGACGCCTTCGCATAGTCACTGGATGCCAGCGTCTTACTCCAACGGACCGCTTAACCATACTCTCAGGCATCCAGCCAGCTGAGCTTCGCCGACTGGGAGCGACACTTTCCTTGGCTCACCATGGATCTCTAAACCCTGATCATATCTTATATGGTCTTTTTAGGGGACCCTCAGATACTCGCCAAGTGAGACTAAGATTGAGACGCCCGTTTGTGCCAGCTGCGCGGAATCTTTTGGACAAACTTGCCAGACTTGGCACTCGCGCTTCTGAATGGACAAATCACAAATGAAGGCCCTATTTCTAAAAGTACCTAAGTCAAATTTTTGAAAAAATGAGATAAGCTGAAAAATTGTTTGTTTACTCGCCAGAAATATTCTGACAAAAAATCTTTCAGGACAATATACGGAAATCACTTTTTGAATTGCACAGAGGTTTGAAATCTTAACGTATTTTTGTTCTAGAAGTACTGAAGTCCAACTGATTTATGATAAAAATTCCAATACACACTTAAAAGCTTATTAAACCTATTGTTTGAAGGTTTGACCTGCAAAGCAGTCTTATCTGAACAATTTTTTTTTACTTTTGTCTGTAAAACTTGAAATAGGAGTTTTTGAGAGTATGTCAAAGTTTAATAATATAATAGTAACGCAACCATTTTAATAAAGTAATAATAACTTTCCTTTTTATTATAGGCTCTCATTCTCACCTAAAAATTAAAATTGATCAAGCAAAATAAAACACAATAAACAAGTTTTATTATGTGTCTTAATTTGCACCTTTCTAATTCTTGATGATTGTCTTAGCGAGACATCTTCAGAAACAGGCGGAATAGAAGACGCGGTATTAGGTGTAGAATTCTCAGCAGGTAAGTTTTGTGCGGTTTTGCTCAGGAAGCAAAAGAGTTTTAGAGACGTCAAAACAGGTATCTTTTTATTTGAAATTGATACTATGGAGTTTTTAACGTTTTCAGGTTCTTCTAATGTTTGAATGGAAATAGACGGACAAAGTGCAAGAACTGAAACAGAAACTGTCTCTTCATTACAGTTTTTCAGTCAAACGTTAACAGAACTCGGGTTAGCATCAAGCAGCTCAACTTCATCAACCAATGGATTATGTTTATTTCTGACAAAGCGGCGATGCAACACCGGTCCAAGTTGTATTAACCAGTTGGGAAGGGTAGAATCAACCATGCTACGTCTTTTCAAACCAAGAAAACGTTCATGCGGTGTAGCGTTTGCTGCCGTGCAAAGTAAGGATCGAACTGAGTGTAAAGCATTGGGCAGTTGTGATTCCCACGCAAATTTCGGTTGTCGATAAGTTTGAAGTAACAAACGTACTGTCTTCCATATTAGTCTGATTTATCCTCTCGCATTACGAATTACTAGATGGGTGGTGAGGGGTGCTATTACTTGAAGCGATTTCTCTTTCAATCAAAAATAGTTTGAATTCTTTAGATAAAGAGGAAGCAACTCTATCGTTGTGGACGTGAAGCGGTTGACCAAACAAACAAAACAAAGTACTCATACACTTAATATCAGTTTCCTTTTTCATATCTTTACAACCGAACACAAACAGAAATTGGCTAAATTCTTGGACAACGAATCGCACGTAAGATCTAAGCTTGCCAAGGACTTTTGAAATCTATGCTTGAAATCAACACGACAATTTGCAGATATTATTGTAACGTCTTCAACTGAGAAGAGAAGGTTCTATGATCAGATGAAATGTGAAAGACAAATGACTCCGGGGTGTCCTAGTTGTTTATGAATATAACAAAGATGAAGAGGGTTGGTAGAAAATAAAGCGTAGTCTTGAAAAAGCGTCAGCAGCAAAATTTTGAGCCCCAGGTCGAATTGTAAATACACGGTTTTTGAATTAAGTAAAAAAAAATACTTCGCAATTTTTCTTCTGCATTTGAAGAGCTTTAACTGGGTATTATATTAATGTACGTGTAGTTTTAATTGTACACTCGTGTAGTTTGAATTGTTTGTTTGATATACATTGAAACAACATGATATCGTGGTTTAGATATCTCTATTTTGATTCAAAATGATATCATAACTTCCAAATGAAACTAGTCAAAGAAGTTCATATTTATTAAGTTATAAAATTAATTTTTTAATTAATGATCGTTATATATAAGTTACTGTACTATATTTCTTGCGTGTTTACTTTTTTTTCTTAAGTTCAGTGCAACTGTTATTCCTCATAAACTGTTTGTTAAATTTCAGTTTTTGATTAATAGCTGTTATTACAAAAGTTTAAGTATCGTTCTTAAAAACTAAAAAAGTCAGACTAAAAAAAATTTGTTAGCAATCTTTTGCCTGGTGCAAACAGTTTGATTTTTAACGTTTTAAATGGCCTCAAAATTTTTGGTTTCCTTATTTGTTTGGACTAGAGCTCTACCTGTCAAACTACAAGTAATGCTTTTGTTTTACTATGTTTTGTCGCAGGTTTACGTCATAATTACATATAATAATTTTTTGAATGTAAATAAATCATAAACGATAATAAAGTCTTTTATTGTTTTCAGAAATATTTATTATTGGTTTTCAACATTTTTGGTGGTACATTTGATCTTGTTAAAAAATCTTGAAAAATTTTTTTAAAGATAAAATTGCAGAGGCATACAATAAATAGATTTTCATTCAATATTACTAAAAATGAATAATAATACATGTATTTTGCTGTTATTTTTTCACTCTTTGTATTGTTATAATTTTTCTTCCCGAAGTTTAATAAATACATTCAAATAGTTTATTTTTGTTAAATTTTTTTTAATTGTAAGGTACAGAAGACGCAACACCAAAACTCGAATTTTCTAAACAAACAAAAATAAAGTTTAATAAAAAGGGAAACAAGATCACGTTTCTAAATAAAAAATATAGTAAGGTGTGTAAAATCTGCACAACCTTAATCTGATTATAACAGTGTGACTAAAGTTCTCAGAATAACCTTTTCGTAACGAGGAAAAATTAGCATGACGCAACTTTGCGTTTTTTGTTAATCGGTTTCACGTAAAAGTATAGCATTAGTTGCTGTGCGCAGCAGCTTTACAAGCAAGAACATGGAGCCTAGCAATTAAGAATTAATGAAAAAATAAACCACCACAAATTTTTAGCAATAAGTAAAAAAAATCTTTTGTGAAGGTTAAATGAGTGAAGTAAGTATGTCCTGTTTGTTGTATTTCTAAGATGGCATGCCGGGAATAACAAAACCAACAAATACTTGTCGTCTGCAAAACAACTTAACAAGAACGAAATCCTTATAAAAACACAATTTAAAATTTTTTGAACGCATTATTTTGAATTGATTAAGATTTTTGAAAATATATTCGAAGCAAAATTAAACAATTAATACACAAGATGCTTCTAGACTATCGCTTACACTGCACGTAACCTATATGAAGACTACAATCATCTATAAAATCACAGTTTTAAGTTTCCAGTTTAATGCGATAGATGATGATCATTTCGCAATTCCAAAGAAGATCCAATTAACTTTTCATTGCTTGTGCTATTACTGCTTGTGCTGTTTGATCTGGTTGAGGAATGATTGGTATGACGAAAAGCTTCCTCTCTTGGTTCAGAAAAAACTTTGTAGCGCTTGTTATCGTAAGACGACGAAGAGGACAATATCCCACTGTCGCTTTCACTTTGGTTATGGGACAAAGGTTCGTCGGGAAGCGGTTCGAACTTAGCTTGTTTTGGGGGGGCATCGTTTTCACACAAGAGTTTTTTTCGTTTTTTAAAGGGAGCTTTTTCTCTGTCGCATGACGATGTCGTGAGTTTCTTTTCCAAAGATTGAAAAGCAACGCGTCGATCAGCTTCTTGTGACGTTTTGTTTTCATCGTTTTCGTTCGGTTTTGATTGAGTCACATTCCAATTAAATACAGACTCGTCCTCACTATAAACTGGAGTGACCGGAGCAGAGCAAAAGCTTTCAGCAATTGTTTGTGCGTCGTTCAACTTTTGATACAAATCGATTTCGCCTTCAGTTGCAATCAAATCTGTCTTAATTAAAGAACGAGATTTTAACTTGAAAGAGTGTAGACTCTATGCCGAGCTGCCTTTCATCTGCTTCTTTTTGCTGCTTTACTAAGCTTTAAAGAAGTGCAACAATACAAAACTACGACATAACTTAAATTGCACGTGCAGGCAATCTATCTGGTTGAACAATACGATGATGCATAAAACCAGAGATCCATAAAAATTTTTGGTGAACAAGAACAGTTTAGTCTCCACTAATTTATCAACAAATTCAACCCAAAGACGTATGATGACTAAATTTCCTATAGCAAGATTAAAATTCTGGTTTATTCCCATGAGTGGGCAATAAAAAACCATTCCTCGAAATTTTTTGAACGCCAAATTAATTTATATGCAAGCAAATTAATTAGAAAAGATAACAACTATATTTATTATTTTCAAAAATATTTATTGAATTTAGGCATTTCATAACTTGTTTTTAACATTTTCTGCGCATTTCATCTTGTTAAACAATCTTAAACAAATTTCTAACTAAACATAGATTTGCAAAACAACGCCAACAAAAAGTTTGGAAATAATTTATAAGCTTTTAACAAAAATACTATATTGCTAACCATGATAAATTATATTGCACTGTTCTTTTTTTATCACACTTTTAATTGTAAAAGTTTTTTTTCTCGGAGATTTATTACTACATTTAAATAGTATCTTTTTCGTTAAAATAACTTTTAAATAATAAGGTAGAAACCTCAGTACCAAGTTTCCAATAAAATTCAATAAAAAAGTTTAATAAAAAGACAAAAATATTAATACTTTTAAATGGAGAAAATTTTGTATGTTGCGCAAAATCTGCCAAAACATTTCATAATTGAAAAAGTGTGGCAATAGATTCTCCGATTAACCTTTGCGTTAGAAGGAACAGGTAACGTGACGCAACTAGACGTTTTCATGATCGGTTTTACGTAAATACGTAGCGTTAGTTGCTGTGCGTCAAAGGTGTACAAAGAAAATTTTGTGGTCAGTAATTAAAAAAGATAAAAAAATTTATAAATTTTAATCCTATTCTCCTTAACCTTTTTTGTGCTATTGACACCTTAATGTGGGCTTCAGAAGCCCATCAAAGTTTGACGATTTATTACACCAAAACTACTTAAGTTTTCGTTTTGAAATTCAAAGAGAGTAAACATCATTTATTTAACTTTTGTTTGTGCAAAAAAGTTTTTAAAAATTAACCAAAAAGTATGTAAAATTAGAATTTAATTTTCACGTCTAGACACCTATTTATATCTCTTTAAATTTTCCAAGTTAAAAAGAAAAAAACAACATATTTTCTGGATATTAACTTGATGAAATGAGTTTGTCATATTGTTTGCACTTTTTTCTGGAAGAGAGTGTGCCTAAAAAAATAAGTACAACAACTATTTACCGGCCTACGAAAAAATCAAAACCAATATTCTTACATAAAACATATTTATTGATTTATGGAAGGTACAAAATATCTCGGAAGTACCATCAAACAATTAATAAGCAAGATGCTTCTAGATCAGGGATGCCCAAATTTTTTGTGGACCGGGCCGCATTACATTGTTTTTGAGTTTCTGCGGGCCGCACAATTAAGCTTTGTATAAAATGTTTGAAATATTTTTATTTTGAAAACTACACATTAAATTTTTTAAGTCTTTTTCCTAGAAAATTAAACAATTTTAGAACTGGTGCTAGACTTTAATAAAATTAAAGTTTGTTTTAAATTAAATTATTTACAAAGACACCAGCACATTTAGTGCGAAGTATGTAGCTGTGACTTTTGGCCAATAAGTTTTCCGTATCTTGGTGTGTATTGTGTTGTAGAAATTTGAAGGATTGATTGAAGATGTTCATGAGTAAGTGCTGTCCTATATTTCGATTTATTGAAGTTCACGACTGAAAATGTCTTCTCACAAATGTAAGTACTTCCAAAAAGAGAAGCTATTCTGTAGGTATGCTTGCGCAAAGCTGGATAGTTTGAGGCTGGGACTAAGGAATGAAACTTTTCTAAAGGCAGATCTCAGAAAGATGATTTCAAGTCAGAACTTTCTTGCAGTTTGATTAGCTCAAGTTGCACATTATTAGATGCACTTTCTGGATCACAACGAAAAGGATTGGAAAACAACATAAATTCTGACTCATGTGAGTGGAAGTCACAAAATCGTCGCCGAAATTCTTGTTTAACATTCTCAAACATAGTGCTATATTTTTCAGAACGTATTAACAACAATGCCTCATTGCCGTTTTGATCTTCTTCAATTAGCTTTTTACATGCAATAAAGTGAGATAGATCTCCTTTTTTTAGTTGTTTTTGCTACAATTCCAGTTTTCTTTGAAATGCTTTCACGTGATCATAAAGAGCTGAAACAAATTTTCCAGCTCCTTGAAGATGCAAATTTAAACTATTCTAATGCTTCATAATATCTGTTAAAAAAGATAAATCACATAGCCATTGATAGCATTTCAGTTCAGGCACCTGTTGATTTTTGGAATTCATAAACTCAACAATTTCGTTTCGAAGTAAAAAGAATCGCATCAATGTTGCTCCTTTACTTAGCCATCGGACTGCAGCAAAATAGACAACGTCTTCATACTCTGTGTTACACTCTTTGAGAAAGGTCTTAAACTGGCGATGGTTTAATCTTGTTTTTTAATAAAATTAACACATTTTACCACAACATTCATTACATCATTCATGCTGAGAATACGTGCAACCAGTGTTTCTTGATGAATGATACAATGGTAGTGTATCAAGTCGGATTTAGAATTGTGAATCGCTTTTTTCTCAGAAGAGTAACAAGACCTGATTCTTTTTCTATCATGGAGGGGGCACCATCCGTTGTTACACCGACTAACTGAGACCATTTCAAATTACTTTTTTCAATAGTATCAGACACTGCATTGCAGAGATCTGAACCTCGCGTTCGATCTTTCAAACCTATCATAGCGAAAAGTTCTTCAGAAATTTGAAAGTTTTCTGTTACTCCTCTGATAAAAATAAGCAGTTGAGCTGTAGAGCCAATGTCCGTGGATTTATCCAAAGCCAGCGACACAGATACATATTTTTCTATATCGCTTTTAAGTTGGTCATTAATGTCACTGCCAATTTCTTCAACTCTACGTGTTATTGTCATTCGTGACAAACTTACATTTTGGAAAGCACGTTGTTTATCAGGGCACAATATTTCTGCAACTTTTAGCATGCAGTCTTTGACAAATTCGCCTTTTGAAAATGGTTTTCCTCGTTTTGCTATTTCATAAGCTACGACGTAACTAGCATGAGTAGAAGCTTGCGATTCTTGGTTTGACTTTTTGAACATTAACTGTTGTGCAACAAATTTTTTTGTAATTTTTCTATTTTTTGCGTCCTCTTTTCTCCAACCAGCTGTTGATAAGTTGTGTGATTTTTTTCAAAATGCCTCTTCAAGTTGTAATCTTTCATGACAGGTATGCTCTTTTTACATATCAAGCATAAAGCTTTCGCTGCACTAGCAATAAAAAAATACTTGTCTGTCCATTCTTTTTGAAACGTGCGACGTGCGACATATTATTAGTTTATATATGTATATTATAGATTAGTTTAAAAATCATATTATTTAAATATCATATTTTTTTATTAATTTATTTAGTTGTAAATGTAATAGAATTCTAGCTCTGCTTATAACTTGCTAATTCTGTTTAATATTCTTATTCTGTTCTTTATATATGCTAACTAAATAAAACCATAATTCTATTCATAGATATTCAATCAATTTAATCACTGTACATATTTTAAGCCCTAACATTAGTGAACAAGGATAAAGTCAAACAACTGCTTAAATTGTCATTTCTGTTCGAAACACATAAGAAAAAATCATAGACAAATACAATGTTCAAATTGTTTTAATTTATTTCATAAATCATGTACTGTTACAATTGATAAGTCAACAAAAACTCTTTAACAGTTCATATAATGACTGGAAATGTAGAAATTGCATAAATCCTTCCTTTCCATCAATAACATCCCTGATGAAGAATTCATTAATCTCTTTCAGTCTGAAAAAATAAATAGGCCTACATATCATTCTTTGATAAATTGCAATGCTAACTCTATGCAAGCTAAAGTAATGCCAGAAATTAATAATTTGGATATTCCTAGTATATATTATGATTCAATCTTGAATGATGAACAATATATTCCTAGTGATAAAATACCCAAACTTCTATCAAATCAAAATACTAAAACCTCTTTCACTGCACTTAGCCTAAATGTGCGATCACTAAATAATGTTCATAATTTTTTAAAACTGGAAAGCTTTTTGCAATCAATTAATGTGCAACCAAGTATTTTAGCAATAACAGAAACATGGCTTAAAGAAAATCAAACCGGTCCACATACTAACCTCTATAATTATACATTTGTTTCAAATTCAAGGTCTCAAAGTAGAGGAGGAGGTGTTGGTTTATATGTTAATTGTTCACTTAACTTTACAATGAGATCAGATTTAACCATAATGCATGAAAAAATTTTTGAATCATTATTTATTGAAATTGAATCCAATAACTCAACAATGATTTGTGGTGTAATATATAGACCACCATCTAAAAATTCTAAAAGTCATACATTATTTCTTGAGCACCTCATTAATATTCTCAATTCAATTAAAAATAAACCCTGCTTCCTATTCGGTGATTTCAATTATAATTTACTGAATTGTGATGATCCACACATAGCTAACTATGCAGATATGCTCTTTGAAAACTGCTTTATACCACTTATTAAAAAACCAACTAGGTTCAATGCAAATAGTGGATCATTGATTGATCACATCTGGACCAATGTCAGTTTGGACAAATCTATTTGTGCAGCAATTACAACTCATCCCCTTTCGGATCATTTTCCATTATTCCTGAGTTATGCAAACAGCATTGATCCTCAATCTGAACCTAAGATGCAAAGATTCTTTTCAAGTGCCAAAATAACTCTTTTCAACAATGAACTTCAAAAAGTCAATATTGACCCAGTATTAAAAGAAACAGATCCAGATACAAGCTTCAAGGTACTTTTGAAAGATTATATGAATCTGTTTAACAAATACTTTCCCAAACAGGTTATCAAAGACAGTAGAAAGAATCATAACTGGTTTGATGATGAGCTCAAAAAATTATTGTCCAACAAAGAAGCATTATTTAAGAAATACATGCAAACAAAATCCCCTGAAACAAAAACACAGTTTACAAAAGCTCGCAATCTTTATTTTAGAAAGATTCAACAAAAAAAACAAGAACACATTAAAAATAAATTGGAATCTAATAAAAACGACATAAAAGCTACCTGGAGGACTCTCAATAGCCTTTTGGGGAAGAAAAATATACCTGAGTGTAAATCTCTTTACACAAATACCAACAAAATAACTGATCCACAGCAACTAGCTAACCTATTCAATGACCATTTTTCATCTATAGCATATAAATATACTGGTACACTCCCTAAGTATGAATTATTCTGAATACCTTGGAAACAAAATTCAAGAAACTATGTATGTTTGGCCTACTTGCCCTATGGAAGTAAAAAATATACTTATAAACAGCAAACCAAAACTAAGTGCAGGTTTTGATGAAATCCCACTTAAATTACTGAAATCCTCTCCTGATAATATTATCATGGCACTTTCACATATATTCAACCTTTCTCTTTCTACTGGTAAAATAATTAGTGATTTCAAAATTGCCAAGATCATACCCTTGTATAAAAAGGGTGATGCTAGTGACATAAATAACTATAGGCCTATCAGCCTACTTTCAAATATTTCCAAAATTTTAGAAAAAATAATGTACCGCAGAGTAATTAGCTTTTTAAACAGACATAATTTCTTTTTCGAAAATCAATTTGGTTTCAGAAAAAATGCTCTACTTCCCAAGCTATTTCGCTTCTCATAAATAGCATCACCAATTCATTCAACAAAAATGAAAAAAGCCTTGCTATTTTCTTGGATTTATCAAAAGCATTTGATACAATTAGCATTGAAATACTACTAAAAAAACTCGACCACTATGGAATAAGAGGACTAGCATATATCTGGTTCAAGAACTATTTACTCAACAGAAAACAACAAGTTGTGTGTTCTGGTGTTTTATCATCCACAATCATTTCATCAACCATGGGTTTTCCGCAAGGATCTATTTTAGGCCCACTCCTGTTTCTTATATATGTGAATGATTTTAACAATTGCTTAACTAAAAGCAAAGCCGTTATGTTTGCTGATGATACAACTGTTTGGACTAGCCATAAAAATACGTCAACTCTATTCCAATTCATGCAATCAGAGATGGAATTAATTGATCGGTGGCTGGTTTCTAACAAATTGTCAATAAATATTGAAAAAACTAAATTTATGCTTTTTAGTACTCCAAACTCAAATGTTGGAGGTAAACATTCTTTATCAATAAGAAATAGACAAATTGATCAGGTAAATTCTCTAAAATTTCTGGGTGTATTTATTCACAATAATCTTTCCTGGAGTCTACACATGAAATACTTGATTTCAAAGCTAAAAAGCTGTTATGGTGTAGTGTGCAAAATAAAATCACTTGTAAACAAGGATTCACTACTCCTTCTGTATCATTCTCTAATTAACAGTCACCTCCAATATTGCATTTCAAACTGGTGTTTTGGTAATTCAACTCTAATTACAAAGCTTCAGCAAATTTGTAACAAATTCTTGAGAATGATATTTGAATTGCCCTATTGTTTCAACATAAATGACATTATGAAACAATGCAACATTTTAAAAATAAATCAATTATATAAATTGGAAACTGCGTCCCTTATGTTCAAACTAATACAAGGTGGAAACAAATCTCCTGCTTTTAGTTGTAATTTGCATTTAAATCCATGCAAATACAATACAAGAAACAAAGCTCAATACATAACACATCATTGTAAAACAACTGTTGCAAAACAATCTTTTTCTTATCAAGGCCCTTTCATTTGGAATTCTCTCCCAGCCAATTTAAAAACTAGCAACCAGACTTTCAAATGTGGCAGAAACAATCTTAAAAAATTTCTACTCAATGAATCAATATAAATAAGGATCAATAAAAGATTTTACAAATTAAGTTATAAAACTATAACCACGTCTTAATGGCGCTTTGTCTTTTCGGCGCCATAACTTGACAGCGCATGAAGGTATTGCTTTTATACATCTGTAAACTAGAATTAGTGTATAATTAAGTATTCAATAAGATCTAAATTTAATGATTTCAGTGAGCTACTTACTGCGGGAAAGCATTTTTATTTCAGATAAAAATGAATTCAGGAAATTCAAGCACATGTCTTTCTAAAGAACAATCAGCAACATTGGTTCTCTTATCAATTCTCAATCAGGCTACAATCTTCAAAACATTTTCAATCTCTATCAAGAAAGAGTGTATGCTACGTAAGAAAATTGGAATCAATTGATATAATAAATTCAAACCGTTGAATGGACAATCAACCTTATTTTTTTTAACTGATTATTCAAATCAATTTACACAGTTGGCATGTTCTATTCTTTTCTAAACTTTATACTTCTTTATTCTCTCTTCAAAATGTATATATACATAAGTATATTTTGTTTTATTTTTATGTTTGTATTTGCAGTGCATCCAGAAAAGGTTTTCGGACCTGGTGAGGTTTCTTTTTGGGAGGTTTTCTTTACTCACCATGCTCAGTTGAGCTAAATTCATAGTTAGCAATATAGGGCGGTTGTGCCTCCCAATGATTTACATAACCGTTCCTGCACTGCACATTTTTTGTCATTTTTTTTGTGTCTTTTTTGTCTTTTTAAATAATAATATTTAGTTTGAATTAGGTAACGCGGCCGTGCTTCTTACTTTTTCTCTTTCTTACCCCCTCTCTATACTTTCTGCATGTTTAACGTTCATCGTTGTGTCGCGTTTCCTTTTCATGCTTTGCTTAATGTACATCGCATATACTTAAATATTGTTACTAAGCGTGAATAAAATATCATCATCATCATCATCATCATCATCATCTTCAATCCGTCTTTTCTTTGCGGCACTCATTTTTTAATACTTGATGACTAAAATATGCGGCAGTTAACAAAGCTCTTCGTTTTTTAATACGAGTGTATCTGTAAATCTGTAAATTTAATCTGGAAAAACTACGCGGTGATAAAATCAACATAAAAAATACTGTAAAAGGAAAAACATTATCTAGTAGCTAACGAGGCGTAACTTTTCTGCTTCCTATTCTACTTCTACTTCTACAGACTACGTCATTCTACGTCATTCAACAAATAGCGTTTACTGAAATTGATTGAAATTAATGTTTTGAAAAAGTAGTACCAATAAATTTGACAGTAGCTTTTTTTTACAAAAAAATTGAAAAGAATTAATCAAAAAAACTTAAATTATGAGACAGTCAGTCGCGGGCCGCAAAAACTTGACGTGCGGGCCGCACTTTGGCCAGCCCTGTTTTAGACTATTGTTTACACTGCAGGTAACCCACGGGGAGACGAGAGTTACCAACAGAATCCCGTTGTTAAATTTCTAGTTTAATTCGATTGATTGGTGATTCAACAACAACAATGCAAATCTATGAGATAACACGCGCAGGCACACACTTGCATAACAAGATGATGAACAAAATCAAAAAGCGCAAAAATTCAAAAATTAGCAAAAATTTTAGTGGACAAAAGCAGTAATATTACAAACATTACAAATCTATCAGCAAATTTGACCCAAAGGTACATGATTACTGCGTTAGCTTTTGCTAAATTGACAACATATGGCAAACGACGGTGATAGCAAAAATGTTTTCGTGAAACTTTCGCTTTAGTTTCAATTTTTTTAAAACACTTATTGAGTTTGTTTAGTTTTATTAAATCTAACAAGCGAGCATTTAGATATTTTCTTGTTATTATTAAATTATTGAACTGTAGGTCTTTTCTATTACAATGTCAAATAAAAATACAAAAACTTTGAAAAAAGTTAATTTTTTTGGTGATCAAATCTTGTTGTTCATTTTTGTTTGCATATTGTAATGATATTTACACTTTACATTTGTTTGCGTTTAATTAACTAAAAAGTTACAAGCATTTAAACGAAACACAACTTAAACACATATATTAAATTAAACTTCAACAGCAAACTATTATTATTATTACAACTCAAAAGTCAGCAATTGTCTGTATGTAGCTGCAAAAACCTCTAAACTAAAACTTAACGACGGTTTTTTTAAGGCTTTTTTACTTTGTTTAAGTTAATTTTCATATTTTGTTATTCACAGCTTAAAAAAATTGGAGATTCATAAACAAAATAGTTATAACTACACAATTTTTGTGTTTTTAAAATTAATCTTCTTAAAACATTGGATTATCTTTGAGATTACAGTGTTCCTTGCTACTTCGCTGTTTACGTATTGCCAATTTACTACATGGTGGCATCAGCCAGCCAAATTACTTTTTTCTATTATTTTCCGCAAAATATTTAATTTCGCGGATATCGCGGTTTTCAACAGCGGATTTGATTTTTTTTAGGATTAATGATTTTTAATGTTTACGCCTCGCAGAAAACAGTTAGTTCCTTCTGTTACTGGGCCACTACGAACAAATTCCTACGGTACAAACGCAATATTGCTACTTCGCGCAAATTCACTTATCGCAACGCATCTACCGCGATCACCGGTAACATTGTACTTCATTGCGTCTTCAGCTTTTTTTGAATCGTTTTCGTTTACATAAAATTGATTTTAAAAAACATAAAACTTCGTTTGGAATCAGATATTGAAACCGCTTTTGTTTTATTCTGAGTTGACTAAGATAACTCGACAAACCTAAAAACGGTAGTTTTTTTAATACTTTGCATTATCTTATAAATTGATGCTACAGTATTTGGATTAAAGCAACTGTTACGGTGAACACTTCGATTTGGATGATTCTACGAAATTTTGGCTGGAAGGCCTAGTCTTTTAATTCTCACATGCGTTCTCAACACGAATGTTAGCCGAGGAAAGTGTATTTTAATAACCACAGACAAACTAACGAACGTTATAAGAATTTATGCCAATAAAGAGAAATTAAAAACTGCTTTAGACCTGCCTGTAAAATAGAATATTACTTATTCAAATAGAATTAACAGCACATCACCAAATTTTAGATAACAAACTAACCAACAACTAACCACGAGAATTTAAATGCACGATTAACGGTAAAACTGTCTTTGATTAACTGCACGTGACAGGCGAACAAAGAAAAGCGACCAGACAGATCCAAAGCAACACGAAGAAAAGAAAAAAGGCGACAAATACAAGCACACGTGGTATCTCTACGCGGCGAGAGTATTTTTCATCTTAACAGCAACAATAAAATAATTTTTTTAATTTCATTTTACTATTTTGAAAATATGAGTTTTCTGGCATGTTGGACATCATGTTTAGTTCAGTTAAATTTTGAAGTTTATTTATCGAGTCAAGTTTAAACAAACAATCAATAAAAATACAAAGGACATAAAATAACAATATAAAACTTTACAGCAAAAACTGTAAAAGGACATAAAAACCTTTGAGTCAACTGTTGATGTTATTCATTAGCGTCTATTAATAAACCTTGTCTTCCACTTGCTTTTCCTGCTTTTTTAAAAAGTAATCCAGCTGTTTAATGTATGTGCAATAATATATTTCCATTTGTTTTCATGTTTAATGCGATAATTTCGATTTCATTCTCAAAATTTTTAGATGTTGGGGCATGCGATAATAAACATCGTTCAAATGCGATGCAGTTTAAAAACTTGATAAGAAGATCAATGTCCAATTTCTCAAACTACTTGTTTTTGAACGAAAAGTCTTCCATAAAAGTTTTGTAACTTATAATTTTTTTTAATGTAAAAACATTATTTCTAAAATATACTCAATACATTATGCAAAAGTAGACATATTAATAATTTGTTCAACTACAAATTTGTGGGTTGAATATCTTCTTTCACTTCCAAAAATAAAGTACTTTGATTATATAAAACTATTTTTAGAAATTGTTTAAGAATTAGGTAGCGGTAGTTTCTGCTAAGAAACTTACATTTTTGAAAAATTTGGTACATTTTAAATCCAACAAAAACATAGCACTGAGAATAGGCTGCTATGAATCTATTTCAGCTTACGGTTGCAGCCAGTTGTTTCCAAAAACATTTTTAGCAAAATCTAATATAAAAAATTGATCATATTCAAATCGATATAATTTGTGCAATAAAAATCTTTCATTCGCACATGATATGTATCAAACTTCAACCAAACACACAACAGAAATTAATCACGACCATTTTAAATTAAACACAAAAATTCTTCTACGCTTTCTTTCATTCCTCAACAGCAATCTTGGATTGTTTTACTTGGAAGGCAAATAATTCCACAAGAACTTAATCCAATTAAGAATGCACCGTTGACAAAACTATAAAGTAACCATATAAAACGAAAAATTTGTGAACATATGATTATTTTCAAAATTGCCAGAAGTTTTTTTTGTTATGAGAAGTTATAGTATCAAATTACGTAAAAAATGTTACAGAAACCATTTCATAGGTTTACAGACAATCTAATTTGGAACGGTGCTGATGACAAAAGGTCATCACTTTCTTCGCATAGGTTTGATGTGCGATGAGTAGCGCTCAAGAATTGATGTAGAAGAAAAAAAAGAAAAAAAATCTGTTTACTTTATTTGCAGAGATTTGGAATTAAGATTTTTAGGCTTTTTTGTATCGTCATTCAAAGAAATGTGTTTAAAATGCTTTTGATTGCAGAAACTTATTTTTTTCTATTTTAAATAGTGTGTTTACATTGCCATTTTCCCGCGGCACACCGTTTTGCGGAGCAATGGTCTAGTGCAGGGGTTCTTAACCTGGGGTCCATGAACCCCTAAGGGGTCCATGATGGTGCTTTAAGGGGTCCGCAAATCCAAATAAGAATATACCGATCAGAACCTAAAAAAGCAACATCGCATTTGTGATAAATAGGCCTATGTAATCATACACAACGTCTATGTCGTAATAGAATAAATAGATTGAACAAAAAACCGTGCACGTGTATGCTGCAGTGAGTATTATAGAAAGCTGTCAATTTGCTTATGTGTTTTCTACTACAAAGGTTTATAACCTGGAAGGATAAATAAATTAAAAATTTTACCAATTTAAAAAAATGTCGAAGAAGAGAAAGTACAGTGAAAATTATGTAGCTTTCGGTTTTACCTTTGTTACTGATAGTGATGGCAGCCAAAGGCCGCAATGTTTTCTATGTGGTAAAGTCCTTGCCAATGCAAGTTTGAAGCCAGCGAAACTGAAAGAGCACCTCATATCTATTCATCCTAAAAACGCACTGGATAGTGTTGATTCTTTTCGTTCTAAGAAGGCTCGATTTGAGAAATCGGGGACTTTGCCGAAGTTCGGATTCATCAAGACGCAGAAACCTTGCCTTGAAGCATCTTATAAGGTCGCTTACCGCATTGCCAAGGAAAAGAAAGCTCACACTATCGGAGAGACATTGATAAAACCGTGTGCTCTGGAAATGACTGAGCTGGTATGTGGCACAGAACAAAGAAAGAAACTTGAAGCCGTTTCCTTGTCAAACGATACCATCAGCTCCAGAATTATTGACATTTCTAATAATATTCTGAAACAAGTAATGGAGGAACTTAAAGCATCACCATTTCCATTTAGCATGCAACTGGATGAAAGCACAGATGTCTCTCAGTGTGCCCAGCTTCTTGTATATGTTCGTTATATGCACGCTGATACAATTAAAGAAGAATTCCTATTTTGCGAGCCTCTCTCAGAAACTACAAAGGCTGCAGACGTATTAGAGATGGTGAACAATTTCTTTGCCAAACAAGATTTCAATTGGAAGAGAAATATTGGTAGTTTGTGTACCGACGGAGCGCCCGCAATGCTTGGGAAAACCTCAGGATTTGCTTCGTTGGTAAAGAAAGAAGCTCCTCACATCATTGTGACTCATTGCTTTCTACATCGACATGCATTGGCATCAAAAACTCTATCACCAGCTTTAAAAGAAATTTTGTCTGTTTCTGTAAAGATCGTCAACTTTGTCAGAGCTCGAGCTTTAAACAATCGTATATTCAAAAGACTTTGCCAAGAAATGGGTGCACAACATGAAGTACTTTTGTACCACACTGAAGTTCGCTGGCTTTCAAGAGGTCAAGTTTTGAAGCGTTTGATGGAACTGAGAAAGGAAGTTTCATTCTTCTTACGAGAAAAACAAAATCCTCTATCAGTGCAATTTGACAGAAAGGAGTTTATTTATGGCTTAGCTTACTTGGCAGATATTTTCGGTCACTTGAATGAAGTAAATCTGTCATTTCAAGGACCAGATGTAACGATTATGGACGTTACAGAAAGACTGCAGGCTTTTCAAGCAAAGCTTCCTTTGTGGAAAAGAAGACTTGAGACAGACAACTTTGCCAACTTCCCAATGCTGGAGGAAGTGATCTCTCAAAGCCGAATCGATAATACTGAAGGCCTCCTTTCCTCTCTACGTGGAAATATGTGCGAAAATTTAGACAGATTGCAGCAATCTTTTGAAAGTTATTGCTCACATGATCCGAATTTTGAATTGTGGATTCGCAACCCATTTCTTGCAGATCTAAATTCTATTGGTGATGACGATCTTGCCAAAGATGACCTCATTGAGTTGAGGACAATGCAAATGCTAAGGAGCGAATTCAATTCAAAGAACCTTGCAGAATTCTGGTGTTCCTTGGCACAAGCGTATCCTCGCCTGGTGAAGAGAGCCATGGTTGCTCTTATTCCTTTTGCTACTACCTACCTCTGTGAGGCAGGGTTTTCTGCTCTTCTTGCTATCAAAACGAAACAGCGAAATCGGTTGGATGCTAAGGATAACATGCGTGTGGCCCTGGCAAAAACCGTCCCACAATTTTGTGTTCTTGTTGAAGATAAGCAGGAGCAACCTTCGCATTGATTTAAAAAGTTATTTGCGTTAAACTTAGTTTACTAGTGCTTTTCTTTATGGTTCATCTCAAAGCAAACCGCCTGAGTGCGTTCTACTTATTGGTTACTGCACTGCATTTTTTGATTCTTTATGGTTTGTAATTGTTGTATAACTTAATTGACATGGTAATTGATTTATTATTCATTATTATTCGTTGAATTATTAATTTGCTTCTGTTTGGTCTGCAAATTTCTGGACTATACTACTAAGTTGATTAAAAGCTAATTTTGACAATTGCGATGTGTTTCTTCTAAAGGGGTCCAAAGCTTTCATTAGAATGTTTTAGGGGTCCGTGACTAACAAAAGGTTAAGAACCACTGGTCTAGTGAGTGTTTTCTTTAAACTTAGTTTCAAGCGTCAATGTGTCGATTGTTTTTTGTTGTTTTCTTGGTTCTGCTTCTTAAACATTTTGAATTAACTTTACACTTGGTTGACGAAGCGTCTCTGGGCAAGAAATTTCTGTTTTGTTTATTTATTAGATGTTCAAGACCGGTTTGCTACCAATCAAAGCATTGCTGTGAAGTGGTGAATATTTACATCACAACACGAAAGAAATACCTTGTCGAAAAAAAACTCTCTTGATTATGAAAATTAATAAAATTTAACCTAGAAACAAAATTATTTTCTATTTTTTTATAATTTGTACTTGGGTTGGGTATATTTATTCTGTTTTCAGATTTTTGTACAACGTAAGATTTTAAATCCAATATGTCGTTGTTACTTAATTTGCTTAAAAAACATTATAAAAACGATGTTTGTTTGTTTTAATGTTTAGTGCAAGAAATATGATCATATTGATAAATAGAACAAAACTCTGAGTTATACTCAGTTTGAAAAGTGGGATGTCGACATTGAGAGGAATTAATCTTACATTGACTTGTGGAAACGTTTCGTGGGTTTCATAATTTTAATTTTACAACATTATTTTGATGCCAATAAACACGATTTTTTATCAAAATTCAATAAATAGGTAAAGCGACTTTTGAAAAATATAAAAGACTAAAAGAATATAGAATATTTAAAAGTTTAAGATACGAGTTCTTTTTTTTATTTTGATTTATTTTTGTCTGGAGCAGCTTTCATTCAAATTATTGATTAACTAATTAGTATTAGAATAAAACTTGAGTCCACAACCAAGAAAGAAAGCAAATTACCAATTGACAATTACGTCTTTTTTGTCAATGCGCTGGAAAAAAATTGGCTGATGGTTGTTCAAAAGTTAATATTTAATTCCTTAATAATTTTCAAAGAAAGCATAAATAAATTTTGATAAGATTAGTTTATTAAATAAAGCATTTGAGAATTCAAATTTTCAGTTGTTCTGGTAAATGTAAAAAAATCAAAATCATTTGCTTTGTGCGTTAATACTTTTAAACTGTTTTATGCTTTTTTTTCACAATTTTTTGAAAATGCACATAACTCTTTAGCGCTAAAGAACAAAAACAAATTTTGTTTCTAAACAAGCTGCATAAAGATAAGAAACACCAGACTCGAGTTTCGCTCTCATTAGAGCTCATCAGCGATGCTTATCTCACCGCGAATCGAACCTGTGACCTGTAGTTTTCCACGCAGGTTACTATACCACTAGACTACAGATCCCGGACGACAGATGGACTCAAAGCAGCTGTTATAACTTATTCCCGGATTTACTGAACAAGGAATACATAGAATCCACTATGT
The DNA here is from genome assembly GCA_963680785.1 of Diplosoma virens. NCBI lineage: Eukaryota > Metazoa > Chordata > Ascidiacea > Aplousobranchia > Didemnidae > Diplosoma > Diplosoma virens. The sequence continues at coordinate 46,547,582 of OY796880.1, forward strand.
TGTAATTCCAAGGCCGTACCTCATGACCGGGACTTACCCGACAAACGACAAGGAATAAGTTATAAGAGCTGCTTTGAGTCCATCTGTCGTCCTGGATCTGTAGTCTAGTGGTATAGTAACCTGCGTGGAAAACTACAGGTCCCAGGTTCGATTCGCGGTGAGATAAGCATCACTGATGAGCTCTTAGAGAGCAAAACTCGAGTCTGGTGTTTCTCATCTTTATGCAGCTTGTTTAAAAATTAATTCCAAATCCTCTTAATTCTTCAAATATAAATTTTGTTTCATTTGCCCAAAATAAAATTTATATAATTATATCCGGACAATTGTTCAAAAACAGTTGTTTGAATTGATAATTCTTTGAACGGACAATTATTCAAAAACAAGAACAAATATTTTTGAAACACTTGTCAATTTGAACCAATATTTTCCAGCAATTGTCCGTAAAGGTTTCTGTCCTATAAAATGGTTTTTGTAACATTTTTTACGTAATTTGATACTATAACTTCTCATAATAGAAAATAAATTTTGGCAATTTTGATAATAATCATATGTTCACAAATTTTTCATTTTATATGATGTACTTTATAGTTTTGTCAACGGTGCATTCTTAATTGGATTAAGTTCTTGTGGAATTATTTGCCTTCCAAGTAAAACAATCCAAGATTGCTGTTGAGGAATGAAAGAAAGCGTAGAAGAATTTTTGTGTTTAATTTAAAATGGTCGTGATTAATTTCTGTTGTGTGTTTGGTTGAAGTTTGATACATATCATGTGCGAATGAAAGATTTTTATTGCACAAATTATATCGATTTGAATATGATCAATTTTTTATATTAGATTTTGCTAAAAATGTTTTTGGAAACAACTGGCTGCAACCGTAAGCTGAAATAGATTCATAGCAGCCTATTCTCAGTGCTATGTTTTTGTTGGATTTAAAATGTACCAAATTTTTCAAAAATGTAAGTTTCTTAGCAGAAACTACCGCTACCTAATTCTTAAACAATTTCTAAAAATAGTTTTATATAATCAAAGCAATTCATTCTTGTCACATTTCATTCATAATAATTTTAATCATAGCAATGTAATTTATTCCTGTTAATCGTAAATCAAAGTTTTATTATGAAATGATGATCGCCTCGCCGTGATGCGCTCCTCTGGTATTGTGCGATGTAATGCCTACGACTCGCTCGATGTATTTTTTGTCCTTTTTTCCTTTTGTCCGACAGTAATGACGTAATATGTTTTTGTCCAAGCGCCACTATAGCTCGCTAATGGTGTAATGTTCGCGTATATACCATTTGATTGGAGCAAAAGCGTTCTCCCTGGAGAGTTGGAGAATGATCTATCTTATTCAAGTAACTTGGACGGCGCTTGGCGTTTGTTTATATGTATGTGCGCTCGCTCGATTGAAAAAGAGAAGACGAGAGAGACGACGAAGAAGACGGAGAGAGACAAATAGAGCGAAAAGTGTTGGTCGAAGCAGAATCGCTTAGAGAGTAAAAGTAATTTCGTTTGGGCGCAGAGTTGGGCAGGGGTCGCGTTAAATTTTGTTTCGGTTGACGAGTGTTGAATTTATTTTGCGGCAGTTTTTTGAAGTTGTGTTCTACGGAGGTAGAATCATTGTGTTGATCGAATTAAGTTGTGGCTCTGATTTCACTTTGCAGTCTGGCAAAGCGTGGAAGAGAATTTTCGTCGGTCGTAAATTTTGTAATACATTCGTTCTTATTAGAGACAGTGGTCTCTGTTTGTTTGTGAAGAAGAGTCTTCAACAAACCAATCTGAGCTTTCGTTTAAACCAACTGTATAAAAGCTTCAGACTCATAACAGACTACTTCTTGAGCCGGAATAAATAAAACTTAGACGCAGCTTTGTTTCAGCGCAGGTATTCGGGTTACCTAGTTGAACTGGTCCTTTAGGATTTGAAAATTAAGCTGGTGAAAGAGCTTTCCACATCTTTGAAATCGAAAAAAAAAAAAAAGCCAGGAGGGCTACTTTTGCTCGATCAGGGGCGTTCAAACGGCGATTTTGTGTCTAATTTTCAACCTTCATATATCAAAAATTATTTAATTTAGAAACTTGAACTTTAGTGTAAGACATTTTCTCATCTAAACCTAAAAACATGCCAAATTTCAGCAAAATCGGAGATGGTCGGCAAAAGAGAGATGTGAGTTGACATGAAATGTTCCAAATAATAAATTTTTAACTGTCCAAAGTTTTTAGCAAGAAGTAAAAAAACCTTCTGTGAAGGTAAAGACCACTTTATTTTAAAGCTGGTTTTGCAATCTTGTACAATAATGCATCTTTCATATTTTTAATAACGTTCGTGCAAGAGTATATAAATAAAATTTTTAGTAATAGATGTAACTTATGTTTCCCACCAATTTCTTATATATGTTTGTTGTAACTGTGCTACGTCTTTGTGTTTATGTGTTGTTTTTGCATTTTTTAATGGGTATTATTTTATCAATTTTTTGCTTTTGCGTGACGAAGAAAATTACGCCGATGCCCAAACGTCAGCATCATCATCAACATTGGATTGGAAATATTTTCCTCATTTTGGATTAAATTGGATGGGAAATATTTGGATTGAAAATATTTTTTCCCAAATACGAAAAACAAACAAAGTCAACTGTCAACTATTGTTTTAGATCAGTGTTGGCAAGAATAATTTTCTCTTCAAAAAAGATGCTACTTTCTTTTCAAAAGGATATTTTACATGCTCATAAGCAAAAGAATATTGCATATACGTAAATACTTGTGCCACTGCAATAATATGAATGTAGGTAGAACGTCCCAGCGACTAGACAAATGAATTCAACAACACGTTTCAAAATTCATTAGAAATCAAGTTAAACTTCAAAATAATTTTCTTAGATAGCGATATAAATCTACTCAAAATGCATTCAAAATCTACTGAAAATGCACCTTCTTAGATAGCGATATAAATCTACTCAAAATGCACCTATTCTACTCAAAATGCATTTGTTTGATAACAAAATTTGCGCAGAAAAATTCGATATTAGTTGGTTTTCGATTTAGCTGTGGGACAATTGTCTTTTCATCTGGCAACGCTTGAAGTTATCTTTATAGAATTTGTTAAACTGTCTCTTTGTCGCCAGAAAGAGTTTATCTATGGAATGAAGATTTCTCGCTTGCGGTGCAAGTGAACGCACAACCAATCGCCTTTCTTTTTCTTCAACCAATCAAAATCGCCATTATTTCCAATGTCTTGCAAGCATACATATAAACCACGGTTTTCATGTAATTTGTCATTTGCAAACAAATTCTTCAGACAAGAGTTAGCCAAAAGAATTCTCGGCGAAAACCATTCTTTTTAAAGACTACCAAAAACTGAAAGTGTTATGGTTCTGTCCATACCATTGGTTATTTTTAAAACTTTTTTAAACAAGTACACGTAAAAAATACGTCGGATTTTTTGGAATGAAAGAAATTGCCTGCTAGTCTGATTGCTTGCTAAACTTCCCAGTCAGACAGGCATTCTTCATATAAGATGATATAATGATAACCCCAGTCAATCAGTGTGTTGACAGGTAAAATCATCTAAATAAAGACAGGGGTATGGGAACACTGGAATGGCTTCTCATACGAATTGCGAGGTTGTTGGTTTGTAAACATTAAAAATCTTGCAATCGTCAATGTCCATACACAACCACTAAATTGCTGATTTATCCGAGGAATGATCTACAAGGGTCTTGTTAAGTTTCTCGTGAACAAACTTAGCAAAACCATGCTTCCTGTTTGAGACCCACTCAGCCAAATGTAAAGTCTGGTATTACTATCTGGTCTGCATTTGTGCAACGGGTCTTTTGTAGGAGAATGCCAAAAGCCTTATATATGGTGTCCGATTGGCTGACAACACAGATTTTATTTGCACTTAGGCCTTCAACATTTAAATGTAGTATTCTGGGTACAAATGGCTTGCATCTAGCATTTGTAAATTTATCGAGTCTCTTTTGCTTACAGAGCCCTGGGTTTACTCTTACCACCACAAAAGCACGCCAAATTTATCATCACTCGCCTGGTCATTTACCAGTTATCGGGATTCGCCACGTGGAGACTGATAACATGAGTCCCATTCGCGACGTGGAGATTCAAATATGACTCGCCACGTAGAGATGTTACATGATGATGCCAATAATTATTTTCTGTTGATATTACCTTATCATTTTAATAATTGACAGTCAATAGCAAACGTTTATAATTTTTATTTTTGTCTATTTAATTATTTTACCCATTTTATCTTTATATTTATCCTCTTGACTTGCACGAAAACGACAGAGGCTCTAATACAATAGGAAAGCACTTACCCCACCTGCTTTTGAAAATATCAAGATATTGTTGTCCCCTTGAAATTAAATAGAGATATGATTTTAATTTAGATTTAATCAATCTTTTAAGTTTTTGTAATATAAATATGCAAAAAATAAAGCTACAAGTTGATTTAAGCTCCATTTGAAAAATGAGAAAAAAGTTGACAATTCCCACCGATAAACAAGCGGTTTTTCTGCAGACGAATTAGCAGATAATAAAGCCTACTACCTGTAAAAACACATTTGTTGTAAATAATGACAAAGATAATTTTACTTCAAGTTTTATTATTAAACGACCACACTTTTGGTCGCATAATGTGGAAAGCAATTAGTTTTGTGTCATGCAAAATTCACGATTGCCGGTATTGACGTGGGTTTGTTGATTAAACATAGGTCAATTTGAAAAACGTTTAAAGATAATTGCTTTGCTGGTGCATTATAAATAACGAGTGCCTTATAATGAAAACAAAACGCACAATATTTGGAAAGTATAATGAAGACAAAGTTTACAATATTTGGGGGTGAAAAAAAACATTTATTTAAAGTTCTAATCTGCATTGCCACATCAATATTACATTAAAATTGTATTAATTTAAATAGTAATTTATTGATTGAATAATTTTTACTTGATTTTATTTCAGTCAAAACATAAACTTTGGTTGAACAATGCTGTTTTAAAATTATATTGGTAATGTTGCAAAATCTATTGAGAGTTTTAAAACCGTTATTAAACCAAATGATTGACAAATAAAATTAAAAATGTTTTTGAAAAAACACCCTTAGCATATTCTAAATTAGTTGCATAATTAAACATGCAGAAAAGTTTAAATCAATTTTTTTCAATGTTTGCAAAGAAAGCTGGAATCACCTGAAAAAATTTTTTATGTAATTCTAAAATCCACAAAAATTGATTTAAAACAGGGGTTTGACGTGAATAAAATGAATTTGGAAACGCTTAAATGATCGTAGAAAAAAAATATGCTTAACTTTGAGAGCATCAACATACTTAAAAATGAAGCAATTATGCTATACAATCTTTTTTTTTTGTTGCACTTGTGGTTTGGTACGAAGTAAAGTAAAATTTAAAACAAAACGATTTCCTCACTTTATTTAATTTGTATAAAATCTTAAAAAAATGGTCAATCCTCAAAATAAATATTAAAAAGTTTGTTTATTACCAAAAGTTTCAAAGGAAGAACAAAAAAAAAATAATTATTTTCTTGTGGGAGGCACATTGATCCAGGTTTGCAAGTCAGAATCATACTTCTTCTTCTCCTTTCGGCCTTTCCCTTTAGTCAGGGGTGGCCACAGCGTATCATCATTCTCCACATCTTTCTGTCTTCAATGTCCGTCTCCTTTGCACCAACTTCCTCCATATCTTCTTTTACTATATCTAAAAAGCTTCTCTTTGGTCTCCCTCTTTTCCTGTTTCCTGGTAACTCCATTTCCATCATCTTTCTTCCTACATACTCTTGGTCTCTCCTCATGACATGTCCATACCACCTCAGCCTGCCCTTCCTCATCTTCATTCCTAACCGTTCTACATTAACAGTACTCCTGATGTGCTCGTTTCTAATCTTGTCTTTTCTCGTCACTCTCATAGCAAACCTTAGCATTTTCATCTCTGCGACTTCCATTTCTTCTACTTGTTTTTTTGTGACTGCTACGGTCTCAAGTCCATACACCATTGCTAGTCTTACCATTGAACTGTACACTTTTCCTTTTACTCTAGCTGGTAACCTCTTGTCGCAGATTACTTCTGATACTCTTTTCCATCCGTTCCATCCTGCCTGTACTCTCTTCTTTGCCTCTCTCTCACAACCACCACTTTCTTGCACCGTTGATCCCAAATACTTAAATTCCCTTACTCTTGGCACTTTCATATCCTCCATCTTTACTGTTTCGTCGTCATTTCCTCCATTTATGCACAGATATTTGGTCTTTGACCTACTGACTTTCATCCCTCTTCTTTCCAATGCATACTTCCAGGATTCTAATCTCTGCTCCACTTCTTCCCTGATCTCTTCGAAAATCACAATATCATCAGCAAACAGCATCGTCCACGGTGGTTCTCTCCTTACTTCATCTGCTAGCCTGTCCATTATCACTGCAAAAAGAAATCACTTAACGCTGATACCTGGTGCAGTCCAACCTTAACGTTGAAACTTTCTGTAGTTCCTACTGCACACCTCACCACTGTTTCGCTTCCCTCATACATATCCTGTACTAGTCGCACATACTTTTCCACTATTCCCGATTTTCTCATGCAATACCACAGCTCTTCTCGTGGAACCCTGTCGTTAGCTTTCTCTAGGTCCACGAATACACAATGTAGCTCTCTTTGACCTTCCCTGTACTTTTCCATCAACATTCTTAGAGCAAACATGGCATCAATGGTTCCCTTTCCTGGCATAAATCCATATTGCTGTTTGCTGATCTCCACTCTATCCCTTAACCTGGTTTCAATAATTCTTTCCCATACTTTCATTGTGTGGCTCATTAGCTTTATTCCTCTGTAGCACTGTGCGACCCCTTTGTTTTTATAGATTAAGATAAGCACATTCCTTCTCCATTCTTCTGGCATCCGTTCACCCATTAATAGTCTGTTGAACAGTCTGGTCAAAAACGTTATCCCCATCTCTCCCATGAACATCCAAAGTTTTACTGGTAACTCATCTGGTCCAACCGCTTTACCTTTTTTCATCCTTTTTAGTGCGTTTTTTACTTCTTCTCTACTGACGCAATTTACCTCTTCATTAACCACTTCTGGTTTCTCTGTCCTAGGTTCTCTGTTATTTTCCTCGTTCATCAGTTTCTCAATGTACTCTTTCCATCTTTTTAACACTGCCTCTGAATTTACCATAACATTACCGTTTTCATCCTTTATAACCGTCACGTGCTTTACATCTTTCCCGGCTCTGTTTCTCTGCCCAGCCAATGCAATACAAATGCAAGTTAGAATCATACAATAAAAGTTATTTTTAAATTAGCTAATAAGAAAATATGAGAAGTTATATTTGAAAATACATTTATCAAATGTTCTGAAAAGAGCTTGAAAATTTGTTGTAAAAAAGTTTAGAACACCGCCTCTTCTTGAATACGGTCCTGGTCAGAAACTAAATAGGTTTAAACAAAACCACCTTTTTTTGGTTGTTAAGATGAAATATTTCAATGAATAAATGTTAACTGAAAGCGATTAATTTGCATTAAAACTATATTTTGTCATCTTAAAACTTTCATTGCATGTCATGAGTGAGTCCTAAGATTTTACCAATGATTGTGTTTTTCTAAAGTAATTGTATATTTAGTCCTAAACACGAATCTAGTTTCAGGTTAATAGCGCTCAAAATTTTTTTCAATTGTCAAATGAAGTTTCAAAGTTTAAATATCGCCAAAATGTATCTGATTTTGAACTAACAAGTACGTCGTCATAGTTTTAAATAAACTAGGACGTTATCACAACGTTATTTCAAGCCTTTACAAATAATCCAAAAAAGTTCACAAAATAAACTACAGTACAAGTAAAAAAATACTTAATTTTTAATAAAATTACGCCAACCTCGAGTTGTAAATGATTTAATTAGAAATAAACTTTTACTGCTTATTTCATCTGGTTGTTACATGAAAAACGGTTTCTATTTAATATGTGAGTAAAGTGCACCCGGAATCAATGGCGATTTTCGATTAACAGCTAGGATGTTCGGACTTCATATAATCCTAACAATAGACGCTGGCCATTATTTTTTGTTTTTATTTTGAAAACGTCAAATTGCTACATATTCAAATTATTCAATTAGATAACAAAAACAAAAGTAAAAGAAAAGTTTGGTCAGGCGATTGTAATGGCTTTGAAAGTTTTTTTGAGTTGCTCGATAGATGGACGTAAATCTTAGTGCAGATACTAGAGGAGCTGACTTTAAACTTTGGAAAAGAAGTGATTGGAGACAAAACTGCAACAATACCACAATTAAATTAAAATATTGGGTGGGTTTTAATGTTAAAAGTTTATTTATTAACACAACAGTGAATTTACAAACTAACTCCCTATTGAGCAATTATTCACGGATTCATCTTGTCGAATTCAGGAATTATTTATCGTAAACTTCCAAACTGGACTATAGCAATATTTATTTTCAATGCAAACGTAAATTCTACAAACAACGTAATGGTATGGCAATGGAATCCACTTTGGCACCTGCCATGGCAGACATATTTTTTATCTGAGTGATGGATAAAGCTCAATCACAATTGAATTAATTGTTTTAGTGTTATTCGTTAAATTGATGATTTGTTTTTGTCATCATCATATGGACATAAATAAGATATTTGATGTTTTTTACCTTCGTTCATAGCAATATTGTCTTGAAGAAAGAATAAGAAAATAATTCTTTACGTTTCCTCGATCAATTTAATTTGACTGACAGAAAAAACATCAATTTTTCAATATACAGAAAACCTACTCACACTGGACTTTACATTCAGTAGAAGAGTTACCTACCCACACAATACAAGCAAAGCCTGATCAAAACTTTATTAAATCGGTCTTGCAATATTTGTAATATTTAATAAATACTTACGCACGAAGAAATCCAAAATACTTTTGAAAGTTTACTATGTAACAGTTATACAAAAATAAAAACATTATATGCTTTTCAATCAAAAGTAATGATAAAAATAATCCTATTGAACTGTCACACGCATCTGATCAATTACTGAAAATTGTTTGCTTAAAATAAATTGATGTTCGAAAGATCTCAAATCAAATTTTTAAAAACTTAATTTGTTTTTTCAAAAATTGCGCTCAACATACATCTACGTTTATTTTAAACAACTTTTAAATTGAAGAAATCATTATCATATAAGAAAACAACCTTATCTAGAGCTATTCAACGTGACATATCAAGTAAATCGCGATTGTGAAGCCTCATAATATTGTACAAAGCTGCAAAATTCTAATCACATAAAAAATCTTTATGGCAAAAATCCATCAATGTATATTGTCAATAATCAATTTCATTGTGTTATTTAAAACCTAGTGCTTATTTTATTTTAACAATAATTTTACAACTAAAGTTTAAAATTGCTGTTTTATTTGATGTTTTACAGTAAATCACGTTTTTTTACACTCCCATATTTTTGTTTTATTATTTCAAATTTTCAAGTCACATTATTTTGTATACGCTTATATTGCTGTTCTATTATTTCAGATTTATAAAACACATTAATATCTATATGCAAAAATTTACTTTGTTTATATACGTATATTTTGGCAAAACTTTACTTAATTGCATAATAAATTATCCAAATTTAGCTATTCATATTTCGAATATAAGTTTTTGTGTTAAAGATGGGTTTCAAAATACTGTTTAAAATACAAAATGTACGTAAGTAAAATTGATGAATTGATTGCTTGCAATTTTTTAAAACTTGACATGAATGAAACGCAATTTTTTGCTTTGTGGTAAGATAAAATTTTATACAGCATTTTAGTCTCATATACATGTTTTGAAAAACAGTATTCATTTAGTCTCAGACCTCGCTTCCTGTGTCACATTACGAGATAAGTTTTTTTTGATAGCATGATTAATAAAACTTGTAGAATCTGCTTTTATATACTAAATAAACTTAAAAATGTTACGTTTATTTCTAAAAGTTTAAGATAAATTTTTGATGGAAAAATGCTTTATACTATTGCATCTTGATTAATAAAATTATATTTATGCAAATATTCTATTGTATCTTGTTTGCAAACTAGAAAGAGTACTTAATGCATGCATCGGATTTATTTGTAACAATCCTAAGAATATGCACTTACTCATGTACTATAGACAGTATCACATACACCAATCCAGTATCATGTAAAGTATAAATTGTGTTTAAAAATTTACTTTTAAAATAGTAATAACTTAGCACCTCAGTACCTCACAGATACTACCCACTTGTATCTATTCCTGCAAGAAAATCTTGGAATAAAAATAGAGCGTTTTATCTTAAACTCCAAATGTTATGTTTAAAATACTATATCTCATAAAATAAGTGTTTCTTGGAATGCGGTACCATAGTAATTACATGGTGAAACCTGTCTTACAAAGTTTAAAAAAGGTTTTGAGACCAATTTATTTTAAAGGTTGCCATCTGCTACAATAGTGTCTCTATCATCTATTCTATTATTAATTCTTCCATATAAAAGTGTATAAATACTACGTTTAGTAATAGATGTAAATTGTTTTCCCACCAACAGCTTTTTTATGATTGTTGTAACTGTGTAATGTATTTGTGTTTATGTGGTGTTTTTGCATTTTTAGTTGAATATCATTTGAAAATAAACTTTCTTAGACCATATAAAATTGTCTTGTATGAATTTGCCGAGAGCGGTGTACAAAAATGTTACAATTATTATTGTTGTGATCAAATTTATGTTTGATGATGAAATGTTGGAATGAGTTAAAATCTTGAAATTTCTTCTGGTAAGCAATGTCTCACAGCATATTGGTTTTGTTTTTTATTTTAAAATTATTAAACAATCCAATTTTTATGCTCCAACATTTTAACATGAACATAATATCATCAATTTTTTTAAATATCTCATTCATATTTATTAATAAATAAATAGATAATGCTATGAGTTCATTGTAGAACGTTTTTTGACAATTTTACCTCTAACTTGGATTTATTATTAGTATGAAAGTTGCCTCAATTATTTTTATTATTTACTCAGAAATACATTAAAATATTTTGTTAAAATTAAATAATTATACTGTATCGTGTGGAACAATAAAAATCTGAAAACAAAGAAATTTACTTGCTTCACTTTCACCCTTTGTGGTATCTATAATCTACAAACAGTTCTCAGCAAAAAACCAACGTCAAATTTGGATGCAAATTAAATACGTATGTTGCAAAAGGATGCAAATTAAAAAAACAATTATTTCTTTTTTAAAAATTAATTATTTCAGCAAAAAAGCAAGTATTAGATATACAAATTCCAACTTTTGTAATATTATTCTAGCAATCACCGAATAATTCCTGTAAAAAGTTTGTTTAATTTAATTAAAAATATCTAGTAACTTGCCAGACCTTATTTACAAACTCATGAAACTTGGATGTGACTACTTGTTCAAGTCGACAATTTTAACAACTTCACCGAATTCACTGTTTTTGACTCCAAATTTATATATTTAAAACTTTTTTATTAAAAAAACAGTTAATATTACAAACAAGCAATTATTAATAAAAATAAACAAAACTGAAAATCCCATTTGGATATAAAAATTAATTAGATAATTGCTTAGTAGATAAATTGTAATAAAAATAAGCCTTATGAATTTTTAGAAATAAACACAAAAGATAAAAACAATATACATTAAAAAACACAAATTTTAAAACAGTTTTAATAGATAATAAAAAAATCAGCACAATAAAAAATATTATAATTAATAACTTAAAACATAGAAAATGTTACGTACAATAATTAGACATTAAAATGTTTTTTAACAACAATTAAAAAAGTTTTTGAAGAGTCATTTAACTTCAGCATTAAGCTTGGGACAGCATCATTGAACGATTTTATTGAAAATCACGGAATCATTATTAAAATTTTAAGCAATCAAAATATTTGATAATTTAATCAAAATAATTTGTTGTTGCTAATGAACTGACTAAAATTATAAAATGTATATCGTAATTGGAAGTATTTTTGTTGAAAGTTGAACTACTTTCTATTTAAAGTACATATTGTTGAATGTAGTGTTGAAGCCGATCCTGGAAATCGCGGTTGAACAAGGCGCAGATTTCATTGATTCCTGCTCGAGTTGGTTGAGAATAAGTTTTGTTACTAAAAGCTGCTTGGAAAGATTCAAATTGCGTCGAATTTGCTATATTGTTCTATAAGAAAACTTTTTATGAGGTTGGGTGTTCTAGAGAGCATATACTCAGTCTAATAAAACCCATAGAAACTGTGATCAATATGATTTCAGTTTAATTCGTGTTGTTATTAAATATTTAATTGTGTTCTTTGAAAACGGCATTTTACGATACTCTCCTTTTCTCGGTAGTCTTACTGAAAAGCTTAAAATGTCAATCATATCATCCATTTAAAAAATATCAACTAAACAACAATATTTTGGCAGTGCAAAAGCAGTTCAAAATAATTGCTTGACGGCTGCTCTCAGTTTAGTGCCTCATTTGTTTTCAGCAAAGTTAGGAGGATAAATATCAGATACACTAAAGGTAATAAGAATATAAAGGTATTATTTTATGTACTCTCGAAATAAAACATTTGTTGGTAATTTTGTAAATTAAAGCTTTTACATTTTATACATACGGCATGAAACTATTAACTATTAACATGAATCGGCATTAACTGGTACAAGTTAACAATTACAATTGTTTATTAAGTAAAGTATATTTTACTATGAATTTACCTTAATAAGTTGCTTGATGAGCTTTACTATTCGTATCCTCATTTCATTCTTGATTCGTTTACTCATAGAAGAATACTAAATTACAAAAATAAGATAAACTTTACTTTTTGACAAAAACTGACACAAATTTCATAAAAAAAATGTAGAATTAGTTGAAAAATTGTCATTTATTACAAACAATTATTTTTTTCATACAAAACCTATATTTACGATAACTATCGTAAAAAAATTATCTGTATTCATTTGCAAATACACAAACTTGTATTTATTGATTTTTACCTGACTTTTTGATTGATCATTTCCGCAACGAAACTACAAATAAAATATAAAAATTAGAACAAGTCAGCTATGGTCTAAGATTTTAGTATGATTATTAAAAGATTTTGCAATAAAGAAAAATAAAAGCTTAGTTGAAACACCAGCAATAGTAATACAAACTACTGTACTGTAGAATACTGTAGAACATTCTTGATAAGCACAAGTGATCAAGTCTAGGCTTTGCTTCAATACAAGCCGGATAATTGTTTTGAGATCAAGACCAAGATGGAAACAGAGACCAGAAAAATTTGAGAGCTAAGGTTTGAGACCAAAAACTAGACTGCCTTAATTTATATTAATTTTTTTGCTTGTTAGAAATAAAAGGTGTTGTGTTAAATAAAAAAAAAATTTGTAATATGTTTGAAGAAAGTTATGCTCGGCGTGTTTGCATTATTAAACCACCAGGGCCGAAAATTTAGCAAATTTAAAGGAAACAAAGCCAAATTGTACAAGGTATTGTTAATGAGTTGAAAGGGGCAGATTATTTATTGCATCATTCTTTTCGAAAGTCCAAAATGTTTGAAGGCACGATCATGGTCAAAACTCTTTTTATATTACGATATTCTATTACACACGCGCTTTAAGTCGTTTCTCTGTTAATAATTTTCCGGCAATTTTCTTCTTAAAAAAATATTATTACTATCAGAGTCTCATTCTGACTTTACTTTGGGAGGTTTTACTGTAAAACTTGTAATTTAGGTACTTTTATCTTCAACTTAACTTTAAATAAGTTTTTTTTGTATCACAATTAATCTGCTTGAAATGTAGATTATATTGCTTCTGACATCATATATTCTAATCAAGATCAAAAACAAGTATTTTAATTTTTTTTAACGCTTAAAGATTACTATAAGTTAATTAAAATTAATCCATGTCCGTTGTCTCGGCCTACTGCTGCATCGAAATAAAAACAACACGATCTATCTTGCTGCTGTATCTCTACGAGTATCACTTTTGTTTTTTTATTTTTATGAATAATTAACGGAAAAATCAAGCACAAAAATGTTTATGTCAGTTGGATTACTTAATTTTTTCACTATTGGATTAATTGGTGTAAACGTGCGAGTTGTTAAAGGCTCGGGCACAAACTTACAATGCATTATTTCTGCATTGTTGCCGAAAAAACTTTTAAAGTAAACTTTTTCCGTATTGAATTGGCTTGTAACAGATCAAAACATGAATCATTGCAGAGTCTAATGAGAAAACTTAAAAAAATCTGAACTTTTAGCATCTTTAGCACTTGCAAGTTAAAGTGAAATTGATCAATTAAGTGTGGTTTAAAATGCAATTGCAAAAGTTATATTACTACATCATATCGCTAAAATATCCTAATAATATCAATTTGAAACTACAAGACTTGAAAGGTCTCGGTCTCCAGATGTTTATCATTGATAATAATGAAAGGAAAAACAAGCAATATCTGTATTTCAAGGGTTTTTATTATACATATGTATGTTAAACCAAAGTTTTTCTAGTTGTTTCTCTATAGGTGATGTTTTTTACTTTTAATGCTTTTTTATGAATTTAATAATTGCGCTAGAAAATTCCGAAAAAACTCTTACCTGCGGCTCATAAGTCCGATTTTCCATGCGTTTGAGCCAGTTTCTGAGTCTGTTCATTTCAAGAAAAAAAATATTAACAGAATGATTCGTAGCCCAAGCGTTCATCGTAGCGTTCATCGTAGCGTTCAACCAAATTTTACTTTCAACAATTTTGTCTGATGTTCTTTGTTCAACCGAAAGACTAACAGCAGATGTCTAGAAAATAAAATTTTTATTATAATAAATCATCAATCGTGTTTTTATCAGAATTGTTATAAGATTATTATTTTAAAAATTTTAACATTTTTTTTTTGTACACTACTTATTATATTTTCAAAAAATCTACAAACGTTGAATGAAATTAAAGTAAATAGTTTTATTTTATGTCACAACAAATTTATCTTACTTTTGATTTTGGACTAATATCTTTGAATATGTGCCCCAAAGAACAATAACCTGAAATTGGTTGTGATAATATTAAAGATGAGGACATAAACATTATGATGAAACTGAGCAACCTAAACATTTTTTCCAGTTTTTTGTATAAATTATGAGCTGAACTAAAGTTTTAATTTATGAGTAGGTTTAAATCTGCTTGCTTTTATATATATTAAACAGAAAAAAAGTAAGGAGAATCGTGTTTCGAACGATCGATCGGTTCCAAAAAATAAAACTGAATCAGAAAAGTTGCAGTTGCTATCGAAACTAATGGATTTATAGAATTTCAAAATGTAAGTAAAATAAAAAAAGAAATTTCCATTTTCAAGCAATGCTTCAACCTATTTGCTTTGGGTAATTACAAGTTTATTTACGTTTGGTTCTTTTAGTTTTTTTTTGGAAACTTTGGATTTTGAAAATATGAATATTTTGTATTGTCACTTGAAGGATGTTGATGAGCAATACAGACCTTCAAAATTTTTTCTCAAGAAAATGTAATATTGATTCCTCTCAATGTTACCACTATTTCGTTTTTCAAATTAAACATTACTCCCACTTTTTTTTAAACTGATCAGACAACAAGCACGATTTTTCTAAGAAAAAGTAAAAACCAAACAACATTTTGTGACAATTTTTCAAAACAAATTAAGTTACAGCATCACATTCTATCATAAGTCATAACGTTGTACAAAGGTTTTAAAAAAGTATAAATACTGGTATACTCAAGAATAAAAAAGTTTTACTAAATAAAAAACGAATCTGCTTTTAAGCAAAGTTCTATTAAGTATTTTTTATCAAAAAAGTAATAATATACAAGATTAAAGAAATAGCTAACTAAATGAGATTCTACGGCCGAATAATTTTCTAAAATATTTTTATGTAATCAAAGGCGCTTTTAATGGTAATAAGTCAATTCCTTGAAAAACAAAAAGACACACAAATCAATACAAATCCAACAAATTTTCAGTTACATTCGTGAGTTTTTATATTCAAGCCAATTTTAAAATTGTTTTTTTTAGTCTTTTCTTGATTTAAAAAATGTTTTACATTTCAACATTTCATGAAAAAAATAAGAATTTTAAAAGTGAAAGCTTTTTTTACTCTTTGAAGTAGTGTCTTTTTCTAAATTTGTATTACTGGTCGGCAAAATAACACAATATTGATTTGATGTTCTATGAAGTTTCAAAAGTTGGCAACAACCGCACTAGATAATAGACAACGTATTCAGTTCGACACCCTATTGTAATGATTCAGATTTTTATTTATCACGACAGTTTTTTTCTCGAAATTCTTAAACATTTTTGATCATTTGAAATAGAGTTAAATAAAAATTGTACAGCATTTTTAATGTCAATAAAGGTTATTCAAACCTTAACTCAAAGAATAAGAAATGCTTATAAAAACTTTCATTGTTATACAAAAGAAACTAGTGAAGACTAAAAAAAAGTCTTTGCCTTTTTTCTGTTTGACATTTCATGATCTCCGTAAAATGCTACAAGATTATGATTTGGGCAATCGTCGATCAAATTTGGGTAAAACTGTATTGATCTTGTAATACAAATCAACTGAAGTATCGAACTCGAATGTTATTTCAATTGTTCAAAGTAATCAACCGCAATAAAACAACTGATTGTTCAAAGTAATCATCGCCGCAATAAACAACTAAAGTAATAAAATAGTTTGCAATCGCAAAATGTTTCAGTTTGCGCTTCAAAGCACGTGTTGTGTTAAACCTATGCAATCTTATTTCTTTATACTAATGTTTTGTTTTGTTTTGTTTAGAATGGTTTCTTTTCAATTCAATAAAGCTTTAGTTTGGTTTTTTAATAAAATAAATCTTATAACAATCTCCAAAATATTTTCGGGGTGGTACGGCTATGAGTGTGGATTGGTAACAGAACGTTGATTAAAGTTGATATTTGGTTTTAGCTAGTGTGCTCAAGTTATTAGGCATTTCTTTATTATTATCGCAAGCATTGCGATTGCTATAAATTATTGTTTTTCAAACAACCCAATATAATCAAAATTTCATCTGGACTTTTTTTAAATATTACAAAGTAGCTACTTTTACCCAATTCTTAAACAACTTCAAAAATAGAACTTTCATATTAGCAAAGCAATTCATTTCTAATATTAAAAGAGACTCAAAACAAAGATTTCTAGTTAAACAAATCAATTATCAATACGTCTACCATTGCTTAATGTGTAAATGAAATGTATCTTTGCTTAATGTGCAAGATGAATAAGGAAAAATTTTCCATGTTTTTGGAATATTTAGAAATCTCATGATTCTCTACTTTGTCACTTTGTTTTTTTGATAGATGAAATCAAATTAAAGACATCCCCAATAATAAACTCTAGTGTGTATTTTTGTGTGAAAACTAATATAAGTCCTGTTTAATTTTTGGGGAAACACCGTAAAAGCTTAGGCAGGCTTGACATAAATAATGGTTACGTGGAATCTTTACTGTTCCAAAAACGCTTAACTTTTTCGAAAGCAAAACGATCAAGATAATGATTTAATCTAGAGATTTAGTTTTTACAAAGCAAAAAGCAGAACTTTCCACTAAAATGAAATTTACTAAATTGTAAATAGACAGTTTTTAAATTAAAGAAAGAAAAATAAACTTCAGAATTTTTTTTGTATTTAGAGCTTTTACCGGTTTATTTTATTATTATATAGTAGTAATTATTTGTTTGTTGTATGTTGAAATGACTTGATATCATGATTTACAATCTTCCATTTGATTTAAATTGATATTACAACTTTCAAACGAAACTAGTTAACCCAGCTAATTTTTAGTAAGTGCTAAAACTGATTGTTTAATTAATAATAGTATATGGGTTGTGTTTCTTGCGTGTTTACATTCTTTTTAAGTTGTCAACAACGTGTGAACAAAAGCGAGTCGGGAGGATAAATACAGAGATAAAATAAATAAAAACAAAAACAAGAGATAGTTAACCATCCATACATGCTAGTTCGTTAAATTTCAGATTTCGATTGAACCACTGTTGCTACAAAATTTTAAGTATGACACTTGGAAACATAAAAAAAGTTTGGACTTACAAAAATTTTGAAAGCAATATTTTGTCTGATTGAAGCAGTTTTATTTTTAACGTTTTCAGTCATTTAACGCACTACTTATGTATTCTCAAAATTATGTGTCAAAATGAACCTAATTTATTTATTTAATTAATTGAAAGTTTATTTTCTTTGAATGAAGTGTCAAATACGCGTACAACAATAAACAACAAGTGGCCCATAATCTCACGCAATCAACGCTGCTGGGCGTACGATGTTTAAAAAAGTTTATTCAAAGTTTATCCGTATTAAGGCGCGTTTACAGCCGTTTACAGTACTTTTGTGCTTGAGCGTAGTTTAGTTTAGTTAAGTTAAGTTATGCAAAAGAACCGTTTACAGTACAAATTTTTGCAAGCGTAGTTGAGTGAACTTTGGTAAAATCAAAGGATTGTCCATGGCTTGGTCGTAGATTGCTCTATGTATAAATAAATGTTATTTTGGTTATTACAATAACGCTTCACAAACAATTATGATTTTATAAGTTTTAAATACAGAGTTTTGCATGAAATAAAAACGTGTCGTAAAAATTTAATTAAAACTTGAATAATTAAGGCTACTAAAAAAGTAATAAAATGCTATTATTGTGGAATGTAGTAAGATGTTACTTCATTATCGTATAGGCCTACATGATTATATTAAGAGATTAAGAATAATTTTTTCCCTGCTCTGCCGTGGGAAAATGCATGCAGCTAAAAAGACTGATAGCTTGGTTGTAGGCTATCCCTGATCCAATTTCTCAACCTCTCCCTGATAGCAATATTTACTTAACTTTTATTTACTTGATAAAATTTGATAGAAGGCTATTTATTTTTTTTAATTTTTCTGTTGGCCTACATACTTTCTGCATTCCAATATTTAATATTTTTTGATAAATTATGTGACATCTGTTCTTTGCTCCACTTTTTGAGGTTTAGTAAACCCGCATCAGATAAAAATTTATTTTTAGAATTCTATTTTAAAACTCTTTTTACGTATTTTTTTTTTCGACAATTTAGTTGGTTGATCTAGCAAATTTAATTGGTTACCGTAATGAAATAACCTGGATGTATTTATGGCGAAATGCGATCGACACAGTCCCGGTACATAACCCACCTGTTTTACTCTGTTGTGTCTTTCGGAAAGACACATTACGCTGCTTGGCGGTCTTGGCAAGCATCTCTATATTTCCATCATATATCTAATTAAAACACGAACTAAATAAAAATTTTTAACCAAACACCAACATCTTAGCACCTCCAAAAAATAGGTCGGGGTAATCGCTTTACAATACCCCAAGTTTAACACCTCTAACGTTGTCCATCCGGTCAGGATGATGAAAAAAAGATGATGACATTAAGTGTCCAACTTTTACGCGACCATGAAGGTCAGTGATTGCTTATTACATTTAAGGCGAAACTGATTGAGAGTTTAGGCCTACCATTACACGATTACCATACTGTTCGTAACGTAGAGAAAAAAATTAGAAGCATCTTAAAAAAAACAAATTTTTTAATACCTGCATTGAATAAAATTACTCCTACAAAAAACATTACAGGGTTTCTTCTTCAGTGACTGCCAAAGATTTCAAACGCAAAAATAAGCAATAAATTTAATTTTTACTAGTTAATCAATAAGTAAACATCTTGGTAACAACAAAGCAGTAAAACTAAACTACTAAAAAATTTGCAATAAAAGCAAACGAAAACCTAGCTAATATTAAAAAATTAAGAAATTACAAAAGTTAATAAATAAAGGCACAGCGTTCATACTACTTGCTAAAAACAACAATATGGTATGTAGGAGGGGCATTGTGCCATGCCCCCCGCCTTGGAGAAAACCAGAGACAGATTCAAAATGAAGACCTTTTTTACCAGCTAAGCATATTAGATTGTGTTGTACGGCTCCCAACCCTTTTCGAAAATCCTCGGTACGCCACTGTTTACAAATAGTCTAAAAAACCTTCTAACTTTGGTAATTAAACTTGTAATTGATCAATACAAGAAACTGCGATATTTCTTTTCCTATTTCTTCAAATTATCAATATAATTATTACAGTGCCATTGAATTAACAATAAAACATGAAATAGCACCCATTAATCACCCAGAGGCAAAAACAAGTTGCCACCTAATTTCAATCTACTAATTTAGCTCAATTTAACCCGAACTATCCCAATGACTACATTTGTAGTCATTTGTAGTCATTATTTCAAATGCATTTTCTAACTAAAAATAACTGTTTTTTTTTATTATTTTAGATTATGAATAGCTTTGAGATATATAAAAGTTGTAAAATATCTTTACAAACACTGTTTTAAGTTGTGCCATAGAATTGTACAGCCTATCAAAGTTTTTAGTTTTTTAGTTCTACCCTTGGGTAATATGGGCTAATAAAATAAATGATAGAACAGCAAGCATAAACTGATAAAAAACATTGCTAAATAAATAAAAGGAAGCATGAAATATTCAAGGAATGACGGTATATAAAATTTGAAAAAAAGATTAGGCAGAGTTGTTATTGGTAATAAAAAAAAACACAAAGAGCCAAAAAATACTGCAAAAATTTTCATCATGAAGTGTTTTGGGTAAGTCGTTTGGATTTTTAACAGCAAGGCATTTGACATGGATTGAAATGCTTTAGTGCACCAGTGTAGTAAAAATTAATCGTCTTGATCGTTCATCTTGCTTGCACAGAGCACGAGATTTGACGACTTCGAATGACGAAACTCGATGCTGGCGTAACAAAGAAAGCCATATCTGATCCGGGCAGTAACGCAGCCTGAGGTAATAAAAGGATAACTGTTTGTGTCTGATCAGAGGTGGATGCCCTTCCAAACGACGACGATGAAAACATCTTGGTTATCTTTTTTGAAGCCTGTTTAAACAATAAAAAATGAAAGGGCAAAAAAGTAAATAAACTTGTATTGCAATTTTTTCAGCAAAAATAAATGAACTCATGGCATGACACTCATAAAATCTGCTATCAAGAAGTAGTTTCTGAAGTAAATTAAAGTGCGTGATTTGCTAATATTAGAGAAATTTACAATATGTATCTGTCTTAAAAAAACTGCAGTGAAAAGTGGTCTGCTACTAAAAATTCTGCAAAGATCAGATCAAATTAAGTAAACAATTAGATTTTTTGCTTCTTAAACAAATATTATGAATGACGTAATTTCGTTAAGATGTTAAAATAGTGTTTCAATTTACACGATTAGAAGAAACGGCATGATATTTTCTCTTTTAACATAGGAACTAGGGAAATAAATATTACAAAACTAAGGGAAATATTACTAAAAAACATTTTTAGTAATTCTTTGTTATCTTTTCAGATTATCACTTTTAAGGTATAACAGCATGATGAAATGACCTCTATGTACATCACAGTAGCTAGTCAATATAATTTATTTTTTATCTCTATATTTATCCTCCTGACTCGCAGGAAAGCGATGGAGTCGCTAATACATAGGGTAGGCAATTATCCCGACCTGCTTCCACAGATGCCAAGATATTGCTATCTGCTTGTAATTTAATAGAGATATGACTATAATTTAGAACTGCTTGCCAAGACCACCAAGCAGGGAAATATCCCATAAAGTGTATTTCCCAACAACAGCATGGCACGAGTGGGTTTTGAACTGAGACCGTGTTGATCACAAGCCCAGCGCTTTAATCACTCGACCATGCTGCTGACAATGATGGTGAACAATGATTATATGATGGGCACACCACAATATACATGTGACATACAATAACAAACAGGACAAAACGATTTTAGTAGTAATGATCATAAAGATTAGGAATGATTATTGTGTAACAAAAAGTGTCAATATCAGCAGTAAATACAAACCAACTTAAATCTACAGTATTTTAAAAACAAAATAACTAAATATTTAAGCAAGTAGCATAAATAGAGTTTATAATTACTTCACCAAAAATAACCAATAGTATGAAAAAAATCTGCAAAACCTAGGATTATGTTACCTAATAAACATACTTCTGCTCCAACTATTTTAGGGAAAAATGTCCTTCATTATTCTATACTTGTCTTCTACAAATTTTCATTCTTTACATGTTTTCTCTAAAAAATAACAGTTAAAAATATAATTGACTAAAAACAATTTTCAATACTTCAAACAATAACAACATCAAAACATATAAAACTATACCAAAGTTAAAATGAAGTCACTGTTTATTGTTTTGTTTTTTTAGTGCATATTTTTGAAATAAAAATTTATTTTAGTAATATTTCTTTTTGTCATAAAAGCAATTAAATTTTTGTTATTTGATTAACAGAATCACTTAAAGTGCTAAGACTCAAAAATTTGGGCAGAAAGATGCAAGTTTAATGCATGGTCACCACAGTCATTTTAATGTGCCCCAGGAAAGTTATTTTACAAAAATATGTAAATGAATTAATTTTGCTTCCTTCTCTTAAAAAAAGCAATAACTAGATCAATGTTAAAACCAAAAAAGGAAATTAAAAGCATACAATAAAAGATCTGACAACTTACAATAGCTTCAGTTAAAAACTATTTCATTTTAAAGATCAAAATTTAGCTTAACAACTAGTAAACATTATACTTTATACATGAAACTTATATCAAAAGCAATTATATTTTAGCTACTTCTAAACCACCACATTATCTTTTAATTAAAAAAAAAAGTTTGAAATATTTAAGGGCATTTATTGATCATACTTATTATCATATCTATTTTTCTCCTGACTCACAGGAAAGCATCAAAGATGTTATATCAGGGGTGGGCAATAATTTTCAACCTTAGACCACATTGAAACTTTTGGAATGATTCATGGCCAAACATAAACTGAAAATGGCAAATCTTAATAATTATGGGTTATTATGAAATGTCATTCATCCCCAAAATGTAGTGATCTTTAAAAAAAGGTCTTCATTTTAAATCTTTGTTGTGATATTATGCAATAGATGACGTAGTGTTTTCTTAAACGCTCTAATCTTAATCAGCGCCTTCTGCTCAAACAATTATTGGACGCGCGCGTCTCCAGGCATAGTTTACTAGTTAAATATGCGCCTTTATTTTGGTTTAGCAGTCAGTTCAGAGTTATCAAGCTACTACAGCAAACTAACTAATAGCATTATATTTCAATACGGTTGTTTTTTGGCTAAGTACTTTTGTGAATATTTACTATTGTTTTTTTAATAAACCTGTGTATTCGTGCAAAGATACAACAGGCAAAAGTGGCGACGAGGATTCAAGGAACTCAACTGCGTCAAGAAAGAAAAAAGAAAATTTGTTGAATCTGCATTAAAGCTTGAATTGTCAAAATGAGTGAAATTTCTGAACTGATTTTGTTGTTAAATAAGCAACACCAAGAGCAAATGGAAGTTTTACGCGACGAGCATCGCGAGCAGAATAAGCAATACCAAGAGCAGAACAACCAACACCAAGAGCAAATGGCAGTTTTACGTGACGAGCATCGCGAGCAGAACAAGCAACACCAAGAGCAAATGACAATGCTTCAAGAGCAGCTGAAAACTTTACAAAGCAGCTTGAACAACCCGCGAGAAAATGTTCCAACACCGATGGCAAGTTTTCAACCATTCGATTCCACATCTGAGTTATGGACTGATTATTTGGCAAGGTTCCGAACATTCGTCACTGCTAACTCTATTCCCGACAACAAGCAAGCACAAATTTTTCTTACCAACCAATCTAACTCCGTTTACAAAATGCTTAGCAACTTAGCGGCTCAGCAACAACCTGTCAAAAGCATACATGAGCTAACGATGAATGATATTCAGACGTTTATGGCAGAGCAGTTTGATCCAAAACGGTTTGTTGTCAGAGAACGTTTCAAGTTCTGGTCTGACATGAAACGCAAACCTGGCGAAACTATTCCTGAACTGGCAAGCAGAATACGGCAAGATGCAGCTACATGTGATTTTCAATCCATTAAAGATCCTTTAGATGAAGCCTTGCGAACTAAATTTATCTGTTCAGTCGACAACGAAGCAGTTTTGAAGACACTCTTCAAGCTCAAGGACGATGAACTGAAGTTTAGCAACGCCATCAGAGTGGCTCAAGAAGTGGAAGAAGCAGCCAAGGTAGCAAAGGAAACCGTACACGGTCAACCTTCTACGTCGGTGCAGAAAGTTTATCACGCAAAGTCCAAAACTTCCAAAACGCAAGAAAAGAAAACCGCCTGCTTCAGGTGTGGAAATTCTGGACATTTTAGCAAAGCTTGTCCCCACATTAAAGCTATTTGCAGCTTCTGCAAGAAAACAGGTCATCTGCAATCTGTATGCATGTCTCGACTCAGAGATAACAGCAAGCTTGTGAAACAACAGATGAAATTGGTGCACAAAGTCCAATGTTCTGTTTCACCCATCTATCAAACTATTAGACTTAATGACCACAGAATTAAGTTTGAAATTGATAGCGGAGCCAGTGACACATTTTGCTGTGAAGCGACGTGGCAAACGCTGGGTAAACCCACTCTACAACCTGTATCAGTTCAATATCAAGTTGCTGAAGGTAGCCCGCTACCCGTCGTGGGACAATTCCAATCAACTGCAAGTATTGATGGAAAATCACCTGACGTGACCTTTCCTGTAATTGTCACTAAGGTGCCCAATCTAAATTTACTAGGTCGTCTGGCGATGATGAAGTTGAAACTCACCAACTTAACTGATCACTCAAATGACACAAGTTTTGATGGGGAGGAGATGGAAGATGATGTCGATAGCGTTTGTTTAGTTCGAACAATCAGTCGTCAAATCAATCCTGACAATCCATTGCTTGTGGTCAGAGAGACTGCCAAGGATCCAATTCTTTCTCAACTAATGCGATTTGTGAAGGAAGGATGGCCGCATGCATTTTCGGAAGAGCTTAAAGACTTCAAAAAGTTGGAAAATTCGTTGTCAACAGAGAATGGTTGCGTTTTTTACGGCTTACGGGTAATAATTCCTTCAACCCTACGTAATCATATTCTTAAATTATTACACCTTGGACATTTCGGCATGCAACGGATGAAACAACTTGCCAGGTCAACTGTCTATTGGCCAAGAATTGACTTTGACATTGAGGATTTATGTCGCAAATGCACTTCCTGTGGCCAATTTCAAAATAAGCCGGATAAACCTTCAATCCATCCGTGGATGATGCCAGAAAAACCATGGTCAAGACTCCACTTGGACCATGCGATCAACTTTCTGGGAAGAAACTGGTTAGTCCTTGTAGACGCTTATTCAAAATATCCTTGCATTCATCCAACAACCTCAACGTCTTCGAAAAGTACTACTGCTATACTTGAACAAGAATTTGCTCATTTCGGATATCCCCACACGTTGGTGACCGATAATGCCACAACATTCATGTCTCAACAGTTCCAAGCTTGGTGCAAACAACGAGGCATTGTACATCTCACCGGAGCACCTTATCATCCAGCAACAAACGGTGCTGCCGAGCGTTTGATACAATCGTTCAAACAGGCATTGAGAAAATCCTCGTTACCTCCAAAGGAAGCTTTGCAAGAATTTCTAATGCAGTATAGAAGAATTCCTTTTGCATCGGGACTGTCACCAAGCGAATTGTTGAATGGAAGAAGAATTCGCACCAAAATTGACACTTTGGTTCCATCCATTCCGCATCTCCTGCAGGGAAGACAGTCAAAACAAGCGAGCAAGCATTCAAATGCTGAAGACTCGGAAGTGGTTTCGAAAGTCGAACATCACTACTCACTAGGAGACCCTTGTTACGCACTGTACTTCGGCCCTAGAAGAGATCGTGACCCACGATGGGTGCCTGCGATAGTTACGAAAGTCCATGGTACACGAAGCGTCAATGTACGAGTCATTCCTCGAGGACCAACTTGGAGAAGACATCTTGATCAACTTCGACCTCGATACGGTTCGGATCAAGATGATGATCCCTGTGAAATCCCAACGAGCGTTTTGTCTACAGAAACACTTCCAGCCGGGACTGACCACGCATCTAGTTCTTCTTCGATGAACCAACGCAACAATCCGAGACTACCAACCGGAGACGAGTACGGGCGACACAATCTACGACGATCAGCGAGAACAAAGAGACCTCCAAAAAAATATTGTTGCTAATATATATATATTTTTTTGTCGTAGTTTATTTGGGTAGGTGTTGTGATATTATGCAATAGATGACGTAGTGTTTTCTTAAACGCTCTAATCTTAATCAGCGCCTTCTGCTCAAACAATTATTGGACGCGCGCGTCTCCAGGCATAGTTTACTAGTTAAATATGCGCCTTTATTTTGGTTTAGCAGTCAGTTCAGAGTTATCAAGCTACTACAGCAAACTAACTAATAGCATTATATTTCAATACGGTTGTTTTTTGGCTAAGTACTTTTGTGAATATTTACTATTGTTTTTTTAATAAACCTGTGTATTCGTGCAAAGATACAACAATCTTAAAAGAGTTATCTGGAATTTGCTTGGAGAAAAAAAAATTCTAATTATTTGCTTGAGGATTTTGCAAGCTGCACAGAAGACCTGTTAAAATTTGTTGGAAGCAGCAGTTTGCCCACCCTGGTGTTAAAGGGCAACTGTTAGCAGTTATCCAGACATGTCTTCCTAGATGCCAAGATACTGCTGTTTAATTGTAATTTTTAAGTAGCTTTTTTAGTTCTTTTTTTTAAAGTTGAGATTGTCAATGTTCAAACACTGCATTGACAACTAAGCAATATAAGTCTTCATGAAGTGCAATTTTTATATACAAAATTAAAAATCTTATAGTTTCATCATAATAGCACATGTACAGTACTTTTTATTTGTCAATGCAGTATTGCAACATTGACAAGCTCCCAAAAATTATACAAAAAATCAATCTTCTTTGTATGGCTGTACTGGCCAAGTAACTGCTTTCTGTTTTAATAGAGTCAGAATTGTAGGTAAACAGCAGGACCCATCAAAAAATCGTAATGAAGAAGCTTTCCTAAAAATCACTCAGATAAACTAAACATTGAACTTGTGTCTTTCTGCTTGCAAGTTTTGCCAATAAATGAACAATAATTTTTTAGTAAATTGACTGCAGCTGAAAATTGACTTAAAATAAATATTACAGAATAAGCTAGTCACATGTATTTAAATAAAGCAAACATAATATGAACATAAAATAATTTTATGCAATGCTAATTATATGGCCAGTTTATCAAATAATAACTTTTAATAGTCCACCAGTATATCAAATACAATTGTATTTAGCATGTAAATGTCTATTGTGGCATTGGCATGTTGATTCATACAATAACAATTAAGACTTTTAATATGCAAAAAAATTGTCTTACCTTTGAAACACTTTTTCTTTTTATCAATGGAGAGTGCAATCATAAACATAAAGAAAGTTTTTTTTCAATAAATTCAATTAAAAAATATTCTAAAAACACAACTTTAGTACTGCTATTACATACATACAAGCAATATGTAATGATTTTAAATAAGAAGCTAAGCCACCTAAAATGCAAAGCACCACTTATATATACGGCCTTGGTCTACACATGGTGGATTCTATTGATTTTTTGTGATAATAGTAAAGTAATAAAATAGCAGTAACTATTCTAATTAAAATAAAAACATTGTTATTTTCCAATACATTTAAACTCTACACAATTTTACAATAATTTTTCAAAACAATTTTTCTGTTTAATGTATGTTATAGGCCTACAGCATTAAAAAAATATGCTGTAAACAGGATAAAAATACTATTGAAAAAACAAGTTCACATCAAAAAATATTTACTAATTTAGTAACTACGACTGTAAATAAATATTGCAGTAAATATAATTTTTTTATTAATTGGATGAAATAAACAATGGTTTGCAACATTAATAAATATAAATTTGATTAAATAATTAAATGACAATTCTAGTTATAAACTAAGCAAATGTATAAAAAAAAAATTTTTACAACTATACTAAACATAAAAACTAAGATTGGAATGATTATCTTCCTAATTTATACATTTTTCCATTAATTCAAATTCAAATTCAAATTCAAATTTATTTATTTGTAGCAAGCATAAGAATATCAATAAAGTACTTAGTAAAACAGTATATTCAGCAATGCTTACACAGGAGACAGCGAAAAAACCATACGGTTATCAAGTCAACTGCCACCTTAAATTTGGTAATAGTTCACATTTCAAGATTAAACAAACAATAAAAAGTGAAGATAAACAAGAAAGCAAAAAGAAGCAAAAAAAAAAAAAAAAGCAACAGCATAAAAAAAAAAAAATAAAAAAAAAGCACAACAATAAGAAAAAGGTCTGCATTAATTTTGATTTGTATCAAGCAAGTAATTTTTGTATCTTTTTTTAAACAAAAAGGGTGAAAGATTTTTTAGTTCATGTGGCACTTGAAGCCAGACGGTTGGTCCTTTTATTTTCATTTGGCGTTTTCCCAACTCAGTACGAGATCTAGTGATGAAATAATTATTTTGAACTGATTGACGTGTTTCATATTTATGAGCTTGTGAAATTAAAAAAAAATTATTTAAATTCCTTAGACTGTAAAACTTACCTGAGACCTGCACTTATCTAAGCTCATTTAAGCTCATCTAAGCTTGCAATTATTGCTCTCGAGTGAATTTGTTCGTAGCTTAGTTTCGTGAATATGAGTGAATATGAGTGAATTTGAGTGGATTTGAGCGTCAATAAAACAAACAAAGATCACGCTGAAAAAAAAAGTACTGTAAACGGCTGTAAACGCGCCTTTAGCCATTTATTGACATAATCGATAGCTCAAGGTATCTCGTGGCAAGTACAAAATTAAAAAAAATTTGAATCCGAGAAATTCGGAGATAGCAACTTACGTTAAAAAATTAATACGACTTTTTAAAAAATGCCCTAAAAATATTGGTTTCCTTATTGGTTTGGATTGGAGCTGTACCTGCCAAACCACAAGTAATGCTCTTGTTTCGCTAGGTTCAAGGACACTTCGCTGCCGGAGATTTTATTTCCGGACACTTTGCTACGGGCTGTCTTGTTACCAAACTTTTCGTTACTAGGACAATTTTTTATTACTCTTTGAATTGTTAAAGTTTTTTTTCCAGAATTTTCTGAACACATTGAAACAGTTTATATTCATTAAAATTTTTTTTGATTTTTGAGATGTATAAGACGCAACACTGAAGCGCGAATTCCATAAAAAAACAAAAATAAATTTCATTAGAAAGAGAAATATGATTAAATTTTTTAATAAAAAAAATTGTAAGATGTTTAAAATCTGCACAACCATAATCTGATTAAAACAGCGTGACTAAAAATTCTCAGAATTACGTTTTCCTAACGAAAAAATAACATGACGCGACTTTTCGTTTTTGTTAATCGGTTTCACATAAAAGCATTAGTTGCCAAGCGTAGTTGCTTTACAAACAAGAGCATGGAATCCAGCATTTAAAAAATATTAAAAAAATTAAATTTTAAATGTTCTAAAAATTTTAGCAATAAATCAAAAAAATTATTTTTTTAAAGGTTTAACAAATGAAGTAAATTTGTCCAGTCCGTTCCACTTCTGCGAGGAAAAGAGCGTGTCAAGAATAACAAAAACAACAAATACATGTCTATCAAAAAAAAAATAACAAAAAGAAAATCCTTATAAAATATATAGTTAATACACTTGTGCAGGCAGAAATATCTCAAAAGTGGTATCAGCAAATTAATTGGCAAGATGCTTTAAGACTATCGCTCACCCTGCACGTAATCTACACGGAGACTATAATAACAGTTTTTACGTTTCCAGTTTAATTCGATGGATTATTCAAGTACAACAATACAAATCTACGACATAACTTAAATTGCATGGGCAAAAATCTATCTAGTTCAATAATAAGATGATAGAGTTTGGTAAAGCATTTTAGTGAACAAAAACGTAATAATCTCCAATACTGTAAATCTATTAACAAATCTAACAAAAAGACGCATGATGATTACATTGGCTATAGCAAGATTGACAAGCAGATCCATCCCCATGGGGACAATAAGGAACCATTTTCCCCAAGTTTTTCTCCGCTGCCAAACTTATTTATATGTAGGCAAATAAATTGTAAAGAATTACAATTACATTTATCATTTTCAGAAATATTTATCAATTTAGGCATTACATAACTGATTTTGAATATTTTCGGCGCAACGTTTCGTTTTGTTAAAAAATCTTAAATGAATTTTTAATTAAACGTAGATTTGCAAATTTAATTTAATAAAACTATTGCTCCACTTACTATAATACCATTAAAAAGTTTAATAATAATTTATAAGCATTAACAAAAATGCATAAAAATGCAATATTACATAAAAATAGAAATTAGATTGTCCTATTATTTCTACCACTCTTTAAGTTATAAAAGTTTCTCCTATCCCTAGCTTTATTAATACATTAAAAATAGTATCTTATTCATTAAAATATGTTTTAAATAGTAAAGTAGAAACCATAATACTAAGTTTTCAATTCTTTGAAAAACAAGTATAAAATTCAATAAAAAGGGAAACATGTTAATCTTTTTAAACAAAAAAAAAATTGTTCGGTTTATCAAATCTTTCGAAAAATTTCCTAATTATATGAATGTTGCTGAATATTCTCAGAATAATCTCTTTGCGTTACAAGGAACAGGCAACGTGACGCAACTATGACATTTCGTTAATCGGTTATACGTAAAAACGTTGCATTAGTTGTTGTGCGTCACAAGTTTACAAACAAAACTTGGTAGCCAGTAAATAAAAAAGAAAAAAAATTAATAAATTTTAAACCTTCTAAACTTTTTATGTATAAGACAAAAAGAAAAAAACTTTTGGAGATATTAAATTAATGAAATGAGTTTGCATATCTGTTGCATTTTGGTCTGGGAGAAAGCGTGCCAAGAAAAACAAGAACAACAACTATTTACCTGGCTACGAAACAAAAGCAAAATCCAAACAGCTTCATAAAACGTACAAGCATATTCATAGATATTTGAAAAGTAGAAAATATATCGGAAGTACAATGAAACAATTAATGGACAGATGCTTCTAGATAATTGTTTACATTGCAGGTAACCAACAAGGAGATTATAATCACCAATAGAATTTCAGTTTTAAAGTGTTTAATTTCCAATTTTAAACCTGCTGAAAATTTTGGGACTTTTCTAAATTCGTGGGGCATTTAGACGAGAATTTTTGAATTTCATTCGCAAAATTAGGTGTTCTCTAAAAAAAAGATCTTCACCTAAAATTGAGCTCCAATTTGTCAATTTTTTCCCCGAATTTTCTTATTTGTCTATTACGTATTCAATAGCCGCCGCAGGTTGAACATCGCTACTATGATTTTTTTCAAAAAGTTTTGTGGCATATTGGGATTCTCAAATTTTTTCGGCACAAAGCACAAAAAGCCAATTTGTTTCGCGCCCCCCAAATTTTTTTACGCGACCCCATTTGGGTTCGCGACCCACAGTTTAAGAAGCCCTGCTCTAGACTGTGCTCCGCTACTTTTTTGAACCTGCAACATAATTTGAAAGATTTCAAAAATTAGCAAAACATCTGGACCAGGTGAAGAGCTAAATTTTGAACGCTTTCCGTTACCTGGAGTTTCATTTGACTGTCATGAAAAAGTAATTTCAATCTAAACTCTAAAAATAAAGTAATGGATTTTTTTTCATCTGAAGTTACCAATTTGCATATATCGTGCACCATCAAGCCCGGGTGAAAATTAATTAAAAAAAGTTATCAATTTATTTGTAGAAAGTTTTTATGTTCACAAAATAAAATTTCATTTGAAGAAAAGCGTTCGAAATTTAGTAAAGGCCAAAAAACGTTTTGACACTTCACAATAAGATGTGGTGTACAATGAATTTTTTAAGTATTTTAGTTGCTACTTTAGAGAAACGTAAATTTTTTTATTTCAAAGAGTATGTTTGTTGTTTTTCCGCAGCACATGAGTTGCAGAACACTGCTTAGTCAAAAAAATCCCATATAGTTTTGTATATGGGTTCATCATATAATTCTTGAAACAAAAGAGGTCTATGAATTAAAAAAGGTTAGGAAACTCTATTCCATAGTTGGAAACGTTCGGCTGCCATAAGTTTTTTGTGTGGCCTCCATGAAAGCTAGCTCTTGTATTAATTAATATTTATAAATTAATGGAATTAAATAAAAAACGGTATGAGTGTATGTATCAATGACTACTATAATAAAAAACTTTTTTTTCTTTTAAAGAACACTTCTTTTCTGGGACAAAAATCAAGAAAACTGGAATAAATTCAATGTGATGACGCTATTTTTTTGGCTATTTCAACTTATGCGGTGTCGTTTGTTTCTACCTGATATAAATATGGCTTTTAATAATAATAAGATTTCTCACCTCTGTTATAGTCTCTTGTGTCAAATTGTGTTCATAAAAATTTAGATGCTTTGTTAAGTCGAAAACGATTAACTTGAAATAAAAAGTTTACAATTTTCAATATAAAATATTTGACATCACTTGCTTTTTTATTTCAAAATTTTTATTGAAAGTTTTAAACTACAGGAGCCCCGGTTGAAAAACCATAGGAAAACAACAATTAAAATAGAATTAAAATACAATATACTTAATAGTTTTGTCAAGTTTATTCTAACACTTATATTCCTTTAATTTAAATCAACATAACTCATAAGTTAGTAATTATTTTTAGGCTCTAATAAAAATTTCAAAATTAGACCTATAAATGGTAAAATGTTTGAAATTGCTTGCTATTATTATCTAGTGGATTCTAAAAATTTTTTCTCTTCCTAAATTTTAAACAAAATCATTAAGTAAATTTTAAAAGCTTTGCGATGGTGATTATAAACATTTTAAATGTGCAGACAAAGAATAATCAAAATAATACCGAATGTTCAGTTGATATTCTTGACTTGTTATTACCTGGATCTTTGATAAAACATAAAAAAATTTCTTTTGAACAAAATTAAAACTCAGAAGAGTTTTATAAAAATAAGTATGAACCATCCATAAAACAAAATAGCTCGTCTGGTTGAAAAACGATCAAGGTTATGAAATCTGATGCTTTGGCGATTGTACAAGAAGTCAAAGATATCGACGATGGCAAGTTTATACAATTTTAAGACAAATCTAAAAACTTTGAATTGAATAATTTTGAAATCTCTTCTAAACGTAAATTGTTACGTCAAAAAAAGTGCAATGGTGTGAACTGTCCACTCAAAAAAAATTTTTTTGTATTTAATTTAGCATCTTCACTTTCTATTGTGAATATTTTTCAAACCTAGGTTAGTTTTCAATTTTTTGCTGAATGTTTAAAATAATTTTATGTACAAAGTATCATAAATTATTGTAGCAATTTTTAAAATTTGTCAAAATTTAGTTTTTGTCATACTTCCATTCGGTTACTTTTAAATTGATGGAAAATATTTCAATTTTTTTCTCTTTTATCAGGTGGTTCTTGAATTAATCAATGTTAAAGTAATAATTAATCAATTAAACGATTAGGCATATTTTATTGAACATTCAAAATCAACTTCCAAAGTTAAATTTCTAAATTTAATAGTGATCTGGTACATGAAAAATCTTTTGACCATTTTTTAGTGATAATAATTTATGATTATATAGAATATATTTTTTCAATCTGCTGCAACAAACTAATTTATTTTTTTGTTTTTGTTTTCATTTTTGTGTTTAACCTCTCGAATCGCAGGAAAGCGTCGAAGGCTAAACATAGGACAACTTTGCCGTAATTTTCAAAAACATAATAAGTTGCTGTACTGTCCGAATCAGATGCTGACAGTGATATTGTTAAGCCAGCCTTGAGTTTCGTCATCCAAAACTGTCAGATCTCATGGTCCAAGTAGTGCTGGATGTATGTGGCACGCTATTAGGACGTGATCCGCTGTTTGTTCAGGGGCGCCGCACTTGCAATTTGGTGAAGAATAGGGACACCATTTGTGCATGGACAAATGGAATCGCCCAACACCAGTCCGCAGGCGAATGAGTTTATCACGATCTGTTCAGGGCAAGTTCATTTCAATAGATCTGGCACCGGTCCTGGTTATGAAAACACAGAACCTGAATGTATTCTCTCAGTGCCTCCACTTTCGATCTTTAGTTCCTCCACTAAGAAGCGATGATACCAAGTTCGGCAAGGTTGTTTAAAAGATTCCACGCAGCTATCACAAACGGGAATCTAGATTTTAGTCTCCCTTCGGGTTAATATAAGGACCCACTTAAAAGACCATGCTGCATATGATCAGGATCCATAGATTCACGGTAAGCCAAGGTTTGCAAATGAAGACCATAGAATAAAAGTTGTTTTGGGATTGCCTAATAAGAAAAAATGAGATTTTATATTTAAAATACATTTATCAAATATCCTAAAAAGAGCTTGATTATTTGTTTTAAAAAAATTTTAAAGACACCAATTTTTGTGTAATACCGTCCTGGTCAAAAACGCAGTAGGCCTAAACGAAGCCACCTTTGTTGAGTTGTTAATACAAAGTATTTTAATGAATAATTTTTTACTGAAAGCGATTATTTGGCATTAAAATTATATTTTTGTCATGTTATAAATTTTATGGGATGCCATCAGGGAGTCCTCACATTTTACCAGTATTTGTGTTTTTGAAAAGTAACAGACATTTATGTTCTAGACACAAATCTAGTTCCAGGTTAGTAGCCCTCAAAATTTTAATGAATTTAATCAAAGTTGTTAATACAAAGTATTTTAATGAATAATTTTTACTGAAAGCGATTATTTGGCATTAAAATTATATTTTTGTCATGTTATAAATTTTATGGGATGCCATTAGGGAGTCCTCACATTTTACCAGTATTTGTGTTTTTGAAAAGTAACAGACATTTATGTTCTAGACACAAATCTAGTTCCAGGTTAGTAGCCCTCAAAATTTTTCAGCTGTCAAATGAACTTTCAAAGTTTAAATATCGCAACAATGTATTTGATTTGGAACTAACAAGTATGTCGTCCTAGTTTTAAGTAAAGCAAAATGTTATCTCTATGTTATTTTAAGCGCTTACAAAAATCGGAAAAAGTTTACAAAATAAATTATAGCACAAGTTAAAAATTACTTGATTAATAATAAGATTACGCCAATCACAGTTATAAATGATTTAGTTAGAAATAAACTTTTACTTCTTGTTTCATCTGGTTGTTAGATGAAAAACGGTTTCTATTTAATATGGGAGTAAAGTACATGTTAAATGAATGCGATTTTCGATTGCCAGCTGGGTTGTTTGGACTTGATAAAATCCTAGCCGTTTGCTATAATTTTTTTTCATTTTGAAACCTTTCAAATTACTACAAATTCAAATTACTCAATTACAAAATAAAAAAAAAGTAAAAAAAGTTTGATTTCGCAATTGTAAAGGCTTTGAAAAAATTTTTGAGATGCTCGATAGATCGTTGTAAATCTTAACCTGAATTTGTAGTAATTACAAGCAAATAGGTAAATTTTAACTTGAATTTGTGAATTTGTAAATCTTAATCTGAAGTTGTTGTAATTGCAAGCAAACCCATATAATACAAGCAAAACTTCATTAAACTTTATTAAATCAAAATTTTATTTAATCGAAGTAGAATAGTTACGTACTCGAAAATGGGGCAAAAAATACACATGCATTTGATTCAAAGTACATTTAAATTGAAGAAATTATTTATGTATAAAGAAAACAACCTCATCTGCGGCTATTCAACGTGACTTATCAATTAAAACGCAATTGTGAAGTTTTGTATCTTGGACAAACTGGCAGAAGTCTGATCACACGACTCAACAACAACAACAACAAGATTAATTCGTCACTCTGACAAGAAACTGATGTAACAAAACAATAAGTGGAATTTCCACACATAAAATAAACTGTAAATATTGTACAAATTTAGCTTTTTCAAATCAGTGGTGAAAACGATTGATAAAGAATCTTTACACATCCAAAAATTGTTCAAAAATTTGATCCATTAATGAATATTGACAAACAATCAATTTCATTTTATTTATTTAACACCTAGTCCTTTATGTTATTTTATTTTATATTTCCAGCAATTTTATAATCTAAGTTTAAAATTGCTGCTTTATTTGATTTTTTAAGTCAGATGTTTTGCATATTTCCATATTTTTGTTTTATTTTTTTCAAATTTTTAAAACACAATATTTTCTATATACCAAACTTTACTTTCTTTAGTTTAATACGTATATTTTGGCAAAACGTTACTTATTGCATCATAAATTATGTAAATTTAGATATTTTGTACATAAATTTTAATGTTAAAGATAGCTTTCAAAATACCGTTAAAAATATGGAAGGTGCATACATAAAATTGATAAATCGATGTCTTGCAATTTTTTAAAAACTTGATACAAATAAAACGCAAACTTTTTTTTTTGTGATAAAACAATATTTTTACCGCGTTCCAGCCGCATATACAAACTTTGAAAAACAGTATTCATTTAGATTAGGACCCGACTTCCTCTTTCAAATTACTAATTAAATTTATTTTGATCGCATGGTTAATGAAACTCGAAGAATCTGTTTTTATAAACTGACTAAACTTTAAAATTTACGCTCATTTCTAACAATTCAAAAAACGGTTTTGCTGGAAAAATGCTTTATAGCATTGCGTCTCGATTATTGCAATTTTGCATATGCAAATGTACCATTCCATCTTGTTTGTAAACTGGAAAGCGTACAAAATACATGTAACAGATTATTTGTAACAATCCCATAAATATTCACTTACTAGTGTACTATAGATTGTGTCACTCATACCAATCCAGTATCGAATAAAGTATAAACTGTGTTTAGAAAGTTGCTTTTAAAATGACAATAAATTCGCACCTCAGTACCTCACAAATACTACCTACTTGAATAAATTCCTGCAAGAGAATTGGGAATTGGAAGTGACCGTTTTATATTAAACTCCAAACATTCAAAGTTCAACCTACTATATCTCATGAAATGAGTGTTTCATGGAATGCGTTACAATGTAAATTAGGTGCTGAAACCTGTCTTACAAAGTTTAAAAAAGTTTTAAGACTCTTTTATTTTAAAGGTGTGTTTTGCCATCTCCTAAAATAGTGTCTTTTTTACATTTTTAATAATCAACTTTTCCATGTGAGAATACCCTTGTATATAAATACATTGTTTAGTAGTAGATGTAAATTATGTTTTCCACAAATACATTTTTTATGTTCTTGTAACCAGGGATGGGGAGCCGGCCAATTTTGGAGGAGCTGGAGCTGGAGCTGGAGCCTGAGTCAAGTTTTCATATTTTGAGCAGCCGAAGTCATTAAGGGCTGGCCAGGGCCATCAAGTTTTGCTGGCTCCAGCTCCTAGCAACATACATTTTACATTTACAATTAATTGATTTGTGGATCTGAACGTGCATTAAGGTAATGTACAAAATGTGTTTATGACTGAGTCAATTGTTTAAATGATTATCATGGAGCTTGAGATAGATGCTGATTGGGTGGACACTGATTTTGTCATATAGGTATTGACTGTATTTGTCTCTTGTGCAGCCAATAGCAATACGCAAAGCTGTGTTCTAAATGGTTTGTCGTTTTTTGATGTTACTGTTTGATATGGCAGGGCTCCATATGGTGTTTGCATATTCCAATATAGGAAGTGATAACTTTAAATGTAGAGACGATTAGTTTTTTGTTTACCCCATTTAGTGCAAATGAGTTCTTTAAGAATCGTAAGCGTTTGTTTTCCTTTAATGGTGGTAAGATTTATGAGTTGTAGAAATGTTAGTTTTGGGTGTAGAGTAACTTGTAGAATTTTGTAGTGTTTAGTTTGTAGTATTTGATTGTTTAATTTAAGTAATAGAGTTGTGACAGATTTAGCTGGGTCTGGTGTAAAACGTGTGGTGGTAGTTTTGTCTTTGTTTTTTTGAAGAATATTATTGATGGTTCATTCATGAAATTTATGAAGACATGGTTGAATGAGTTGTTAGGCCTTAAATGGTGATTGGTGTGAGATGCTGTGAATGTTATGTCATTTTTTTTTGGGGGAGTGGAATCTTTGAATTGTACGTTTTTGAGGGAAGTGGGATCTCAGAGATGTAACTTTTAAAGAATGTTGGAGACAGAACTTCACTTTTTTGGACTCCGGTGTTGATTCGTTTGATTTTTGAGAGTATGCTATTGTATTAAGTGCATTCCTCTTATCTTTTATGTATTAATACTTGACTATGAAATTAATCATGATGTTTAAAAAGTTTGTTAGTATAAGTTTGTGTACGTTCAGTGACTCAAACGCCTTGCTCATGTCTAAAGCTA
Source organism: Diplosoma virens (assembly GCA_963680785.1). NCBI lineage: Eukaryota > Metazoa > Chordata > Ascidiacea > Aplousobranchia > Didemnidae > Diplosoma > Diplosoma virens. Next base: position 46,585,947 of record OY796880.1, read on the forward strand.
CTGCTAAAATGTGCTGTTGACTTGCATTGTTGAAATCTGGTCTATTTGTCGGCAGCGTAATCGAGTGGTTAGAGAACCGGGCTCGTGACCAACACGGTCTCGGTTCAAAAACCCACTCGCGCCATTCTGTTGTGTCCTTGGGAAACACATTTTACGGCACATTCCCCTTTTTGGTGGTCCTGGCAAGCAGTTCTAAATTACAGCGATATCTTTATTAAATTACAAGCGGATGGCAATATCTTGGTATCTCCGGAAGCAGGTCGGGGTAATTGCCTACCCTATGTATTAGCGCCTCCGTCGCTTTCCTGCGAGTCAGGAGGATAAATATAGAGATAAAATAAAAAATTAATAAAAATAAATAAAATATATTTTGTGATTTGGTGGCAGATGTTGTTTTAAGCACGGTATGTTAAGCGCTTGCGTTTAAGTCCATATTGATGACAAATAATTGGAATGTTTTCTGTTATTCATGATCATAGCGTTTTCTCTAGTATTTTGGCAACGCGTAATAAAAGTCATATGAATTTATAGTTTGGGCAAACATTTTTTTTTGCTTTAAAAATGGGAATGATTATGGCATATTTCCCAAGATGTGGTATTGTATTAGTGCTGGGAGCAGTTTTATGCATGCTTGTGAGGTATCTGATGTCAACTGGCATTAGGTGTTTGAGGTCTGATGTTTGTGCTATCAGGTCCAGTAAAATTGTTGAAGAGTTAATCGCACTTGAGTAGTGGTAAGTAATATTTTGTTAGTAAAATTTTTTTAATTTTAGAGTGTATATGTCTGTTAATTTTGCCTGTACTGTAAGTGAGGATCGTGAATAGTTTATTAAAAGTTTTTGCTTTATTTATGTCAGATGGCTGTTTTAGTTTTAAAGCTGATGCTTTTGTTCCCTTGTGCAGGTGGTTTTTTGTTAAATAGTTTTGTTATAGTGCCACAGGGACTCGAATTGTGTTTATGATCAATTTTGTTAAGTTTTGTTTTCAGATGTTTGTATTTTGTTTATGTTTTGTTTATGTGATTTTTAAGATAACGATTTGGAATCTGATCTTTTTTCTTTGGAAATTTGATTAAGCTGTTGAATGAGCTTGTAGATATGTATGGGCAAGTGAGTGCAATTTGTGCTGTTTTAATTTCCTTTAGGGATGAAGGATCTGCTAACATCTAATATTGACTTGACAAGATTTTTTGCCTTATGGACATTTGTAGCGTGTTCTTTGTCGGGGACAAGATCTTCAACATGTTGTTTCAATGATGTCCATTTGGCCTTTTGGTAGTGTGTTATTGCTTGAGTGGATTGAGATGAAGTTGTTTTGGTCTTGTGTTGTATGCTAAGGATGGTAAATAACAGTAAATAATTTAACGTGAGAAAGTGACAGTTTTTCAGGTATTCCAATCAAGCATTTCTTCTAAAGTTGTGATGTCTATTGAACTAGGCTGTTGTGTTTGATAGGGTGGTAGACGTATAGAAGTGTTTGTATTTATTGCGATGTGATTAGAGTTATTCTATTGGTTTTCTTCTATGGCTTTTGTTCGGTGAGTACCAATATGGCAAATAAGTATTGACATCTGTGGAGATAATTATATTTGAAAATTTGTTACAAATGTGAATGTGTTGGATATAATCGAGTCTTCTTTTTTTTGAAATAAACAATTGATCTAAGGGTTGTAGGCTAGGACAATATATAGACATTTTGGATAAAACAGAACATTACCTATTGAACCCTTGGATAATTTATAATTAACCTAAGTTTAGCAAAGAGTAATTTAATAAATTTTTGATGATCGATATACAGTATCATCTAGCTATCCTTTATTGGCCAATATTTATATATGTACAGTATTTCAAGTTGGAACCGGCTTCGGAACTAAAGCTGGAGCCACATGTAAAAAAAAATTGGCTCCGGAGACAAAGCCTAACCTAAATTAGGCTGCCTGGTTGTAACTGTGTAATGTATTTTGTTTACGTGGTGTTTTTGCATTTTTTGATAAATATCGTTTGAAAAAACTTTCTGAGACCATATAAATTTCCTTTTAAGGGTTTGGGTGTAGAGTGCTATACAAAAACGTTATTATTATTATTATTAAATTCAACTTTACGCTTGATAATGAAATTAATTAAAATCTTGAAACCTTCTCTATTAAACAATGTCTCATAGCATATTGGGTTTATTTTCTATTCTGAAATTATTACAGCGATCCAAATTTTATTCTTCAATATTTTACTATGAACCATCAATTGTTTTTCAAATATCTCATTCATATTTTATTTAAACACAACGCTTTATTAGTCAAAACCATAACAGTCTGTTTCATCTTATCAAATCTTCGGGTGGTTACTAGAAAATTAAAAATATTTAGTTATTTGTGGTAAAAAATAATACGTTTGAAATAAATAACACTTAGTTAATTATGTAAATAATACAGCTCCTGTGACGTCATACAAGAAAAATAACTGAAAAATATAAAAATGCAAGTATAGAGATTTGCATTCATATAAAAATGAGGGAAGGCGAATTAGGCAAATTGTAAAAAATTAAAAATGAGGAAGGGAAAATCTACAAAGTAATGAAAAGAGAAATCGTATGAGGTAAAAAGTTAAGTAAGTGAAAAAAATGCGGATGATAGTGAGGGGATTAAAATAACGCACAAGAAAGGTAATTTAATTAATTTGAATTTGCTTTTCTGGCGATGTCTTGCGATAAGTTTCGATCGTTTGTAGAGATTTGTTGATTTGATAGTAGTGGTCTAATTTAAACACAAAATAATTATAATATTGAAATAGGTGAAGCCGTGAATAATTACGAAAAGTTTTTTAATTTAAATTGGTATGACGGCATTTCCCATTTAATTCCGATTTTTTTCAGCATGGTGGTAGGGTCCGCTCGGATGGTAAAGAGTTTTTCTGCTAAGCAGAGGTTGCACCATCTAGCTCCCGGATAGTATGGTGTGGCGCGGGCCGCGATGCTCCATTCAATGACTGAGTTTTTTCCTGCGTCTTTAGCTTGGCAAAGAGCTTTAGACAGTTCGGTGCCATTACTCTGGTTGTAGCCCTGCAAGTTACAAGGTGGCATAATGTTGACAGGCTAGGTTTTTTGAGCAATAAGTGTTTTGTTGTGGCTGGATATTGTAGCTGCCATGTTGGCCATGCAACTATAGCTTACTTTGACGTCATTTTTATTGCATATTTATCACATTTATTAATAAATAAATAGATAATGTTATGAGTTTCCTGTAAAAAATTGTTTACCGATTTTACCTTTAACTTGGCTCTATTATTAATAGGAAAGTTGCTTAAAGTATTTTTATCATTTACTTCAAAATACATATAAATATTTTGTTAAAATTAAATAATTGCACTGCATCGTGTAGAACACTATTTAATCTGGAAACAAAGGATGTTACTTGCTTTATTTTTATCCTTTGTAGAACCTACAATTTAGAAACTGTTCTTAGCACACCAAGGTTACATTTTGATCAAATTAATTATGTTTCAGAAGGATGCAAATTAAAAAACAAAACAAAAAACTATTGCTACTTTTTTATTTATTTATTTATTTCATTTTTACTCACAATCAACTTGAAATTAATCATAGTGCATGTAGAAATAAAGATTGTGAATAAGGAAGCAGCGACTAAACGAAGTACGTTATTACATGCACAACGTCAATTGTGCATGGTCGCTGTACCTTTGAACAAAGCGATGTGATGTTAATAAGAAAAGGAAAGCGAAAAGAAGATAATTAATACACACATCCGAGCCATAGTCAGAGAATGTTGTGTAATCATGGGTGGGAGAAACAACAAACTCAAAGACCAAAAGGGTCTGGACCAAAAGGGTCAGGCAGGCAAAGAAACCCACCAAAAGAAATCCTGCCACGGGTCAAAAGGACCATTTCAAAAGCATATGGCTGGACAAAAAAAAAAATTTATATGCATAAGATAGAACATACAAATAGTGAACAAGAATAGGTGCAAAATAATTAAATTATGTGAATTTTCATCGAACTGGATGGGCCGAAATGATCTGGATGTTGCCTTTGAAGTCGCATCGGGCTTTTATCACCTTCAATTTCTTTGTACAATTTGGTGGAGTTACCTGTAACATAAAAAACCAGCAGCAGAAGTTTTAAAATTTATGAAGTCTATTACCATTAAAAATTACGTTGCAATAAGATGCTTTTGAAATTCTGTACGAAATTTACTATATGATTTTATCTGTTTAATGCTTGTTGGGACTTTATTCCAAGCAAGAGGACCTCTGTATCTTAAAGATTGTTTAGTTACATTTAATCTACAAAATGAAGGATAGAATTTGGTCTGGCTTCTTGTACATTTAGTGAATTTGTCGCTTATCAGGTTATTTTGAAAAAAATGATCAAAACATGGTGGTAACATGCCTTTTATATATTTGTACATAAAACAAGTTATTTCTAATTCGGTTATTTGATCAATTGTCATTACGTTGTTGTTTCGCAAGATGTCAGTAACGTTAGCTCTATGATGTAATCCAAATGTTAATCGTATGAATTTATTAGCGATTCGTTGAATTTTTGAGGCTGTGGTTTTATTACCAATATGCCAAGTTATAATACAATATCTTATATGACTGATTATCAGGGAGTTATACAATACAAGCAAAGTTTTTTTGTCAAAGTGTTTTGAAATTTTTTTGATAGTACCATAACTTACGCAGATTTTTTGTAGAACAAAGTTCATATGCAATTTCCAACTTAAATGTTCATGAAATATTATTCCCAAAAATTTCGTTTTTGGTTGCTGAGAGATAAATTTATTTCTAATTGAAATTGTGAGTTTTTTTGAGGGAGGCTTTGTTTTGGGTGTGCGAAAGATCACATAATGTGTTTTGTCAGTGTTCAGAAATAGCCGATTTGCCAGAAGCCACTTATCTATGTTCCCTAACTCCTTATTTGCAACTTCATATAAGGTTTCATAGCAATTACTTTTTAAAAATATGTTAGTGTCGTCTGCGTACATAATGCATTTTCCTAAGGTTAAGCAATTATTTAAATCATTTACATAAATTGAGAACAGTAAAGGGCCTAAAATTGAACCCTGAGGGACACCATATTTTATTGACTTAGTATAGGAGCACATATTATTTATTTCAACTAATTGTTTTCTGTTGCTAAGATAGCTACAAAACCAATCATGCGCTACACCACGAATTCCACAATGCCATAATTTGGATAATAAAATTTTATGATCAATGGTATCAAATGCTTTAGATAGATCAAGAAATATGCCAAGTACATGTTCTTTGTTTTCAAAAGCTTCAGCAATATTTTCAATTAATAATGAAGTTGCGTGACTAGTTGAGTGATTTTTTCTAAAGCCAAATTGATATTTATAAAAAAAGTTTTGTTTTTTTAAGAATAATACTACACGATTGTACATTAACTTTTCCAATATTTTTGACATGGAGCAAAGTAAGCTGATTGGGCGATAATTGCATACATTAGTTACACTACCCTTTTTATGAATTGGTACTACTTTTGCAGTTTTAAAGTCAGAGATAAATTCACCACAAGCTAACGAAAGATTAAACACATGTGTCAGAGCTATTAATATATTGTCTGGTGTGCTTTTTAAAATAGTTGGGGGAATTTCATCAATGCCAGTACTTTTTTTAGGCTGAAGGTCACTGATTAATTTTTTTATTTCAGTTAAACTAGTTGGATAGAGATAAAGTGTGCTCAATGTGGGAGATTGCATAAATGTTTGAAAACTATGAGATGTTTGGGGTAAATCTGATATTAAATTATTTGCAACATTGACAAAGTAATCATTAAAATAATTAGTAATCTGGAGAGAGTCATTTACCAAATTATTGTTTATGGATATGGAAGAACATACTGATGATTTAACTTTACCTAATTGTTTGTTTATATTTTTCCAGGTCTCTTTTAAATTATTACTTAATTTCTTAAATGTTTGTCTAAAATAACTCTGTTTTTTTTCTTGTAAGGCGCGATTGTATTTATTTCTTTCTTTATTAAAGTTTGCTTTGTTTAAAACACTCCTGTTTTTCAGAAACTTTTTAAAACACTTGTTTTTTTTAAGCATTAATAAATAAAGATCATTATCAAACCATGGCTGTTTATTTTTGTTTTCAATATTTTGCTTGATGAAAGGGAAGCAATAGTTAAAAGTAGATTTGTAATTGTCCATTAATAATTTAAATGCTAAATTAGGATTAGTTTCATTTAGTATTGCATTAATATCAATATTTTCTAACATTTCATTAAACTTGGTTATACTTTGGGGGGTAAAAGATCTTTTTTGTTGAGGTCTATTCAAATTCTGTTTATTAAGATTAAAACACATATATACTGGTAGATGGTCAGAAAGTGGATTTAAAATGACTCCGGATTTTATTTGCTGTTGGTGTAAATTTGTCCAGATGTGGTCTAATACTGTTGCTCTTGAATCTGTGATGCGAGTTGGTTTGTTAATAACTGGGAAGTAATGACCTTCAAGCATCATTTCAATAAAATTGCATACATGTTCATTATCTTGATTTGATAAATCATAATTAAAGTCTCCAGTGATAAAACATTTGTTTAGTGATTCATTACTATTATGGATACAATTGTAAAGATTATTCAAAAAGTTTTCATTTAAATGATTGTCATTTTTAAAAAATGTATTATTTCGGCAAAAAAGCTATTGTTAGATATATAAATTCTACCCTTTGCAATTTTAAACTGGCAATCACTGATCATTTTCTGTAATAAATGAATTTAATATAATATAAAATATCTATGAATTAGCCAGAACTTGTTAATAAATTAATGAAATTTGGGTATGATTGTTTGTTCTAGTCCAGTGGACCTGTGCCGGTCCGCATTAGCTTTTCTATTGGTCCGCAACAATTTATTTCAATTTTATTCTCTAAGGAGGCCTTACGAGTTCAGAAGTATAACTATGTCGGAAGAATATTAAAAGTAATTATTGATTTTCCTTAATAACTAAATGCAAGATTAAGACTTAGATTGGGAAAATGTGTATGGTTGTGTACTGATCAAGCAGCCAGCATGGCTAGTTGTCATTCGGGTGCAACCGCAAAAATAAAAAAGTTGCAAACAAACATCTGCTGTCTACACATTGCATGTATCGCTGTGAACATATAGTTTCCCAGAAAATGTCAACTGAATTAAATGAAATAATGATCCGACCATTTAAGATTATCAACTACTCGTGACCGAGTATTGCATTATTAAGGCTTCTTGAGGCACTGTGTGTGAGTATGGCTGCCAAAATCGCCATCTCATCTTTCATGCAGAAGTGATATGACTTTCGAAAAGACGCGTTCTAACACGTCTTTTTGAGTTGAGGAAAGAAACAAATCAATTTTTACGTGGATGAACATTCCCCATTAAAAGAATTTTTATCCGATAAAATGTGCTTAAGTAAACTTGCATATTTAGTGAATATACTCAGCCCCTTGAATGACCTTAATAGCTCTCTTTAAGGTCATTGCATCAATATATTTACAGTGTGAAATAAAACTAATGGTTTCAAAAAAAGTGGTGAAGAAAAAGTATGAAAATGAATTAAGAAATCAGTTTTTAGTTATCGAAAAGAATGGTTCGAGACTATTCTTCAACTGAATTAAGACAGTCATCCGAAAAGACTAAGCAGGAAAAGATAAAAATTCCACAAAGTAACTTTTTGGAAATTTGGAATTATAACCAAAAATCTACAATTTCAAACTTAAATATAAGTAGTAAAGATGAAAAGTATACTGGCATTGTCATAAAAGAAACAATCAAAAATCAGTACTAATCAAAAAAAAAATTTCGAAAGCTTGGTTTTGAAGAAATTATATCAAAAAGTACCTTGTACCGTCTTGTAAATTTTCTACACCACTTTATCCTCCCGCTTGTGGTCCCGGGGCTTTTCCATTCAAAAACTTTAATTGAATCACATTTACTACGTATTATATCAAGAAGACAGCAGCAAAATTCACTTTAAATAGAGTTCTTCTGATACTAAATGCTTACTTTTGTTTTAATAAAATCTTTTTTATCGATTTATTGGGTTTATTACAATTTTTTCAGACATTAAAAAGATTACCGGTCCACAGGCTTAAAAAGGTTGCAACCAATGTTCTAGTCAAAAATTTTTACCACTTTGCTGTATTCGCCTTTTTGACTCCAAGCAATCAAGTACACGAGCGAATTTATAAATTTAAAAACTTTTTTTTAGAATAAACAGGAATACAATGCAGTAATCAAATAATAATATAAACAAGCAATTATTAATAAAAATAAACAAAACTGAAAATCTCATTTGGATATAAAAATTAATTAGATAATTGCTTCGTAGACAAATTGTTATAAAAATAAGCCTTATAAAATTTTAGAAATAAACACAAAAGATAAAAACAATATACATTAAAACATACAAATTTCAAAACAGTTTTAGTAGATAATAAAAAAATTGGCACAATAAAAATATTACAATTAATAACTTAAAACATAGAAAATGTTACGTACAATAATTAGACATTAAAATGTTTTTTAACAACAATTAAAAAAGTTTTTGAAGAGTCATTTAACTTCAGCATTAAGTTTGGGACAGTATCATTAAACGATTTTATTAAAAATCACGGAATCATTATTAAAACTATAATTAATCAAAATATTTGATAATGAAATTGAAATAATTTGTTATTGCTAATGAACTGAGATTTTAATTATAAAATGTATCTTGTGATTAAAAGTATTTTTGTTGAAAGTTGAACTAGTTTCTATTTAAATTGCAATATTGTTGAATGTAGTTTTGAAGCCAATCCTGGAAATCGGGGTTGAACAAGGCGCAGATTTCATTGATTCCTGCTAGAGTTGGTTGAGAATAAGTTTCGTTACTAAAAGCTGCTTGGAAAGCATTAAATTGTGTCGAATTCGCGATATTGTTCTGTAAAAAAACTTTTTATGAGATTTGGTGTTCCAGAAAGCATATACTCAGACTAATAAAACCCATAGAAAACTGTGATCAATATGATTTCAGTTTAATTCGTGTTGTTATTAAATATCTAACTGTGTTCTTTGAAAACGGCATTTTACGATACTCTCCTCTCTCGGTAATCTTATTGAAAAACTTCAAATGTCAATTATATCATACGTATATTCAAAAAATATCAACTAAACAACAATATTTTGGCAGTGCAAAACAGTTCAAGATAATCTTTTGACGGCTGCTCTCAGTTTAATGCCTCCATTATTTCCAGGAAAGTTAAAAGGATAAATATCAGATACACTAATGGCGATGAAGCAAAAAAGATGGTTTGTTTTATGAACTCTCGAAATAGAATACTTGCTGATAATTTTTTTTATTAAAGTTTTCCATTTTATACATGCGACATGAAACTAAAAACTGTTAACGTGTATCAGCATTAACTAGTACAATTTAGCGGTAACAATTGTTTATAAAGTAAATATATTTTTATGAATTTACCTTTATAAGTTGCTCGATGATCTTTTCTATTTTTAATCTCATTTCATTCTTGATTCGTTTACTCATAGAAGAATACTAAATTACAAAAATAAGATAAACTTTACTTTTTGACAAAAACTAAGACATATTTTAAAAAAAAGTAAAATTAAGTTACACTAATATTAAAAAATTGTCATTTATTACAAACAATTATTTTTTTCATACATAACCTATATTTACGATGACTATCGTAAAAAAAATTATCCGTATTTATTTGCAAATACACAAATTTTTTGTTTATTGATTTTTACCTGACTTTTTGATTGATCATTTCCGCAACGAAACTACAAATAAAATATAAAAATTAGAACAAGTCAGCTATGGTCTAAGATTTTAGTATGATTATTAAAAGATTTTGCAATAAAGAAAAATAAAAGCTTAGTTGAAACAGCAGCAATAGTAATACAAACTACTGTACTGTAGAATACTGTAGAACATTCTTGATAAGCACAAGTGATCAAGTCTAGGCTTTGCTTCAATACAAGCCGGATAATTGTTTTGAGATCAAGACCAAGATGGAAACAGAGACCAGAAAATTTTGAGAGCTAAGGTTTGAGATCAAAAACTAGACTGCCTTAATTTATATTAATTTTTTTGCTTGTTAGAAATAAAAGGTGTCGTGTTAAATAAAAAAATATATTTTTAATATGTTTGAAGAAAGTTATGCTCGGCGTGTTTGCATTATTAAACCACTAGCAAATTTAGAGGAAACAAAGCCAGATTGTACAAGGCATTGTTAATAAGTTGAAAGGGGCAGATTATTCATTGCATCATTTCGAAAGTCCAAAATGTTTGAAGGCACGATCATGGTCAATATATTACGATATTCTATTACAGACGCGCTTTAAGTCGTTTCTCTGTTAATAATTTTGCCAGCAATTTTCTTCTTAAAAAAATATTATTACTATCAGAGTCTCATTCTGACTTTACTTTGGGAAGTTTTACTATAAAACTCGTAATTTAGGTACTTTTATCTTCAAGTTAACTTTAAATACGTTTTTTTGTATCACAATTAATCTGTTTAAAATGTAGATTATATTGCTTCTAACATCATACTCGTACATTGTAAGATCCAAAACAAGTATTTTAATTTTTTTAACGCTTAAAGGTTACTATAAGTTAATTAAAATTAATCCATGTCCGTTGTCTCGGGCTACTGCGGCATCGAAATAAAAACAACACGATCTATCTTGCTGCTGTATCTCTATCACTTTTGTTTTTTATTTTTATGAATAACTAACGGAAAAATCAAGCACAAAAATGTTTATGTCAGTTGTATTACTTTATTTTTTCACTATCGGATTAACTTTGTGTAAGCGTGCGAGTTATTAAAGGCTCGGGCACAAACTTACAATGCATTACTACTGCATTGTTGCCGAAACTTATTAAATTAGATTGTAAGAGATCAAAATACGAATTTTTCGTGGAATATATATGAGAAAACTTAAAAATGTCTAAACTTTCAGCATCTTTAGCCCTTACAAGTTAAAGCAAAATTGATCAATTAAGTGTGCTTCCTAATGCAATTGCAAAAATTATACAGCTATATCATATCGAAAAAATAATTTGAAAAAACAAGACTTTAAAGCACTCGGTCTCCAGACATTTATCATTGATAAGAATGAAAGGAAAAACAAGCAATATCTGTATTTCAAAGGATTTTATTATACGTATATTTGTTAAACCAAAGTTTTGCTAATTGCTTCTCTATATGTGATGTCTTCCACTTTTAATGCTATATTATAAATTTAATAATTGCGCTAGAAAATTCCGAAAAAACTCTTACCTGCGGGTCATAAGTTCGATCTTCCATGCGTTTGAGCCAGTTTCTGAGTCTGTTCATTTCAAGAAAGAAAATATTAACAGAATGATTCGTAGCCCATGCTTTTATTGTAGGGGTCAACCAAATTTTACTTCTAACGATGTTGTCGGATGTTCTTTGTTCAACCGAGAGACTAACAGCAGATGTCTAGAAAACAAGAGTTTTAATGTAATAAAGTCATCAATCGTGTTTTCATCAGAATTGTTATAAGATTATTATTTTAAACGTCTTAAGTTATCTTCTTTTTTTTCTACTCTACTTATTATATTTTCAAAAAATCTACCAACGTTGAATAAAATCAAAGTAAATAGTTTTATTTTATATCACAACAAATTTATCTTACTTTTGATTTTGGACTAATATCTCTGTGCATGTGCCCCAAATAACAATAACGTAAAATTGGGTGTGATAATATTAAAGATGAGGACATAAAGATTATGATGAAACCGAGCAATCTAAACATTTTTTCCAGTTTTTTTGTACAAATTATGAGCTGAACTAAAGTTTTAATTTATGAGTAGATATGAAGCTGCTTGCATTTATATATTGAATAAGAAATAAATATATTGAATAATCATGTTTCCAATGATTGATCGGTTTCGAAAAAAAGGTTAACTTAATAAAGCCGTGGTTGCTCTCGAAACTAATGAATTTATAGAATTTCAAAATACAAGTAAAATTTAAAAAACATAAAATTTTAATTTTCATACAACGCTTTTATGACTATTTGTATGGGATAATTAGAGAATTCTTTTACGATCTTTTAATTTTTCAAAATTTTGGATTTTAAAGATATGAATATTTTGTTACATAAATAATGCCATTGTCACTTGAAGGATGTTAATAAACAATACAGACCTTCAAAACTTTTTCTCAAGGAAATGTAATATTGATTCCTTTCAATGTCACAACTATTCCCTTTTTTTAAATTAAACATTACTCCCATTTTTTTAAACAGATCAAACAACAAGCACGATTTTTCTAAGAAAGCAAACAACATTTTGTGACAATTTTTTAAAGCAAAGTATGTTACAGCAACACATTTTATCAAAAGTCCTACGTCGTACAAAGATTTCAAAAAAGTATTGATATACTCAAGAATAAAAAAATTTAACTAAATAAAAAACAAATCTGTTTCTAAGCAAAGTGTTATTAATTTTCTTTATCAAAAAAGCAATAAGATTTATGTTTAAAGGAAAGGCAAACAAAATAAAATTTAACGGCCGAATAATTTTCTAAAATATTTTTATGTCCCTTGTAATCAAAGGCGCTTTTTAATGCTAACAAATCAATCCGTTGAAAGACACAAACCAATACAAATTCAACAAATTTTCAGTTACATTCATGAGTTTTTGTATTCGAGGCGGTTTAAAAAGCATTTTTTTAGTCTTTTCTTGATTTAAAAAAATGTTTTACATTTGTGTATTTCATGAAAAAAATAGGGATTTAAAAATTAAAAATCTTTGTTTTAGCCTTTGCAGCATTTGTTTTCTAAATTTGTATAAGTGGTTGGCCAAATAACACATTATTGATTTGGTGTTTCATAAAGTTCAAAAATTTGGCGACAACCGCACTAGACAGCGTGCTCAGTTCGACATCTTAGTGATGATTCCAATTTCTATTTATCATGACAGCTTTTTCGCGAAATTCTTAAATATTCTTCAGCATTTTAAATAAAGTTAAATAAATATTGTCAGCATTTTTAATGCCAATAAAGGTTGTTCAATTCTTTACTCAAAGAATAAGAAATGCTTATAAAAACACAACTTTTTAAAAATATGCAAGATCGACTAAATGAAGAAGATGTAAAACGTCAAAAAATAAAAACAAAAATTTAAATCTAATTTTGCAGAATTTTGAAAGCGCTTGTGCTAAGGGAAGAATCCGAATAAGGAAGTGACGCAACTACTTTGGGATGCGAGTTTGCTCTTTCCTCGTTTTGATTTGCTTTTGTCGGGAGAAGCTTTTCATTCAAGTGCTGAATTAATTGATTGATATTGGAATAGAACCTGAGTCCAAAGGAAGCAAATTAGCTATTACATTCGGTAGGTCGAGCCACCAGTAAAAACTTGGCCAATGATTGTTTGAAAAATTCTACTCAACCTTTTATAAAATCAACAAAAAAAATTTTATAAGAATAGTTTATTTAATTAAACATTTGAAAATTCCAATATTTAGTTATTTAAGTCAGGGGTGGGGAATCTTTTTATAAGTAAAGGCAATTTAGTAGCATCCACTTTCCCTTAAAGGCCGCAAACAACAATTTTGCATGTTCCTATTCAAAGGTTATATTGCAACTATTGATGCCCCAGCTGGTGGTGTAATAGTATCAACTCAAACTCCCATCTGGTAGCCCCGGGTTTAATCATTGAGGGGGAATTAAGTGATGGTGGTGGTAGAATTACCAAACCATTCTTGGGGATGGGTGCGAGGATCAACTCCGAAGAGTCCCAATAATCGGGCAACCCCCAAGAACGAGACCAGAGGTCCAGAATTGTGAGGGAGTTGGCGAAGATGGACAGACGTATAGATTCAAATGCAAATCAGTCAAGCACGATATGAAAAATATCCTGTGATTCAGAACCACAGTTGGTACACGAAGGAGTCTCGGCTGGACCAACCCTGTGGAGATATATGCCAAGAAGAGCGCTGTTCCCGTTGCAGCATAAACAAGAGGATCACAGCAAGCGGAGCGAGAGAAAATAAGCTCCTCAGAAGACACTAAAGGAATTTGATGTTGAAAGAGACCAGATTAGATACTTCGTCTCTAACTGGTGTATAGAGTAGACGTTAGAAGGAAATAAAAGGTGAGAGAGACAGTTGTATCGTGGAGGGGTCAAGAGAGGCTTTAACTTTAACAAGAGAATCAGCTATGCAATGCCTGGGAGGGAATAATGACCAGGTATCCATTGAAGATGGACTACCTTACAGTTGGATAAAGTATTGAGGAGAGATTGGGTGTCGGTGAGGGACTTGGTTATTTAGTAAGGTAAAGGAGCAGAGGGAATTTTTAGGATAGATGGAAAGTTAGAGAACAAGGTGACAGCACATGACGTGGAGTGAGAGATACACCACTCAAGAGCACGAAGAATGGCATAGTTCTTGGCCCTGTAGCTGGTGGCCCAGAGTCCAGCGGCACTTTGTACACTTAATGTGGATCCCTGCACCATCCTATCCCAGCCCGCCACGAACCGAGCCATTAGTCCTTGCAGTGATGTTGTTATGGGGGAGGGAGGATAGATAAAAAATAGCGGCGGCGTTGCGAAGGGAGGGAGGATCATTACAAGAGCATGGAGAAGAGAATTGGTGTGAGATAGAGTAAGAATAGAGGGTACACCAGGGAGGTTTAGGAGGAAAAAGAATTCGAGGTTCGCAGATAGGTGCAGGTTAGGGGTAGGGTTATGTACTCGTTCAACTCTCTTCTCCATGCTTTCGTGATGATCCTCCCTTCCTTCGCAACGAGTGTAGGGTTAGAATGGGCAAGAAAAACTGGAGGAAAGGATGAAGTTAGTCTGAGAGCTCGTTCAAAGAAAGATAGAGATTGGTGGGTGAGACTGACGCAAAGTGGAGAAGAAGTGCTTTTAGGTGAAGCAGGGGGATAGGAGTAGACAATAGACAGCCTGTGATTACTTTAAAAGAGAATCTATGCCTTCTCTGCACAGAATAATATGTGTGGAACGTGAAAAAGAAAAGCAGCCTGGGAAAGCATAGGCGAGGATGGGGCAATTAAAGGTTTTATATAATGTACACAAAGATTCCTTAGAGGGCCCCGGGAGGCAGAGGCAATAAAACCCAAAGCACGGAATCAGCTATGAAACTTTTTTCCTAAGGATAAGAGATAATGCTTAAAGAAAAGGGTGCGGTGAAAGGTTACACCGAGAAAGGTCGGATTTGGCTTGAAGTTAAGTGATGTATTAAGAATCGAAAGAGAAGGTTTAAGACAAGAATGGTAGGGTTCTAGCCTGAAGAAAGATGACTCACATTTTTGGGGGTTAAGAGGAAGACGCCACTTGGAGGAAAATTCCGCCAGTCTGTTGAGGGCAGCTTGGACAGTGGAAGTTGCACATTTAACATTTGGGGAAGAGTCCCAAATAGCAAGGTCGTCTACGCACAGAGAGACCTTAAAAGATGAAAGAAGAAAGGCAGGGAGATCATTTATAAAGAGAGAAAAAATGATTGGTCCAAGATCTGAACCTTGGGGAACACCTCTTAACGACGGAAAGGACGACTATAAGAATTAGAGATAAAGACTTTCGAACATCGTTCTTTGTTTATCACAACATCGACCTTTGCTTATCTGACCATCAAGGTTTTCTATGGCAGTGCCAAGCATGCCTGTTAAGTGATGGAACTTCCGCAAGGCTACATTGGTTTGACGAATAAATTTGCAAAGACTTTGTTGCTACCTGATTCACTTGATGTGGATTCGGCCACTAGGACTTCTGCAGCACCATTAAGAAAGCAGCCAATAAGACTATCTCACGCGGGTATCTAAGCAACTGTGTTCCGTGTTGGGATGCAGAGTGTGAATCCCTCTATAAACTTTCCTGCAGTCTCCCCAGGGAGACAACTCAAGTTTGGCTGCTTGCGGCTCTGCTTGCCAATGTTGATGGGAAGCGGAGGGATTGATGGTCCGAGGCTGTTCGGAGCATTGAATTCTTACACTCTTGTCGAAAGCCTGGAGTATTTTGAACAACTTTACTGGTAGGTTACAACACTCTCCTCGTCACTGTCTCATTTCAGTCAATGCTATTGCATCTCAGCTGGTTAGAAATGAGAGGTACGAGGCTGTTGACCATAAGTCTTTTCAACTTGTCTCTCAAGAATTGTCTGACCTTTGCAGGTCCACAACACTAGACCCAGTAAATATCTCTGACACTTTTTCATAGAGAGAATTTACTGCTGTCCATCAACATTTAAAACCAGGTAAAGCTCCGGGCCGTGATTCCATCTTCCAAGAGCTTATACTCCATGCTGGAGCTGCTTTGAAGTCCTGGTTACGTGACTTCTTTTCTTCCTGTTTGTGCCGTCTCAAAATTTCCAAGGTCTGTAGAAAAGAGCACTTGTAGTCGCAATCCCAAGACCAATAAAGCCCGTGGGGGACCCAAAAAGTTATCGACCAATATCCCTGCTCCGTGTCTCCTACAAGTCTAAAATAAAAGTTCCACCCTTACTACCGGTGACAGCAAGCAAAGCAGGCTACGCTGTCTTAAAAACGGCGTTTTTCAGGAATCGGTCTGGGTTCCCTTCCTATTTAACATCTATACTTACGATCTTCCTTCCATAATTTCGAGAAAGTTTGCTTATGCTGATGACTTAGCATTGTTGCACTCTTCTGAAAACTGGAAGGACTTGGAGAAGGCATTAAGCCAAGACATGTCTAGACTTTCATCGTATCTCCAGATTTGAAGGTTGAAGCTTAGTCACACTAAGACGTTGATGGCAGTCTTTCACTTAAATAACCGAGAGGCCAAGCGTGAGCTAAAAGTCTACAACAACGATAGACTTTTACCGTTCTGTCCAACTCTTACTTATCTTGGTGTTAAAACTGGACAGATTGCTCCATTTTGTTACCATCTAGTGGCATTGCGCAAAAAACTATCCTTGCGTGTCACACTGCTGAGGCGACTCGTGGGCTTGGGATAGGGTGCTGGTGCTAAAACGCCACGCATAGCTGCCTTATCTCAGGTCTGCTCAACAGGTGAGTACCGCGCACCAGTCTGGTGTTGCAGTGATCACACTCGCCTCATCGACAGTATCTCGAACGACGCCTTCGCATAGTCATTGGATGCCAGCGCCCCACTCCAACGGACCACTTCCCCATACTCTCAGGCATCCAGCCAGCTGAGCTTCGCTGACTGGGAGCTACACTTTCCTTGATCATCATGGATCTTGAAAACCCTGATCATATTTTACATGGTCTTTTTAGGGGACCCTCAGATACTTGCCAAGTGGGACTAAGATCCAGACGCCCGTTTGTGCCAGCTGCGCGGAATCTTTTGGACAAACTTGCCAGACTTGGCATTCACGCTTCTGAATGGGCAAATCACAAATGAAAGCCCTATTTGTAATAGTACCTAAGTCAAATTTTTGAAAAAATGAGATAAACTGAAAAAATTGTTTGTTTACTCGTCAGAAATATTCTGACAAAAAATCTTTTCAGGATAATGTACGGAAATCAATTTTTAAATTGCACAGAGCTTTAAAGTCTTAGCGTATTTTTATTCTAGAAGTACTAAAGTCCAACTGATTTATGATAAAAATTCCTATGCACACTTGATAGCGTATTAAACCTATTGTTTGAAGGTTTGACCTGCAAAGCAGTCTTACCTGAACAATTTTTTTTACTTTTGTCAATAAAACTTGAAATAGGAGTTTTTGAAAGTTTGTCAAAGATCAATAATATAAGAGTAACGCAAGCATTTTAATAAAGTAATAACTTTCTTTTTCATTATAGGCTCTCATTCTCACCTAAAAATTAAAATTGATGAAGCAAAATAAAACACAATAAACAAGTTTTATTATGTGTCTTAATTTGCACCTTTCTAATTCTTGATTATTGTCTTAGCGAGACATCTTCAGAAACAGGCGGAATAGAAGACGCGTTATTAGGTGTAGAATTTTCGCCAGGTAAGTTTTGTGCGATTTGCTCAGGAAGCAGAGGAGTTTTAGAGACGTCAAAACAGGTATCTTTTTATTTGAAATTGATGCTGTGCAGTTTTTAACGTTTTCAGGTTCTTTAATGTTTGAATGGAAATAGACGGACAAAGTGCAAGAACTGAAGCAGAAACTGTCACTTCATTACAGTTTTTCAGTCAAACGTTAACAAAACTCGGGTTAGCATCAAGCAGCTCAACTTCATCAACCAATGGATCATGTTTATTTCTGACAAAGCGGTCGTGGTTGTACTAACCAGTTGGGAAGGGTGGAATCAATCATGCTACGTCTTTCGAAACCAAGAAAACGTTCATGCGGTGTAGCGTTTGCTGCCGTGCAAAGTAAGGATCAAACTGAGTGTAAAGCATTGGGCAGTTTTGATTCCCACGCAGATTCCGGTTCTCGATAAGTTTGAAGTAACAAACGTACTGTCTTCGATATTAGTCTGATTGATCCTCTCTCATTGCGAATTACTAGTTGGGTGGTGAGGGGTGCTATTACTTGAAGCGATTTTTCTTTTATTCAAAAATAGTTTGAATTCTTTAGATAAAGAGGAAGCAGCTCTGTCGCTGTGGACGTGAAGCGGTTGACCAAACAAACAAAACAAAGTACTCATACACTTAATATCAGTTTCCTTTTTCGTATCTTTACAACAGAAAGCAAACGGAAATTGGCTGAATTCGTCGACAACGAAAAGCACGTAAGGTCTAAGTTTGCCAAGGACTTTTGAAATCTATGCTGATTCTTTTCCATGGACGAATCAAAATTATCAAATTCTCCGTTGGTTTTGCATAAAATTGAGGTCTTAATTCAGCACAAACACAACAATTAGCAGAGATTCTTTTAGCGTCTTCAACTGAGAAGAGAAGGTTCTATGATCAGATGAAATGTGAAAGACAAATGACTCCGGGGTGTCCTAGTTGTTTATGAATATAACAAAGATGAAGAGGGTTGGTAGAAAATAAAGCGTAGTCTTGAAAAAGCGTCAGCAGCAAAATTTTGAGCCCCAGGTCGAATTGTAAATACACGGTTTTTGAATTAAGTAAAAAAAAATACTTCGCAATTTTTCTTCTGCATTTGAAGAGCTTTAACTGGGTATTATATTAATGTACGTGTAGTTTTAATTGTATACTCGTGTAGTTTGAATTGTTTGTTTGATATACATTGAAACAACATGATATCGTGGTTTAGATATCTCTATTTTGATTCAAAATGATATCATAACTTCCAAATGAAACTAGTCAAAGAAGTTCATATTTATTAAGTTATAAAATTAATTTTTTAATTAATGATTGTTATATATAAGTTACTGTACTATATTTCTTGCGTGTTTACTTTTTTTTCTTAAGTTCAGTGCAACTGTTATTCCTCATAAACTGTTTGTTAAATTTCAGTTTTTGATTAATAGCTGTTATTACAAAAGTTTAAGTATCGTTCTTAAAAACTAAAAAAGTCAGACTAAAAAAAATTTGTTAGCAATCTTTGCCTGGTGCAAACAGTTTGATTTTTAACGTTTTAAATGGCCTCAAAATTTTTGGTTTCCTTATTTGTTTGAACTAGAGCTCTACCTGTCAAATTACAAGTAATGCTTTTGTTTTATTATGTTTTGTCGCAGGTTTACGTCATAATTACATATAATAATTTTTTGAATGTAAATAAATCATAAACGATAATAAAGTCTTTTATTGTTTTCAGAAATATTTATTATTGGTTTTCAACATTTTTGGTGGTACATTTGATCTTGTTAAAAAATCTTTAAAAGTTTTTTAAAGATAAAATTGCAGAGGCATACAATAAATAGATTTTCATTCAATATTACTAAAAATGAATAATAATACATTTATTTTGCTGTTATTTTTTCACTCTTTGTATTGTTATAATTTTTCTTCCCGAAGTTTAATAAATACATTCAAATAGTTTATTTTTGTTAAATTTTTTTTAATTGTAAGGTACAGAAGACGCAACACCAAAACTCGAATTTTCTAAACAAACAAAAATAAAGTTTAATAAAAAGGGAAACAAGATCACGTTTCTAAATAAAAAATATAGTAAGGTGTGTAAAATCTGCACAACCTTAATCTGATTATAACAGTGTGACTAAAGTTCTCAGAATAACCTTTTCGTAACGAGGAAAAATTAGCATGACGCAACTTTGCGTTTTTTGTTAATCGGTTTCACGTAAAAGTATAGCATTAGTTGCTGTGCGCAGCAGCTTTACAAGCAAGAACATGGAGCCTAGCAATTAAGAATTAATGAAAAAATAAACCACCACAAATTTTTAGCAATAAGTAAAAAAAATCTTTTGTGAAGGTTAAATGAGTGAAGTAAGTATGTCCTGTTTGTTGTATTTCTAAGATGGCATGCCGGGAATAACAAAACCAACAAATACTTGTCGTCTGCAAAACAACTTAACAAGAACGAAATCCTTATAAAAACACAATTTATAAGCTTTTAACAAAAATACTATATTGCTAAACATGATAAATTATATTGCACTGTTCTTTTTTCATCACACTTTTAATTGTAAAAGTTTCTTTTTTTCGATGATTTATTACTACATTTAAGTAGTATTTTTTTCGTTAAAATAACTTTTACATAATACTTCCAAAAATTTGGAAAAACAAGTATAAAGTTCAATAAAAAGACAAAAATTATAATACTTTTAAATGGAGAAAATTTTGTATGTTGCGCTAAATCTGCCGAAACATTTTATAATTGAAAAAATGTGGTAATAGATTCTCCGAATAATCTTTGTGTTAGCAGGAACAGGTAACGCGACGCAACCAGACGTTTTCGTGATCGGTTTTACGTAAATACGTAGCGTTAATTGCTGTGCGTCATAGGTCTACAAAGAAAATTTTGTGGTCAGTTATTAAAAAAGATAAAAAAATTTATAAATTGTAATCCTATTCTCCTTAACCTTTTTTGTACTATTGACACCTTAACCCTACGTTAGTACCCTGGGGTGTTTCAGCACCCCAGGGTATTAAATTTATATGCCGTTTTGAGTTGGCAACACTTGCAACTTTGTTTTTTTAAATACCCTTTTGAATAGGTGAGAGGAAAAAATGCTGAAAATCTTACAGTACTGTGACTTGTTCTTTTTATTTTTTTAGGGTAAATTATGGATAGTTACAGTAGAAATGTAGAAAGGTTGCAAAGAATGTTGCAAGAATGTGACGTTTTGAGTGATGCTGAAGATGACAGTGAAGGTGAATCAGATTTCGTTATAGAAGATGAAGTTATTTCTGATTCTGAGTGCTATGACTCGGAACATGACGAATCGGAACATAACGAATATAAATGCATACATACTCTACTGTCATAACCCTGAAAACAAGCTAAAACGCCGTCTATTCATCAAGAGTGTAAGTATGCAGCTTGTTCAAAAGGCTCTGAAAAGAAGATTGCAGAATATTCACCTGTCAAGAGACCTCTAAAGTGGAATTAGAAGAATGCTGCCAGAGTCAGAAGAATCTTCAACATATTCACAGGCATCGACATCAAATCGTGCAAAGAGATGTGAATTGTGCGAGAGGTCACGTGACCGCAAAGTCAAAACAGTTTGTACCACTTGTGGTAAGCATGTTTGCAAAGACCACAGCAAGTTATTTGTGCAATGCATAACATGCCATGAATCCGCATCTAACGATGAAGAATCAGAGTAACAAATAATACTGATGGCGATAAGGTTGGAAAAAGACTACCGGGGTACTCGTTTTGGTTGTGAGTTATCGCACATTAATCACTTTACAGTTTAGATTTATTCAATAAACAGCTTTGATGTTTTATTATTGTTTAAATCTATTTAATAAACAAGCATTGAAGCCCAATGTGTATATTGCTTGTTATTGACAACAGTTTTAATAATGGGGTGCTGAAACACCCCATGGTACTAATGACGTTCCTATCCCCAGGGTACTAACGTAGGGTTAATGTGGGCTTCAAAAACCTATCCAAGTTTGACAATTCATTACACCAAAACTACTTAAGCTTTTGTTTTGAAATTTAAACAGAGTAAACATCATTTATTTAGCTTTTGTTATTGCAAAAAAGTTTTTAAAAATTAACTAAAAAGTATGTAAAATTAGAGTTTAATTTTCACGTCTAGACACCTATTTAAATCTCTTTAAATTTTTCAAGTTAAAAAGAAAAAAAACAACATATTTTGTGGATATTAACTTGATGAAATGAGTTTTTCATGTCTTTTGCACTTTTGTCTGCAAGAGAGTGTGCCTAAAAAATAAGTACAACAATTATTTACCTGCTTACGAAAAAATCAAAATCAATATTTTTACATAAAACATATTTATTGATCACATCTTACATAAAACATAAAATATCTCGGAAGTACCATCAAACAATTAATAAGCAAGATGCTTCTAGGCTATCGTTTACACTACAGGTAACCCACGGGGAGACGAGAGTTACCAACAGAATCCCGTTGTTAAGTTTCTAGTTTAATTCGATTGATTGGTGATTCAACAACAACAATGCAAATCTATGAGATAACACGCGCAGGCACACACTTGCATAACAAGATGATGAACAAAATCAAAAAGCGCAAAAATTCAAAAATTAGCAAAAATTTTAGTGGATAAAAACACTAATATCCCGAACATTGCAAATTTGACCCAAAGGTACATGATTACTGCGTTAGCTTTTGCTAAATTGACAACATATGGTAAAACGACGGTTATAACAAAAATGCTTTCGTGACACTTTTGCTTAAATTTCAGTTTTTTAAAACACTCATTGAGTTTGTTTAGTTTTATTAAATCTAACAAGCGAGCATTTAGATATTTTCTTGTTATTATTAAATTATTGAACTGTAGGTCTTTTCTATTACAATGTCAAATAAAAATACAAAAGCTTTGAAAAAAGTTAATTTTTTTGGTGATCAAATCTTGTTGTTCATTTTTGTTTGCATATTGTAATGATATTTACACTTTACATTTGTTTGCCTTTAATTAACTAAAAAGTTGCAGGCATCTAATTAAAACACAATTTAGACACATATATTAAATTAAACTTCAACAGCAAACAATTATTATTATTACAACTCAAAACTCAGCAATTGTCTTTATGTACGTAGCTGCAAAAACCTCTAAACTAAAACTTAACGACGGTTTTTTTAAGGCTTTTTTGCTTTCTTTAAGTTAATTTTCATATTTTGTTATTCACAGCTTAAAAAATCGGAGATTCATAAACAAAATAGTTATAACTACATAATTTTCGTGTTTTTAAAATTAATCTTCTTAAAACATTGGATTATCTTTGAGATTACAGTGTTCCTTGCTACTTCGCTGTTTACGTATTGCCGATTTACTACATGGTGGCATCAGCCAGCCAAATTACTTTTTTTTATTATTTTCCGCAAAATATTTAATTTCGCGGATATCGCGGTTTTCAACAGCGGATTTAATTTTTTTTAGGATTAATGATTTTTAATGTTTACGCCTCGCAGAAAACAGTTAGTTCCTTCTGCTACTGGGCTACTACGGATAAATTCCTACGGTACAAACGCAATATTGCTACTTCGCGCAAATTCACTTATCGCGGCCGGTCTCGCAACGCATCTACCGCGATAAGCGAGAAAACATTGTACTTTATTGCGTCTTCAGCTTTTTTTGAATGGTTTTCGTTTACATAAAATTGATTTTAAAAAATATAAAACTTCGTTTGAAATCAGATATTGAAACCGCTTTTGTTTTATTCTGAGTTGACTAAGATAACTCGACAAACCTAAAAACGGTAGTTTTTTTAATACTTTGCATTATCTTATAAATTGATGCTATATTATTTGGATTAAAGCAAAAATAAATTAATTTTTTTAACTTCATTTTACTATTTTGAAAATATGAGTTTTCTGGCATGTTGGACATCATGTTTAGTTCAATTAAATTTTGTAGTTTATTTATCGAGTCAAGTTTAAACAAACAATCTATAAAATAGAAAGGAAATAAAATAACAATATAAAATTTTACAGCAAAAACTGTAAAAGGACTCTTAAAAACCTTTGAGTCAACTGTTGATGTTATTCGTTAGCGTCTATTAATAAACTTTATTTTCCACTTGTTTTTCCTGCTTTTTTTAAAAGTAATTTAGCTGTTTAATGTATGTGCAATAATATATTTTCATTTGTTTTCATGTTTAATGAGATAATTTCGATTTCATTCTCAATATTTTTATAACGTTGGTGCATGCAATAACAAACATCGTTTAAATGCGATGCAATTTAAAAACTTGATAAGAAGATCAGTATCCAATTTTGCAAACTACTTGTTTTTGAACGAAAAGTCTTCCTTAAAAGTTTTGTAACTTATAATTTTTTTAATGTAAAAACATTATTTCTAAAATATACTCAATACATTAAACGAAAGTAGATATATTAATAGTTTATTCAACTAGAAATGCTTGGGTTGAGTATCTTCTTTCAATTCTAAAAATAAAGTACTTTGATTATATAAAACTATTTTTAGAAATTGTTAAGAATTACGTAAAAGCATTTTTTGCTAAGAAACTTATATTTTTTGGAAAATTTGGTAGATTATAAAATCCAACAAAAGCATAACACTAAAAATAGGCTGTTATGAATCTATTTCAGCTTACGGTTGCAGCCAGTTGTTTCCAAAAACATTTTTAGCAAAATCTAATATAAAAAATTGATCATATTCAAATCGATATACGTAATTTGTGCAATAAAAATCTTTCATTCGCACACGATATGTATCAAACTTTAACCAAACACACAACAGAATTAATCACGACCATTTTAAATTAAACACAAAAAGTGTCCTACGTTTTCTTCCATTCCTCAACAGCAATCTTGGACTGTTTTAATTGGAAGACAAATAATTCCACAAGAACTTAATCCCATTTAAAATGCACCGTTGTCAAAACTACAAAGTAAATCATATAAAATGAAAAATTTGTGAACGTATGATTATTTTCAAAATTGCCAAAAGTTCTTTTCTAGTATGAGAAGTTATAATATCAAATTACATAAAAATTGTTACAGAAACCATTTTATAGGTTTACAGACAATCTAATTTGGAACGGTGCTGATGACAAAAGGTCATCACTTTCTTCGCTAGGTTTGATGTGCGATAAGTAGCGCTCAAGAATTGTTGTCGACAAAAAACCGAAAAATATCTGTTTACTTTATTTGCAGAGGTTTGGAATTAAGATTTTTAGGCTTTTTTGTACAATAAATAAATCTTCAGTCAAAGAAATGTGTTCAAAATGCTTTTGATTGCAGCACTTATTTTTTTCTATTTTAAATAGTGTGTTTACATTGCCATTTTCCCGCGGCACACCGTTTGCGGAGCAATGGTCCAGTGAGTGTTTTCTTTAAACTTAGTTTCAAGCGTCAATGTGTCGATTGTTTATGTTGTTTCTTGGTTCTGCTTCTTAAACATTTTGAATTAACTTTACACTTGGTTGACGAAGCGCCTCGGGACAAGAAATTTCTGTTTTGTTTATTTATTAGTTGTTCAAGACCGGTTTGCTACCAATCAAAGCATTGCTGTGAAGTGGTGAATATTTACATCACAACACGAAAGAAATACCTTGTCGACAAAAAAACTCTCTTGATTATGAAAATTAATAAAATTTAACCTAGAAACAAAATTATTTTCTATTTTTTTATAATTTGTTCTTGGGTTGGGTATATTTATTCTGTTTTCAGATCTTTGTACAACGTAAGATTTTTATATCCAATATGTCGTTGTTACTTAATTTGCTTAAAAAAGATTATTAAAACGATGTTTATTTGTTTTCATGTTTAGTGCAAGAAACATGATCATATTGATGAATAGAACAAAACTCTGCGTTCTTCTCAGTTTGAAAAGTGTGATGGCGACATTGAGAGGAATTAATCTTACATTGACTTATGGAAACGTTTCGTAGATTTGATAATTTTAATTTTACAACATTATTTTGATGCCAATAAACATGATTTTTTATCAAAATTCAATAAATAGGTAAAGCGACTTTTGAAAAATACAAAAGATTGAAAAAATATGGAATATTTAAAGAAAAAAGAAAAAGTTTTCAAATCTTGTTTTCGAGTGTTTGAAAATCTTTGGTGTTGGAGAAGGAATTCGAATAAGCAAGTGACATAATGAGTTTGGGAGACAAGTTCTTTTTTTATGTTTTAATTTATTTTTGTCTGGAGCAGCTTTTCATTCAAATTATTGATTAACTAATTAGTATTAGAATAAAACTTGAGTCCACAACCAAGAAATAAAGTAAATTACCAAATGACGATTACGTCTTTTAAGACAATGCGCTGGAAAAAAATTGGCTGATGGTTATTTAAAAGTTAATATTTAATTCCTAAATAAAATCAAATACCTAATTCTCAAAGAAAGCATTAATAAAGTTTGATAAGATTAGTTTATTAAATAAAGCATTTGAGAATTCAAATTTTCAGTTGTTCTGGTAAATGTAAAAAAATCAAAATCATTTGCTTTGTGCATTAATACTTTTAAACTGTTTTATGCTTTATTTTTTTCACAATTTTTGGAAAATGCACATAACTCTTTAGACAAAAACTAATTTTGTTTCGCTTGCCCAAAATAAAATTTATATAATCGTATCCGGACAATTGTTCAAAAACAGTTGTTCCAATAGATAATTTGTTGAACAGACAATTATTCATAAACCGGAACACATATTTTTGAAACACTTGTCAATTTGAACTAATATTTTCCAGCAATTGTCCGTAAACGGTTTCTGTCCTAAAAAATGGTTTCTGTAAGAATTTTTACGTAATTTGATATTACAACTTCTCATACTAGAAAAGAACTTTTGGCAATTTTGAAAATAATCATATGTTCACAAATTTTTCGTTTTATATGATGTACTTTATAGTTTTGTCAACGGTGCATTTTTAATGGGATTAAGTTCTTGTGGAATTATTTGTCTTCCAATTAAAACAGTCCAAGGTTGCTGTTGAGGAATGGAAGAAAACGTAGGACACTTTTTGTGTTTAATTTAAAATGGTCGTGATTAATTCTGTTGTGTGTTTGGTTAAAGTTTGATACATATCGTGTGCGAATGAAAGATTTTTATTGCACAAATTATATCGATTTGAATATGATCAATTTTTTATATTAGATTTTGCTAAAAATGTTTTTGGAAACAACTGGCTGCAACCGTAAGCTGAAATAGATTCATAACAGCCTATTTTCAGTGCTATGCTTTTGTTGGATTTTATAATCTACCAAATTTTCCAAAAAATATAAGTTTCTTAGCAAAAAATGCTTTTACGTAATTCTTAACAATTTCTAAAAATAGTTTTATATAATCAAAGCAATTAATTCCTGTCACACTTCATTCATAATAATTTTAATCATGGCAATGTACTGTAGTTTATTCCTGTTAATAGTAATTCAAAGTTTTATTATATAATGATGATCGCGTCGCCGTGCAGTACTCCTCTGGTATTGTGCCATGTAATGCCTACGACTCGTTTGATGTATTTTTTTGTCCTTTTTTCCTTTTCGTCGGACAGTAATGGCGTAATATGTTTTTGTCCAAGCGCCACTATAGCTCGCTAATAGGGGAATGTTTGCGTATATACCATTTGATTCGAGGAAAAGCGTTCTCCCTGGAGAATTGGAGAATGATCTATCTTATTCAAGTAACTTGGACGGCGCTTGGGGTTTGTTTATATGTATGTGCGCTCGCTCGATTGAAAAAGAGACGACGAAGAAAAGGGAGAGAGACAAATAGAGCGAAAAGTGTTGTTCGAAGCAAATAGCTTCGAGAATAAACGTAATTTCGTTTGGGCGCAGAGTTGGGCAGGGGTCCCGTAAGATTTTATATCGGTTGACGAATGTTGAATTTATTTTGCGCCAGTTTTTGAAGTTGTGTTCTACCGAGGTAGAATCATTGTGTTGATCGAATTAAGTTGTAGCGCTGATTTCACTTTGCAGTCTGGCAAAGCGTGGAAGAGAATTTTTATCGGTCGTAAATTTTGTAATACATTCATTCTTATTAGAGACAGTGGTCTCTGTTTGTTTGTGAAGAAGAATCTTCAACGAACCAATCCGAGCTTTCGTTCAAACCGACTGTATAAAAGCTTCAGGCTCACAACAGACTACTTTTTGAGCCGGAATAAAATAAAACTTATACACAGCTTTGTTTCAGCGCAAGTATTCGCGTTACCTAGTTCAACTGGTCCTTTAGGATTCTCAAAACAAAGTCTGTGACAATTCCTAGAATTGAAAGAAGAGACTCAAATCATAGATTTTTAGTTGAACAAATTATTAATATGTCTACTTTCGCGTACTCATTAATGCCCAGCATATGATTTATCATACGTTAAACTTTGTGTTTATAACTGTCATAAAAATAAGTACGGTGGTCTTAAAATTTTAGTTTTTCCAGATTTCTGATTGTTTTGAATTAAATTTTTATGATACAAAGTTTAAAACCTGTATTTCAATGATAAAAATTTAAAAGTTTAAAAGCTACATTAATGCCAGATTATGATTTATCATACGCTGGGCATTAATGAGTTAATATATTGAGTACATTACTTATTAAATATAATATCTTTATATTTAAAAAAACTTATAAGTTACAAAACTTTTAAGTAAGAAAAACTTTTTGTTCAAAAACAATTGGTTTGAGAAATTGGTTACTGATCTTCTTATCAAGTTTTCAAATTGCATCGCATTCGAACGATGTTTGTTATCGCATGCACCAATATACAAAAATTTTGAGAATCAGATCGAAATTATCGCATTAAACATGAAAACAAATGAAAATATATTGTTGCACATACATTAAGCAGCTGGATTACTTTTAAAAAAACCATGAAAAACAAGTGGAGGACAAGGTTTATTAATAGACGCCAATGAATAACATCAACAGTTGACTTAAAGGTTTTTATGAGTCCCTTTACAGTTTTTTGCTGTAAAGATTTATGTTGTTATTTTATTTCATTTGTATTTTTATTTTACAAATGGGACATTCCACGTCAATTCACACCCCTTTCGGCATTTTTTTGCCGACCATCTCCGATTGTTGAAAAGCTTGGAAAGCTCTATTTAACAGCTTTCGAATGATATTAACATCTTTGAAATCGAACAAAAAATAAAGCCAGGAGGGCTACTTTTGCTCGATCAGGGGAGTTCAAACGGCAATTTTGTGTCTAATTTTCAACCTTCATATATCAAAAACTATTTGATTTAGAAACTTAAAATTTGGTGTGAGACATTTTCTCATCCAAACCTAAAAACATGCCAAATTTCAGCAAAATCGGAGATGGTCGGCAAAAGAGAGATGTGAGTTGACATGGAATGTTCCAAATATTAAATTTTTAACTACCCAAAGTTTTTAGCAGAAGTAAAAAACCTTCTGTGAAGGTAAAGACCACTTTATTTTAAAAGTGGTTTTGCAATCTTGTACAATAATGCATCTTTCATATTTTTAATAACTTTTGTGCAAGAGTATATAAATAAAATTTTTAGTAATAGATGTAACTTATGTTTTCCTTCAATTCCTTTTTTATGTTCATTGTAACTGTGCTATATCTTTGTGTTTATGTGTTATTTTTGCATTTTTTAATGGGTATTATTTTATCAATTTTTTGCTTTTGTGTGACGAAGGAAATTACGCCGATGCCCAAACGTCAGCATTATCATTATACATTGGATTGGAAATATTTTTCTCGTTTTGGATTAAATTGGCTGGGAAATATTTGGATTGGAAATTACCTAGGATTGAAAATATTTTTCTCAAATACGAAAAACAAACAAAGTCAACTGTCAACCATTATTTTGGATCAGTGTCGGCAAGAATAATTTTCTCTTTAAGAAAGATGCTACTTTCTTTTCAAAAGGATATTTTACATGCTCATAAGCGAAAGAATATTGCATATACGTAAATACTTGTGTCACTGCAATAATATGAATGTAGGTAAAACATCCCAGCGACTAGACAAATGAATTCAACAACACGTTTCAAAATTCATTAGAAATCAAGTTAAACCTCAAAAAATCTTCTTAGATAGCGATATAAATCTACTCAAAGTGCACCTATTTTAAATTCGGCTATTGAGCAACATTTGTTTGATAACAAAATTTGCGCAGAAAAATTCGATATTAGTTGGTTTTCGATTTTAGCTGTGGGACAATTGTCTTTTCATCTGGCAACGCTTGAAGTTATCTTTATAGAATTTGTTAAACTGTCTCTTTGTCACCAGAAAGAGTTTATCTATGGACTGAAGATTTCTCGCTTGCGGTGCAAGTGAACGCACAACCAATCGCGTCTCTTTTTCTTCAACCAATCACAATCGCCATTATTTCCAATGTCTTGCAATCATACATATAAACCACGGTTTTCATATAATTTGTCATTTGCAAACAAATTCTTCAGACAAGAGTTATCCGAAAGAATTCTCGGCAAAAAACAGTCTTTTTAAAAACTACCAAAAACTGAAAGTTTTATGGTTTCGTCCATACAATTAATTATTTTTAAAACTTTTTTAAACAAGTACACGTAAAAAATACGCCGAATTTTTCAAAATGAAAGAAATTGCCTGCTAGTCTGATTGCTTGCTAAACTTCCCAGTCAGCCAGGCATTCTTCATATAGGATGATATAATGATAGCCCCAGTCAATCAGTGTGTTGACAGGCAAAATCATCTAAATAAAGACAGGGGTATGGGAACACTGGAATGGCTGTTAATACAAATTGCGAGGTTGTTGGTTTGCAGACATTAACAATCTTGCAATCATCAATGTCCATACACAACCACTCAATTGCTAATCTCTCCGAGGAATGATTTACAAGGGTCTTGTTAAGTTTCTCGTGAACAAACTTAGCAAAACCATGCTTCCTGCTTGAGACCCAATCAACCAAATGTAAATCAAGGTATTACTATCTGGTCTGCATTTGTGCAACGGGTCTTTTGTAGAACGATGACAAAAGCCTTATATATGGTGGCCAATTGGCTGACAACACAGATATTATTTGCGCTTACGTCTTCAACATTAAATGTAGTATTCTGGGTACAAATGGCTTGCATCTAGCATTTGTGAATTTATCGAGTCTCTTTTGCTTACAGAGCCCAGAGTTTATCTCTTGCCACCACAAAAGCACGCCAAATTTATCATCATTCGCCTGGTCATTTACCAGTTATCGGGATTCGCCACGTGGAGACTGATAACATGAGTCCCATTCGCGACGTGGAGATTTAGATATGACTCGCCACGTGGAGACTTTACATGGTAATGCCAATAATTATTTTCTGTTGATATTACCTTATCATTTCAATAATTGACAGTCAATAGCAAACGTTTATAATTTTTATTTTTATCTATTTAATTATTTTATCCATTTTATCTCTACATTTATCCTCCTGACTTGCTGGAAAACGAAAGAGGCTCTATTACATAAGGAAAGCACTTACCCAGACCTGCTTCTGGAAATGTCAAGGTACTGTTGTCCCCTTGAAATTAAATAGAGATATGATTTTAATTTAGATTTAATCAATCTTTTAAGTTTTTGTAGTATAAATATGCAAAAAATAAAGCTACACGTTGATTTAAGCTCCATTTGAAAAATGAGAAAAAAGTCGACAATTCCCACCGATAAACAAGCGGTTTTTCTGCAGACGAATTAGCAGATAATAAAGCCTACTACCTGTAAAAAGACATTGGTTGTAAATAATGATAAAGATAATTTTACTTCGAACTTTATTATTAAACGCCACACTTTTAGTCGCATAATGTGGAAAGCAATTAGTTTTGTGTCATGCAAAATTGACGATTGCCGGTATTGACGTGGTTTTGTTCATTAAACATAGGTCAATTTGAAAAACGTTTAAAGATAATTGGTTCGCTGGTGCATTATAAATATTGAATGCCTTATAATAAAAACAAAACGCACAATATTTGGAGAGTATAATGAAAACAAAGTTTATGAAACATGGGGGTGAAACAAAACATTTATTTAAAGTTCTAATCTGCATTGCCACATCAATATTACATTAAAATTGTATTAATTTAAATAGTACTTTATTGATTGAATAATTTGTACTTGATTTTATTTCAGTCAAAACATAAACTTTAATTGAACAATGCTGTTTTAAAATTATATTGGTAATGTTGCAAAATCTATTGAGAGTTTTAAAACCGTTATTAAACCAAATGATTAACAAATAAAATTAAAAATGTTTTTGAAAAAACACCCTTAGCACTCGTATTCTAAATTAGTTGTATAATTAAACATGCAGAAAAGTTTAAATCAATTTTTTTCAATGTTTGCAAAGAAAGCTGGAATCACCCTGAAAAAAATTTTTGTGTAATTCTAAAATCCACAAAAATTGATTTAAAACAGGGGTTTGACGTGAATAAAATGAATTTGGAAACGCTTAAATGATCGTAGAAGAAAAATATGCTTAACTTTGAGAACAGCAACATACTTAAAAATAAAGCAATTATGCTATACAATCTTTTTTTTTTTGTTGCACTTGTGGTTTGGTACGAAGTAAAGTAAAATTTAAAACAAAACGATTTCCTCACTTTATTTAATTTGTATAAAATCTTAAAAAATTCGTCAACCCTCAAATTAATATTAAAAATTTTGTTTATTACCAAAAGTTTCAAAGGAAGAACACAAAAAAAAATTAATCATCTTCTTATGGGAGGCAAATTAATCCAGGTTTGCAAGTGAGAACCATACAATAAAAGTTATTTTGAAATTATCTAATAAAAAAACATGAGAACTTATGTTTGAAAATACATTTATTAAATATTTTGAAAAAAGCTTGAAAGTTTGTTTTAAAAAAGTTTAGATCACCGCCTCTTCTTAAATACGGTCCTGATCAGAAACTAAATAGGTTTAAACAAAACCACCTTTTTTTGATTGTTAAGATGAAATATTTCAATGAATAAATGTTAACTCAAAGGGATTAATTTCCATTAAACCTAAATATTTTGTCATCTTAAAACTTTCATTGCATATCATGAGTGAGTCCTAAGATTTTACCAATGATTGTGTTTTTCTAAAGTAATTGTACATTTAGTCCTAAACACGAATCTAGTTTCAGGTTAATAACGCTCAAAATTTTTTTCAGTTGTGAAATGAACTTTCAAAGTTTAAATATTGCCACAATGTATCTGATTTTGAACTAACAAGTACGTCGTCATAATTTTAAATAAAGTAGAACGTTATCACAACGTTATTTCAAGCCTTTACAAATAATCAAAAAAAGTTCACAAAATAAACTACAGTACAAGTAAAAAAATACTTAATTTTTAATAAGATTACGCCAACCACGAGTTGTAAATGATTTAATTAGAAATAAACTTTCACTACTTATTTCATCTGTTTGTTACATGGAAAACGGTTTCTATTTAATATGTAAGTAAAGTGCACCCCGAATCAATGGCGATTTTCGATTGCCAGCTAGGATGTTCGGACTTCACATAATCCTAACAATAGACGCTGGCCATTATTTTTTGTTTTCATTTTGAAAACATCAAATTGCTACATATACAAATTATTCAATTAGATAACAAAAAAAAAGTAAAAGAAAAGTTTGGTCAGGCGATTGTGGTGGCTCTGAAAGTTTTTTTGAGTTGCTCGATAGATGGACGTAAATCTTAGTGCAGATATTAGAGGAGCTGACTTTAAACTTTGGAAAAGAAGTGATTGGAGACAAAACTGCAACAATACCACAATTAAATTCAAATGTTTGTGTGGGTTTTGATGTTAAAAGTTTATTTACGTATTAACACAACAGTCAATTTACAAACTAACTCCCTATTGCGCAATTATTCACGGATTCATCTTGTCGAATTCAGGAATTATTTATCGTAAACTTCCAAACTGGACTATAGCAATATTTATTTTCAATGCAAACGTAAATTCTACAAACAACGTAATGGTATGGCAATGGAATCCACTTTGGCACCTGCCATGGCAGACATATTTTTTATTTGGGTGATGGATAAAGCTCGGTCACAATTGAATTAATTGTTTTAGTGTTATTTGTTAAATTGATGATTTGTTTTTTTCATCATCATATGGACATAGATAAGATATTTGATGTTTTTACCTTCGTTCATAGCAATATTGTCTTGAAGAAAGAATAAGAAAATAATTCTTTACGTTTTCTGGACCAATTTAATTTGATTGACAGAAAAAACATCAATCTTTCAGTATACAGAAAACTTACTCACACTGGACTTTACATTCAGTAGAAGAGTTACCTACCCACACAATACAAGCAAAGCCTGATCAAAACTTTATTAAATCGATCTTGCAATATTTGCAATATTTAATAAATAACTAAGCATGAAAAAATCCAAAATACTTTTGAAAAGTTTTTATTTAACAGTTATACAAAAAAAAAATATTAAACAATTTTTAATCAAAATTAATGATATAAACAATCTTATTGAACTGTCACACGCATCTGATCAATTACTGAAAATTGTTTGCATTAAATAACTTGATGTTCGAGAGATCTCAAATCAAATTTTTAAAAACTTAATTCTTTTTTCAAAAATCGGGCTCAACATACATCTGCCTTTATTTCAAACAACTTTTAAATTGAAGAAATCATCACCGTATAAGAAAACAACCTCATCTGGAGCTATTCAACGTGACATATCAAGTAAATCACGATTGTGAAGCTTCATAATATTGTACAAACCTGCAGAATTCTAATCACACGACTCAACAACAACAACAACATTAATTTATCACCCTGACAAGAAATTGATGCAAGAAATCAATAAATGGACAATTCCACACAAAATAAACTGTAAAAATTGTATAAATTAAGGTTTTTCAAATAATTAATGAAAACGATTGATAAAAAATCTTTATGCATCTAAAAATCCAATAATGTATATTGTCAAATAATAATCAATTCCATTGTGTTATTTAACACCTAGTGCTTATTTTATTTTATTTTAACAACAATTTTACAATTAAAGTTTAAAATTGCTGTTTTATTTGATTTTTTAAGTCATGTTTTTTGTGCACTCCCATATTTTTGTTTTATTATTTTAAATTTTTAAGTCTACAAAATTATTTTGTATACACCTATATTGCTGTTTTATTATTTCAGATTTTTAAAACACATTAATTTCTATACACATTTGGCAAAACTTTACTTAATTACATTATAAATTATCCAAATTTAGCTATTCATATTTTGAATATAAGTTTTTGGTTAAAATGGGTTTTAAAAATACTGTTTAAAATACAAAATGTGCGTATGTAAAATTGATAAATCGATTTCTTGCAATTTTTTAAAACTTGACATCAATGAAACGCAATTTTTTGCTTTGTGTTAAGATCAATTTTTTTACAGCATTCTAGCCTCATGTACATGTTTTGAAAACAGTATTCGTTTAGACTCAGACCCCGCTTCCTGTGTCAAATTACGAGATAAGTTTATTTTGATTGCATGACTCATAAAACTTGTAGAATCTGCTTTAAAAATGTTACGTTCATTTCTAAAAGTTTAAACTAAAATTTTGATAAAAAAAATGCTTTATACTATTGCATCTTGATTAATGAAATTATATTTATGCAAATATTCCATTGTATCTTGTTTGCAAACTAGAAAGAGTATTTAATGCATGCATCGGATTTATTTGTAACAATCCTAAGAATATGCACTTACTTATGTACTATAGACAGTCTCACATACATCAATCCAGTATCATGTAAAGTATAAATTGTGTTTAGAAATTTGCTTGTAAAATAGTAATAACTTAGCACCTCAGTACCTCACAGATACTACCCAGATCTATCTATTTCTGCAAGAAAATCTTGGAATTAAAATAGAGCGTTTTATATTAAACTCCAAATGTTATGTTTAAAATACAATATCTCATAAAATAAGTGTTTCTTGGAATGCGGTATCATAGTAATTACGTGCTGAAACCTGTCTTACAAAGTTTAAAAAAGGTTTTGAGACCACTTTATTTTAAAGGTTGCCATCTGCTACAATAGTGTCTCTATCATCTATTCTATTATTAATTCTTTCATATGAAAGTGTATAAATACAACGTTTAGTAATAGATATAAATTTTTTTCCCACCAACAGCTTTTTTATGTTTGTTGTAACTGTGTAATGTATTTGTGTTTATGTGGTGTTTTTGCATTTTTTGTCGGCTATTGTTTGAAAATAAACTTTCTTAGACCATATAAAATTTCCTTGTATAGATTTGCCGAGAGCGGTGTACAAAAACGTTGTAATTATTATTGTTGTGATCAAATTTATGTTTGATGATGAAATGATGGAATGAGTTAAATCTTAAAGTTTTTTCTGATAAGCAATGTCTCACAGCATATTGGTTTTGTTTTTTATTTTGATATTATTAAAACAATCCAAACTTTATGCTCCAACATTTTACCATGAACATAGTATCATCAATTTTTTAAAATGTCTCATTCATATTTATTAATAAATAAATAGATAATGCTATGAGTTCATTGTAGAATGTTTTTTGCCAATTTTACTTCTAACTTGGATTTATTATTAGTATGAAAATTGACTGAGTTATTTTTATCATTTACTCCGAAATACGTACATTAAAATATTTTGTTAAAATTAAATAATTATACTGTCGTGTAGAACAATAAAAATCTGGAAACAAAGAATTTTACTTGCTTCGCTTTCACCCCTTGTGGTATCTATAATCTACAAACAATTTTCAGCAAAACACCAACGTCAAATTTGGATGCAAATTAAATATGTTTCAAAAGGATGCAAATTAAAAAAAACAATTATTTCTTTTATAAAAATTAATTATTTCAGCAAAAAAGCGATTATTACATATACAAATTCCAAATTTTGTGATTTTATACTAGCAATCACCGAATGATTCCTGTAAAAAATTTGTTTAATTTAATTGAAAATATCTACTAACTTGCCAGAGAGTATTTGCAAACTCATGAAACTTGGATGTGACTATTTGTTCAAGTCGACAATTTTAACAACTTCACCAAATTCACTGTTTTTTATTCCAAGTACTTAAGTACAAAGCAAATTTATATATTTATAAACTTTTTCATTAAAAAAAACTGTTAATATTACAAACAAGCAATTATTAATAAAATAAACATAATCTGAAAATCTCATTTGGACAGAAAAATAAATTAGATTTGCTTAGTAGAAAATTTGTTGTAAAAATAAGCTTTATAAAATTTTAGAAATAAACGTAACAGATAAAAGCAATATAACTTAAAAAACACAAATTTCAAAACAGTTTTAATAGATAATAAAAAAATTGGCACACTAAAAATATTGCAATTAATAACTTAAAACATAAAAAATGTTACGTACAATAATTAGACATTAAAATGTTTTTCAACAACAATTAAAAAAAGTTTTTGAACAATTATTTAACTTCAGCATTAAGCTTGGGACAGCATCATTGAACGATTTTATTAAAAATCACGGAATCATTATTAAAAGTAGAAGCAATCAAAATATTTGATAATTAAATTGAAATAATTTGTTAATGCTAATGAACTGACTAAAATTATAAAATGTATCTCGTAATTGGAAGTATTTCTGTTAAAAGTTGAACTACTTTCTATTTAAATTACAATATTGTTGATTGTAGTTTTGAAGCCGATTCTGGAAATCGGGGTTGAACAAGGCGCAGATTTCATTGATTCTTACTCGAGTTGGTTGAGAATAAGTTTCATTACTAAAAGCTGCTTGAAAAGATTCAAATTGCGTCGAATTCGCTATATTGTTCTGTAAAAAAACTTTTTATGAGGTTGGGTGTTCCAGAGAGCATATGCTTAGCTAATAACACCCATAGAAAACTGTGATTAACATGATTTCAATTTAATTCGTGTTGTAATTAAATATCTAATTGTGTTCTTTGAAAACGGCATTTTACGATACTCTCCTCTTCTCGGTAGTGTTACTGAAAGACTTAAAATGTCAATCATATCATCCATTTAAAAAATATCAACTAAGTAACAATACTTTGGCAGTGCGGAAGCAGTTCAAAATAATTGCTTGACGGCTGCTCTCAGTTTAATGGCTCGGTTGCTTTCAGCAAAGTTAAGAGGATAAATATCAGATACACTAATGGTAATAAGACTATAAAGATGATTTGTTTTATGAACCCTCAAAATAGAATACTTGTTGAAAATTTTTTTTATTAAAGCTTTTACAATTTATACATACGGAATGAAATTGAAAAATATCAACATGTACCGGCATTAATCATTACAAGTTAACCGTTATATTTGTTTATTAAGTAAAATATACTGTGTATTATTATGAATTTACCTTAATAAGTTGCTTGATGAGTTTTTCAATTCGTATCCTCATTTCATTCTTGATTCGTTTACTCATAGAAGAATACTAAATTACACAAATAAGATAAACTTTACTTTTTGACAAAAACTAACAGAAATTTTATAAAAAAAAGAAGAATTAAGTTACACTAATTTAAAAAAATTATCATATATTACAAACAATTACTTCTTTTACACATAAACCTATATCCATGATAACTATCATAAAAGAATTATCAGAATTCATATGAAAATAAACAAACTTTTGTTTATTGGTTTTTACCTGACTGTTCGATTGATCATTTCCGCAACGAAACTACAAATAAAATATAAAAATTAGAACAAATCAGCAATGGTCTAGGATAGTAGTTTGATTATTAAAAGAATTTGCAATAAAGAAAATTAAAAGCTTAGTTGAAAAACTAGCAATAGTAATCCGAACTACTGTAGAACATTCTGGATAAGCACTAATGACAAAGTTTAGACTTTTTTCAGTACAAGACCGGATAATTATTTTGATATCAAAACCAAGAAGGAAACCGAGATCCGAAAATTTTTTGGTTATAAGGTTTGAGACCGAAAGCTAGACCACCTTATTTTATGTTAACTTTTTTCTTTTTAAAAATACAAAGTGTCATGTTAAATAAAAAAAATATTTTTAATATGTTCGAAGAGAGCTTTGCTTTGAGTGTTTGCATCATTAAACAACCTGGGCCGAAGATTTAGCCAATTTAGAGGAAGCAAAGCCGGAATGTAAAAGACGCTGTTAGTAAATTTAAAGGGGCATATTATTCATTGCATTTTTCTTTTCGAAATTCCAAAATAGTTGAAAGCACGATCTTGGTCAAAACTAGCTTTAAACTACAATCTTGAAGTTGTTTTTTTGTTAATAAATTGCCGGCAATCTTATTCCTAAAAAAATGTTGATACTATGGAAGTCTAATTCTAACTTTATTTTGGAAGGTTTTACTGTAAAACTCGTAGTTTAGAAACTTTTATCTTCAAATAACTTTAAATTTGTTTTTTTTTATCACGGTTAATCTACTTCAAATGTAAAATATATTGCTTCTGACATTATACATCTAAATCAATATCCAAAAAAAGTATTTTAATTTCTTTTTAACGCTTAAAGGTTACCATAAGTTAATTAAAATTAATCCATGTCCGTTGTTTCGGGCTACTGCGGCATCGAAATAAAAACAACACTGCTGCTATAATATCTTGCTGCTGTAGTTCTATCACTTTTGTATTTTTTATTCTTGTGAAGAATTAACGAAAAAATCAAGCTTTAAAAATATTTTTGTCAGTTGGATTACTTTATTCTTTCACCATCGGATTAACGTCATGCAAGCGTGCGAGGTGTTACAGGCTCGGGCACAAACTTACTATGCACTACTATTGCATTGTTGCCGAAAAAAATTTAAAAGGAAACTTTTTCCATAGTGAATTACTTGCAACAGATCAAAACATGAATCATTGCAAAATCTAATGAGAAAACGTACAAAATCTGAACTTTTAGCATCTTTAGCACTTGCAAATTAAAGCGAAATTGATCAATTTAGTGTGGTTCATAACGCAATTGCAAAAGTTATATTACTACATCATATTACTAAAATATCCTGATAATATCAATTTGAAACTACAAGAATTGAAAGGTCTCGGTCTCCAGATGTTTATCATCGATAAGAATGAAAGGAAAAACAAGCAATACCTGTATTTCAAGGGTTTTTATTATACATATATTTGTTAAACCAAAGTCTTGCTAATTGCTTCTCTATATTTGATATTTTCCACTTTTTATGATTTTTTTAAGAATTTAATAATTGCACCGAAATATTTCAAAAAAACTCTTACCTGCGGATCATAAGTCCGATTTTCCATGCGTTTGAGCCAGTTTCTGAGTCTGTTCATTTCAAGAAAAAATATATTAACAGAATGATTCGTAGCCCAAGCTTTCATCGTTGGGGTCAACCAAATTTTATTTCCAACAATGTTGTCGGATGTTCTTTGTTCAACCGAGAGACTAACAGCAGATGTCTAGAAAATAAAAGTTTTAATATAATGAAGTCATCAATCGTATTTTTATCAGAATTGCAAGAAGATTATTATTTTAAAAATCTTAACTTTTCTTCTTTTTTTTGTACACTACTTATTATATTTTCAAAATATGCACCAACGTTGAATGAAATCGAAGTAAATAGTTTTATTTTATGTAACAACAAATTTATCTTACTTTTGATTTAGGACTAATATCTTTGAATATGTGCCCCAAAGAACAATAACCTGAAATTGGTTGTGATAATATTATAGATGAGGACATAAATATTATAATGAAACCGAGCAACCTAAACATTTTTTCCAGTTTTTTTGTACAAACTATTAGCTGAACCAAAGTTTTAATTTATGAGTAGATTTAAAGCTGCTTGCATTTATATATTGAGCAGAAAGAAAGTAAGGAGAATCATATTTCCAATGATCGATCGGTGCCAAAAAATTAAACTGAATTAGAAAAGCCACGATTGCTCTCAAAACTAATGAATTTGTTGAACTTCAAAATGCAAGAAAAATAAAAGAAAAAAGTTAAAATTTTTCATTTTCAAGCAACGCTTCAAGCCTATTCGCCTTGGATAATTACAAGTTTATTTACGTTTAGTTCTTTTAGTTTTTTTTGGAAACTTTGGATTTTTTAAGATATGAATATTTCGTTACATAAATAATGCCATTGTTACTTTAAGGATGTAAATGAACAATAAAGACCTTCAAAAATTTTTCTCGAGGCAATGTACAGTAGTATTGATTTCTCTCAATGTCTCCGCTATTCAGTTTTTCAAATTAAACATTACTGTCACTTTTTTAAACTAATCAAACAACAAGCACGATTTTTCCAAGAAAAAGTAAAAACCAAACAACAATTTGTGACAATTTTTCAAAGCAAAGTAAGTTACTGCAACACATTTTATCAAAAGTTTTAACGTCGTACAATGATTTTAATGAAGTGTAAATATACTCAAGAATATATAATTTATAACCAAATAAAAAATGAATCCGCTTTAAGCAAAGTTTTATTAAGTTTTTTTTCATCAAAAAAGTAATAACATATAAGATTAAAGGAATGGCAAACTAAATAAGATTTTACGACCAAATAATTTTTTAAATACTTTGGTGTCCCTTGTAATCAAAGGCGCTTTTTAATGGTAACAAATCAATTGATTTAAAAAACACAAACCAATACGATTCCAACAAACTTTCAGTTATATTCATGAGTTTTTATATTCAAGGCGATTGTAATTCTAAAAGCGTTTTTTTAGTCTTTTCTTAATTTAAAAAAAATTAAAAAATCTACATTACGATATTTCATAAAAAAATGGAAATTTTAAAAGTAAAAATCTTTATTTTTAGTCTTTGCAGTAACTTTTTTTCAAATTTGTACCAGTGGTCGGCCAAATAACACATTATTGATTTGGTGTTCCATAAGTTCAAAAAGTTGGAGACAACCGCACTGGACAACGAGTCTTGTTAACGGGCCCAATTTTTATGCCCGAACCCGACC
Source organism: Diplosoma virens (assembly GCA_963680785.1). Lineage (NCBI taxonomy): Eukaryota > Metazoa > Chordata > Ascidiacea > Aplousobranchia > Didemnidae > Diplosoma > Diplosoma virens. The sequence goes on from OY796880.1 coordinate 46,627,803, forward strand.
AGAGCCTGAACCCGAAGGCAAGCCTGAACCCGAATATAACCATAGAATTTGCTTCAAGCTCGAACCGGGCCAGATTATTTTAGATTTAAAGGTTTGATTTGGCGAATATATTAGCTAAAAAGCAGCCTTTAAGTAGCACTAACCACTAATCAAAACTAACATGTTTATAAAGTACCTATAACAAAACTGTTTAATTTGTTATTTATTTTGGCTTATGAATAACATTGCTGCGAGCGTAAGGACTACGGTACCCTTAGTAGTCAGACTTGAACAAAGGATTTAAAGCTCAAAACCTCTTCAATCAACAAAATCAACTAAATTCAAACATCAACTTAACATCACGAACCAACGATATCACGTCGCTTCGCCGACTACTACAAGTCTAAATCTCGAAACACAAACTTCCAATCGCCACACAGGCTAACACAACCAACACTAACCAACTGAACACTTTGCAATTAAAGGCCCTATTTCTAAAAGTACCTAAGTCACATTTTCGAAAAAACGAGATAAGCTGAAAAAATTGTTTGTTTCTCGCCAGAAATATTTTGACAAAAAATCTTTTCAGGCAATCACTTTTTGAGTAGCACACAGGTTTGAAATCTTAGTGTATTTTTATTGTAGAAGTAGGGTTTTTGAAAACTTTAAACCTTATTTTCTCAAAATGACATTATGTGACTTAGGTACATTTAGAACTAAGCCCTTCATTTCTAATAATAATAATTAACTTTCCTGCGCTCTATATATATACTCTCAATGGTGGATATTCAAATTCAGGAGCCCGAGGCTAGGATTTCCACAAATTTACGTTCCCTAAAAAAGAAAAAGAGCTTTGATCTCGTCTTTCACTTTTTTCTCTCAAAATCATGGTGATCTCAACAAAAAAAAAAGTCTTCGCCTCGAATCGATCTTGTATTTCTCATATTTCGTCCCGACTTTATATTGTTCTCTAAAAAACATCTGCAACGAAATGAAAACATATATTTGCTATTTTCGAGGGGGGTCCCAAAAAAAGGAGGGCTCGAGGCAACTGCCTCATTCGCCTCACCCTATATCCACCACTGTATACTCGATGAAAATTCTGGACAATTCCAAGTCATTCGTGAAACGTCACAATTATTCCAGAAGTGTCAAATTTGATCTAGAACCACCATTTGCAGACAAACACACTTACGTAACAAGGAGAATTTAAAATGAAAGAAAACTTCGAAGATCTTCTGTCAATCGCAATCTACAGTTACTGAGTGTGTGGCCTAATACGTCAAAATAAACATTTTAAATAAAAATAAAATTTTACAAGCTTTTGTTCAAATCAAAAATTAATCAAATTTTGTGATTATGAAAAATAAAATAATAATCCGAACTTAAGCCCGAATCAAGCCTGAACTTTTTTAAAAACTCAAGCCCAAACCTGGCCCGAACCCAGCTCGAACCCGAACCCGGCCCGAAAATCCTGGCCCTATTTACAATTCTGAAAAAACGTATTCATTTCGACACCCTATTGATGATTTGGATTTTTATTTATTATGACAGCTTTTTCGCGAAATTCTTTAAACATTCTTCATCGTTTTAAATAAAGCTAAATAAAAATTGTACAGCATTCTTAATGCCAATAAAGGTTATTTAAACCTTAACTCAAATAATAGGAAATGCTTATAAAAACAAAACTTTCGAAAAATATGCAAGATCGACTAAATGAAAGAGATTCAAAATGTCAAAAAATAAAAATTTAAATCTAATTTTGCAGAATTTTGAAAACGCCTGTGTTATAAAAGAAATTCGAATAAACAAGTAACGTAATGAGTTTGGGAGGCGAGTTTGTTCTTTTTTCGTTTTGATTTCCTTTTTTCGGGAGCAACTTTTCATTCAAGTGCTTGGTTAACTGATTGATACTGGAATAGAACCTGAGTCCAAAGGAAACAAATTAATCATTATATTCGGTAAATCAACCGGTAAACAATTGGCCAATGATTTTTAGAAAAATTCTACTCAACCCTTTATAAAATCAACAAAAAAACAAAATTTAATAAGATTACCGTAGTTCATTAAATAAAACATTTGAGAATTCAAATATTCAGTTATTTAAGTAAATATAAACAAATTCAAACCATATTTTGTTATATATGTTGATATTTTTAAACTGTTTTTATGGTTTGTTTTTTTGCACAACTTTTGGAAAAGTGCGCAGGACTCTTTAGCGCTAAAAAACTAAAACAAAGTTTATTTTATTTGCTCATAATAAAGTTGATAGAGTGGTTTCTGTAAACATTTTTTACGTAATTCAATATTATAACTTCTTCTCAGGGTAAAAATAATCTTTTGGCAATTTTGAAAATAATCATATGTACACAAATTTTTGTGTTATATAATGTACTTCATAGTTTTGTCAATGCTGCATTTCTAATGGGTTAAATTTTTTGTAGAATTATTTGCCTTCCAAATAAAGTAGCCCAAGATTGCTATTGAAGAATGGAAGAAAGCATAGGATACTTTTTGTGTTTAATTTAAAATAGTCATGATTATTTCTGTTTTGTGTTTAGTTGGAGTTTGATACATTTCGTAAGCGAATGGAAGGCTTTTATTGCAGAAATTATATCGATTTGAATGTGATCAAATTATTATATTACATAATGGTAAAACAACGGGATGCAACAATAAGCTGAAATAGATTCATAGCAGTCTATTCTCAGAAGTATATTTTTTATTGTATTGACTATGTTTCAAAATTTTCTAAATTTTGCTTCAAGTTTTGGCGTCTGTTTAAAAATCCAGACACAAATACAGTGGCAAAATATAAACAATAAAGGCAGCTTCGCCATTCTCAAACAAATTTATAAGGGTAAAAATTAAATACAATGGTTATGTTTATAACAATATAGTCATAGCCGTAAAAGCTGGGAGGCAATTGCCCTCAAAGACTCAAATATTTGACCAAAATCAGAATTTTTGAGCACCGACAGTGAGTTATATGGGAAATATCAGATGCTTTTGGCACCGATAATGTACTTCCTGGAAAGATAGTTCATTGTAAAATCAAAGAAACCAGTGAAGGCTAAAAAAGTCTTTGCCTTTTTTCTGTTTGACATTTCATGATCTCCGTAAAATGCTACAAGATCATGATTTGGGTAATCGTCGATCAAATTTGGGCAAAATTGTTTTGATCTCCAAAACATTTTCGGGTTAGTACGGCTATGAGTGTGGATTGGTGGCAGAGCATTGATTAAAGTTGATATTTGATTTTAGCTAGGTGTGCTCAAGTTATTAGGCATTTCTTTATTATTATCGCAAGCATTGCGATTGCTATAAATTATTGTTTTTCAAACAACCCAATATAATCAAAATTTCATCTGGACTTTTTTTAAATATTACAAAGTAGCTACTTTTACCCAATTCTTAAACAACTTCAAAAATAGAACTTTCATATTAACAAAGCAATTCATTTCTAATATTAAAAGAGACTCAAAACAAAGATTTCTAGTTAAACAAATCAATCATTAATACGTCTACCATTGCTTAATGTATAAATAAAATCGTATCTTTGCTTAATGTGCAAGATGAGTAAAAAAAAATTTTCATATTTTTGGTATATTTAGAAATCTCATGTTTCTCTACTTTGTGAATTTGTTTTTTTGATAGATGAAATCAAATTAAAGACAACCCCAATAATATGCTCTGGTATGATATTTTAGAGTGAAAATAATATAAGTCCTGTTTAATATTTGGAGAAACGCGGTAAAAACTTAGGCAGGCTTGACTTAAATAATGGTAACTTGGGAATCTTTATTGTTCCAAAAACACTTAACTTTTCCGAAAGCAAAACGAATAATATAATAATTTAACCTTATTCTCCTCAACCTTTTTTGAGCTATCGACTCCTCAATGGCCGGGCTTCAGAAACGCACTAAAGTTACGATTTATAACTCAAAAACTACTTAAGCTATCTTTGTGAATTTTAAGCGGAATAAAAATCATTTAATTCACTTTTGTTAGATCAAAAAAGTTTTTAAAATTTATTTGATAAAGTATGCAAAATTGAAATTTAGCAAGGTCATTTCAATTTTACGTTTAGACACTCATTTAACTAGCGCGAAATGCGATTGTAACGAATTCTATGTTGTAACAGTCTTAAACTGAATTAAAAATGAAACGTAAAGAGTGACGTCAACGCGCACGGCAAATTACAAACAATGAAGAAGCTAAGGGAAGCTAAGGAAAGCTTGCTTCATTGTTTTGATCCAGTGCTCTTCAACCTTTTTGGTATCGCGGAACACCTGAAGCACTTTCACGTTTGTCACGGAACCCCCATTAACAAAAAGTTAAAAAAAACACGAGTTACATATAAAAAAGCAAATATTTTATTATTAGAGACTTCAACAAACAAGCAGTCATTACAGAATTTCAAAAGCAAGAAATTTAATACTCGGTTGTTCTTGAATTTCTTTTACAATCTTTGTAAATCGTGGCTGCTCGTTGCTCAGCGCATCCTCATATACATATCTATACTCTTCAAACAACATTTGTTTTTGTTCTTAATAGTGGTTAAAATGCTGTTTTACACAAATAAGTATTGGGAAATTGACACAGAAGTTTCAGTGCTTCCTTTGCAATTGTTCTTCCCTCTTTGCACAGAAAAATCAAAAATATTTCTTTCCCTTTTTTTTTTGAAGATTTCCTCCAAATTCATATCATTACAGATGCCCAGAAGTTGGAACAATAGCTTCAAATGTTTCAACACCAATTCTTTTATTTCAGCTGTATCCTCAACTTCGGAGTCCTCGCTCAGAAATTTATTCAAATAACTGAAAAGGAGAAAAATCATTTTTTGACACTTTATTGGCCCAGCAGTAAATTTGTCTTTTAAAGGCATCAATTTTTCCAACTTGGGAAAATATATCTGAACTTTTCCTTTGAAGACTGGTGTTGAGTATGGACAACACATCGAATACTGAAGCCAGATATGCCAATTTGAAGACCCATTCATGGTCAAGAAAATTTGTTGCATATTCATGATTTTTCTCTGCAAGAAAAACTGATATTTCCCATTTTAATTTGAACTCACGAGTCAAAACTTTGCCACGAGAGAGCCAGCGCACCTCTGTATGTAGCAGAACAGTGACATTCTCAGAATCCATTTCTTCATACAGTTTTTGAAAAACTCTAGCAGATTTGCCTTTACCACCACATTTTATGTAATTCACAGTTTTCATAATAATATCCAAAACACTTTCTAGTTCCGTTTTTCTGTGCTTATCAGAACTAAGCGGTTTTACAGCCAGAGCTTCACGATGCATATTACAATGTTTTAATATACAGTTTGTAGCAACTGCCTTGACACGAGACCAACTCCCGAAAAGTGTCTAGTTATCACAGCTGCTCCATCTGTAGTTAGAGAACAACATTTTTCCCACGGTATTTGCTTTTCAGTCATAAATTCGTTTACTTGTTCAGCACTTGTGTTCACTTCCAAGTCTAGGCAGCACAAATATTTTTCTCAATATAGATAAAATAATTGAGAAAACAAAATAATTAAGAAAAACGTGTGTAAAATTGGCTATTATTGCGGCTATCGCAGTGAGTTGTCATGGCAGAGTCAACTTAAAGGCTTTTGCAAGATGCAGCACACCTTAAAATTAAGATTTTGAACTCTAGATTTATTAAAAAGAGTTGACATTGGCCAAAAAATTGATCGAACCAAAATAACAGATTAGCAAAATAAAACCTTTCCGAGATATCGGTCTGTCCTGTGCAAACTAAAATTCTATCATGTCAACCAAGGTTTCAAATTGTAGCATGACTACCAAAATTTGCTTTTGTTGGCAGTGCCCTTTTATTAGATTTTGCCCCCCCTGGCAAAAAAAATCCGGCTCCCCTGGCTGCAGCTCTACTGTAGTCTGTTATTCTATCTCTCTTTATTGTCTACTACTGTAAACGGCAGCATCATGCATAACTGTGATAAAACAATAACATTTATTTGTTTTGAATAACGTTCATGTTAACCTCATAACAATGAACATCAAGTTGCGCCGTTATGCAACAACTATCAATATTTTCGGCTATAAACTACACTCAACCTCTTATTTACATAAATAGATTTGAAATTGGCTATGTTTTGACATTTAGCAGTGTTAAAGTATAGATTTACAGTAAAACCAATAAAAACTTTATCTTTTATATGCACATTGTTTTGTTTTTTCGCAATGCATTTCACCTCCATAAAAAATTTTTTTATTTATTGAAATAATATTGCATTATTTTAAAAACATTTCAGAAAAATAATATTAATCTATATAATTGTTACTGTTAGTCGTGGAATATATCTCGGCATTGTTCAAAGCAGAAAGCACAAATTTGTTAGCATTGCCGGAAGCACGTGGAAGAACCACATGTTTGTGATACTGATTTCCTGAGTTGTTGATTTTTTTCGCATTTTCGGCCTAGTCTGATTTTGTTATCATAGCAGAGACAACAACGTTTCCTAAAATTAGACCTTAAAACATGATTTCGAGGTGTAAATGTTACAGCACTAGAGTCACTTGCACGGAAATGACGTTTGCCAAAGATCAATTTATTTTTGTAAGCCAGTTAATGGCCTTCTTTCAACGTGCGGTTGAATTAGGGCTGGCGAGAGGTTGGGAGTGTTGTTTAGATGGAAACGGATCGAGATCGTATACGTTCGTATTTTTTTACATGTTATTGCTCTATTAGAAAAAAGTATTTCACCGCACCTTCCCTACTTGAAAGTCTTTATCAGCAACTCTATATTATACGTAGTTTATAAAACTAGAGTGCACTAGAACAACAGTATTCTAGCATTTGTGAAGATTTAAGATTCACATTTGTTTATCCCCAGAAAACCTATGATTCCTAACCTATGTTCAATCTATGATTCATGTACTGGGCAGAACCGATGCCTAATTGAGCAAGATTGTTCAAGTTTTTGCGCCGCAGTAGCAACCAACAAACTTAAAAAATTCATTATACAGTACATCTCATTGTGTAATGTCAAGACCTTTTTTTGGCCTTTACTAAATTTTGAACGCTTTTCTTCATATGAAGCTTTATTTATTGAACATAAAAACTCTTTACAAATAAATTGATAACTTTTTTGGATCAATTTTCACTCAGGCTCGATTGTGCACAACATGTGCAAATTGATAACTTCAGAAGAAAAAAAGTCATCACTTTATTTTTAGAGTTTAAATTGAAATTTTTAGGTTTTTATGACAGCCAAATGAAACTTTAGATAACGGAAAGAGTTCAAAATTTAGCTCTTCCCTGGTCCAGCTGTTTTGCAAATTTTTGCAATTTTTTGATGTGCGCCGTAGGTTCGAAAAAGTACCAGAGCTGAGGTTTAGAGTACCACCTTTACCCAAAAAGAGTGTCGCTCTTAGTTGTCAAAGCTCAGATGGCTGGATGTTTGAAAAAACTGTTAAGTGGCCCGTTGGGAGGCACGGAGGCATTCAGTGATTACGCGCAAAACGTCATTCAAGACGCTATATATAAACGAAGTACGTGTGCTTGCAGAACAAATAAGGTTGCAGTACTCAGCTGTTGAATAGACTAAAAATAAGAGAGCTATATTTGATGTTTTGGCACCCCTGAAGCCGCAAGTTATTTTAGCAGCGGGACACGCAAGGAAAATTTTTTGTGATATGCCAAACGGTGGTGACAAAACTTCAGTTATTTGTGTAGTTTTACCTCAAGATGAATCGGAACTAAACAACTCAAGATAAACATGGTAAATGTTGATTATTTTAAACTTTTAGTTTACATTTTTTTATAATCTGAAGATTGTGGAAAGCAGATTATAGTTGGAAAAGTTGTGATTTATTTTGAAGAAACATTGCTTTTCTGACACCCGAGACTATTTTGCTTGCTATCGCCGTTGGAGTGAAGCTTTTGTTGCGAAATAGTTTTATAATCATTCGAACCATGCATTTATCTAGCAGAAACCTCAGCAGCTTGCAGTCAAAGACGACTTTGTATGAAATAACAGTGTCATATGCAGCTGTCAGATTGATAATTAGACTTAATCTTGAGAAAATGGTCGATCATTTGTATTAACAGAACGACTTGATCCACGGTTGACTTTTTCCATTAAAACCTTCAATTGGCTTGTTGGGGGCATAGGTAAGCATCTCAAATTTTTCTCAAAGTACGTAAAGTTGATAAATTTGTCAATGACATTTTGGGTCTTCTACAGCCTTCTTAGCCTTTCTAATCGCGACTACAAGTGCTTTTCCGTAGATTTTTGAAATTGGAGTTGACGCAAGCAGGAAAAGAGAAAGTTATGTAATCAAGACTTCAAAGCATCTCTATCACGGATTATAAGCTCTGTTTACATAAAATTAAGGCCCGGAGCTTTATCTGGTTTTACGTAGAAGAACTCTTGTAAACAGTCCAGGTCATCCGTAAGTAAGAATCCAAGTTGATTTTATTCAGAGGTTTCCAATTAGTGGGTCAATTTAAAACTACAAAGACATCGGAATATAGTAGGATAATCATATTAGACCAGGAGTTATAACAAAATTTTTAAAAATGACATTTTGAGCTCAAACATAAAACTTATTGCGTTAGGCAAATGAAGACCAAAAATAAAAATGGTGTTTGTATTTGACGTTTACATAAAAAGTTCTTTTCGAATTTTCCGAGTGGAGCTTTTTTGGTCTTTATTTAACTGTCAAAACAAATTTATCAATGAGTTTGCAATAAATAAGGACCGTTTTTTTAAACTTTGTGTTGAAAATTTTTTTGGAGTAAAGAAGTAATTTGTGTACATCTCAGACTTTAGTAAGTAAAGCAAATAAACTTATTTATAAAAAATACGCCGAACTTTTTATTGTAAGGAAAATTTCAACAAAAAAACAGCCTGATACTTTAAATGCAAAGTGAAATGCAATTATAAAAAGTAAGTTGTTGTTTAATTTTCTGAAGGCGTCAGCATAAGAGCTAACATGCGAACTAGTCAATTTAATTTTTTTCCCAATAATGAATAGCTATAAGAAAGTTTTATAAAAAATGCTTAGTGTAAAGATTGAATTTTGTCCGCTAAATTGGTATTCAAGCAGTCCAACAGCAATTGTTTTATACAATAGAATGTATATGTGCAAAGTGTTTTCAAGCAATCGCCAAAGCTCCAAAATAGAAAATGCGATTTACATGAAATAAGTTTTGCATCGCCTTAGGCATATTGACGTCTGACAAACGACGTATTTCGCTTCGTTACGCAAAGCCAAAAAATTGGTAAAATTCATGTTACTTAATAAAGACGTAGAATTGAAATTACACGCTTTGCTTGTAAAAACAAAAAAAAATTCACAAATTTGCTAAAAAACGTCTGTTTTAACCCTTAATCCTTGTTTGGGGTCACTTAATAATAGTACCATTTTATTTAGAAATTCAAATTAGAAAAAAGTCAAGAAATTCCAGAAGATTATCTAAAGAAATAAAGTAATTACAAACGTTTTTGCAGTTGAGGAGAATAGGATTAAGCAATCTGGCAATCGACTCCGACATTAAAATTTGCAAATTCGACAAATGAAAAGGTGTAGCAATTTTGGACACTAGAATTACTACGATAAGCTGATTTGCATAATCAGTGATAATTTTAAATTCCATGAAGTAAACCAAAAGACAAAAATTCATCCTACTATAAAAAGAAAGTCTATTTCCTTTTATTTGTATAAATATTTACGCTGTTATGACAGCGAATTAATAAAAAAACTTATTCCAAAGGTAGCAATCTAGGAAAAATATATGGTTTAATTAAAGTTCACAAAAACAACAATCCAGCGCGACCCGTTGTTTCCATAATTGGTACTCGAGAATATAAACTTGTTAAATTTTTGGGTTCACTTATCAAGCCTTATCTATCTGATAATGACATGCTATATTATACAGAAGATTTTCTAGAAAAATTAAATCAATTTAAATTTAAAGCCGATCATAAATTGGTTAGCTTTTACGTACAATCGCTTTTTACGAATGTTCCTTTAGAAAGCTTGGATGAAACTATTCAAATTGCAGCGGACTTCATTTATTCGGATGACAATCGCTCAAAACACAAATCCCTACCAATAAAAATAAAATTTTTGTGAAACTTCTACGATTTGCTAATCAAGGAATCTTCTTATATAAAGATAAGTTATTTCAACAGCACGACGGCGTCAGTGTGTGGTCTTCCTTAGCTCCCACTATGGTAAATTTCTTTTTGTCTTCTTTACAAAATAAATCATTAGAAACTTAATCTGAATTTCATTCAAAGCTTTATTTACTCTATGTTGATAATATTTTTGCCGTTTTTGAAAAAGTTGAAAAATGTTCTAAATTCCTCAATCTATAATATCCTTTTTTTGGAAGTTGAAATTAAAATTAACGATACTGATATTGAAACATAGGTGTATAGAAAACCAACTAATACTAATTAATTTTTAAATTTCAATGCAATGTGTCCCACCAAGTGGAAGTCTGGTATAATTTTTGTTTACTTAATCGTGCTAAACGTATTTGCTCATTCGATTTTTCTTTCGATAATGAAGTCAAATTGCTGAAAAGTGTACTTTTAAAAATGGTTATCCTAATTGGTTTTTCGATAAAGTTTTAAAACAATTTTTATTTTCGGATCAAGTATCAGCACTATACGATGACAAGAATTTAAGTACCAGTACTATACGATGACTGAAAACTTCATTATTATACTGTACTTCGAAAAAGATTCACACCGTTTTGCTGAGCGGATTTCGGTTTTGATCAATTTAACCTAAAAGTATTACGAATTTTTAAAACTTTTAAAGAGAAAAATTATTTTTTGTTAAAATCGAGAACTCCTAAGGCTATGTGTTCAAACGTCATCTAAAAATGCACAGGTTCGTGTGAAACGAACATGACATACATTGGTATGTCATCGAGACATTTGTTCACAAGATCTCGGGAACGTTTGAATTTCAAAAGTATTGAAGAGAGTGCCGTAAAAAATCATATCTTATCACGTGATTTTTGTTTGAGCGTTAAATTTGGTTTAAATAGTTTTTCGATATTGCGCAAATGTAGATCAGAATTTCACACTAGAATACACGAAGCTCTATTAATAAGATAGTCCAGTTCTAATTTAATTCGTCAGTTATATGCTAATGGAACATGATTTTTAGTAAACATTTTTTGAAAGTCTGCTCGTTTTTTTCCAAGTAATTTAATTTATCAATTTAATTTAATTTAATTTACAGTGTCTAAAATCTGATTGTTTTTCTGCTTCATTTAACTACCGCTAATATGTTTACAGTGTTTGAAAAATTGGTCTTCCTCTTGTATAAAATTACTTTGTTACTATTTAAAAATAATTAACCCTCCATTTAAATTGAAGTAAAGACATGAAAGACTATTCATTACGAAACCTGATGAGGGCTTAAGTTAGCCGAAAACGTTTGTTTAATTCTTTGTTTTTTGTTTTTGACGTGCTTTAATAATGTAAATAAATCAATTAAAAAATGTTTAATCTAATATGGCAGCTTTCCATAGCAATTTAATGTTTATTTATTTATCGTGCAATGTTACCGACAGCTATAGCGCGGTGTGGATTAATTGCTACCGAACAATTAATCAGCTCTGGAAGCTATTTTTCATAACAAACTCTTCACTCACGTATTGCTGTGGCACTAAATTTGAAAAGAGAGTGATTTTAGCAGTGTGCAACTATTTCTTGCTACTAACCAGGTTTTATTTTTAAAGACAAGATGAGTAAAAAATAGCACGTCGCCGACGTAGTGTGGAGAATTTAAGTTCGACAAAAGACGTTTTTTTAATGGAAATTTTATAATTGCTTGATAATCAAAATTCAAGATTGTCAAAATTTTGCAAAATGATTTCTGTTAGATTCTACAGCGGAAATTATTGTGTGAGACCGTAATTGTAAAAATAGATGATTACATCTTATGGTATAGAATAATACTTTATTTGGGAATAAAGAATTTTTAGTTACTGCGCTTTTGCCCTTCTTTTGTAATCGGAAAAAGTCTAGAAGCTATTTCCATCAGGAGTTTGAATATCCAGAAATTTAAATAAGTCATAAATTTAAACAAACTGTTACTGCTTTTTTAAACATTCATAATTTCATTAAACAATCTATTATTAGATGTACAACCTCACGTTTAATAATTTCATGCTGGCAATTATTGATTGATAAATGATGTTTACCTTAATGGAAACTATTTGCCGATTTGCTCTTCCTTTTTAAAAGGTTACGAAACTTGAATGTGACAGCATGTTCTAGTGCAGTGCTTGGCAACCTTTTTGCGCTCGCGAAACACTTGGAAACATTTTCAAAATTCGCGGCACTCCTGCAGCCGAGTGAGACTTTTTTAGTTTTCACCTAATTTTGATTAGTTTGTTTTACCTGAAGTTACCACGTTCCGCAAACAATGCATAGATTAAACCCAAAAAGATATTGATGACTAAAAAAGTCTTTACTTTATTTGCAAAAGTTTAAATTGAAGTTCTTAGGTTTTTTGTCCAATAAATAAGCCTTTAAGCAAAAGAATGATTTCGAAACTTTTAGTTTTTTGATTGCAGAAACGTATGCTTTTCTATTCCAAATATTGTGTTTAAATTGTCATTTTTTTGGGGCTCACCTGTGCTCGTCCTGAGGCACACCGATTGCGGAGCATTGTTCAAGTAAACTAATTTTTGTTATTTTCGAGCCAAAAAGAACTCAAAGTACACGAACGTATTGATAAATTGTTGAAACTGAAAAGTTAATCAACAAACACATAATTACTAATCAATAAAAGTCTCAATTGAACATAAAAATAATTTGATATTCTTTGTAGGTTTGTTAAATAAAGCATTTTATAAAAACTTGTAACTAAATACAAGAAGTAAAAAACAATAAATATTTAAAATACAAATTTTAAAACCGTTTTGGTCGATAATAACAAAATTAATACATTAGAAAAATAAGTTAACAATCAAAATAAATTTATGTATAGCAATTTGATATCACCGTATTTTTAACAAAAATTAGTAAAAAGTTTTTAAGGAATCTCCTGATTTTAGTGTTAAACCTGTGACAGCATCATTGAACAGTTTTATTTAAAATTTAAAATAAATTTTTCTATTTTATTAAATCTATAGTGTAATAACAAATCACTAATTTCTACCAATAGAAATATAATAAATCTAATGAACTGTTGTTAGAAAATTGATTTAGAAGAATGGAAATATTTTTGCTCGAAGTTAAACTAATTTTTATTGAAAAAACAGTATTGTGTAATGTAGACTATCAAAAAACCTGTCAATTTTATTGGAAAAATCACATAAGTTTTAACTTTATAACATTGAAATTGAAAATTCGCAATACAGAGAACCCACTGTGACATATGTGTAACATAAATTTTAAGCGTTTTTAACTCTTAAAATTTTAATTTTTTGGAATGAAAACAATTGGCAACACCTAATGTAATCCATATGCAATAATTCTAAACTGAATTTTATTGGTTTTTAAAAGTCATATGACTACAGTTCTCTTTCAAAAATTGTTGGTTTCATGCTTTCAGCTACAGCGGAAATTATCAAATTCGTAGCTGAAAGCATAAAATTTTCAAAACTTTTAAATTGTGTTATTTTACTTTCTTTTTTGATCAGAGTCTGTAGCAATTGTTAATATTCCTAAAAAATACTGTTTTTTCGTTATCTTGTTTTACTGTGTCAAATAAAGTTCAAAAAATTTTACGATTTTGCCGCTAAAACGTACAGAAAGGCCCAGTGTGACATATATGTCACATTCCCAAAAACAACTAAAATGAGCCCCAAAACAATTTTTAAAATAAGTTTTAAAGTATAGAGGGTAAAAATTAGCCAATTATGTAAAAATTATTTTTTTTCTACAATTGCTTAATAGCGTGGGTTTTCTGGGGTTAAGAACAATTTTGTATAATTTAGGGAAAAAAGTAATCATTGTCTTTAATCTGTTTTTGGCTACGTCTTTGTTTAGTTGATTGGTAGGCCAAAGCAAACCAAATATTGGCAATTTTTTCAGGTGGGCGAAATCAAAGAAGCGGGCAGAAATAATTTTTTTCTCTGCAATATTTCGAAAATACGGGGACAACGGAAGGGGGAACAGATAGTGCCTTTTGAAATTTGCAAGACAGAAGTATTTTGTCAGATCTGTTTCTACAATGCTATGCACAATTTCGATAAAATTAATCCTAAAATGTTTGTACAGTACTGGTTTAGACAAGGGGTCACCAAACTTTTTCCGAAAAGAGGCACGCAGCAAATCAAAGTAATCTAGCGACGGAAAAAAATTTGGAAAAAGGCTATATTTTTTGTTAAAAAAGCAGTCTCAACAAACACAAAATTTAGCATGTTAAAAAAAGGTAACTTACTTGACTTTAACCCTATTCTCCTCAACCTTTTTTGAGCTATGGACTCCTCAACGGCCGGACTTCAGAAGCCCATCAAAGCTAACAATTTATAACTCAAAAACTACTTAAGCTATCTTTGTGAATTTTAAGCGGAATAAAAATCATTTAATTCACTTTTGTTAGATCAAAAAAATTTTTAAAATTTATTTGATAAAGTACGCAAAATTGCAATTTAGCAAGGTCATTTCAATTTTTACGTTTAGACACTCATTTAACTACCGTGAAATGGGATTGTAACGGATTCGATGTTGTAACAGTCTTAAACTTAATTAAAAATGAAACGTAAAGAGTGACGTCAACCCGCACGACAAATTACAAACAATAAAGAAGCTAAAGGAAGCTAAGGGAAGCTTGCTTCATTGTTTTGATCAAAGTATAGAAATATTTTAGACCAGTTTCAATTACTTGATCACCTGTTTTTGTAATTACTAATAGTTATTGCTGCTTTTTTAAAAAAAAAGGATTAAAAAATGGAAACGAATTTTTTTTACATAAATGGATTTGAAATTAGCTATCTTTTAAAATTTAACAGTGTTAAAATATCGATTTATATATACTGTAAAATCAAGAGAGTTGTTGATTTTTTTCGCATTTTCTGGCCTTGTCTAATTTCATTATCATGGAAGAGGCAACAACGTTTCCTAAAATTAGACCTTAAAACATGATTTCGAGGTGTAAATGTTACAGCACTAGAGTCACTTGCACGGAAATGACGTTTGCCAAAGATCAATTTATTTTTGTAAGCCAGTCAATGGCCTTCTTTCAACGTGCGGTTGAATTAGGGCTGGCGAGAGGTTGGGAGTGTTGTTTAGATGGAAACGGATCGAGATCGTATACGTTCGTATTTTTTTACATGTTATTGCTCTATTAGAAAAAAGTATTTCACCGCACCTTCCCTACTTGAAAGTCTTTATCAGCAACTCTATATTATACGTAGTTTATAAAACTAGAGTGCACTAGAACAACAATATTCTAGCATTTGTGAAGATTTAAGATTCACATTTGTTTATCCCTAGAAAACCCACGCTATTAAGCAATTGTAGAAAAAAATAATTTTCACGTAATTGGGTAATTTTTACCTTTTAAACTTTTAAAACAGGGGTTTTTAACCTTTTTTTTGTCTCGTTTACCCCTTGCCGAATGAAAAAAGTATAATTTACCCCCATCTTCTTGGAGGTATCTTGTGAAGAAAACTAAAACATCCTTTTTTGTTTTGTTTACCAGAGCACATATCAAAAAAGTTTTTTTAGTTGTGGAAGACACGATCGTTCTTGACGGGGTCCTGTGAAAAATAATGTCTACTCAAATGTCCCAGATAACTCTGATAAAGCACACAAGAATGTAAGAATTTTCTTTTAATACTAACTGACACACAATTTCAACAGTCAATCAGTGAGACTTTTGTGCTTGTTTTCCACGAACAATTTCTGAGATTCTTGGAGCAGTCGTTGAAAGAGCCACACGCATGTCGTCTTTGGGAATTAAGCGAGATCGATGTTTTGTTTTAATAGTGAACAGTGAAGAGAACCCTGCTTCACACAGATAAGTAATTATAAAAGGTACAACAACTTCCAACACATGCTTAGTCAGCATAGGAAACTCTTCGACTAATCCACACCAAAACTTGGAAAAGTCACCATTGCACGAAATAAATTTGGAGTGAAGCGTCGTCGAACATTGAAGATCAATCAGCTCGTCCTTACAAGGATCATCGTCAGCAATACTTTCTAACTTCGCTTCGAAAGGATGAGTTATCCAAAGAGCAGTACTGTTTGAAATTGCACCTTCAAAGTAACCGTCAAAGTTGTTTTTTAAGGCGACGAGGTGCTGGCATATTTCGACTTCGAGGTCAGAAATCTCGTTGCGATTTCTATTGACTTTCCAATCATCAAATGTTGGAAAATTTGCGTAAATTCCTTTTTGAACTCTTCTACCCCACAGATCTAATTTTTTCTGAAAGCCTTGAATTTTATCACGTGCATCTACAATAGTAATACTTTTTCCTTGCATCTGCATATTGAGCTGGTTTAAACTTGAAAAAATGTCTGTCAAGTACGCCAATGCTCCAATAAATTTGTTGTCGTCAAAGTGCTTACTCAACGGGGAATTGCGTTCTCGAAGAAAAGACTCGATTTCACCACATAGTTCGAAAACTCGAGACGAAACAAGACCCCTAGAGAGCCACCGAACGTCGATGTGATAAAGGAGAACAGTGTGCTCTGAACCCATCTGATCACAAAGCACTTTGAAAAGTTGATGATTAAGAGTACGAGCCCTGATAAAATTCACACATTCAATCACATGCTTTAATACAGCTTTCAAGTATTCTGGAAGGGTTTTACTTGCCAGTGCATGTCGATGAAGAGCACAATAAATAGATATGGTGTGCGGTGCGCGTTTTTTCACCAAAGTTGTAAAGCCCGACTTAGCACCGAGCATAGAAGAGGCACCGTCTGTGCAAATTGAACCCACATGATTCCATATGATATATTATTTTGTTGAGAGAAATGATCCATTTTTTCCAGGACATTAACCGTTTTGGTAGTTGTCTCTAAACTTTTGCACATCAAGAACTCCTCTTTCAACTCGCCAGCATGCACATATCGACGGTACACCAACAAATATGCACAGTTCAACACATCAGTCGACTCATCTAGCTGAATACTAATTTTTGCCTTACTAGCTAGAATTTGGTCTGCTACCTGATTTAAAATATCCTGTGACATGTCACTTATACGACAGCGTACTGTATCGCTTGACAAAGCAATTTTCTCAAGTTTACTTTTTTGTTCTACTCCACAAACAAGTTCAACCATATCCATAGCGCACGGTTTGATAAGTCGTTCACCAATTGTGTGTGGCTTCTTTTCTTTTGCTGTTCTGTAAGCAACACGATATGGTGCTTCCAATCCTGCTTTGACTTCGGAACAGAATCCTAATTTAGATAGTGTTCCTGTAGCACGAAATCGAGCACGTTTGGCCAGCAAAGACTTATGTTCGTCATGTACATGATTGGAATGGCATGAAGTAAAATGAGCTTTTAAAATTGACGGCTTCATAGAACCATTACCAAGCACTTTGGAGCAAAAGATACACTGTGGTTTTTGAACATCATCTGTCGCAATGAAGTCGAACCCAAAGTCAACATATAATTATGAATATGTTCGTTTCTTCAACATAATAGCTGCAGATTGTTTAACTTTAACCTGTATTTACTTACACTGCTGAAATGAAAATGTTAGTACACTTGCGTAGTGATAAATTGAAGTTATATATTTGAATTATAATCCAGTGCGAAACTATCACTTTTTTAATACGGAAAATTGAAGTTTGCTTTAGTTTATAATTCAGTAAATTTACCCCTTCAGTAGGTAAAATTTACCCCCGGTTAAGAACCCCTGCTTTAAAAGTTATTTTAAAAATTTTGTTGGGTCTCATTTTAATTGTTTTTGGGAATGTGACATATATGTCACACTGGGCGTTTCTGTATGTTTTCGCGACAAAATCGTAAAATTTTTTAAACTTTGTTTGACACAGTAAAACAAGATAACAAAAAAAAAGTATTTTTTAGGAATATTGACAACTGCTACAGACTCTGATCAAAAAAGAAAGTAAAATAACACAATTTAAAAGTTTTGAAAATTTTATGCTTTCAGCTACGAATTTGATAATTTTCGCGGTAGTTGAAAGCATGAAGCCAATAATTTTTGAAAGAGAACTGTAGTCATATGACTTTTAAAAACCAATAAAAATCAGTTTAGAATTATTGCATATGGATCACATCAGGTGTTGCCAATTGTTTTCATTCAAAAAAATTAAAATTTTAAGAGTTAAAAACGCTTAAAATTTATGTTATACATATGTCACAGTGGGTTCTCCTGGGGTTATTTGTCACTAAACATTTACAAATATTTGCATAACATACACGTATAGTTGAGATTAAATGTAGGACAATTTGACTCGGTAAGAACCATAAAGTGTCTTAGTCAAGCAGTTGCTTTTATTGTGTCACTTAAAATGACAAAAATATTAAAATAAAATAATTGTTTGAAAAACAAGCTACGATAAGGCAAAAAAGTAAGTAACAAGTGAAATGTTAAAAATTAAAACTAGAAAATAAGCAAATCTGAGTTACGAAGGTAGATATGTTTTTCTATTTTGCAATATGAAAAGTGTCGAATGGAATACAGAATAAAATAACACATTTTGGCTCCAACATGTTTAATTAAAAAAATGCGTTTTTTTTGTTTTATACTGTGGAAGATTAGATTGATCACCTTCAGAAGATATTGATCATTACAAGGCATCTTCAAAATAACTTTGAGAAGGATATGTTCACCTGTAAAGGCATTTTTTAACATTACGTGAACACAGAGCAATTCTATGCTGAATTTGTTGTAGTACGTATGTAAAAGTGTCCACGTGAAGTAAAACACATAGATAGAACTGGCCCCAGTGGTTAATTTTTTTCCTGCAAATTGCTACTGTATTTCCTGGATTAAGTACTTTTAGCAATGTACCAAGACAAAACCCTTTATTTTTTTATCCAAAACTGTCCAATCGCGTGCTCCTTATAATACACAATGCATGTGACACTCCGATACAACGTTATCTCCGGTTTGTGCAATGGCGCCGCATTTGGAATGAGAGAAACAAACGAAACCCCATTTGTCTATGCACAAATGAAAACGCGTAATTACAGTCCGCAGGCGGAATGCGCCAACTGGCCGCAACCGACTGGGCGCAGCTCAACTAGACGCAGCCGACTGGTTAGTTAGACTGCAGCCAGTTGTCCTAAATTCTTCACAGGCGTTTAAGCATAACTTAAACTGTTCTGGGAACGCTAATTCGAACGAGCTGGGTACAGGCAAGGCGTTGGTGATGAAAGCACGAGGCCAGGATGTACCCTCACAGTAATCTGTGTTCGATCTATGATTTATGTATTGGGCAGAACCGATGCCTAATTGAGTAAGATTGTTCAAGTTTTTGAGCCGCAGACACAAACAAGTGTACAAACCTTCGTGTTTATCAGCAGGCATTTTATAACCAATGAATAAGCCATAGTCAACATCTAGAGCAGTGCTCTGCAACTCGTGTGCTGCGGAAAACGAAAACATACTCTTTCAAATAAAAAGAAATTATGTTTTTCTAAAGTAGCAACCAACAAACTTAAAAAATTCATTATACAGTACATCTCATTGTGTTATGTCAAGACCTTTTTTTGGCCTTTACTAAATTTTGAACGCTTTTCTTCATATGAAGCTTTATTTATTGAACATAAAAACTCTTTACAAATAAATTGATAACTTTTTTGGATCAATTTTCACTTAGGCTCGATTGTGCAAAACATGCGCAAATTGATAACTTCAGAAGAAAAAAAAGTCATCACTTTATTTTTAGAGTTTAAATTGAAATTTTTAGGTTTTATCACAGCCAAATGAAACTTTAGATAACGGAAAGAGTTCAAAATTTAGCTCTTCCCTAGTCCAGCTGTTCTGCAAAGTGTGCCGTAGGTTCGAAAAAGTAGCAGAGCTGAGGTTTAGAGTATCACCTTTACCCAAAAAGAGTGTCGCTCTTAGTTGTCAAAGCTCAGATGGCTGAATGTTTGAAAAAATTGTTAAGCTGTCAGATTTGCAATTAGACTTAATCTCGAGAAAATGGTCGATCATTTGTACTAACAGAACAACTTGATCCACGGTTGACTTTTTGAGTCAAAACCTTCAATTGGCTCGTTGGAGGCAAAGGTAAGCATCTTAAATTTTTCCCAGGGTACCTAAAGTTGATAAATTTGTCAATGACATTTTGGGTCTTCTACAGCCTTCTTAGTCTTTCTAATCGCGACTACAAGTGCTTCTCCGTAGATTTTTGAAATTGGAGTTGACGCAAGCGGGAAAAGAGAAAGTTATGTAATCAAGACTTCAAAGCACCTCTATCACGGATTATAAGCTCTGTTTACATAAAATTAAGGCCCGGAGCTTTATCTGGTTTTACGTAGAAGAACTCTTGTAAACAGCCCAGGTCATCCGTAAGTAAGAATCCCAGTTGATTTTATTCAGAGGTTTCCAATTAGTGGGTCAATTTAAAACTACAAAGACATCGGAATATAGTAGGATAATCATATTAGACCAGGAGTTATAACAAAATTTTTAAAAATGACATTTTGAGCTCAAACATAAAACTTATTGCGTTAGGCAAATGAAGACCAAAAATAAAAATGGTTTGTGTTTGACGTTAACATAAAAAGTTTTTTTCGAATTTTCAGAGTGGAGCTTTTTTGGTCTTTATTTAACTGTCAGCATAAGAGCTAACATGCGAACTAGTCAATTTTTTTTTTTTTCCCAATAATGAATAGCTATAAGAAAGTTTTATAAAAAATGCTTAGTGTAAAGATTGAATTTTGTCCGCTAAATTGGTATTCAAGCAGTCCAACAGCAATTGTTTTATACAATAGAATGTATATGTGCAAAGTGTTTTCAAGCAATCCCCAAAGCTCCAAAATAGAAAATGCGATTTACATGAAATAAGTTTTGCATCGCCTTAGGCATATTGACGTCTGACAAACGACGTATTTCGCTTCGTTACGCAAAGCCAACAAATTGGTAAAAAAGACGTAGAATTGAAATTACACGCTTTGCTTGTAAAAACAAGAAAAAATTCACAAATTTGCTAAAAAACGTCTGTTTTAACCCTTAATCCTTGTTTGGGGTCACTTAATAATAGTACCATTTTATTTAGAAATTCAAGTTAGAAAAAGTCATGAAATTCCAGAAGATTATCTAAAGAAATAAAGTAATTACAATCGTTTTTGCAAAGGTCGGGATTCAGAAGCCCGGCCGTTGAGGAGAATAAGGTTAATCTAAAGATTTAGTTTATACAAAGCCAAAAGCAGGACTTTCTAGTAAAATAAAATTTACTAATTGTAAATAGACAGTTTTTAAATTAAGGAATAAAAAAGAAACTTCAGAATTTTTTTCTGTATTGGTAGAGCTTTTACTGGTTTATTTTGTTATTATACTGTATAGTAGTAATTATTTGTTTGTTGTACTGTACATTGAAATGACTTGATATCATAATTTAGAATCTCTCATTCCATTTAAATTGATATTATTAATATAACTTCCAAACGAAAGTAATTAACCAAGGTAATTTTTATTAAGTGCTAAAACCGATTGTTTAATTAATAGTAGTATATGGATCGTGTTTCTTGCGTGTTTATATCCATTTCAAGTTGACGGCAGTGTGGTTTACAAGAAGCTTGCTGCATTTTAGTTAACTGTATTTTTTGTTTAATTATTTGCCATTTATATTTGTTTTTTGTTTCAGATTTTTAAGTGAATATAAACTACCAGTTTGGTTTTCTTTTTGTAAGTTTTACGACATTTATCACAAGCTGAAATCACTGTAGTAATTAAAGTAAAAATCAAAAACAAAGTGATTTGGTTTTCTGCAGAAACACAATTAGTTTCTATAGATTTTCTTTGGTCTTCACTCTAACTTTACGTTTATATTTTTAATTAGCTTCCTTAATTTCCGGTATTGCAACTATAATTTTAATTGCGGACAAAAAAGATCCTCACGTTGATTTTACGTGTTTTTTATTTAAAACAAAAACTTGTATTGACAGAAACTAATAGCATTTCAAGTTTTGCCCACGGATTTAGAAGCCCTGATTTAAATGTCAATGAGGAATTAGTTGGTTCATTCAGGATCAAGTAAACATCCATAAAAATGATAATACGAACAAAATAAAACAACAAAAACGTCACAATTTTGAAGAGAAACTTGAAAGGCTGATAAAAGTCTTTGAGTCAAATCTAATGTAATTCATTCGTGTCTATTAAAAAAATCACGTATTCCATTTGTGTTTTTCTACTTCCTTTTAAAAGTAATCCAATTTTCCGATCTATGAGCAATATATTTTTATTTGTTTTCATGTTTATTGCAAAAAATTTAATCTTATTCTCAAGATTATATGACGTTGGTGCATGCGATAACGAACATCATTCAAATACGATAGAGTTTGAAAGCTTGATAAGAAGCTCAGTGTCTAATTTCTCAAACCACTTGTTCTTGAACGAGAAGTCTTCCTAAAAGTTGTACAACTTAAAAATTTTTTAGAAATATAAAGATGCTATTTTCTAAAAATACTAAATACACAGAACAAATGTAGAGGTATTAACGATTTGTTCAACTAAAAATCTTTAGGTTGACTCTCTTTTTTTCAATATTAGAAATGAATTGCTTTGCTTATATGAAAATTTGATTGACGATTGCCCAAATCATGATCTTGTAGCATTTTACGGAGATCTTGAAATGTTAAACAGAAACAAGATGAACACTTTTTTTAGTCTTCACTGGTTTTTTGATATTACATCAAGCTAATTTCCCAGGTACGATATTGCGGTGCCAAAAATCTTAAATATTTTCCAAATAATTCATTCTCGGTGCTTAAAAATTCTGAATTTGGTAAATTTTTTGAGTCTTTGAGAGCGATTGCCCTCTCTGCTTGTACGGCTATGACTATATTGTTATAAACATAACCATTTTATTTTATTTTTACCCTTATAAATTTGTTTGAGAATGGCGAAGCTGCCTTTATTGTTTATATTTTGCCACTGTATTTGTGTCTGGATTTTTAAACAGACGTTAAAACTTAAAGCAAAATTTAGAAAAGTTTGAAACATAGTCAATACAATAAAAAATATACTTCTGAGAATAGACTGCTTTGAATCTATTTCAGCTTATTGTTGCATCCCGTTGTTTTACCATTATGTAATATAATAATTTGATCACAATGAAATCGATATAATTTTTGCAATAAAAGCCTTCCACTTGCTTACGAAATGTATCAAACTCCAACTAAAAACACAACAGAATAATCATGACTATTTTAAATTAAACACAAAAAGTATGCTATGCTTTCTTCCATTCTTCAATAGCAATCTTGGACTACTTTATCTGGAAGGCAAATAATTCTACAAAAAATTTAACCCATTAGGAATGCAGCGTTGACAAAACTATGAAGTACATTATATAACACAAAAATTTGTGTACATATGATTATTTTCAAAATTGCCAAAAGATTATTTTTACACTGAGAAGAAGTTATAATATTGAATTACGTAAAAAATGTTTACAGAAACCACTCTATCAACTTTATTATGAGCAAATAAAATAAACTTTGTTTTAGTTTTTTAGCGCTAAAGAGTCCTGCGCACTTTTCCAAAAGTTGTGCAAAAAAACAAACCATAAAAACAGTTTAAAAATATCAACATACATAACAAAATATGGTTTAAATTTGTTTATATTTACTTAAATAACTGAATATTTGAATTCTCAAATGTTTTATTTAATGAACTACGGTAATCTTATTAAATTTTGTTTTTTTGTTGATTTTATAAAGGGTTGAGTAGAATTTTTCTAACAATCATTGGCCAATTTTTTACCGGTCGATTTACCGAATATAATGATTAATTTGTTTCCTTTGGACTCAGTTCTATTCCAGTATCAATCAGTTAACCAAGCACTTGAATGAAAAGTTGCTCCCGAAAAAAGGAAATCAAAACGAAAAAAGAACAAACTCGCCTCCCAAACTCATTACGTTACTTGTTTATTCGAATTTCTTTTATAACACAGGCGTTTTCAAAATTCTGCAAAATTAGATTTAAATTTTTATTTTTTGACATTTTGAATCTCTTTCATTTAGTCGATCTTGCATATTTTTCGAAATTTGTGTTTTTATAAGCATTTCCTATTATTTAAGTTAAGGTTTGAATAACCTTTATTGGCATTAATAACGCTGTACAATTTTTATTTAGCTTTATTTAAAACGATGAAGAATGTTTAAAGAATTTCGCGAAAAAGCCGTCATATATAAATAAAAATCCAAATCATCGCAATAGGGTGTCAAACTGAGTACGCTGTCTAGTGCGGTTGTCGCCAACTTTTTGAACTTCATGCACACCAAATCAATAACGTGTTATTTGGCCGACCACTACCACAAATTAGAAAAAAATTACTGGAAAGACTAAAAATAAAAATTTTTACTTTTAAAATTTCCATTATTTTTATGAAATGTTGAAGTGTAAAATATTTTTTTTTAAATCAAGAAATGACTAAAAAAAACGCGTTTGAAATTAGATCGAATATAAAAACTGATGAATGTAACTGAAAGTTTGTTGTGTTCGTATTGATTTGTGTCTTTTTGTTTTTCAACGGATTTATTTGTTGCCATTAAAAAGCGTCTTTGATTACAAGGGACACAAAAACATTTAAAAAAATTATTCGTTAAATTTCAGTTAGTTTGCCTTTCCTTTAAACATAAATCTTATTATATTTTTAATATAGAAAATTAATAAAATTTTGCTTGGAAACAGATTCATTTTTTACTTAATTATAATTTATTTATTCTTGAGTATATTCATACTTTATTATAGTCATTGTACAACGTTAAAACTTTTGATAGAATGTGTTGCAGTAACTTACTTTGCTTTGAAAAATTATCACAAATTGTTGTTTGGTTTTTACTTTTTCTTGGAAAAATCGTGCTTGTTGTTTGATTAGTTTAAAAAAGTGAGAGTAATGTTTAATTTGAAAAACGGAATAGTGGAGACATTGAGAAGATCAATATTACATTGCCTTGAGAAAAAGTTTTGAAGGTCTATATGGTTCATTAACATCTTTCAAGTGACAATGGCATTATTTATATAACAAAATATTCATAGCTTAAAAATGCAAAATTTTGAAAAACTAAAAGAATAAAAAGTAAATCTCTACTTATCCCAGACGAATAGTTATAAAAGCATTGCATAAAAATTAAAATTGTATGTATTTTTCTTCAATTTTACTTGCATGTTGAAGTTGCATAAACACATTAGTTTCGAGAGCAACCACGGCTTTATTAAGTTAACTTTTTTTCGAAACCGATCCATCATTGGAAACATGATTATTCATTATATTTATTTCTTATTCATTATATAAATGCAAGCAGCTTCAAATCTACTCATAAATTAAAACTTTGGTTCAGCTCATAATTTGTACAAAAAAAACTGGAAAAAAATGTTTAGATTGTTTGGTTTCATCATAATTTTTATGTCGTCGTCTTTAATATTATCATAACCAATTTAGGGTTATTGTTATTTGGGGCACATGTTTAAGGATATTAGTCCAAAAGCAAACGTAAGATGAATTTGCTGTTACATAAAATAAAACTATTTACTTTGATTTCATACATCTTTGTTACATTTTTTGAAAATATTTTAATATAATAAGTAGTGTACAAAAAAAAGAAGAAAATTTAAGATTTTTAAAATAATAATCTTGTAACAATTCTGATAAAAGCACGTAACTTATTATATTAAAAATTACGTGCTTCACTATATTAAAAATTTTATTTTCTAGATTATATTAAAAATTTTATTTTTAGACATCTGCTGTTAGTCTCTCGGTTGAACAAAGAACATCGGACGATATTGTTGGAACTAAAATTTGGTTGACCCCAACGATGAAAGCTTGGGCTACAAATCATTCTGTTAATATTTTTTTCTCGAAATGAACAGACTCAGAAACTGGCTCAAACGCATGGAAAATCGGACTTATGAGCCGCAGGGTAAGAGTTTTTTTGAAATATTTCGGTGCAATTATTAAATTCTTAAAAAAATCATAAAAAGTGGAAAATATCACAAATAGAGAAGCAACTAACAAGACTTTGGTTTAACAAACATATGTATAATAAAAACCCTTGAAATACAAGTAGTGTTTGTTTTCCCTTTCATTCTTATCAATGATAAACATTTGACATTTCAAGTTTTGTAGTTTTAAATTGATATTATCGAGATATTTTTTATTATCACTAAAATACCTTTTTGATTATATATCACTAAAATACCTTTTTGATATTTTTGTGAAATGGTTTAGTTGTATAATTTTTGCAATTGCATTATGAAGCACACTTAATTGATCAATTTCGCTTTAATTTGTAAGTGTTAAAGATGTTAAAAGTTCATATTTTTTTAAGTTTTCTAAAATATATTCCGCAAAAAATTCGTATTTTGATCTGTTACAAGCTAATTCGATACGGAAAAAGTTTACTTTTAAATTTTTATCGGAAACAAAAAAGTGTTAGGGCAAACTAAGTTTGTTCCCAAGCCTTTAGGCACTCGCACGCTTACACGAAGTTAATCCGATGGTAAAAAAGTAAAGTAATCCAACTGACATAAACATTTTTAGAGCTTGGTTTTTCTGTTAATTCTTCACAAGAATAAAAAATACAAAAGTGATAGAGTGATTAATTTCTTTTAATTTTGGTGCAGCAGTAGCCCGAGACATGGATTAATTTTAATTGATTTATAGCAATCTTTAAGCGTTAAAAAGAAAATAAAATACTTGTTTCGAATCTTAATGCGAATGTATGATGTCAGAAGCAATACATTTTACATTTCAAGCAGATTAATTGTGATAAAAAAAAAAGTATTTTATGTTAACTTAAAGATAAAAGTTTTTAAATTACGAGTTTTACAGTAAAACCTCCCAAAGTAAAGTTAGAATGAGACGCTGATAATAATAACATTTTTTTAAGAAAAAAATTGCCGGAAAATTATTAACAGAGAAACGACTTAAAAGGCGTTATGTAATAGAATATCGTAATATAAAAAGAGTTTTGACCATGATCGTGCCTTCAAACATTTTCGACTTTCGAAAAGAAAGATGCAATGAATATTCTTGCCCTTTCAACTTATTAACAATGTCTTGTACAATCTGACTTTGTTTCCTCTAAATTGGCTAAATTTTCTTCGCTGGTGGTTTAATGATGCAAACAAGCCGAGCAAAACTCTCTTCAAACATATTACAAAAATATTTATAATACCTTGTATTTTCAACAAGCAGAAAAATTTAATATGAATTAAGGCGGTTTAGTTTTCGATCTCAAGCCTTAGCTCTCCTCAATATTTTCGGATCTCTGTTTCCTTCTTGGTCTTGATCTTAAAAAATAATATCTAATCTTGTTTCGAAGAAAGTCTAAACTTGATTGTTAATGCTTATCAAGAATGTTCTACAGTAGTTTGGATTACTATTGCTAGTTTTTGAACTGAGTTTTTAATTTTTCCCATTGCAAAATCTTTTAATAATTTAATCAAACTAAAATCTTAGACTATAGCTGACTCGTTCTACTGTAATTATATATTTCATTTTCAGTTTTGTTGCAAAAATGATCAATTAAGCAGTCAGGTAAAAAACAATAAACAAAAGTTTATTTATTTGCCAATGAATGCAGGTAACAAATAATTTTTTTTATGATAGTTGTCATGAATATAGGTTATGTATGGAAAAAATATTTGTTTAAAAATAAATGACAATTTTTTAAATTAGTGTAACTAAATTTAACTTTTTTTAAAGAAATATGTTTTAGTTTCGGTGAAAAAGTAAAGTTTATCTTATTTTTGTAATTTAGTATTCTTCTATGAGTAAACGAATAAAGAATGAAATGAGATTAAAAATAGAAAAGCTCATCAAGCAACTTATAAAGGTATATTCATAAAAATATATTTACTATATAAACAATTGTGACCATTAAATTGTACTAGTTAATGCTAATACACATTAATAATTTTCAGTTTCATACCGTATGCATAAAATATAAAAGCTTTAATAAACAAAATTACCAACAAGTATTCTATTTTGAGAGTTCATAAAAAAAATTTTCTTTTTTGTTTCATCAACATTAGTATAACTGATATTTATCGTCGTAACTTCGCTGAAAACAACCGAGGCATTAACTGAGAGCAGCCGTCAAGAGATTACCTTGAACTGCTTTTGCTCTGCCAAAAGCTTTCAGTTACATGTTCATTATTGTTTAGTTGATATTTTTTAAATGGATGATATGACTGACATTTTAATTTTCTCAATAAGATTACCGAAAGAGGAGAGTATCGTAAAAGGCTGTTTTCAAAGTACGGTATTAAATATTTAATAAAAATACAAATGAAACTGAAATCATGTTAATCACAGTTTTTTATGGGTGTTATTAGCTAAGCATATGCTCTCTGGAACACCCAATCTCATAAAAAGTTTTGTTACAGAACAATATAGCGAATTCGACGCAATTTGATGCTTTCCAAGCAGCTTTTAGTAACGAAATTTATTCTCAACCAGCTCGAGCAGGAATCAATGAAATCTGCGCCTTGTTCAACTCCGATTTCCAGGATCGGCTTCAAAACTGAACAGAATTTCTGTATCTAAAAATAGCTTTTTTGCCTAAATGATAAATTTTCAAAAAGAAGCAATAGTTTTTTTTTTGAAAAAGTTATAACATACAAAATACTCGTATAATTTTAATGCAAAATAATTGCTTTCAGTAAAAAATTATTCATTAAAATACTTTGTATTAACTACCCAACAAAGGTGGCTTCGTTTAGGCCTACTGCATTTTTGACCAGGACCATATTACACAAAAAGTGGTGTCTTTAAATTTTTTTAAAACAAATAATCAAGCTCTTCAGAATATTTGATAAATGTATTTTCAAACATAAATTCTCATTTTTCTTTATTACGTATTCCCAAAATAACTTTTATTCTATTGTCCTCACTTGCAAACCTTGGCTTACCGTGAATCTATAGATCTTGTTCATATGCAGCATGGTCTTTACAGTGGGACCATAGATTATCGCCAAGGGAGACTAAAATCTAGATTCCCGTTTGTACTAGCTGCGTAAAATCTTTTAAACAACCTTGTGGGACTTGGCATCATCACTTCTTAGTTGAGAAACTATAGATCGAAAGCCGAGCACTGAGAGAATACATTCAGGTTCTGTGTTTTCATAACCAGCAACGGTGCCAGATCAGTTGAAATGAACTTGCCCTGAAGAGCTCGGGATCAACTCATTCGCCTGCGGATTGGTGTTGGACGATTCCATACGTCCATGCATAAATGATCTCCCGCTTCTTCACCGAGTTGCGAGTGCGGCGCCCCTGAACAAACCGAAGAACACTTTCTAACAGCGTTCCTCATACATCGAGCACCACATGGAACACGAGATCTGACGGTTTTGGATGAAAAAACTCGATCCTTGCTTAACAACATCACTGTCAGCATCTGATCCGGGCAGTACAGCAACTTACTATGTTTTTGCAGATTACGGCAAAGTCGTCTTATGTTTAGCCTTCGACACTTTCCTGCAAGTCAGAAGATTAAACATAGAAATGAAAACAAAAAACAAACAAAATAAATTAGTTTGTTGCAGCAGATTGAAAAAATATATTCTATATAATCATAAATTATCACTAAAAAATAATTTTTCATGTATAAGATCTCTATTAAACTTAGAAATTTAACTTTGGAAGTTGGTTTTAAATTTTCAGTACAATATGCTTAATCGTTTAATTGATTAATTATTACTTCAAAAATGATTAACTCCAGAACCACCTGATAAAAGAGAAAAAAATTAAAATATTTTTAATCAATTTAAAAGTAACCGAATTGGAGTATCTCAAAAACAAATTTTAAAAATTGCTACAATAATTTATGAGACTCTGTACATAAAATTATTTTAAACATTTAGCAAACGATTGAAAACTAACCAAGGTTTTCAAAAAAAAATTTACAATAGAAAGTGAAGTTGCTAAACGAAATGCAAAAAATTTTTCTTTGAGTGGACAGTTCACATCATTGCACTTTTTTTGACGTAACAATTTACGTTTAGAAGAGATTTCAAAATTGTTAAAGTTTTCAGTTTTGTCTTAAAATTGTATAAACTTGCCATCGTCGACATTTTTGACTTCTTGTACAATCGCCAAAGCATCAGATTTCATAACCTTGATCGTTTTTCCATCAGACGAGCTATTTTGTTTTATGGATGACCCATACTTATTCTTATAAAACTCTTCTGAGTTTTAATTTTGTTCAAAAAAAATTTTTTTATATTTTATCAAAGATCCAGGTGATAACAAGTCAAGAATATCAACAGAACTTTCGGTATTATTTTGATTATTCTTTTGTCTGCACATTTAAAATGTTTATGATCACCATCAAAAAGCTTTTAAAATTTACTTAATGATTTTGTTTATAATTTAGGAAGAGAAAAAATTTTTAGAATCCACTAGAAAATAATAGCAAGCAATATCAAACATTTCACCATTTATAGGTCTAATTTTGAAATTTTTATTAGAGCCTGAAAATAATTACTAACTTATGAGTTATGTTGATTTAAATTAAAGTATTATCAGTGTTAAAATAAACTTGAGAAAATTATTAAGTATATTGTAATTTAATCTTATTTTAGTTGTTGTTTTTCTATGGTTTTTCAACCGAGGCCCCTGTAGTTTAAAACTTTCAATAAAAATTTTTAAATAAAAAAGCAAGCTATGTCAAATATTTTATATTGAAAATTGTAAAATTTATATTTCAACTTAAACGTTTTCGACTTAACAAAGCATCTAAATTTATATGAACACAATTTGACACAAGAGACTAGAACAGAGGTAGGAAATCTTCTTATTATTAAAAGCCACATTTACATCAGGTAGAAACAAACGACGCTGCATAAGTTGAAATAGCAAAAAAAAATAGTCATCACATTGAATTTATTCCAATTTGTTTTCATAATTTTTGTCCCAAAAAAGTAGTGATCTCTAAAAAAAAAAAGGTCTTTTATTAACAATAGATTCATACCGTTTTTTATTTGATTCATTCACTCATTTCATTCATTTTTTTATTCTCGATCATTATTAAACAGTTTAATAAAAAAATTATAAAAATTAAAAAGATCAAGAAAAAGAAGAAATTTTTAAATATTAATTGATACAAGAGCTAGCTTTTATGGAGGCCGCACAAAAAATTTATGGCAGCCGCACGTTTCCAACTATGGAATAGAGTTTTTTAACTTTTTTAATTCATGGACTTCGTTTGTTTTAAGAATTATGTCATGAACCCATAAACAAAAATATATGGGAATTTTTTGAAGAAGTCAATGTGAAGATCTTTGTTTGGTTTTCACTTAAATTCCATTGTTTGTACTTAAATTTATTTCCCTGGTAACTACAATTTGCACCTCAAATTTCATTGAGAATAAAAAAAAAATTATCACATTTATTTCGCAAGCGTTTTTGGCCGGAACTATTCATCAAACCAAATTGATGATTTTTTGGGAGGATTTTAAATAAATTTTAGGTCCGAATTCTAATTGTTGGATTCCAATATAAACGTTGGAATTTAAGTGAAAACCAAAAAAAAGTCTTCACTTTGGTTCTGCAATGAAATCTCATCTGTTTTTATATAAGGGGTCCACCAAATAATTTTTAAAATAAAAAAGGTCCATGGTTTAAAAAAGGTTGAGACGCTCTACTTTTTGTATACTTATTTCTTAGCAGCATAGGTGGAAAAATAAAAGTACATAACTAGTTATTCAGAAAAAAACCTTATAATAGCAATGAACATTTAATATTCCAATTTACAGTACAACAAATAAAGTAATTTATGTTGTAAGCCAGTGCTTGTCAATTTGTGGTACGCGTACTATTAGACTTTTCTAAGTGGTACGTGAAAAGCTGTCGTTAAAGAGGTGTCCCAATTTTTAAGGATTCCAACACCACTTGATAAATGTATCTCATGAGAATTTTTCTACAAATAAATTTTCCAATGCCCTTCAGCTGTTAAAGTTTAGAAAAGCGCCGAAACCTGACGCTTTATTCCCAGAGCTAATACTCCATGCTAGTTTTGCTTTGAAGTCGTGGTTAAACAAGTTTCTGTTTTCCTGCATGCGTCAACTCAAGTTTCCAAAAATTTGAAAAAGAGCACTATTGGTTGCCATCCCAAAGCCGATTAAGCAATTAGATGATTCAAAGAATTATATATCTATCTCTTTGCTTTGTGTTACCTTTAAGATCTTGGAGAGACTTATATATGGCCGCGTCGAACTAAGTACAGACCCACTACTATTTAGGGAGAAAGCTGGATTTTTGCACGGAAGGTCGACCGTAGATTATGGAACTTGTTCTTAGTCCAAGTTTTACCCTCACGACCAGTACCGGAAACCAAAGCAGGTTACAACGCCTTTAGAATGGCGTCTCACATGAATCAGTCCTGGTTCCCATTTGTTTAATATCTATACATATGACCTTCCAGTGACGATTGGCAGAAAATTTGCTTATGCTGATGATCTGGCCATCATGCATTGTGCAAGCAACTGGCAGGCGTTGGAAGGCACTCTTACTCAGGACATAGCAACCCTACCCTCCTACTTTTACAAATGGATGCTCAAGCTTAACCCTACAGTGCCGGCAAAAAAACTTTACATTGTCTAAATATCGATGTTAAAAAACCAAACGAAAATATTACGCAACTTATTTTATTTAAAGTTTCGGTAAAGAGGTTGTTTTTTTCAACCAGACAACAATTGAAAAAAGCAGCCATAATGGATTCAGCATTTATTAAACAAACATTAAAAAGTTATTATTTAAAGACGAAGTCTGGATTAATTTTATGTTTTTTAAATCGAGCCAAGCGTATTTGTTCCTCCGATTTTTTGTTTGATAAAGAAGTTAGTATGTTAAAAAAGATGTTTTTGAATAATGGTTATCCTTCATCGTTTTTTGATAAAATTCTTGCGAGCTTTTAATCTTCTAACAAATTTTCTCAAAACATTAGCTTTGAAAAGAGTTTTCGTATACCGTATTTGGGTAAGGAATCACATCACTTTGCAAATCGTCTTTTTGCATTAATAAAAAACAAGTACAATTTAAAAATAACTCCTATCTATAAAACTTTTAAAGTAGTCAATTCAATATTTTCAGTTAAAATCCAAAACTCCTGTGGCTCTTTGCTCAAATGTTGTCTATAAATTCTCTTGTTCGTGCGATACGAACAAGACATACATCGGTATGTCTCCAGACATTTGATCACTAAAGTCCGGGAGCATCTGAATTTCAAAATCTACAGGATAGCGCAATTAAAGATCATAGTTTGTCGTGTGAAAAGTGTTCTAATAATCGGTTTGATGAAAACAATTTTGTAATAATACGTAAATGCAAATCAGAATTTTGTTCCAAAATTCACGAAGCTCTACTCATAAAAAAGTTAAGTCCAAAATTAAATCGACAAATGTTCGCAAACGGAGCTTCATATTTATTGAATATATTTTGATTGTAATATTTTTCCTTTTTTTCTTCAATGACATCATAATCTGAAATTTAATTTGTATCAATTTAGCTTCTCTCTCGTTTTGATTTAAAATTTAGCCTGCTCGTCAGAAGTACAGCCTTTTTTAAAATATACATGTACATTGTTTTTTGCGGTTGTTAATTTTTTTATGTGTGTTTGTAAATTTAAAATTAATTAATATTACTAAAATTGTAGAAACCTGATGAGGGCTGAAGCAAGCTGAAAACGTTCGTCTTTAAATAATAACTTTTTAATGTTTGTTTAATAAATGTTGAATCCATTATGGCTGCTTTTTTCAATTATTTTATTTATTCCGTTAAAATCTTCAGTCATTCAATATTTGTCATCTCGCTCTTGCAACCAATGACCATTTGAAGTCTTTAGGGCATGGAATCCGCAAGAGAAGCAAATTAAGAGGAGTCCAGAGTTACCCAAAGCTTTTTTATTTTCTTTTGCAAATCATCAATGTTGCTTGCTCGGGTCTCTTGGAGTTTGTTTTTTAGATAATTCCAGGCATTTTCGATTGAGTTAAGGTCTGGCAAGTTGCCAGGGCATTCCAAAACTTTGATATTGTGCTCTGTCGGAAATTTTAAGACAGATTTTGACTTATGTGCTGGGCCCCATCATGTGTGAAATGGTCACACTGATAAATTCTCCATAATGCAAGCATATGATCTTTCAAAACATGGATGTAATTGCTTCCTTTCATAGTCATATTTTGAGGAAGTACAGTACAAACCTGTGCCTCCCATATTTCCACTAAAAGCACTCCACACCATTACACTAACAGGGTGCTTTACAGTTTTAACTGTAAATTTTGGGTCAAAACAAGATATGGTACTTGGGCGACGCGACATCTTTGGGACTCCCTTTCCAGCCCGAAAGTGCTCTCGTCACTGAATATCATTTTTCTCCATTCTCCAGCCGTCCAATATCGATATTTCTTGCAAAAACCTAGCCTTTTTTTCTTCATTGCTGTGGTGGGCATGGGCTTCTTGGCTGCACGGCGACAAGGTTGACCAAGATCTTTGTGATGTCTATATCAAATTTTCCTGGACAAAACGTTATGAAGGAGCTCAGAGTAAATGTTTTTTAACTCAACGTCAGATATAAATGGATACAACATCACTTCGCGTTTCAAAAGCTTATCTGTTGTTGGAGAAGTCTTTTTTGGTGCGCCAGAGCCAGACTTTCGTTTTGGTACCATCTCAGGTGACAATGATGCTGCAGACCTCTTCAAGTGATAAATTGCCTTTTTTGAGACACCTATATCTCTTACTACAGCGATCACTGACTCACCCTTCTCTAATAAAGTTAAAGCGCGGGATTTTTTTTCCATTTGCAACTTTTTTCGACCCATTTTGGTTTCAAACAAAAATTTTATCAGACTTAAAAATTTCAAGAAAATAAAACATTCTATTAGATTTTGCCAGCCTGATTTTTACCTAGCTGAAAAAGACCACATGGCCTGCAGAATAATGAATGCTCACTGAAGGATAGCCAGACAGTCGCTTGTGACAAAACTATAATCTTTTTGTGATGCAAGGCTTTTGATGGAAACAGCAAGCGAAATGCACGCTCATATTTTTCATGTAAAGTTTTTTTTTGCCGAATGGATTAAAGATCTTTTTGCCGGCACTGTATTCTCCTCGTATGTAACATATTTTGTATTACAAATTATGTAATTACAAATTACAAAATTGTAATTAAGTAATTACAATTTTGTAATTTGTAATTACTTAATCTTTTTAGATAAAATTCTAGAATTTCCTGACTTTTCCTAATTTAAATTGCTGAATGAGATGGTACTATTTTTAGGTGCCCCCAAACAGGGGTTAACGAGAAAAATAGATGTTTTTTACCAAATCTGTGAATTTTTGCTTGTTTTCGCAAGCAGAGCGTGGAATTTCAATTTTACGCTTTTATTAAGTGACATAAATTTTACCAAAAATTGGTTTGGCGTAACGAAGCGAATTATGTTGTTTGCCGAGGTCGATATGCCTTAGGCGATGCAGAGCTAATTTCATGTAAATTGCATTTTCTTTTTTTGAGCTTTTGGCGGTTGCTTAAAAACACTTTGCACATATACAT
Organism: Diplosoma virens; assembly: GCA_963680785.1. Classification (NCBI taxonomy): domain Eukaryota; kingdom Metazoa; phylum Chordata; class Ascidiacea; order Aplousobranchia; family Didemnidae; genus Diplosoma; species Diplosoma virens. Next base: position 46,663,464 of record OY796880.1, read on the forward strand.
TTTGTTGTATGAAACAATTGTTGTTGGACTGCTTGAATACAATCAAGAGGACAAAATTCAGCCTTTACACTAAGCATTTTTATAAAACTCTTATAATTATTCATTCGTCGGAAAAAATAAATAAATTAACTAATTTACATTTTATCGCTTATGCTGACGCCTTCAGACAATTAAACAACACCTGACTTTTTATAATTGCATTTTACGCTGCATTTAAAGTAACAGGCTGTTTTTTTGTTGAAAATTTCCTTGCAATAAAAACTTCGGGGCATTTTTTATATATAAGTTTACTTGCTTGAAAAAGTTTTGTAAAAAATTTATAGCTTTTAGATTAGGGTTTTGCAAACAGAAAACATTGAATAAAAACCAGATGTTTTATACGATTGAATTTCAATAAAACAGGGGTTTTCAACTTGTATAAATTCATGACGGTTCTAAAGTCTTAGATTTACTCAAATGACTTTTTTCTTCCAAAATTTTTTCTTGCCAAAAAAAGTTTAAAAACGGACCTTATTTATTGCAAACTGTTTGATAAATTTATTTTGAAAGTTAAATAAAAACCAAAAAAGCTCCACTCTGGAAATTTGAAAAAAATTTTTTATGTTAACTTGAAGACTATTTTTGGTCTTCATTTGCCTTTCGCAATAAGTTTTATGTTTGAGCTCAAAATGTCATTTTATAAAAATTTTGATGTGACTTCTGGTCTAATATAGTTATCCCATTACATTCTGACGTCTTTGTAGTTTTAAAATGACTCACTAATTGGAAACCTCTGAATAGAATTAACTTAGATATCTTAGTTACGGACGACCTGGACTGTTTACAAAAATTTTTCCACGTAAAATCAGATAAAGCGCCGGGCCCTAATTTTATGTGCATAGAGTTTATAATCCATGATAGAGCTGCTTTGAAGTCTTGATTACACAACTTTTTCATTTGCTAATTGCGTCAACTCTAATTTCGAAAATCTATGGAAGAGCGATTGTAGTCGCGATTCGAAAGACTAAGAAGGCTGTAGAAGACCCAAAACGTTATTGAAAAATTTATCAACTTTACGTACCCTGGGAAAAATTTGAGACACTTACCTGCGTCCGCAACGAGCCAATTAATGGTTTTGATGCAAAAAGTCAACCTTTCAAGACTAAAAAAAAGACCAGTGCTTTTTGTCAATCTGACAGCTGCATATGACGCTGTTATTTCATACAAACTTAATTTTAACTGCAAGTTGCTGAGGTTTCTGCTAGATAAATACATGGTTCTAATGATTATAAAACTAGTTCGCAATAAAAATTTCACTCTAACGGCGACAGTAAGCGAAATAGTTTCGGGTGTCAGAGAAACAGTGCTCCCTCCTCCAAAATCAATCACAACTTTTCTGACATCTAGATGTATAATCTGCTTTTTACAATATCCAGATTAAGAAAAAATGTGAGCTAAAAGTTTACAATAATTAACATTTACAATTGTGTTTAGGTTCGATTTATCTTGAGGTAAAACTAGACAAATCACTCAAGTTTCGTCACCACCGTGTCGCATTGCACAAAAAATTTTCTATGAGTGTCCGCTGCTGAGGTAACTTGCGGCGTCAGAGCGAGTGCTGCCTCCAAACATCAGATGCAGATATTTTATAAAATAATAAGGTACAGAAATATCAGTCTATTTAACAGTCGCGTATTGGAGTCTCGTTTATTTTCGTAATACTTGGTTTATATTTATTGTTTTGAAGAGAGTTTGGCATAGTCACTGGATACCTCCTTCCCTCTCCAACGGACCATTTACCAGTTTTGTCAAACATCTAGCCATATGAGCTTTGAAAACTAGGAGCAATACTTGTTTTGGCTAAAAGTGGTACTCTAGACCCGTGCTCCGCTACTCTTTCGAGCCTATAGCACTCTTTGAAAAATTTCAAAAATTAGCAAAACAACTGGATCAGGTAAAGAGCTAAATTTTGAATGCTTTCTATTACCTAAAATTTCATTTGGCTGTCATAAAAAAACGTAAAACCTTCAATTTAAACTTTAAAAATAAAGTGATGACTTTTTCTTTATTTGAAGTTACCAATTTGCGCATATTCTTCACAATCGATCAAGGGTGAAAGTTGATAAAAAAAATTATCAATTTATTTGTAAAGAGTTTTTATATTCACTTAATAAAGCTTTATATGAAGAAAAGCGTTCAAAATTTAGTAAAAGCCAAATAAAAATGTCTTACATTACACAATGAAATGTACTGTATAATAAATTTTTTAAGTTTGTTCATTACTACTTCAGAGAAACATAACTTTTTCTCTGTTTCAAAGAGTATGTTTGTCGTTTTTTCGCAGCACACAAGTTACAGAGTACTGCTCTAGATCCTGACGATGGTTTATTTATTGGTTATCAAATGCCAATAAACACCAAGGTTTAAACGCTTGTTTGTACCTGCTGACCAAAAACGTGAACAATTTTCTGGAACATCCGGCCTCGTGCTTTCATTACTAGCGCCTTGCCTTACACAGATCGTTCGAAATAGCGTGTTCAGAACAGTTTGAGTTATGCTTAAACGCTTTTAGACCGATTAAAGAAAACTGGCCGCAGCCGACTGGCGCAGCCTAATAAACCAGTCGGCTGCGTCTAGTTGGGTTGCGCTCAGTCGATCGAGGCCAGTTGGCCTATGGAGTGTAGTTGCGCGTTTTCATTTGTGCATAAACAAATGGGGTCTCGTTCCTTTTTCTCATTGCAAATGCGTCCTCATCGAATAAAGCCGGAGATAACGTTGCATTGGAGTGTAACATGCATTGGGCATTACAAGGAGCATGAGGTCGGACAGTTTTGGATGAAAAAATAAACAATTGTAGCTTGATACATTCTTAACAGCATTTTATCCAGGCAATACAACAGTAATTTGCAGTAAAAAAATTAAGCACGGGAGCTAGTTCTATTTATGTATTTTACTTGAAATGGATACTTTTACATGCTACAACAATTTCGACATAAAATAGCCCTGTTTTACCTAATGTTAAAAAAGGGCCTTTACAGGTTAACATCTCTTTCTCGAAGTTATCTTGGAGAGGTCTCGTGGTGATCAATATCTTCTGAAAGTGATCAATCTAATCTTCTACACTACAGTGTAAAATAAAAAACGCATTTTTCAATTAAATATAATGGAGCCAAAATGTGTTATTTTATCCCGTATTTCATGCAACACTTTTCATATTACAAAACAAAAAAAATACATTTGCCTTTGTTACCCAGATGTGCTTATTTTCTGGTTTTGCTTTTAGGTTTTCAGTTGTTACTTACTTTTTTGCCTTATCGCTAGTTGTTTCTCAAAGGGTTATTTTTTTATAATTGTTTTGTTATTTTGAATGACACAATAAAAGTAAGTACTTGACTTAAAGACCTTATGGTACTTCCCAGTCACGTTGTCCTACATTTAATCTCAATTATACGTTATGCGGATATTTGTAAATGCTTAGCAACTAATAAACAAATGTGAAACTTGAATCTTCACAAATGTTAGAATACGTCAGAATTTCTTGAACAGCAGATCAAGAAATTTTTATTGGGAACTCTAGTTTTTACAAACTGTAATTTAAAGCTGCTGATAAAGATTTTCAAGTAGGGAAAGTGCCGTAAAATGTTTTTTCTAATGGAACAATAAAATGTGAAAAGAATCTGTTCCCATCAAAACGACATTTTCAACCTCTCCCCAGCCATAATTCAACCGCACGTTGAAAGAAGGCTTTTGACTGACGTACAGTTTGATATTCAACAAAAAATTAAAGTGATTTTTGGCAAACATCATTTCCGTGCAAGTAACTCTAATGTTGTAACACTTACACCTCAAAATTATGTTTCAAAATTTAATTTTAGGAAACGTTGTTGTCTCTGCTATGATAATGAAATTGCACCAGGCCAAAAAATGCCCCAAAAAAACATATACAAATCACGAAATCAATGTCAAACATGTAGTTCTTCCACGTGTTTGCGGCACTGCTTACAAATTTGCGCTTCATGCTTTGATCGATGCCTTGATATCTTCCGCGACTAACAGTAACAATTATAAAGAGTAATATTGTTTTTTTCAAGTTTTTTTTAAAGTAATTTTAAAGAAATGCAATGGCGTAGTTTTATTGTAATAATTAAAAAACTCTTTTATGACGGTGAAATGCCATATGCATATAAACGATGATATATAAAAGGTAAAGTTTTGTTGGTTTTATAATATTTGTAAGTCGATATTTTAACACGACTAAATATCAAAAAAAGCTAATTAAAAAATCTTTTATGTAAAAAAAATTCATTTTCATTTTTTTATCCTTTTTTAAAAAAAGCAGCAATAACTATTCGTAACAACAAAAACATGTGGACAAAACATGTAAGCAAGTAAATGAAACTGGTCTAACATAATTTTCATAATTAAACCATTCAAACAATGAAACAAGCTTCCCTTAGCTTTTTCAGTGTTCGTAATTGTCGTGTGCGTTGACGTCACACTTTACGTCCATTTTTTAATTAAGTTTACAACTGTTACAACAGCGAAAGCGTCACAATCGCATTTCAAGCTTGTTAAATGAGAGTCTAAAGTTAAAAAATGAAGTGATCTTGCTAAATTGCAATTTTGCATACTTTATCAAATGAATTTAAAAAACTTTTTAGCTCTAACAAAAGTTAAATAAATGATCTTCACTCTGATTAAAATTCATAAAGATAGCTTAAATATTTTTTAAGTTATAAATCGTTAATTTGGTGGGCTTCTGAAGCCCGGCCATTGAGGAGTCAGTAGCTCAAAAAAGTTTAAAGAGAATAGGGTTAATACAACAAAGATTGTATGGACAGTCTTTCATCTTTACAACAAAGAAGCACGACGTCACCTTAACATTTTTGTCAACCGACAGGTCTTCCCTTTTTTTTGCTGAACCAACTTATCTTGGCATAATGCTGGATAGAGCACTCACGTTTACACATCAAATAATTTTTATTAAATTGGACTACATTAACTGGAACTTTTTTGATTTCTTTGCTATGCATGCTTTTTTATGCTTTGGTTTATAGCAGAATTTAATAGTATATGCCATAACAACAAACAGCACACGTAGTTGTCGTCGTTTGGAAGGGCATCCATTTTGGCTCAGGCTTAAACAGGATTAGGGCCGAGTGTTCATCCTTCACCAAACTGGAAATGAAGCGCTCCTGAACAAACCGCAGATCACGTTCTAATAACGTTCCTTATACGTCGGGCACCACATGGAGCACGAGATCTGACGGTTTTGGATGACAAAACTTGATTTTTGTTCAACAACATTATTGCCAGCATCTGATCGGGGTAGTACAGCAACCTGGGGTAGTAAAAGGATAAAAAGTATATTTACTGTAGTTATATAAAACATAAATATAAAATAAAAAACACAATTGTATAAAGAATAAAAAGCACACTGAAACTTATTGTTATTATCTACAGCAATTTCAGTTATATCATAAAAGGAACATTTTAATAAAAGTATTTAAGTAATTCTGTAAAAGTTATAATCATCATTTTCATGAAAACCATTAATTAGTTCAGTGTATTTCCCTTTGCCTACTTGTCTTTTTGGGGCTGCGGGGGCAGCAGCTCGAGTTGGGATCTCCAAGCATCCCGATTTTCTGCGACTAGCGGAAATTTTGCTGGTGCAATTCCAAGACGTGACCAGGCCAGGTCTTCAACATAATTCCGCCAGCGAGTTCAGCGTCGCCTTCTAGGCCTTTTGCCACTTGTAAGAGCATCCATTAGTTGTTTTGCTGTTTGCTCGTGGGACATTTGTGTCACATGGCCATACCAGTGGAGTTGCGACCGTTCTATGCGGAGTAGTAGCGGTTTAATATTGAGAGATTGAAGAATGTCGGTGCTTTTAACCCTATTCTCTTTAAACTTTTATGAGCTACTGACTCTTTAACGGCCGGGCTTCAGAAGCCCACCAAAGTTAAAGATTTATAACTCTAAAAATACTTAAGCTATCTTTATGAATGTTAATCAGAGTAAAGATCATTTATTTAACTTTGTTAGAACTAAAAAGTTTTTTAAATTCATTTGATAAAGTATACAAAACTGCAATTTAGCAAAATCACTTCAATTTTTACGTTTAGACACACATTTAACAAGCGTGAAATGCGATTGTAACGAATTCGATGTTGTAATAGTCGTGAACTTAATTAAAAATTAAACGTAAAGAGTGACGTCAACGCGCACGACAATTACAAACACTGAAAAAGCTAAGGGAAGCTTGTGTCATTGTTTGAATAGTCGAAGTATGGAAGTGCTTTTAGACCAGTTTCAATTGCTCGTCCAATGTTTTTGTAGTTATTAATAGTTATTACTGTTTTTTTTTTAAAAAAGGATAAAAAAATGAAACTGAATTTTTTTTACATAAAAGACTTTGAAATTGCTTTGTTTTGATATTTAGCAGTGTTAAAATACTGATTTACCAATACTGTAAAACCAACAAAGTTTTATCTTTCATATATCATCGTTTATATGCACATCGTTTTGTTTTTTCCAAATGTATTTCACCGCCAAAAAAAGTTTTTTTATGTACTAAAATAAAACTACACCATTGCACTACTTTAAAAAAAAACTTGAGAAAAACAATATTAATCTATATAATTCTTTTAACACACCTTTATCTTTTATATATCATCGTTTATATGCACATCGTTTTATTTTTTCCAAATGTAATTCACCGCCACAAAAAAGGTTTTTTTATGTACTAAAATAAAACTGCACCATTGCATTACTTTAAAAAAAACTTGAGAAAAACGAAATTAATCTATAAAATTGTTTCTGTTAACATGAATAAGGATTTAGAATTACTTAGAACACAAGCCGCTTAAAAGATGAGAAGCACCAGACTCAAGTTTCACTCTTATTAGAGTTTGTCAGTAATGCTTATCTCACAGCGAATCGAACCGATTATCTGTTGTCTTCTACGCAGGAGACAACACCACTACTTCCATGCAGGAGACAACACATAATTGTTACTCTTAATCGTAAAACATATTACGGCATCGTTCAAAGCATGAATCGCAAATTTGTAAGCAGTGCCGCAAACACGTGGAAGAACCACATGTTTGACATTGATTTCGTGATTTGTTCATTTTTTTTTTTTGACATTTTTGTCCTGGTCCGATTTCATTATCATAGCAGAGACAACAACATTTCCTAAAATTAGACTTTGAAACATAATTTCGAGGTTTAAATGTTACAACATTAGAGTCACTCGCACGGAAATGACGTTCGCCTAAGATCAATTTAAGTTTTTGTTGAACATTAAATTGTGAGCTTGTCAAAGGTCTTCTTTCAATGTGCGGTTGAATTAGGGCTGGGGAGAGGTTGAAAGTGTCGTTTTGATGGGAACCGATCAAGATCGCATTCGTTCGTTTTTTTTTCACATTATATGGTTCTATTAAAAAAAACATTTTACGGCACTTTCCCTACTTGAAAGTCTTTATCAGCAACTTTATATTACAGTTTATAAAAACTAGAGTTCTCAATAAGAAATTTCTTGAACAATATTCTAGCATTTGTGAAGATTCAAGATTCACATTTGTTTATTTGTCACAAAGCATTTACAAATATTCGAATAACATATAATTGAGATTAAATGTAGGACAACGTCACTGGGAAAAAACCATAAGGTCTTTAAGTCAACCAGTTGCTTTTATTGTGTCATTCAAAATAACAAAACATTGAAATAAAATAACCGTTCGTAAAACAAACTGCAATAAGGCTAAAAAGTAACTAACAAGGAAAAACCTAAAATCAAAACTAGAAAATAAGCGAATCAAAACTAGAAAATAGCAAATCTAAAAAATAAGCAGAGATATATTTTTTTATTTTTTAATATTAAAAGTGTCAAATCGAATACAAGATAAAATAACACATTTTGGCTCCAATATATTCATCGAAAAGTGCGTTTTTTTGTTTTACACTGTGGAAGATTAGATTGATCCCCTTCAGAAGATTTTGATCATTACAAGGCATCTCCAAGATAACTTCGAGAAGGAGATGTTAATCTAAAAAAGGTGTTTTTTTAACATTACGTATGACATGGCAATTCTATGTCAAAACTGTTGTAGTATGTGAAAGTATCCACTTCAAGTAAAACACATAGATAGAACTAGCCTACTGGTTGATTTTTTTTATGGCCTACTAGTTGATTTTTTTATGGCAAATTGCTGTTGTATTGCCAGGATTAGATGCTGTTAGCAATATACCAAGTCGCAACCCTTTATTTTTTTATCCAAAACTGTCCGATCTCGTGCTCCTTGTAATGTCCAATGCATGTGACACTCCGATACAACGTTATCTCCGGTTTGTGTAATGGCGCCGCATATGCAATGAGAGGAAGGAACGAGACCCTATTTTTCTACGCACAAATGAAAACGCGCAATTACAATCCGCAGGCGAAATGGGCCAACTGGCTGCAACCGACTGGGCGCAACCTAAATAGACGCAGCTATTTAGCAGTTATTCAGCAGCATGGTTATTTAGCAGTCTGCTATGGCTAGTTATTTTAAGCCCGTCCGTAGGCACTTGTAATGAAAGCACGAGGCCGGGATGTACTATCACAGTAATCTGTGTTCGATCTATGATTTATGTACTGGGCAGAACGGATGCCCAATTCTGCAAGATTGTTCAAGTTTTTGCGCAACAGGCACAAACAAACGTTTAGACCTTCGTGTTTATTGGCAGGCATTTGATAACTAATGAATAAACAATAGTCAGTGTCTAGAGCAGTGCTCTGCAACTCATGCGCTGCGGAAAAACAAAAAACATATTTTTTAATATAGAGAAAAAATTGCGTTTCTCTAAAATAGCAACTAAAATACTTAAAAAATTCATTATACAGTACATCTCATTGTATAATGTCAAGACCTTTTTTTGGCCTTTACTACATTTTTAACACTTTTCTTCATATGGAACTTTATTTAATGACTCTCTACAAATAAATTGATAACTTTTTTTGATCAATTTTTACCCGGGCTTGATGGTGGACGATATGCGCAAATTCATAACTTCAGATGAAAAAAAAATTCATCACTTTATTTTTAGAGTTTAAATTGAAATTTTTAGGTTTTTATGACAGCCAAATGAAACTTCAGGTAACGGAAAGCGTTCAAAATTTAGCTCTTTACCTGATCCAGGTGTTCTGCTAATTTTTGAAATTTTTCAAAGCGTGTTGCAAGTTCAAAAAAGTAACGGAGCACAGTCTAGAGCAGGGCTTCTTAAACTGTGGGTCGGGTAAAAAAGTTTGGGGTCACGAAACAAATTGGCTTTTTTTGCTTTGTGCCGCAAAAATTTGAGAATCCCAGTAGTGCCACGAAACTTTTTGAAAAAAATCATAGTAGCAAGTCCAACCTGCGACGGTTATTGAATACGGAATCGATGAATTAGAGAATTTGGGGGAAAAAATCGACAAATCGGAGCTTGATTTTAGGTGAAGATCTTTCTTTAGAGAACACCTAATTTTGCGGATGAAATTTAAAAAATCTCGTTTAAATGCCCGACGAATTTTGAAAAACGTCCCACAATTTTCAGCAGGTTTAAAAAGGGAAATTAAAAACTTTAAAACTGTGATTCTATTGGTGATTATAATTTCCTTGTTGATTACCTGCAATGTAGACAATTGTCAAGAAGCATCTTGTCTATTAATTGTTACATTGTACTTTCAATATATTTTCTACCTCTCGAAAATTGGTAAACACGCTTATATGTTTTATGAAGCAGTTTGGATTTGCTTTCGTTTCGTAGCCAGGTAAATAGTTGTTGTTCTTGTTTTTCTTGGCACGCTTTCTCCGAGACCAAAATGCAACAGATATGACAAACTCATTTCATCAATTTAATATCTCCCAAAGTTTTTTCTTCTTTTTGACGTATAGATAAAAAGTTTAGAAGGTTTAAAGTTTATAAAATTTTTTTCTTTTTTATTTACTGGCTAACAAGTTTTGTTTGTAAACTTGTGACACACAACAACTAATGCTAGGTTTTTACGTAAAACCGATTAGCAAAAAAGCATAGATGTATTACATTACCTGTTCCTCGTAACGCAATGGAGATTATTCTGATAATATTTAGCCACATTCTTATAGTTAGGAAATGTTTCTACAGATTTGGTAAACTAAACAATGTTTCTTGTTTAAAAATATTATCATGTTTCTCTTTTTATTGAATTTTATATTTGTTTTACGAAGAATTGAAAACTTAGTATTATGGTTTCTACTTTTCTATTTAAAAGTTATTTTAGCAAAAAAGATACTACTTAAATGTATTAATAAATCTTTGGAGAAGAGAAACTTTTACAATTTAAAGAGTGACAAAAATAAAAATACATTCTAATTTCTATTTTTTTGTAATATTGCATTTTTAATGTATTTTTGTTAAAGCTTATAAATTATCTTCAAATTTTTTAATGGTGTTATAGTAAGTGGAGCAATAGTTTTATTAAATTAACTTTGCAAATCTATGTTTAATTAGAAATTCATTTAAGATTTCTTAGCAAGACGAAACGTTGCGCCGAAAATATTCAATATCAGTTATGTAATGCCTAAATTGATAAATATTTCTGAAAATGATAAATGTCATTGTAATCTTTTATAATTTATTTGCATACATACAAATAAGTTTGACGGCACAGAAAACTTGGGGAGAATGTTTCCTTATTGTCCCCATGGGGATGGACTGCTTGTCAACCTAGCAATTGCCAATGTAATCATCAAGCATCTTTTTGTTAGATTTGTTAATAGATTTACAGTATTGGAGATTATTATGTTTTTGTTCTCTAAAATGTTTTACCAAACTCTGATTTTATGCATCATCTTATTATTCAACCAGATAGATTGTTTGCACGTGCAATTTAAGTTATGTCATAGATTTGTATTGTTGTACTTGAATCATCTATCGCATTAAACTGGAAACTTAAAAACTTTTATTATAGTCTCTGTGTAGGTTACGTGCAGTGTAAGCGATATTCTTAAAGCGTTTTGTTCATTTATTGCCTGATACCACTTTTGAGATACTTTCTGCCTGCAAAAATGTATTAACTTCTTTTTCTTGGCAGACAATTATTTGTTGTTTTTGTTATTCTTGACACGCTCTCTTCCTCGCAGAAGTGGAACAGGCTGGACAAATTTACTTCACTCATTTAACCTTCACAGAAAATAATTTTTTTGATTTATCGCTTTTTGAAACATTTAAAATTTAACTTTTTTAATATTTTTTAAATGCTATATTCCATGTTCTTTTTTGTGAAGTAACTACGCTCAGCAACTAATGCTTTTACGTGAAACCGATTAACAAAAACACAAAGTCGCGTCTTGTTATTTTTTCGTAAGGAACACGTTATTCTGAAAATTTTTAGTCACAGTGTTTTAATCAGATTATGGTTGTGCAATTTTAAACATCATACATGTTGTTTTATCTAGAAATTCAGTCATGTATCTCTTTTTGTTAAACTTTATTTTTGTTTTTTTATGGAATTCGGGCTTCAGTGTTGCGTCTTCTATACCTTAAAATTAAAAAAAAAATTTTAACGAAAATAAACTGTTTAAATGTATTCATAAACTTTGGGGAGAAAAACTTTAACAATTCAAAGAATGATAAAAAATAGTTCTAGTAACGAAAAGTTCGGTAACAAGTTAGCGAGATAGATCAACGAGATAGCCCTAGCTAGTGTCCGGGAATCAAAATTTCTAGCAGCAAAGTGTCTTAGAACCTAGCAAAGCAAGAGTATTACTTGTAGTTTGGCAGGTACAGCTCCAATTCAAATTCATAAGGAAACCAATATTTTTAGGGTGTTTTTAAAAAGTCGTATTAATCTTTTAAGGTAAGCTACTATCTTCAAATTTCTCGGTTTCAAATTTTACAAAATTTTGTACTTGCCACGAGATACCTTGAGCTATCGATCAGGCCAATAAAAGGCTAATACGAATAAACTTTGAATAAACTTTCTTAAATATTGTACCCCCGGCAGCGTTAATTGAGTGAGATTAGGGCCACTTATTGTATTTTGTTGTACGCGTATTTGACGTTTCATTCAAGGAAAATAAACTTTCAATTAATTAAATAAATAAATTAGGTTCATTTTGACACATAATTTTGAAAATACTAATTAATGCGTTAAAGGACTAAAAACGTTAAAAATAAAACTGTTTCAATCAGACAAAATATTGCTTTCAAAATTTTTGTAAGTCCAAACTTTTTTATGTTTCCAAGTGTCATACTTAAAATTTTGTAGCAACAGTGGTACAATTAACAACTGAAGTTTAACGAATTAGCATGTATGAATAATACGTAGTTACGCTTAGCTTTCTTTTGTTTTTTGTTTTTATTTTTTTATCTCTCTATTTATTCTCCTGACTCGCAGCACAACTGATAAAGAACTAAAAATAAAACGACAAGCAGAAAACTTCAATTAATTAGCGCGCTTCAAGGCGCAAGGGTTCCGAGACATTCAACCAATTATCAAATAAGATTTCATCCCAATCTTCTGACCTAAAAATTAAAATTGATCAAGCAAAATAAAACAAGATAAACAAGTTTTCTCTAATTCTTGATGATCGTCTTAGCGAGACATCTTCAGAAACAGGAGGAATAGAAGACGCGGTATTAGGTGTAGAATTCTCGCCAGGTAAGTTTTGTGCGTTTTGTGCATTTTGTTCAGGAAGTTTTAGAGACGTCAAAACAGGTATCTTTTTATTTGAAGTTGATGCTGTGCAGTTTTTAATATTTTCAGGTTCTTCTAATGTTTGAATAAAAATAGACGGACAAAGCGCAAGAACTGAAATAGAAACTGTCACTTCATTACCGCTTTTCAGTCGAACGTTAACAGAACTCGGATTAGCATCAAGCAGCTCGACTTTTTCAACCAAAGAATCATGTTTATTTCTGAAAAAGCAGCAAAGCAACACCGGTACAAGTTGTACTAACCAGTTGGGAAGGGTGGAACCAATCATGCTACGTCTTTCGAAACCAAGAAAACGTTTATGCGGTGTAGCGTTTGCTGCCGTGCAAAGTAAGGATCAAACCGAGTGTAAAGCATCGGGCAGTTTTGATTCCCACGCAGATTCCGGTTGTCGATAAGTTTGAAGTAACAAACGTACTGTCTTCCATATTAGTCTGATTTATCCTCTCGCATTGCGAATTACTAGTTGGGTGGTAAGGGGTGTTTTTACTTGAAGCGATTTCTCTTTCAATCAAAAATAGTTTGAATTCTTTAGATAAAGAAGAAGCAGCTCTGCCGCTGTGGACATGAAGCGGTTGACCAAACAAACAAAACAAAGTACTCATACACTTAATATCAGTTTCCTTTTTCGTATCTTTATAAGAAAAAGCAAACGGAAATTGACTAAATTCGTCGACAACGAAAAGCACGTAAGGTCTAAGTTTTCCAAGGACTTTTGATATCTAAGCTGATTCTTTTCCATGGACGAATCAATATTATCAAATTCTCCGTTGGTTTCGAATAAAATCAAGGTCTTAATTCAGCACAAACACAACAATTAGCAGATATTCTTTTAGCGTCTTCAACTGAGAAGAGAAGATTCTACGATCAGACAAATGACTCCGGGGTGTCCTAGTTGTTTATGAATATAACAAAGATGAAGAGGGTTGGGAGAAATAAAGCATAGTCTTGAAAAAGCGTCAGCAGCAAAATTTTGAGCCCCAGGTCGAATTGTAAATACACGGTTTTTGAATTAAGTAAAAAAAATACTTTGCAATTTTTCTTCTGCATTTGAAGAGCTTTAACTGATTATTATATTAATGTACGTGTAGTTTTAATTGTATACTTGCATAGTTTGAATTGTTTGCTTGATATACATTAAAACAACATGATATCGTGGTTTAGATATCTCTATTTTGATTCAAAATGATATTATAAATTCTAAATAAAACGTCAAAGAAGTTCATTTTTATTAAGTTATAAAATTAATTGTTTAATTAATGATCGTTATATATAAGTTACTGTATATTTCTTGCGTGTTTACATTTTTTTCTTAAGTTCAGTGCTACTGTTATTCCTGCATAAACTGTTTGTTAAATTTCAGTTTTTGATTAATAGCTGTTATTACAAAAGTTTAAGTATCGTTCTTAAAAACTAAAAAATTCAGACAAATAAAAATTTGCTAGCAATCTTTTGCCTGGTGCAAACAGTTTGATTTTTAACGTTTTAAACGGCCTCAAAATTTTTGGTTCCCTTACTTGTTTGGATTAGAGTTCCGCCTATTCTCCGCCTATTTGGCTTTTCCCTTCAATCAGGGGTAGCCACAGCGTATCATGTTTCTCCAAACCGTCCTGTTATCAACGTCCGTCTCCCTCGCACCAACTTCCCCCGTATCTTCTTTTATTACATCTGGAAATCTTCTCTTCGGTCTCACTCTTTTCCTCTTTCCTGGTAACTCCATTTCTATCATCTTTCTTCCTATATACTCTTGGTCTCTCTTCATGACATATCCATTCCACCTCAGCCTGCCCTCCCTCATATTCATTCCTAACCGTTCTATCTTAACTGTACCCCTGATGTACTCGTTTCTAATTTAACCTTTTTTCGTCATTCTCATGGCAAACCTCAACATTTTCATCTCTGCGACTTTCATCTTTTCTACTTGTTTCTTTGTGACTGCCACCGTCTCAAGTCCACACACCATTGCTGGTCTCACCAATAAACTGTACACTTTTTCATTTACTCTAGCTGGTAACCTCCTGTCGCAGATTACTCCCGATACTTTTCTCCATCCGTTTCATCCTGCCTTCATTCTCTTTTTTCCTCCCTCTCACAACTACCCACTTTCTTGCATTGTTAATCCCAAATACTTAAATTCCTTTACTCTTGGCATTTTGTGTCCTCCATCTTTACTGTTTCGTCGTCATTCCTCCATTTATTCAAAGATATTTGGTCTTTGACCTACTTACTTTCATCCCTCTTCTTTTCAATGTATACCTCCAGGAATCTAGTCTCCGCTCAGCTTCTTCCCTTGTCTCTTTGAAAATCACAATACCATCAGCAAACAGCATCGTCTACGATGGTTTTCTTCTTACTTCATCCATTAGCCTGTCCATTATTACTGCAAACAGGAACGGACTTAACGCTGATCCTTGGTGCAGTCCGACCTTAACCTGGAAACTTTCTCTAGTTCCTACTGCACACCTCACCATTGTTTCGCTTTCCTCGTACATATCATGTACAAGTCGCAAATACTTTTCCACTATTCCTAATTTTCTCATACAGTACTACTGCTCTTCTTTTGGAACCCTGTCGTAAGCTTTCTCTAGATCCACGAATACACAATGAATCTCTCTTTGACCTTCCCTGTACTTTTCCATCAACATTCTTAAGGAAAACATGTCATTGGTAGTTATCTTTCCTGTCATAAATCCATATTGCTGTTTACTGATCTCTACTCTATCCCTTTAGCCTGGTTTCTATAATTCTTTCCCATGTTTTCATTTTGTGGCTCATTAGCTTTATTCCTCTGTAGTTTCCACAGCACTGTGCATCCCCTTTGTTTTTATAGATTGGGATAAGCACACTCCTTCTCCATTCTTCTGACATTCGGTTCAACAGACCCAATATTAATCTGTTGAACAGTCTGGTCAAAATTTCTATCCCCATTCTCCCATGCACTTCCAAACTTCTACTGGCAACTCATCTGCAACCACTTTACCTTTTTTCATTCTTCTCAGTGCATTCTTCACTTCTTCTCTACTGACACAATTTACCTCTTCATTAACCACCTCTGCTTCCTCTGTCCTAGGCTCTCTGTTATTTTCCTCGTTCATCAGTTTCTCGAAGTATTCCTTCCATCTCTTTAGCACTGCCTCCGAATTTACCATCACATTATCGTTTTCATCCTTCATAACCTTCACTTGCTGTATATCTTTACCTGCTCTGTGTCTCTGCCTAGCCAATCCGTACAACTCCTTTTCACCTTCTTTTGTTTCCAATCTAACACACAAATCTTGATACGTTCTTCTCTGCGCCATCGCAACTGCCTTCTTTGCCTTATTCTTCTTTTCTTTGTAGATCTTTTTAGTATTTTCATCTCTTATTTTGTCCCATGTTTTCTTTGCCTCTTTTCTTTATGCTCTCTTAATCTTCTTCATTTCACCACCATATCTCCTTTTCGTTTCCCAAATGTCACTTTCAGCACAGTTTCAGCTGTTTTTCTTAGCATTTTTTCTGTTTTGTCTCACTCATCAGGTAACTCAAACTTGCCTCACAGAATCCTGGTCACCTCTTGTCTAAACGGGTCTTGACAGCTTTTTTCCTTCAGTTTCCAACATCGTATCTTTGGCTTTACTTTCTCTGCTTTTTTCTTTTTCACCATGAGAGCCATTTTGCATGCCACGATACGGTGCTGCTTTGCAATGCACCCATTCACCATTACCTTACAATCACACATTTCCTTCAGGTTCCTCCTTTTGCACATCACATATTTTACTTGGGTACTTTATCTACCACTTTTATACGTCACCCTACGTTTATGTTTTTTCTTAAAATAAATGTTGACAATCGCCAAATCTATCCTTTTCGCAAACTCCACAGCCATCGATAATTCCTTATGTTTTGTTCCACCACCGTACCTCCACATTATTTCCTCATCCCTTATGTTTCCTTCGCCCACATGTCCATTTAGGTCCGCACCTAGAACTATTCTCTCCTGTTTTGATACAATTTCTATCAACTCATCCAGATCTTTCCAAAAATCATTTTTCTCCTTCATTCTGTTGTTAACCTGTGGAGCATACGCGCTTTCTATGTTTAGGATCGATCCTTTTACTTCCAGTTTCATGGCCATTAGTCTGTCTGACACGCTTTTCATCTCCAGGACGCTTTCAGCCAGCTCCTTCCTCACCACTATCCCTATCCCATTTCTTCTTCCATCACTCCGTTGTAAAATAGTTTGTATCCACCTCCAATGTTCCTTGCTTTACTCCTTTTCCACATTGTTTCCTGTAGGCACAGTATATCTACATTCCTTTGCTCCATCAAGTTTGTCAGCTCTCTTCTCCTTCCAGTCATTGTTACAATATTTAAGGTACCCACCCTTATGAGTGAGCGTCCTTTTTTTCACACTTCTCGCTGCTTCTTCACTCGCCTTCCTCCTCTCTTTCTGCTCTTATTTTCACTATGTTAAGCTGTAGCATAATTTGCACAGGTGCCCTGCTGTGCGACACCTGAGGCATTTGTTGGTAACCCCGACCGCGATCGATCCGATATGGATTTTTACGCTGGATCCCCTTCCTGCCGCAACCCTCCCCATTTAACCGGGCTTGGAACCAGCGTCAAGAAACACAGGAATGTGCCTTTGATGGCTGGGTTTCTGAAAGCTCTGATGGCTCGGAAAGCTCTGATGGATGACTGAATTAGAGCTTTACCTGCCAAACTACAAATAATGCTTTTGTTTTACTATGTTTTGTAGCAGGTTTACGTCATAATTACAAATAATAATTTTTATAAATGTAAATAAATGATAAACGATAATAAAGTCTTTTATAGTTTTCAGAAATATTTATTCAACTTCGGCAATAATACATAATTGGTTTGCAACATTTTTGGCGGAACGTTTGATCTTGTTAAAAAATCTTGAAAATTTTTTTAATTAAAACATGAAATTGCAGAGGCATACGATAAATAGATTTTTATTTAATATTACTAAAAATGAACAATGATATTGTGCTGTTATTTTTTTCACACTTTGTATTGTTATAATTTTTTTCCCCGAGGTGGTACATGCAAATAGTTTATTTTTGTTAAATTTTTTTTACTTGTAAGGTGTACAAGACACAACACCGAAACTCACATTTTCTAAACAAACAAATATAAAGTTCAATAAAAAGGGAAACATGATCACGTTTCTAAATAAAAAAATAGTAAGGTGTGTAAAATCTGTACATCCATAATCTGATTATAACAGTGTGACTAAAGTCCTCAGAATAACCTTTTCGTAAAGAGAAAAAATAGCATGACGCAACTTTGCGTTTTTTGTAAATCGGTTTCACGTAAAAGCGTAGCATTAGTTGCTGTGCGCAGCAGCTTTACAAGCAAGAACATGGAGCCTTAGAATTAAGAAATAATAAAAAATAAACCACCTCAAATTTTTGCAATAAGTAAAAAAAATTTTTTTTGAAGGTTAAATGAGTGAAGTAAGTATGTCCTGTTTGTTGTATTTTTAAGATAGCATGCCGGGAATAACAAAACCAACAAATACTTGTCTGTCTGCAAAACAACTTAACAAGAACGAAATCCTTATAAAAACACAATTTAAGATTTTTTGAACGTAGAAAATATTTTCGAAGCAAAATCAAACAATTAATATACAAGATGCTTCTAGCCCAGCGGTTCCCAAACTGGGCGCCGCGAGACCTTGCCAGGGGCGCCGCAAGAACTTGTGAAAGTTGTTGCATTTACCGCTTTTCTGACAAAAACTGCAATGTGAAAGTTGTTAGCAGCTTTTACAATTTTATATTGTGTGGTAAGCAGTAGCTCTGTGAAACGCTTGTTAGTTGTTTGTTAACATAACTTATCTACAAAACCACGCGAGTTTTTTGCTCGTAAATTATCAGAAATGAATAAGCAGTCGGTCGTATTTTCAAATTTTTTGCAAACACCAGCCAAAACACAGCTTGCGTCTTTTAAAGTTGCGTACAGAATCGCGAAATGTAAAAAACTGCATACCATAGCGGAAGAACTTATGCTTCTTGCTGCTTTTGACTTAGTTTCGACAATAATTGGAAAATCAGCTGCTTAAAAACTAAAAGCTGTTCCACTCCTAAAACAATACCATTAGTAGGAGGATCGATAAAATTTCGGATAATATTAATGATCAGCTATTAGCAAAAATGCGTGGAAATGAGTTCAGCTTACAGTTAGATGAGGCAACAACCAGTATCAGTAATAAAAATGCTTATTTGATTTGCTACGTACGCTTTATCGATAACGACAACAATATCGTTGAAGATTTGCTTTTTTGCAAAACCCATTTTAAAAAATTGTAGAGCGCATGAATTGTTTGCAATACTGAACAATTTTTTTCAGGGAAATAATCTTCAGTGGAAATATTGCGTTGGTTTATGCACGGATACTGCCCGAGCTATGTCTGGCCGCTTTGGCGGGCTGCAAACGTTAGTGCAGGGCGTTGCAGTTAACGCAAATTGGACCCACTGCCTAATACAACGTGAGGCGCTGGCTTCGAAACAGCTCAGTGGTGACCTTAATGGAATGCTTAAAGCTGTTGTCAAGGAAAAGAAACTCACCTTCTGCAACTCCATGACAAAATTACAGCCTTTTAAAAAAAACTACAGTTTGGCAATCTCTCCCCGAAGAATACTGATGATTGTGATATGAAGACTGTGATGTGTTCGCATTTAAATGCTCTAATCTCGCATTTTGAGAAACATTTCTCTAAAGATATGGAGAAGCACAATTGGATAAGAAATCCTTTTGTTGATAATCGAAATGCCTCTCAGGGTTTTACATCTCTGGAAGCGAACAATTTATCGATCTTTCTTCTGACCTCACTTTGAAAAGCTTATACAACCTTAATTTACTCATTTCATTTTGGGTTAAGGCTCGATCTGAGTTTCCACTTGTAGGCTATAAAGCTCTCCGTGTTCTTATGCCTTTTGCAATGTCATACTTGTGTAAAGCCGGTTTTTCTGCGGCAGCAGTATTCAAGTATCGCAATAAAGATTGACATTGAACGCGGTATGCGTGTTGTAATATCAAACATTGCACCGCGGTTTATAAACTGTGCATAAAGCAACAAGCTCACTGCTCACATTAAATGTTTTTTAGTATTTTGCGAATAAAGCTGACATTTTTGTGCATTTTGAATAATAAACATGATTTAAATACAATTTCTTGGTAAAACTTAAAATTTGCAAATTTTGCTTCATTAAGGCGCCGCGAGTATTGATAAGTTTTCGAAGGGCGCCGTGAACAAAAAAAGTTTGGAAACCGCTGTTCTAGCCTATGGCTTACACTGCACGTAAACTATACGGAGAGTATAATCATCAATAGAATCACAGTTTTAAGTTTCTAGTTTAATGCGGCAGATGATTTAAGATCTCTAAAAAAATCTCTAAAAGATTTCTAAAAAAAAGAAAAGTCTTCACTTTACAGCAGCCAGAAAATTTTTCCATTCAAACCCAAAATCACGGTGATCTGTAAAAAAAAGTCTTCCCTCTTAATTGTCCTGTTTAACGTAATTACAATCAACCGGATTCGAAAATTCTAGACATTTGAGTCTATTATTTCTTCCGGACACGGAATTTAACTTAAATAAGGACATTCTGTCACATAATAATGTACTCCTTGAGAAGTCTAAATGTACCCCTAAGGGTACTTGTACCCCAGTTTGGGAACCCCTGATTTAAATAGTATCTTTTCGTTAAAATAACATTTAAAAAGTAAGGTAGAAGCCTCAGTGCCAAGTTTCCAATACTTTGAAAAACAAGTACGCGTATAAAGTTCAATAAAAAGACAAAAATTATAATTCTTTTAAATGGGAAATTTTGTAAGTTGCGCAAAATCTGTGCAAACTTTTCATAATTAAAAAAGTGTAGCAACAGAATCTCCGATTAACCTTTGCGTTACCACGAACAGGTAACGTGGCGCAACTAGACGTTTTCGTGATCGGTTTTACGTAAATACGTAGCGTTAGTTGCTGTGCGTCATGCGTCTACGAATAAAATTTTGTGGTCAGTAATTAAGAAAGACAAAAAAAATTTATAAAGTTTAATCCTATTCTCTTTAACCTTTTTTGTGCTATTGACACCTTAATGTGGGCTTCAGAAGCCCATCGAAGTTTGACGATTTATTACACCAAAACTACTTAAGCTTTCGTTTTGGAATTCAAACAGAGTAAACACCATTTATTCAACTTTTGTTAATGAAAAAAAAGTTTTTAAAAATTAACTAAAAAGTATGTAAAATTAGAATTTAATATTCACGTCTAGACACCTATTTAAATCTCTTTAAATTTTTCAAGTTAAAAAGAAAAAAAAACAACATATTTTGTGGATGTTAAATTGATCAAATGAGTTTGTCATACCTTTTGGCCTTTTTTTTCTGGAAGAGAGTGTGCCTAAAAAATAAATACAACAACTATTTACCTGCCTACGAAAAAAATCAAAACCAAAATTCTTACAAAAAATATATTTATTGATTTATGGAAGGTACAAAATATCTCGAAAGTACCATCGAACAATTAATAAGCAAGATGGTTCTAGGCTATCGTTTACACTGCAGGTAACCCACAGGGAGACGATAATGACCAATAGAATCTCATTGTTAAGTTTATAGTTTAATTCGATTAATTGGTGATTCAACAACAACAGCAATGCAAATCTACGAGATAACACGCGCAGGCACACACTTGTACAACAAGATGATGAACAAAATCAAAAAGCGCAAAAATTTAAAAATTTGCAAAAAATTTTAGTGGACAAAAACAACAATATCACAAACATTACAAATCTATCAGCAAATTTAACTCAAAGGCACATGATTACAGCGTTAGCTTTTGCTAAATCGACAACATATTTGGAAAAACAACGGTGATAACAAAAATGGAAGACAAAACAATCACAATCATGAAATTTGATATAATTTCATTTATTCTACCGCCTACAAAAAGACAAACCTTGATTTAAAATTCCTGTAGCCGTTGTTTATATTTGCAGTTTCTTTTTTTGCGAACTACTTGATAATGAGGAAAATCCTTTTGTATATAAGTTGTAAAATTGAGTTTCATGGTTCCGTAATGATAAAATTCAATAATAAAAAGTTTTATTTAATAATTTAGCAAATTATTATAATTTAAAAAATGCATAAGTTTCTTACCTCCAAAGGTGATAATAAAACCAATTTTTACTGTTTAAAGATTTTATTTCAAACTCTTCACAGGAAAGTAAGCGCTGTACTAAATACGATAAGTCTACTTTAAAAACATTGATCTAATTCCATTCTAAGAAAGCATACTTTATTTGATATTCTCTGGACATCAACTTTATATTGTACAGTAAAAGACTGGAAATCAAACTCTGAAAAAATATGCTGAGCGATTTTTTAGGCGCTAATTTATATAAATAAACAAGAATAACTGGCTTTTACAAGTTGCAAGAAACAGTTATGACCAGCATTAATCAATCAGAATTATCATTAAAATTTAAGGCAATGTATTAAACTATGTTTACTAAAATTTTGAAATTGTTGGTAGCGGTAATAAATACTAAGAGACTTTAAAATTATTCATCTTATTTGACAAAACATGACAAAACAATTTAGTAAATAAATTCTTCATATCATGAATTAAAATACCTATTGAGAGTTTTCTTGTTGATTAAATTTTGAAATTGATAATTTTTAAAATTAAGGTATCTTTTAAAAATTTGAAATTGATCAGACAATGATAAATATTTAGGGACTTAAAAATTTTTCATCTTATTTAACAGATCATGACAAAATAATTAACGAGTATCAGAAAAATCTTTTATATTGCGAATTAAAATATCTTTTAAGTATTGTTTTTTATTACTGTTTTTCGTAAAAAGACAAATTTTTGTAAATGATCCTAAGTATCGTATTTTGCAATTACAAAAAAAATTTACCAATCAAATTGTTGATGCAAAAGTGATTTAAAAGCGTTTTTGAACTTACAGGAATTCGCGTTGGTTTATCAATTACAAATTTAACTAAGTAACTTATGAGATTTTCAAAATAGTTTTTTCGTAGTACAATCAGAATGTGCTTTCAGTAGGTCATTGTTAAAGTCACCCATTAAATAAAACTCCCTACTTATACTAATTGAATTGGAAAACATTATTGCGACTGCTTTTACTAAACTTTCAAGTTGTTTGACCATATAAACAGAATAACGCTATATAACTTCAATAAACATAATTAAAAATTTTTTGTTTAGGGGGATTTTTTTATTCTTTCTGGCTAGTCTTTGGCCACAGATTTTGAAAAGACAATTATTTTTTCTAGCATCGTCCAGAGCCACTATCAATTCTACGATATAAAGATAACTAAAAGATTTTAAAAAAATACATGCCGTTTGAAATACCAAGAACATGTGGAAAAAAAACTGTACTAACCATTGCTATCTCTGTATGGTAAGCATTCTGAAATAACAAAAATTCAAAAGCAGGAAAGCTTAAACATAACAAAACAAATCGTCACCCATATTCTTGGTTTTTCATGATTCCTCGTTGTTGTTTGAAAGGGCATCTACTCTAGCTCAGACACAAACAGGACCCAGATGGCAGGTGTTTTCTCGCAGCTTGGGACGTGAATATATATGTTATTGCTCTCAAACATGACAGACCGAAACCAAACCTACCGAAACGTAAGGGTATGTTCCCATTCTGAAGTTCAGCGAGGGTCTGCTAATCGGCAAATGATATTTTTAGAATGGGAAAATGCCTGGAAAAAACTGCCCTTTTCAGGGCACATTGTTAAAAAGTTCCGCAGATCTACTATTTTTCAGCTGAATATCGAAGGTCTCACTGGAAGCAAAATAAACCTTTCCACGATTAATTTTTAACCAATGTCAAGTCACAGAACGTAAGTTTTGAGAAACTTAAATTTAGTAAACAATGTTAATGCAATGTTGACCATATACTTTAAACTTTTACAATTTTAGAGTGAAAAGTTTGGTAAAATAAACTCATTTAAAGAATTAGCAACGGACACGACATACCAAAGCACTAACGAAGATTACACATTTGCAACAACCACAAGATATTACTTTTCAATTAGCACTGTATTAGATGATTTGATTTTTGACTTAATTTGAGTAAATATGATGCTGAGCTTCTGATTCTAAACTGGAAGACGATTCAAAAGTACAGCTTAGAGAAAAAATGAGTAGAATTTTAATTTTTTTACTGTTGATAGTAAATTTTGCTACAGACAGGAAAGATGAAAATATTTTTTTGCTACTATAAAATAGAACATGTTTCATCTCTGAAGCAGCTTTTTATTGACCTCGTCCAAACTATTAATGTAGTTTTGCTAGAAAACCACAATAAACATCCATTTATTCCTGTTCTTGAATAGGGTTGTAATCCCGGGAAATCCCGATCCCGAATTCCCGGGATTTGGGGTATTTTTTCCAATCCCAATCCCGGGATTATATGTCTAGAAATCCCGGTACTTATTAAATTTAGTATACCCCTGATTGACCGTTTTATGTCAGCCTACGGAAGTGAGCATCATGTAATGTTACAATTCTAAAGTACAGAATTAAGTTTTGCGTACCCTAGCTCAGCGTTTCTCAAATGGTGCACCGCAAGGGTTAGCTAGATGCGCCAAACTTGTATTTCGTAAATTTACGACCTGTTATTTGCACTATTCTTTATTTTCGGAATTTATAAAATTGGATACGATGACCATCTTGAAGTTGTAATATATCCGACATTGCAATTATTACAGTCATATTCTTGGCGCAAAACCCTTTTCCTGGCATGCTGCTCTACATGAGTGGAGTCAGAGTCTCAGAGACTAAATGAAGTTACTATTTTCTACACTCGATAAAGTTGCTGATGGAAACAGTATGATGTGCTCTATAGCAGCTAACTGATAGCTCAGCTTCTGCCCAGAGAATGAGTGTAAGACACGAGCGCACACAGTGTAAAGAAGTCAGTACTGTGTAGTTAACTAGCAGTATAAATTGTGATGTCATACAGCATTGTTTGTGGCCCACATTTTTAATGAAATTGGAACAATTGTGTTCCCTTGCGCAATGCTTTGCGGAATTGAGCATAGGAAAGCATAGACACTTACTTACAGTTACAGTAGTTTAGTTGGTCACTGGCAAATTAAGAGTTATGTGCTTTCAGGTATATAAATAAAGTAACAAGACGCAAAGAAAAAACAAGCAATAGTAGCATATTTGTTAAGAAAGCACATCTAAAGATTCATTTAAGCAAATGGGTAGAAAGTGTTGTGTAACGTATTAGGATGGAAACTATGATAGGAAACCTAAGGAAAAAGCGTACTGCAATGTATTCAATTTATTGCCTTTTTCATTCAGCGACCAGTAGATTGATAATAGTGTATTACAACTGTTCCTAAGTTTTCTCTAGCTTTCAAGTTAACCTAAAATCGTGACTTCCTTTTTTTATTTATTTTTTTATTTAGTTCAGTTTGTATAATAACTTTACAGACTTTATTTACTACGCTTCACTGCTACGAATCATTACTTATCTTGTCGCAATTTTTACAATTTTACAATCCCAATGTCGAACTTTGAAGAAGTCGGTGCTAAAAGAAAGTCAGAGGTGTGGCAGCATTTTTTGTTTTGCAAAAGCACAGAAAAAGCAAAGTGTAAATTGTGTCAAACAATTTTAAAAGCTTCTGGGTCCAGCACAAAGGGACTTATAATTCACTTGAAGTCAAAGCATAAGATTGAGGTGAAGTCTTGCCTGGACATTGAGGATCGGCCAAAACCCAAAATCAGGAAAATTGATTCATTCTTCAAGTCAAAAAAACCCAGCCTGGAAGAAATACTGAGCCAGCTAACTGCCGTGGATGGACTCACATTCAATCAAATTGCCAGAAGTGAAAGACTGCATCGAGCATTTAAGGCTGATGGTTATGTCCTGCCCAAATCACACCAACATGTTCGTAATCTGGTGATCAAAAACTTTGAAAATGTCAAGAAGTTGGTCAAGGAAGAGCTTGATGAAATCAAATTGAACAATGGTCGTTTTTCTATCACGTTTGACGAGTCGACATCTGCAAGGAGTCGACGTTATATGAACATAAACTGCCATTTTCAAGGAGGGTTTCATTCACTTGGATTGGTCCGCATTCATGGCAGCATGGACACAAAAAAAGCAATCAGGTTGGTTGAGGATCGACTAAATTGCTTTGGCCTTGACCTGAATACTGATATTGTTGCTATGATCACTGATGGTGCCAGTTTGATGGTGAAGTTTGGAAAAGAAACAAGTCTACTCCATGTGATATGCTATGCTCATGCGATCCATTTGGCCATTTGTGATGTCTTGTACAAAAGACAACCAAGTGCAGCATTCAGTGATGACCTTGACTCTGACAGTGCCAGTGCTGAGGAGGAAGGAACAGATGATGAAAAACAGGCTGAAAAGGTTGACAAAGCTCCGACTTTGTCTCCGGACATTCAGTTCATAGTCAAGAAAGTTCGAAAAATTGTAAAAATATTCCGAAGATCTCCTGTGAAAAATGATGATGCTCTTCAGCCATTTATCCTGGAGACATTAGGCAAAGAAAAGAAGCTACAGCTGGATTGCAAGACAAGGTGGAACAGTTTGCTATCAATGCTAGAGAGGTTTTATGAACTTAGAAAAGAGATAAAAATGGCTTTAGTTCAGCTGGACATTCAGTTTGAATTGACTGAGGAGGACATGATGATTATTAAAGAGCTGTGTGATGCTTTGGATCCTATCAAGGTTGCTGTAGAAGCACTCTCCAGTGAGGATGCAGACATTCTTTTGGCAGAAAAAGTAATTGCATTTACGTTGAAAAAGCTTTGTGAGCAAGGAACTAAAATTGGCCAGGAATTGAAGAGCAGATTTGAAGCTCGAATTAAGGAACGCCGCAATGCTGAACTTGTCCATCTTTTGAAATATTTGAAGAATGCTTCTTATCTTGATCAACCTCAAGATCAATTTGGACACAAAGTTAAACGTCCCAAAATTGCTGCTCTAGCCACCAAAATCTTGCAAAGACTATTTCTTCATTATGATGGCAATGAAGACAACCCTGAAAACCTTAATGTTGATGGTGCCATGGTAGTAGTTGACCAAGAAAAGCCAATGACTTTAGCTCAGGAGTTTCATGCTTTTGTAGAAGATGACGAAACAGAAGATACCAAAAACACTGACCTGAGCGCTGATGTGGTCCAAAAAGAGATGTTGTTGTACGAGACAAGCAAAAGAAGGCCTGAAAATCTTGAAAGGTTGTTTACTGCTCTTAAAACTATTAAGCCCACATCAGTTGAGGCCGAAAGGGCCTTTTCTGCCCTTGGCTATTTTGCTAACAAAATCAGGAGCCAAATGAATGATGCCACTCTAGATGCTCTTATATTTCAGCGTCAATATTACAAGAAATAAAGAGGTTTTTGTTCTTTCCATACTACTTTTTTTAATTATTTGCTCAATCCCGAATAATCCCGGGATTATAAGTCTAAAATACCGGGAAATCCCGATCCCGGGATTGTATAAACTGGTCCCAAATTTACAACCCTATTCCTGAATCCATAAAGATAAGCAAAATTTATAGATACGTTCAAAATCTTTCACTTTAAATTGGACAATGAATAATAAATTTAATTGCTGTGTGTGTGGAGATGGATTTGCTTGAACTGGATGGTGGTTTTAATAAATGTTTTTTGCTTTTTGTGCTAGTGAGACAGCCGAGTTGAGTAGGAGAACTATTTTATAGCTAAAAGGGCTACCAGAGTTTAATCAAATTGAGAACAGCATTATGTTAATCAAAATAATCATGTTACTTGTCAAAAAGTTATGCAGCCACCACTCGACATAAAACTGGGTTTAGTTACACAGTTTGTTAAATCTTTTGATGCTGTTAAAAATGAAACTTTCAAAAAAATTACAAATTTTTTTTACTTTCTGATGCCAAATTGAAAGAAAAATTTGTTGGACCTCAAATTGCTATGATGTTGAAATCTGAGACTCCAAATTATAAAATGAGTTTCAAAGAAATGAGAGCGAGTCAATTTTTCCTTTGCAATAAAAAACAACCTAATTACCAAAATTTCTACCAACTTTGATAAAGAATTTTTAAAACATGGGATATCGAATGTCATTAAAGTTAAATTTTTTCGTTTACATTTGTTTTTTTAAACATAATTTTGAAGCTTTTAGTAAAAAACAGGATAAACGTGTTACCACGATATAGAACCAATGGAAAGAAGGTATTAAGGTGTGTAAGACAGAGCAATGATGGCAGATTACGTTTGATGACTGATAATAATAACCAATATTTCATTAGATAAATAAAAAATACAACTCATATGAAAGATATTCAGGAAAGGCTATGAAACAATTAAAAAATGTAGAGTTTCAAAAATGTTGATGCTTTCTGCTGTTATTGATATTGCATAAAAAATTGCATAAAAATTTAAAGCTTATAACCAGCAAAAGAAGTATTAAAGAAAAAAGGCTTTATAAAAAATACCAACTATTAATTTAACCTATACGTAAAAGGATAGCACTTCTTTACTTTTTTAAATTATTAGAAAAAAGCAAAGCACAAAGACCATGAAAACATTAAAATTTTTCAAAGTATTAATTCATATAGCGTAATAAAAAATCTTAGTTTTTGTTAAATAAACTAAAAATAAATTATAAAATACAATGATAATTTATTAAATACTAAATATAGACAATAATTGCAATAAATTACGAGATCAAATACATACTTTTAATAGCATTTATATAAATTGGCCCAAATGGTAGGTGCTTTCTTGCAGCCTGGGCTGTAAGTATGTCTGTTCATTAGTGTTAAAGATGACAGAACGAAACCAAACCTACCAAAACGTAAGGGTATCCACCAATTCCGATGTTCCGTGTGGGTCTGCTAATCGGTAAACATTCTTTTTAGAACGGGGCAATGCCAGGATAAAACTGCCCTTTTTAGGGCACATTGCCAACAAGTTCCGAAGACCCACTATTCTTCAGCTGAACATTGAAGACCTCACTGCAAGCAAGATTAACGTTCTTCATTACCTCCCTATGCAGTCTAAGGCACTCGTCATCCTACTCCAGGAGACCCACTGCACTGATTCAGAAAAGTTGGTACTTCCAAGCTATCAACTAGCTGCATCTTCTTTAAGCAGGAAGCATGGCTTTGCAACGTTTGTCCACGAGCAACTGAGATACACGCTTTTGGACCAATCTCCACTGCGGAGATCGAGTGGTTGTGTGTGGACGTTGATGGCTATAAAATAGTCAGCGTCTACAAACCACCGCCAACGCGTTTGCGAACCCTGGATCTCCCAGTGTTTTCTCACCCCTGCTTTACGCTGGTGATTTTAACTGTCGTCATGCTGACTGGGTTTACGATGACAACAGTCCGGACGGTGAGTGCTTGGCTGGTTGGGCAAGTATTAATTGTCTTGCCCTCCTATATATTGCCAGGGCGCTGCCAGTTTTTATTCCGGCCGCTGGAACACTGGCACCAATCCAGATCTAGCTTTCGCTAGCGTAGGTCCGTAAACAGTTGCTTACCGGATAGACGTGTCCTTGAAAAGTTCCCAAGGTCACAACATCGACCTTCGCTTATTACACCACCAAGGTTTGCTATGGCAGTGCCAAGCATGCCTGTTAAGCGATGGAACTTCCGAAAGGCCAAATGGAGTCACTACATTGCTTTGACGAAAATATTCGCAAAGACTTTGTTGCCGCCTGATTCACTCGATGTTGATGCGGCTTACCAGGACTTCTGTAACACCATTAAGAAAGTAGCCAAAAAGACTATTCCACGCGGGTATCGAAATAACTATATTCCGTGTTGGGATACAGAGTGTAAATCCCTCTATAAGACCTTCCTGCAGTCTCCTCAACGAGACAACTCAAGTTTGGCTGCTACAGCTCTGCTTACCAAGCTTGACAGAAAGCGGAGGGATTGATGGTCCGAAGCAGTTCGGAGCATTGACTTCTCACACTCCAGTCGAAAAGCATGGAGTATTTTGAACAACCTTACTGGTAGGTCACGACACTCTCCTCGTCACTGTCCCGTTTCAGCCGATGCTATTGCATCTTAGCTAGTTAGAAATGGGAAATACGAGGCTCTTGACGGCAAGTCATCTCGACTTGTCTCTTAAGAAGTGTCTGACCTTTGGAGGGCCACAACACCAGACGCAATAAATATCTCTGATAATTTTTCACAGAAAGAATTTGCTGCTGCCCTCCAACATTTAAAACCAGGTAAAGCTCCGGGACCTGATTCCATCTGCTCAGAGCTTATACTCCATGCCGGAGCTGCTTTGAAGTCCTGGTTAAGTGACTTCCTTTCTTCGTGTTTGCTTGCGCTGACTCAAAATTTTCAAGATCTGGAGAAGAGCGCTTGTGGTCGCGATCCCAAAACCAACAAAACCTGTGGGGGACCTAAAGAGTTATCGACCGATATTTCTTCTCTGTGTCCCCTACAAGATCCTCGAGAGGCTTATCTACGGCCCCGTGGAACCATTAATCGATCCACTGCTCCCTAAAGAGCAGGCTGGGTTCCGACGCGGGAAGTCAACCATAGACCAAGTTGTTCTGCTAACCCAAAACATCAAGGATTCTTTTGAGGCTAAAAAGAAGGCCGGTGCCGTATTTATCGATCTGACAGCTGCCTATGATACTTTCTGGAACCGTGGCCTTACCTGCAAGCTGCTGAGACTACTTCCGGATAAGCACATTGTCAAAATGATTATGGAGCTTGTCCGAAATTGAAGTTTCATTCTTACCACCGGTAACAGCAAGCAAAGCAGGCTACGCCGTCTTAAAAACGGCGTTTCTCAGGGATCGGTCTTGTCTCCCCTCCTATTTAACATCTATACGTACGATCTTCCTTCCATGATTTCCAGAAAGTTTGCTTATGCTGATAATCTAGCATTGTTGCACTATTTTGGAAACTGGAAGGACTTGGAGGGGACCTTAAGCCAAGACATATCCACATTGTCAGCGTATCTCCAGACTTGGAGGTTGAAGCTCAGTCACACTAAGACGGTGACGGCAGCCTTTCACTTAAAGGCCAAACATGAGCTAAAGGTCTACAACAACGGTAGACTTTTACCGTTCTGTCCAACCCCTACTTATCTTGGGGTAAAACTGGACAGATCGCTCACGTTTCGTCACCATTTAGTGGCCTTGCGCAGTGGTGCCGGAACAGGGGGGCAGGGGGGCAGCTGCCCACCTTGCCCTTTTGCCAAAGGGGGCAACGGGGGCAGTACTGCCCTTTGCATTCCAGTACGATAGTAACGAAGCAAAACGTCTCCTCTGTAAACTCTAAGTGTGTATATATCTCTGTTTACCTGTATCACAGTATACCGAAGATATCAATAGTTTCACTTCCATTGTAACCATTGTCCGCAGTTACTCAAGCATAAAATCTCAAAACTGGCCTATCCTGGCCTATCCAGTGCAAAAAAAATTAATCGTTTATGAACAATAGACCTAACAAATAATTTAATTGTTTATGAACAATAGACCTAACAAATGACCCGATTGTGCACGATAGCAGTTAGCACAGTAAAAATTAGTAGCAACTTGCAGTAGGCTATACGTTTTTTTTAGCTAGCTCGTGAAAGAATCGGAATCAAAAAATGTTGTTGAAATCGGCATTGGAGTAAAAAAAAAAATTGGCATCATCCCATCACTAATTTAAATACTCAATGATTAAGAATAAATAAGTATAAAAATTTAATATGACTAAAACATAATGTAAGCCGTGAGAATTGGATAACTTAAATTTTTTATTTGGTTCAATTTTTGCATGATTGTTACGTCGTAAATTTATCTCTTAAAATTGTAGAATGAAGATTTGGCTGACTCAGTCTTTTTTATTGCCTTAATGTTTCGTCACAAACGCTCTCGTTATTTCCTCGTACGTTAAATCTCTTGGGAGTTTTTTTGTTTCGCGCACATGTGCTTTTAAAGTCTTCCACTAAAAAGATAAAGTTTAGCTGTTTGTCAGTGCGGAGTTTGCAATTCATAATAGTTACGATTTAACCTTTTTAATGTTTAGATAAGGCCACAATTGATTTTCATTTAGTTATATTTCTTGTACTCGCTTTCAGATTTGATTAAAATAATTGTAAAAATCAGAAGTCGTGATTCCTGTTCGAATAGAATAGTTTATAGCAAAAAAGATTTAAACACTAAATGATAAACTACTTGTTTATTAAAGAGCTGGAGAGCCGGAGCCGAAGCTAGTGGATAAGTGCTAGCTCTTCTACAGTGGCTCTCCAGCCCTGCTAGTTACAGTTTTTGTATTGCTTGTTAAAACACTAATAATTAATTTTCAAGATATTTGGTTAGTAAGATAACTTACACATTTTTTTAATTGCGCGAAAGTTTGTTGACGTTTTAAATGCCTCGCAAAGAACGTCGGACCAATAACGTTCAGAAAGAATTGGCAAAATCAGGATCATCAGCGGGACAAACAAAAATCACCGATACTTTTTTTGCCACCAGTATCTGTGGGAGAAGCGTGGGTGGTAATGCCGCAAGAAACGTTTCCGTGAGGTCTCCAAACGCTAAAGATGTTGATACCAACGACAATTTAAATACCGGTGACGGTATTCCAAATTCTGAAAATAACATGGGCTTGGATGTTGCAAGATCAACATGTAATACGTCAGTCTCGATATTTAGAAATAGAAG
The DNA here is from genome assembly GCA_963680785.1 of Diplosoma virens. NCBI lineage: Eukaryota > Metazoa > Chordata > Ascidiacea > Aplousobranchia > Didemnidae > Diplosoma > Diplosoma virens. Next base: position 46,695,861 of record OY796880.1, read on the forward strand.
TAGTTCTAATGTAAATGATTTTGATCCTAAACTGTGTTGTGTTTTTGATGCTAAAAACTTCTTCGAAACTGATCGAGAAAATAGTAAGAACAAAGATTTTTTCAAAAAGAATGGTTTGATAATTTCCAATGGTTGGCATATAATCGGGAAATCAAAAAAGCTTTTTGCAAAGTTTGTGCCAATTTAGCTACAGAATCAGAGAAGAAACGAAGCCCATTTGCAAATGAAACACTTGGTTTTAGCATTTGGAAAAAGGGAATGGAAAAACTAAAAGAACACGATGCTTCGGAACTTCACAAAAAATGGATGAAAAAAAAACTTATGTTGGATGATAAAGATGAGTCGATTGTTTCTTTTATTTATGATAAAAACAAGAAGCTGCAGGAACTTCGTAGAGCTGGAATGGAAGCAAGTTTTTCGACCTTAAAAACTTTACTAAGACAAGGGTTAGCAATCCGACGTAGAGATTCTTTTGAATCTAATTTCTATCAATTTAACAAAGACAAAGCTGAGCATGTGCCAGGTCTCAAGTTGCTAATGGAAGAAAAAAAATATATGTCTAATGATATCGTTGCTGAAATGGAAAAAATGTTGGTACTTACAGCGCGACGACAAATTCTTCGCTCAATTAATGGTAAGCAATTTTTTGCTATAATTGCTGACGAAAGTGCTGACATATCCAAAACTGAACAAATATCTATATCTTTTCGAACCGCTTCGGAAACTTACGATGTCAAAGAAAAATTTATTGGTATCATACCATGCAAGGAAGGATTGACTGCTGATGCGCTGCTCTCTTACATAACCGACATCTTCATCAGGTGTGGAGTCAATAATGACAAGTTCATAGGGATGAGCTTTGATCGCGCTTCAGCAATAAAATCATTAGCAGAGAAATTGAAAAACTGTTATGGACAACAAGTTTCGTATATTCATTGCCTGGCCCATTGTACCGAGTTAGTTGTAAAAGATACCATATCAAGTTCAGAATTGTTACAGCTGGCAATGTGCACTTTGAAAAAATTGTACACATTTTTAGGTGTCTATCCAAAGCGAGTAAAATTTTTTGTACAAATGCAAGAGGTGAACCCTTTTGCTGACGGAAATAAAGATATAAGCAGCTTATCTCACAAAACAGCAACTGTTCGTATCAAAAATTTATCCCAAACTCGATGGACTGCTCGCGCCGATGCTGCGAAGGTAGTTATCGACAAGCAACAGCCGCTGATTGAAACACTCGAAGCCATCAAAGTTGATTCAAGCCTTTCATGGGAAGTGAAAGCAGATGCAAGAGGCCTGATTCGAATGCTTTCGTCGTTTCCAACATTGCTTTCATTTGTATGCACTTTTCATTTGTTAGCTGTGTTGGAAAAACTTTCTAAAGAATTGCAAACAGTAAAGTTTGCTGCCAACCATGTTATATATGCTTTTGAAAAAACAAAACATCGAATCAAGGAAATGCGATGTGAAGAAGAATTCAAGCTTCTCATGGATAAAACCAAACATTTTAAGCTGCCCAGCGAAGATGAGATTCCATCCAAACGTCAACGTAGGGTTCCTTTACAAGCGGAAGATTATGTTGGAGAATACTACGCTTGTTCGAGTCTACCAGATTATGAGGAAAGGGATTTGCGAAAAGAATATTACGTCATACTTGACCAAGCTTTGTCAAGTATGGATAAACCATTTGACCAAAGTGATCTGAACAAAATTGGAACTCTTGAAAAGCTTCTTATTGATGGAGCAAATAATAAGAAAATTGATGACACATTGCGCCAACGCTTGGAATTGGAGTTATCGGATTTTATTGATTGTCAAGCACTGGTTGAAGAAGTAAAAGACTTGCCTTTTGCTCAGAAGGTCTTTAATGCAAATTCGGCTGTACCAATAAAAAAAGTAACCAGTTTGGATACCATTTGCGATGTGATGAACCATAATGCAAGCACTAAAAAACTCTGTCCCACAATACACGTCGCCTTACAATATTATTGCTGTGTTCCATTAACATCTGCAACGGCAGGGCGCAGTTTCAGCAGCATGCGGAGAGTAAAAAACTATTTGCGCTCTACCTCAGGATCAGATCATTTAAACAGTGCAATGTTTGCTTCAATTCACCCAAAGCTAATGGATCAAATGGATTTAAAAGCAATCACAAACGAATTTGTCAAAGTTAATGATTCTCGCTGGCATTATTTCGGACTTTCTTAAAAACACTGACTGTGATTAATTTTGAAAAAGATTGAATGCTGATTCTTTACTATAGCATTTCGGTCTTTGTAACTTTTGCTATTTATTAAAAAGACGTTTGAAAATTGTTCTTTTTTGGCCTAATTTTGCTAAATTACAAGTATTGACTCCCCAAATTAGGAGTGCGGGGCGAAGCCCTTGCCGCTGGTAAGAAAATTTTGCATTTTGAAGAAAAAAATTGCTGTTTTTCAGACCTTTCGCTTTTCGGGGGGGGAACAATTGTTTCTTTTGCCCCCAGCTAATAACTGCCAATTATATTTAATTGAAAAAAAACTATAGTCAGGATCATATAAATAATGATTTTTATACCTAAATATTGCATCTTTTGGTTTTGTTGTAGAAGTGTTAAAAAGTAAAGCTATACCTTGTACTTCAAAATCCTTTTTGTAATATCTCAACAGTAACATCGTATTCTTCTTATATCATATTGCTCATATTTTTTTTTACCATTTTTACGAAGTTTAAAGTTCGGGTGTCACATTCTTGAACCTGCCCTTACGTAATTGATAATTTGTTTTTTGTTATTTTTTAGTGTTTATGCGACGTACGCGCAGTACTCTGGCTTTGTTGAAGTGTTTAATTGTTTGACAATATTAGAAGGCAATGTTTGTGGTAATGACTGTACTTACAGTATTGACAGTGCCCTTTGAAAAAGCTGCCCCCCTTGCCCTTCCAACGTTCCGGCACCCCTGGCCTTGCGCAAAAAACTATCTTCGCGCGTCACACTGCTGAGGCGACTCGTGGGCTCGGGATGGGGTGCTGGTGCTAAAACACTATGCATAGCCACCTTATCTCTAGTCTACTCAACAACTGAGTACTGTGCGCCAGTCTGGTGTCGCAGTGCTCACACTTGCCTCATTCACAGTGTCTTGAACGACGCCTTGCGCATAGTCACTGGATGCCTGCGTCCCACTCCAACGGACCACCTACCTGCACTCTCTGGCATCCAGCCAGCTGAGCTTCGCCGACTGGGAGCGACACTCTCCTTGGCTCATCGTGGTTCTCTGGACCCCGATCGTATCTTTTATAGTCTTTTAAGTGGGTCCTCAGATAATCGCCAAGTGAGACTAAGATCCAGACGCCCGTTTGTGCCAGGTGTGCGGAATCTTTTGAACAACCTTGTCAGACTTGGCATCCGCGATTCTGAATGGATAAAACACAAATGAAAAACGGATTATTATAAAAATGCTTCCAGGCTCCGTGCTTTTGGTGCCCGGAGCCGGTGCCAGTCCTGTTGGGATGAGCTTACCCCGAGCAGCTTGGTTTAAGCTCAACCGCCTGCGGACTGGTGTTGGGCGATTTCATTCGTCCATGCACAAATGGGGTCTCGCTCCTTCACCGAATTGCGATTGTGGCGCCTCTGAACAAACCGCAGACCATGTACTAACAGCGTGCCCTATACATCGGGCACCACATGGAGCACGAGGTCTGACGGTTTTGGTTGACGAAACTCGATGCTGGCTTAATGACATCACTGCCAGCATCTAATTCAGGCAGTACAGCAGTCTGGGGTAGTAAAAGGATAAACCCTCTCCCCAGTCCTGCTTGTGTCTGACCTGAAGTGGATACCCTTCAAACGACGACGACGATTGTTAATTATTAGAAGATTATTCTCAAAGTCTTAATTTATCTTTCTTGTACACCACCTATAATATTTGTCAAAATATTCATCAACGTTGATTGAAATCAAAATAATTGGTTTTTATTTTTTGTAAAAACAAATTATGTTACGCTTTTTTTTAAACTGATAACTTTGTGCATATGGCTTAAATAAGCCAAATATGGCCCGAATAACATAAACCTCGATTGGGACATGATAAACCTAAAGATGAAGCCATAAAGATTACAATGAAACCAAGCAATGTAAACAGTTTGTTTCCAGTTTTTTTCATACTTATCATCAGCTGAACGGAAGTTTTTATTTTTCAGTAGGTTTACAGTAAAATTGTTCGCTATTGTATATTAAAACAAGAAACAAAACAAGAAAAATCATTTCTCCAATGATCGATCCGTTCCAAAAAAAAAAGGATGAATAAGAAAAGCTGTGGTTTCTCCCAAAGCTAAAAAGATTTATAGAGCGTTTAAGCCTATTCGTTTTGGATAATTACAACTTTATTTACTTTTGGTTATTTTAGTTTTTGAAAACTTTGGATTTAGAAGATATGAATATTTTTGTAACAAAAATAATATCATTGTCACTAGGAAGATGTTACTGAACAATACAATAATTGCACTATTCTGTTATTCAAATTAAATTTTCCTCCTATTTCTTTTAAACTGATCAAACATTAATCACGATTTTTCCTGGAAAAAATAAGAATCAAACAACTTTTTGTCACAATTTTATAAAAGTAAAGTAAGTAATAGCAAAGCATTAGACCAAAAGTCTTACATTGTACGAAGACTTAAAAAAGTATAAATATAACTAAGAATAAATTAATTATAACCAAAAAGAAATTGAATATATTTCTAAGTAAAATTTTGTTGATTTTTATGATCGAAAGTGTAATAACACATAAGAATAAAGATGTGGCAAACTAAATAAAATTTTAAAACCGAATAATCTTTTAAATTATTTTTGTGCCCCTTGTAATTAAGGGCGATTTTTTAGTGCAACAAATGCGCAATTTGAAGAACTTAAAAGGACTTTGAGTTACATTCATGATTTCTTATATTCAAGGTAATTTTAAAAGCTTTATTTAGTCTTCTCTTGAATTGTGAAGATTTTTTCAATCTTGACATAAAAAATAAAAGTTATGAAAATGAAAAAAAATTTTTTAGTTTTCACAGCAGTAGCTCTTTTTTTTGAACTCGTATTACTGGTCCACTAAATAACAAATAATAGTTTTGGTGTTTCAAAAAGTTAAAAAAGTTAACAAGCATTTTATTAGACAACATATTTAGTTTGATACTTCACTGCCGATTCGGATTTTTATTTATTACGATGGTTTTTCTTCAAATTCTTAAAAATCCTTCAGCATTTTACATAATGTAAAATAAAAATTTTAAATAATTTTTCAAACGCCAATAAGGGTGGTTCTAACCCAAACTCAAAGAATAATACATATATATAAAAACACAACTTTCCAAAAATATAAGAGATCGAATAAATGAAAGAAATTAAAAATACATGTTTGTATAAAAAAAATTTAAATCTAATGTTGTCGAGTTTCGAAAACCATTGTGTTGGAAAAGGAATTTGAATAAGCAAGTGAGGTAATAAGTTTGGCAGGCGAGATCTTTCTTTATTCTAATTTGCTGTTGCAGGCAGCAGCTTTTCATTAAAGTGTTTTGCAAACTAATTGATAGCGGTATAGAACTTGAGTCCACAACATAGAAAGGAACCACATTAACTATTTTGTTCGGTAGGTTGATCTACCGTTAAAAAAATTGGCCGATAAATGTTTGAAAAACTCTACTCAAGCCGTTATAAAATCAACAAAAAAATAAAATTTAAAAGATTAGTTTATTAAATAAAAAAATTTTGTGAATTTAAATTTTGCAGTTATTCAACTAAGAGCGTAAAAATTAACATGCTTAATTATTTAAGGTTCACTTTTCTATTTCAAGATTTGTTATCTTAAGCAGATTCAACCAATTATCATTTCACTGCCGGGAACGTTTCGGCATACGTATATTCATTTACCAATTGATTCTGAGATTTGTTATCATTAACAAATTCAACCAATTAGTATTTTATTGCCGCATGCGCTTCACCATAACCGCTGTACATTTGGTTAAGGTTAAGTCACAATGGATCGCTTTAAAAAAAGTGATTGTCGTCGTCGTCGTCGTTTGAAGGGCATTCACCCCAGGTCAGGCACAAACAGAACTGGGGAGAGGGTTTACCTTTTTACTACCCCGGACTGCTGCACTGCCTGAATCAGATGCTGGCAGTGATGTCATTAAGCCAACACCAAGTTTCATTATTCAAAACCGTCAGACTTTGCGCTCCATGTGGTGCCCGATGTATAGGGCACGCTGTTAGTACATGGTCTGCGGTTTGTTCAGAGGCGCCACAATCGCAATTCGGTGAAGGAGCGAGACCCCATTTGTGCATGGACGAATGAAATCGCCCAACACCAGTCCGCAGGCGGTTGAGCTTAAACCAAGCTGCTCGGGGTAAGCTCATCCCAACAGGACTGGCACCGGCTCCGGGCACCAAAAGCACGGAGCCTGGAAGCATTTTTATAATAATCCGTTTTTCATTTGTGTTTTATCCATTCAGAATCGCGGATGCCAAGTCTGACAAGGTTGTTCAAAAGATTCCGCACACCTGGCACAAACGGGCGTCTGGATCTTAGTCTCACTTGGCGATTATCTGAGGACCCACTTAAAAGACTATAAAAGATACGATCGGGGTCCAGAGAACCACGATGAGCCAAGGAGAGTGTCGCTCCCAGTCGGCGAAGCTCAGCTGGCTGGATGCCAGAGAGTGCAGGTAGGTGGTCCGTTGGAGTGGGACGCAGGCATCCAGTGACTATGCGCAAAGCGTCGTTCAAGACACTGTGAATGAGGCAAGTGTGAGCACTGCGACACCAGACTGGCGCACAGTACTCAGTTGTTGAGTAGACTAGAGATAAGGTGGCTATGCATAGTGTTTTAGCACCAGCACCCCATCCCGAGCCCACGAGTCGCCTCAGCAGTGTGACGCGCGAAGATAGTTTTTTGCGCAATGCCACTAAATGGTGACGAAACGTGAGCGATCTGTCCAGTTTTACCCCAAGATAAGTAGGGGTTGGACAGAACGGTAAAAGTCTACCGTTGTTGTAGACCTTTAGCTCATGTTTGGCCTTTAAGTGAAAGGCTGACGTCACCGTCTTAGTGTGACTGAGCTTCAACCTCCAAGTCTGGAGATACGCTGACAATGTGGATATGTCTTGGCTTAAGGTCCCCTCCAAGTCCTTCCAATTTCCAAAATAGTGCAACAATGCTAGATTATCAGCATAAGCAAACTTTCTGGAAATCATGGAAGGAAGATCGTACGTATAAATGTTAAATAGGAGGGGAGACAAGACCGATCCCTGAGAAACGCCGTTTTTAAGACGGCGTAGCCTGCCTTGCTTACTGTTACCGGTGGTAAGAATGAAACTTTAATTTCGGACAAGCTCCATAATCATTTTGACAATGTGCTTATCCGGAAGTAGTCTCAGCAGCTTGCAGGTAAGGCCACGGTTCCAGAAAGTATCATAGGCAGCTGTCAGATCGATAAATACGGCACCGGCCTTCTTTTTAGCCTCAAAAGAATCCTTGATGTTTTGGGTTAGCAGAACAACTTGGTCTATGGTTGACTTCCCGCGTCGGAACCCAGCCTGCTCTTTAGGGAGCAGTGGATCGATTAATGGTTCCACGGGGCCGTAGATAAGCCTCTCGAGGATCTTGTAGGGGACACAGAGAAGAAATATCGGTCGATAACTCTTTAGGTCCCCCACAGGTTTTGTTGGTTTTGGGATCGCGACCACAAGCGCTCTTCTCCAGATCTTGAAAATTTTGAGTCGGCGCAAGCAAACACGAAGAAAGGAAGTCACTTAACCAGGACTTCAAAGCAGCTCCGGCATGGAGTATAAGCTCTGAGCAGATGGAATCAGGTCCCGGAGCTTTACCTGGTTTTAAATGTTGGAGGGCAGCAGCAAATTCTTTCTGTGAAAAATTATCAGAGATATTTATTGCGTCTGGTGTTGTGGCCCTCCAAAGGTCAGACACTTCTTAAGAGACAAGTCGAGATGACTTGCCGTCAAGAGCCTCGTATTTCCCATTTCTAACTAGCTAAGATGCAATAGCATCGGCTGAAACGGGACAGTGACGAGGAGAGTGTCGTGACCTACCAGTAAGGTTGTTAATTACACAAAATTACGTCGAATTCACAGAGAAAAAAAGAGAAAAAATAATACGAATCACATGACTAAATTAGAATAGTTGCAGCAAGAAAGAGGAGGAAATCATTTTGTTTTAAATTCTACTTTACTTTGTGCCGAACCACAAGTGCAACAAAAAAAGAAGAGTGAATAGCATAATTACTTTATTTTTAAGTATGCTTCAAAAATTTTTCTCAAGGCAATATAATATTGATCTTCTCAATGTCTCCATTATTCCGTTCTTCAAATTAAACATTACTGCCACTTTTTTAAACTAATTAGACAACAAGCAAGATTTTTTCAAGAAAAATTAAAAACCAAATAACCGTTTGTGACAATTTTTTAAAGCAAAGTAAGTTACAGCAACACATTCTATCAAAAGTCTTACGTTATACAAAGATTTTAAAAAAATATAATATACTCAAGAATAAATAGATTATAACTAAATAAAAAATGAATCTGTTTTTAAGCAAAGTTCTATGAAGTTTTTTTATGGAAAAAATAATAACATCTTAAATTAAAGGAATGGCAAACTAAATGAGATTCTACGACTGAATAATTTTTTAAAATATTTTTGTGTCTCTTCTAATCAAAGGCTCTTTTTATTGGTAACAAATCAATCCGTTGAAAGACACAAACCAATACGAATCCAAAACACTTTCAATAACATTCATGAGTTTTTCTTGACTAATTTCAAAAGCGTTTTTTTTAGTCTTTTCTTGATTTAAAAAAAATGTTTTATACTTCAACATTTCATAAAAAAATAGGAATTTTAAAAGTGAAAATCTTTATTTTTAGTCTTTGAAGTAGTTTTTTTCTAAAATTGTATTAGTGGTTGGCCAAATAACACATTATTGATTTGTACCAATTTCTTGCAGTTTTTAAAGCTTGACATGAATGAAACGCAAACTTTTGCTTTGTGGTAAGATAAAATTATTTTACAGCATTCTACAGTAGCTTTATATACAAACTATGAAAAACAGTATTCATTTAGACTCAGAACTCGCTTCTTGTGTAAAATTATTAGATAAGTTTATTTTGATCACATGATTAATGAAACTTGTAGAATCTGCTTTTATATACTGACTAAACCTAAAACATTACGTTCATTTCTAGAAGTTTAAGCTAAGATTTTGATGGAAATATGCTTTCTACTATCGCATCTTGATTATTGAAATGGTGTTTATGCAAATATTCTATTGTATCTTGTTTGCAAACTAAAAAAAATACATAATGTATTCTTCGAATTTACTTGTAACAATTCTATAAATATTCACTTACTCACAAATTGTAGACAATGTCACATACACCAATCCAGTATTGTATAAAGTATAAATTGTGTTTAGAAATTTGCTTTTAAAATAGTAATAACTTAGCACCTCAGTACCTCGTAGATACTACTCTACTTGTATTAATTCCTGCAAGAAAATTTTGGAATTGAAATTGAGCGTTTTATATTAAACTCTAAGTATTATGTTTAACATAGTATATCTCATAAATAAGTGTTTCTTGGAATGTGCAACCATATAAATTACGTGTTGAAACCTGTCTGACAAAGTTTTAAAAAAAGTTTTAAGACCATTTTATTTTAAAGGTGTGTTTTGCCATCTGCAATAATAGTGTCTTTTTCAGATTTTCAATAATTAATTCTTCCAAGTGAGAGTGTTTAAATAGAATGTTTAATAATAGATATAAGTTTTGTTTCCCATCAATCTCCTTTTTTATGTTCGTTGGAACTGTGTAATATATTTGTGTTTATGTGATGTTTTTTTCATTTTTGATGGGTAGGTATCATTTGAAAAAAAACGTTCTGGACCATATAAATTTTTTCTAAGGATTTGGGTTTAGACCGGTATACAAAACGTTGTTATTATTAAATATTATTAATATTATTTTTATCACACTTCATTCGCGATAATTTTGATTTAACAAAACTATAGTTTACTTTCTGTTTTAGAATATTTTAAATTTTTATTACGGCATAACATTCTCATGGCCAAATAATAATTGCATAATCGGTAAAGCTCTCCCTTATCTTACTTCAATTATTTGCAAGCTCTTTTACGATTGCTTTGAATTTTTCTCTCTCTTACGCCAGAAAGTAAGTGACGTAATGCGCTTTTGTTGCGATTCTCCGATTGGTTGTTTTCTGCTTAACATATAGTAGAAGATTCGAGTTTGGTATACCAAACGCTGCAGTTACAGAGCACAGGCCTGTCTATGTAAACGGCGCCTGGTTTGCGTTATGAAATTAAAGAAAAGCTATTTCAGTGACAAAGCAAGCTATTCCAGTGTTGATTCGGGCGCAGAGAGTTTCCAGTGACTATCACATTATATAGATTCGAGGGCAGTGAGCCCAGTCGTTACAGTGAGTTGATTAACGAGTGTTAGAATTGCTTTGCACCAGTGTTTTTTAAACATTAATTCTATAGAGATCGATTAATTGCGTATCGGACGGATTTAAGTTACAGCGCTGGAACGGCTTTGAAGTTTGGTAAAACTGGGAGAAGAGTTTTTGTCAATTGTTGGTTGTGTGGATTTTGTAATACATTCTCTCTAATTAGAGACGGAAATATCTGTCTGTTTGCTTAAAAATGCTTTCAAACGGATCAATTCGAACTTAGTTGAAGCCAACTGTATAAAAAGCTTCAGTCTGGCAGCAAACAACTTTTTGAGCCGGAATAAATACAAAATAGACACAGCTTTACTTCAGCGCAGGTATTCAAGTTACCTTGTTCAAGTGGTCCTCTCGGATTCCAAAGTAAAGTCTGTAAAAATATTCAATGTTATCTTTGATGATGAAATGAGTTAAAATCTCAAAACCTTGTCTAATAAACAATGTCTCCCGATATATTGAATTTGCTTTTTATTCTAAAATTATTAAAGCGATCCAAATTTTATGCTCCAACATTTTACTATGAACAGAGTATCATCAGTTTTTTTAAATGTCTTATTCATATTTATTAATTAATAAATAGATAATTTCATGAGTTTACTGTACAACGTTTTTTGCCAATTATATCTCAAACTTGGCTCTATCATTAGTATGAGAGTTGCTTAAACTATTTTAATCATTTACTCCAAAAGACATTTAAATGTCTTGTTAAAATTAAATAATTACCCTGTATCGTGTGGAACAATAATAATCTGGCAACAAAGAATTTTACTTGCTTCCCTTTTACTCTTTTTAGTATCTAAATTCTACAAACTGTACTCAGCAAAACACCAAGGTCACATTTTGATAAAAATTACATGTTTCAAAAAGATGCAAAATAAGAAAAACACTATTTTTTTTAAATTTATTATTTCAGCAAAAGAGCGATTATTATTTTATTTTTTTTATTTTATATTCAACGCTATGGTGTTTGCGTCAACATCCAAGCATTCTAACAAACAAGAAAAGAAAAAAGATACGGCAAGAAAATGTAACAAAATATGCTTAAAACAATCATAAATACTAGTAAGATAAAAGCATTAAGAAACAAAACAAAACAAACCGAATAATAATAATAATAAATAAAAAACACGCATACATTAACAAAATAATAATAATAATAGTAATAAAAGATAACAAAAATAAAATAAAATAGAAATAAAAAAAATTAACGAGTAGCTATTCATTCATTTGAATACACTAGGGAAGAAATCTTAATCTGTAAGTAAAACTTTTTTAAGTTGTATAACTGGGTGATACTGGTATCACTTTTAGCCAGATTGTTCCAAATTTTGTAAGCTCTACAAATGAAAAAATTATTATAACAATCAGTATGGGGTCTAGTTTTGGTCTAATATGATGTGTATGTCTACGCCAATTCCACCTTTTGTAATTTTATAGTAGCAATCACCGATCAACTTCTATAATAAATATATTTAATTTAATTGAAAATATCTACCAACTTGCCAGACCCTATATGCAAACTCATGAAAATTGGATGTGATTGATTGTCCAAATGGACAATTTTAAAACTTCACCGAATTCACTGTTTTTCATTCCAAGTACTCAAGTACAAAGCAAATTTACAAATTTATAAACTTTTTATTAAAAAAAACAGTTAATAATACAAACAAGGAGTTTTTAATAAAAATAAACAAAACTAAAAATCTCATTTAGACATAAAAATAAATTAGATTTGCTTAGTAGAAAAAATGTTATAAAAATAAACTTTATAAAATTTTTGAAATAAACGTAACAGATAAAAAATATACATTAAAAAATAAAAATTTCAAAATAGTTTTAGTAGATGATAACCAAGTTTGCACAACAAAAATATATTACAATTAATAACTTAAAACATAGAAAATGTTACGTATGATAATTAGACTTTGACATATTTTTTTAACAACATTTAAGAGAGTTTTTAAAGAATCATTTAACTTCAGCGTTAAGCTTGGAACAGCATCATTGAACAATTTTATCAAAAGTCACGAAATCATTATTAAAACTAGAAACAATCAAAATATTTAATAATTAAATCGAAATAATTTGTTATTGTTAATAAACTGACTAAAATTATAAAATGTATCTCATAATTGGAATTTTTTTTTTAAAGTTGAACTACTTTCTATTTAAATTACAATATTGTTGCTTGTAGTTTTGAAGCCGACCCTGGAAATCGCGGTTGAACAAGGCGCAAGTTTCATTGATTCCTACTCGAGTTGGTTGAGAATAAGTTTCGTTACTAAAAGCTGCTTGGAAAGCATCAAATTGCGTCGAATTCGCTCTATTGTTCTGTAAGAAAACTTTTTATGAGGTTGGGTGTTCCAGAGAGCATATGCTTAGCCTAATAAAACCCATGGAAAACTGTGATTAACATGATTTTATTTTAATTCGTTTTGTTATTAAATATTTAATTGCGGTCTTTGAAAACGGCATTTTAAGATACTCTCCTCTTTTCGGTAGTCTTACTGGGAAACTTATAATGTCAGTAATATAATCCATTCAAAAAATAGCAATTAAACAACAATATTTTGACAGTGCGAAAGCAGTTTAAGGTAATCTCTTGACGGCTGCTCTCAGTTTAATGCTTTGTTTGTTTTCAGCAAAGTTAAAATGATACATAATTAGATACACTAATGGTAATAAGGCTATAAAAATGATTTGTTTTATGAACTCTCGAAATATAATATTTGTTGGTAATTTTTTTATTAAAGCTTTTATAGTTTATACATACGGCATGAAACTGAAAATTATTAACGTGAATCGGTATTAACTGGTACAAGTTAATTGTTAAAATTGCTTATTAAGTAAAGAATATTTTACTATGAATTTACCTTAATAAGTTGCTTGATGAGCTTTTCTATTTGTATCCTCATTTCATTTTTGATTCGTTTACTCATAGAAGAATACTAGATTACAAAAATAAAATAAACTTTACTTTTTGATAAAAACTAACACAAATTTATGAAAAAAAGAATTTAGTTACACTAACTTTAAAAAATTGTCATTTATTATAAACAATTATTTTTTTCGATGCATAACCTACGATATCCATGATAATTATCATAAAAAAATTATCCGTATTCATTTGCGAATAAACAAACATTTGTTTATTAGTTTTTACCTGACTTCTTGATTGATCAATTCCGCAACGAAACTGCAAAAAAAATATAAAATTTAGAACAAGCCAACAATGGTCTAAGATTTTAGTTTGATTAATTAAAAATTTTTGCAACTGAGGGAATTAAAAGCTTAGTTGAAAAACTAATAACAATAATCCGAATTACTGAGGAATATTCTTGATAAGCACTAGTGATCAAGACTTTAATTCGAGACAAAACCAGATAATTGTTTTGAAATCAAGACCAAGAAGGAAATCGAAACCCGAAAATTTTGAGAGCTAAAGTTTGAGACCGAAAGCTAGACCGCCTTATTTTATGTTAATTTTTTAGCTTTTTGAAAATAGTGTACAAAGTGTCATGTTAAATAAAACTATATTTTTATTATGTTCGAAGAGAGCTTTGCTCTGCGTGTTCGCATCATTAAGCTACCAGCGCTAAAAATTTAGCCAATTTAAAGGAAACAAAGCCAGATTGTACAGTAGAAGACATTTTTAATTGGACTTAAATACTTTACGAGCGTTTACCAATAAAAGAATAAAAGTCAAAAAGTACGAAGCGATATTACTTTAGAAATCGCATTTTATTGGCATGTAAAAATTTAGACACATCAATTGACGTGCTTGGTCCTTCTAGTGTTAAACCATGTCCTTTGACTCGGGCTACTACTGCATCGAAATAAAAACAACACCATCTATCTTGCTGCTGTAACTCTATCACTTTTGTTTCTTTTATTCTTATACAGAATTAACGGAAAAATCAAACATTAAATATGTTTATGTCAGTTGGATTACTTTATTTTTTCACCATCGGATTAACTTCGTGTAAGCGTGCGAGTTGTTAAAGACTCCGGCACAAACTTACTATGCATTACTATTGCATTGTTGCCGAAAAAACTTTAAAAGTAAACTTTTTCGTTATCGAACTAGATGGTAACAGATCAAAACATGGATCTTTTCGGAATCTAATGAGAAAACTTAAAAAAGTCTGAATTTTAACATCTTTAGCACTAGCAAATTAAAGCGAAATTTATCAATTAAGTATGCTTCACAATTCAATTGCAAACATTATATTATTACACCATATCACTAAATTATCTAGATAATATCAATTTGAAACTTCAAGACTTGAAAGGTCTCGGTCTCCAGATGTTTACAATATTATTGATAAGAATGAAAGAAAAAACAAACAATACCTGTATTTCAAGGGTTTTTATTATACATATATATGTTAAACCAAAGTCTTGTTAGTTGCTTCTCTATTTGTGATATTTCCCACTTTTTATGATTTTTTTAAGAATTTAATAATTGCACCGAAATATTTCAAAAAAACTCTAACCTGCGGCTCATAAGTCTGATCTTCCATGCGTTTGAGCCAGTTTTTGAGTCTGTTCATTTCAAGAAAAAAAATATTAAATGAGTGATTCGTAGTCCAAGCTTTCATCGTTGGGGTCAACCAAATTTTATTTCCAACAATGTTGTCTGATATTCTTTGTTCAACCGAGAGACCAACAGCAGGTGTCTAGAAAATAAGAGTTTTAATATAATGAAGTCATCAATCGTATTTTTTTCAGAGTTGATATAAGATTATTATTTTAAAAATCTTAACTTTTCTTCTTTTTTTGTACACTACTTATTATATTTTCAAAAAATGCACCAACGTTGAATGAAATCAAAGTAAATAGTTTTATTTTATGTAATAACAAATATATCTTACGTTTGAATTTGGACTAATATCACTGAGCATGTGCCCCAAATAACAATAACCTGGAATTGAGCATGATAATATTAAAGATGAGGACATAAAAATTATGATGAAACCGAGCAACCAAAACATTTTTTCCAGTTTTTTGTACAAACTATTATCTGAACCAAAGTTTTAATTTATGAGTAGATTTAAAGCTGCTTGCATTTATATATTGAGCAGAAACAAAGTAAGGAGAATCATGTTTCCAATGATCGATCGGTTCCAAAAAATAAAACTGAATTAGAAATGTCGCGGTTGCTATCGAAACTAATGGATTTATAGAACTTCAAAATGTAAGTAAAATAGAAGAACAACTTAAAATTTCAATTTTCAAGCAACGCTTCAAGCCTATTGGCTTTGAATAATTACAAGTTTATTTACGTTTGGTTCTTTTTGGTTTTAAAAATTTGGATTTTGGAGATATAAATATTTCGTTACATAAATAATGCCATTGTCACTTCAAGGATGTTAATGAACAATACAGAAATTCAAAACGTTTTCTCAAGGCAATGTAATATTGATTTCTCTCAATGTCTCCACTATTCCGTTCTTCAAATTAAACACTACTCCCTTGTTTTTAAACTAATCAAACAACAAGCACGATTTTTCCAAGAAAAAGTAAAAACCAAATAATCGTTTGTGACAATTTTTCAAAGCAAAAGAACTTACAGCAACACATTCTATCAAAAGTCTTACGTTGTACAAAGATTTTAAAAAATTATAAACATACTCAAGGATAAATAAATTATAACTAAATAAAAAATGAATCTGTTTTTAAGCAAAGTTCTAATAAGTTTTTTTATCGAAACTGTAATAACATATAAGATTAAAGGAATGGCAAACTAAATGAGATTCTACGAATTTTTTAAAAATATTTTTGTGTTTCTTGTAATCAAAGGCGATTTTTAATTGTAAAAAATCAACTCGTTGAAACACAAAACTAATATAAATTCAACAAATTTTCAGTTTCATCATGTTTTTTGTTTTTATATTTCGTATTTCGAGTTTTTATATTCGAGGCAATTTCAAAAGCGTTTTTTTAGTCTTTTCTTGTTTAAAAGAATTGATTTATACTTCAACATTTCATGAAAAAATAAGAATTTTAAAAGAAAAATCTTTATTTTTAGTCTTTGCAGTAGTTTTTTTTTAAATTGTGTTAGTGGTCGGTCAAATAGCACATTATTGATTTGGTGATTCATGAAGTTTAAAACGTTGGCGACAACCACAATAAACAAGGTAATTATTTCGGCACCCTGTTGATGATTTAAATTTTTATTTATTACGACGGTTTTTTCTCAAAATTCTTAAAAATTTTCATCATTTTAAATTTTGCAGCATTTTTAATGCCAATAAAGGTTATTGAAACCTTAACTCAACGAATGAGAAATGTTTATAAAAATACAATTTTCGAAAAATATGGAAGATCGAGTAAATGAAGGAGTTTAAAATGTCAAAAAATAAAAATAAAATTGTAATCTAATTTTGCAGAATTTGAAAACGCCTAAGTTAGAGAAGGTGTTCGAATAAGCAAGTGACGTAATGAGTTTAGAGGCGAGTTCTGTTTTTCGGGAGCAATTAATAGGAAATATCAGATATTTATGGCACCGACATTGTACTACTTGAAAAGTGTACAGTTCAATGATGAGACCAGCAATCGAGTATGGACTGGAGACGGTGACGGTCACAAAGAAACAAGTGGAAGAAATGGAAGTTGCAGAGATGAAAATGTTGAGGTTTGCTATGGGAGTGACAAGAAAAGACAATATTAGAAACGAGTACATCAGGGGTACAGTTAAGGTAGAACGGTCAGGAATGAAGATGAGGGAGGGCAGGCTGAGGTGGTATGGACATGTCATGAGAACAGCCCAAGAGTATGTAGGAACAATGATGATGGAAATGGAGTTACCAGGAAAAAGGAAAAGAGAGAGACCAAAAAAAATTTTTAGATTTTGTGAAAAAAGATATGGGGAAATTGATCTGAAGGAGACGGACTTGGAAATAGGACGGCTTGGAAAAGGATGATATGCTGTGGCTACCCCTGATTGAAGGGAAAGGCCAAAAGAAGAAGATTGTACTACCTGAAAAGATAATTCATTGCAATATCAAAAAAACTAATAAAGACCAAAAAGAGTTTCCACTTTATTTCTGTGTGACATTTCATGATCTACGTGAAATGCTACAAGATCAAGCTTTGGGAAATCGTCGATAAAATCTGGGCAAAAATGTATTGATTTCCAAAATATCTTCATAAGGATTACTATAAATTATTGGTTTCCAAATAACCCAAATAAACAAAATTTCATGTGAACTTTTTTAAACATTACAAAGTAGCGACTGTTATCTAATTCTTAAACAATTTCTAAAATAGAACTTTCATATAAGCAAAGAAAGTCATTTCCAATATTGAAAGAAGAGACTCAACCCACAGATTTCTAGTTGAATCATTCATCAATATGTCTACTTTTGCTTAATGTATGGAGTATTTTTTAAATATAATATCTTTACATTTAAAAAAAAATTTTAAGCTTGCACAACTTTTAATTGAAAAACAAGTGAATCGAGAAATTTGACATTGGTTTTCATATCAAGTTTTCAAATTGCATCGCATTCGAACGATATCCATTATGGCATGCACCAACGTTATAAAAACTTTGAGAATAACATTGAATTTCTCACAATAAACATAAAAACAAATAAAAATATATTGTGTATAAATCAGAAAGTTCAATTACTTTTGAAAGAAGAAAAATACAAAATGTATGATTTACTAATGGACACGAATAAATAACATTAACAGTTGACTCAAATACTTTATCAGTTCTTTGCAGTTTGTCTTCTGAAATAAAGTTTTTTATTGCTTTATTTTGTTCGTACAATTAATTTTAAGAACTGTTTACTTAAAATCAAATTTAAAAACACGTAAACCCCGGGACACTGAACATAGCTTTTAAAAAGTAGTTATTTTGTTGTTTGGATTTAAATAGCATGAATTAATAAGATGTAGCAAAGTATTAAAAAAATCTGCCAGTTTTAGGATATTATAGAAAAAATCGAATTGATTTTATGCGGGTAGCGTTTGCTTTGTCAACATAAAACAAACGAGTTTTAACGTCTGATCTCAAACAAAGTTTTATATTTTTTTAAAACACTTTTTTGAACCTAATAATGAAATCTATTTAAGAAAAAGCTAAAGATGCAACAGAACGTAATGTAGTTTTTTAAAAAGAGTAGTTTTACAAAAACAAAAATTGTTTTAAATATGTTGCTTTTCAATCTCGATTTTGTTAAGATAAGGATGACAAAAAATGATTAAAATTCACTTTACAGAATCGTTAAAGAAAATAATACAACTTTGATGGTTTTGTTTAAACTAAAATCTCTTTCACTAACATACATTTATTATTATTGTCATACTTCATGTAGTTTATTATTTTTTCTGAAGGCTTTCAAAGACCAATTAATTCCATATCTAAACGAAAGATAAAATCAGAACAATCAAAAATACAGTATATATAACACACATCAATGATAAAATTGCTAAGTAAAACAATGCAAAAGAAGCACGCAGAACAAAACAAAGACGTCACAAATTAAACACATGAAATAGGAGCTAATCAAATGATAAATAAAAAACGTGTCGGTGACGGTTCAGAACTCGACACACTTTGTTTGTTGATGTGCGAAAAAAAATAAACAAAATCTAAACTTGAGCACAAACAAATTTAATGTCTTTTTTTAAGTGTTTATATCATTATTTAATATTATAATAGAAAAGATTTGCAGACCAAAACTAGCAAGGAAATATTTTAAAACTTGCTTTTCAAATTTAAGCGAAAATGTTACAAAAAAATGTCCATATTTGATATTAATATAAAAAAACAAAAAATTGTTTATTTTTAATTTTTCAGGGTTCTTCAAATACACATTTGTTAAATACTAAGTTATTTTTTCACACTTTGAAAGATTCGAGAATGTGGCAAAAACATGTTTTTGGTTATTGAGAATACGCAATTTATGGCACTAATTTTAAATGTTGAATTATAATCTTTTTTGAGTTTTATTTTTCAGTAAAGTAAAAAAATTTAGTTGAAAAGAGTTTTTTAAACTTTTTTAAGTTTTATTTTGTTGCATCGTAGACCGACTAATTTCTCATCGACATTTAAATCAGCGTTCTCCTCTCCAGACCTTTGAATCAGCTCTTTATTTAGAAAAAAACACGTAGAATCAACGTGAAAATCTGTTTTTTTGCTTCTAATTCGTCGTGAAAAATAATTTATAATTCCAATTGCGGTAATTAAGAGAATTAATAAAGATAAAAAAATAACAAAGTTAAAGACCACAAAAGTCTTTGGAAACTAACTATATTTCGGCAGCTAATGAAAAATCCTTTTTATTTGATTTTCACTTTAATTACTGCATTGATTGCAGCTCGTGATATACTTATTGACAGAAATTCCGCCTGGGATGGGTACCGTGTTTCCTCAAAAAAAGACTTATTTTGAAAATGAGACCCAGAGTGAATTTTCATAATGATTTTAATATACGACCTAGTCTTACAATAAGCCTTAGTTGATATTGCTAAATTATGATTTTACAACAGTTAGAGGTAGTTTTAAGTAGCACACTCTAGCAACAAGACATGTGACCTAGGTAGCAACAATTACGTGAGGGTTTGATTTTTAGATAAACAGCTGAGCTGAGCAGCTGAGCAAGAAAAAAATAACAAAAACAAAACTCTTATATAAAGTAAAATTTACTAAATTTTTCCAGCAGAAAGTATCTCGGAAGTAGCATCAGACAATAAATGTGCAAGATGCTTTAAGGCTATCGCCTATACAGCACGTAACCTACACGGAACTATAACCACGGTTTTAAGTTTCCAGTTTAATGCAATAGATGATTCAAGTACAACAATACAAATCTACGACATAACTTAAATTGCACGTGCAGGCAATCTATCTGGTTGAATAATAAGATGATGCATAAAATCAGAGTTTGGTAAAAAATTTTAGTCAACAAAAAATGCATGATCCTCATTACTGTAAATCTATGAACAAATTTAACAAAAAGACGCATGATGATTACATTGGTTATTGCTAGATTGACAAGGAGGTCCATCCCGACGCGGACAATAAGGAACCATTCTCCTCAAGTTTTTCTGTGTCGCCAAACTTATTTTTATGTTATGCAAAGAGATAATAAGAGATTACAATTACATTTATCATTTTTAGAAATATTTATCAATTTAAGCATTACATAGCTGATTTTGAATATTTTCGGCGCAACGTTTCGTCTTGTTAAGAAATCTTAAATGAATTTCTAATTAAACGTAGATTTGTAAAATTAATTTAATAAAACTATTGCTCCACTTACTATAACACTAACAAAAAATTTGAAAATAATTTATAAGCTTTAACAAAAGTACATTAAAAATGCAATATTATAAAAAAATATAAATTATATTGCATTATTATTTTTATCACTCATTAAATTGCAAAAGTTTTTCCTCTCCATAGCTTTATTAATACATTTAAGTACTATCATTTTGTTAAAATGAGTTTTAAATGTAAATTAGAAACCACAACAATAAATTTTCAATCCTTCCTAAAATAAATATAAAACTCAATAAAAAGAGAAACATGATAATATTTTTAAACACAAAATATTGATCGGTTTACCAAATCTGCAGAAACATTTTCTAATTATATGAGTGGCTAAATATTCTTAGAATAATCTCTTTGCGCAACAAGGAACAGGTAACGTGACGCAACCATGCCTTTTCGTTAATCGGTTTTACGTAAAAGCGTAGCATTAGTTGTTGTGCATCATAAGTTTACAAACAAAACTTGGTAACCGGTAAATATAAATAATTTATTGATTTTAAACTTTCTAAAATTTTTATTTATACGTGAGAAAGGAAAAAATTTGAAAAAAAGTGAGAAAGAATATACCTGGCTACAAACTAAAGTACAATCCAAACTGTCTCATAAAACATATTTACCGATTTTGGGAACTAGAAAATATATTAGAAGTACAATGAAACAATTAATAGACAAGATGCTTCTAGATAATTGTTACACTGCAGGTAACCTACAAGGAGATTATAATCACCAATAAAATCACAGTTTTAAGTTTTTAATTTGATTCGATTGATTGTTGATTCAACAACAACAATGCGAATTTATGACATAGCATGTGTGGGCAATCACTTGAATAACAAAATTATGTGCAAAATCGAAGAGCAAAAAATTTCTGTGGACAAAACAGCGATATAAGTTGTAAAGTTCATTTCTATGGTTCCGTAATGATAAAATTAAATTATAAAAAGTTGTATTAAAACATTCTGATAAATTATTATAATTAAAAGATTGCATAAGTTTTCCAGCTTCAAAAATGCAGATATCACCTGGTTTTACTATTTTAAGATTTTATTTGAAACTCTTTACAGGAAAGTAAGCCCTCTTCTAAGTACAATAATTCTACTTCCTTTTAAGAAAGTATATTTTGTTTGATGCTTTTAGAACATCAACCGTATATTGTAGAAGACTACAAATCAAAATCTTCAAAACGTGCTTAGCGCTTTTTTAGATGCCAATTTATGTAAACATACGAGAATAATCGGCATTTGCAAGTTGCTATAAACAGTTTATGAGTAGTATTGTATTAAATCAATAAAGATTATCATTAAAATTCAAAGTAAGACATTAAACTTTGCTTACTAAAGTTTTGAAATTGAATGTGTGGTGATAAATATGTAGAGACTTTAAATTTATTCATCTTGTTCTGCAAACAATGACAAAATAATTCAGCTGATAAATTTTTCATATCGCGAATTTAAATATCTACAGTATATAAAGTTTTTTTTTAATTTATACATTTATAATTTTTTTTTGTTAAAATATCTTTTGGAACTTCGAAAATTCTGAGGAAGTGAAAAATACTTGGTGGCTTTAAAATTATTCATTTTATTTGATAGATCATGAATATTTAGCAGAAAAATATTTCATATTGCGAATTAAAAATACGTATCTTTTTAGAGTTTTGTTTTTAATTTCAGGTTTTGTGCAAAGTTTGTAAGCGATCCGAAATATCCTATTTTGCTATTCCATTAAATTTATATGCATTTATATTGTTATAGAAATGATTGAAAAGCGTTTTCGAATTTACAGAATTTATTTATTATAAATTTAACTGAGTAAGTTATGAATTCGTTGACATAGTTTTTGTAGTACAATTAAAATGTGGTTTTTATAAGTCATTGTTAAAGTCATCTATTATTATTCTACTTCTTGAATTGAAAAATATTTTTGAGACTGTTTTACTAAAATTTTTGAGTAATTCAACTACATGAACAGAATGACGATATATAACTTCAATAAGCAAACTAAAAATTTTTTTTAAGTCGGTGTTTCTCAAATTTTCTCGCCATGCTCCGCCTAATCACCTTTAAAATCCAGATATACCCTACCCATGTGCTAATAAATTTAATCATATACTTTTGTAGTTTTGAATACCAAATCATGATTATAAAATAAACATTTTAGGTTCATTTCTTAGTTAAGGCCATTTTTTTTGTTCTATACTAAATTTTTTCGACAAACAAATAGTAGCAAGCAATGTCACCCAGATTTAACATGATAATTTTTTTATTTTTTTGATCTTCACATTATTAAGTGACATTGCTGTATCTATCTCTAAAAATTCTAGTGATGACAAAATGCTTCTACAAATTAATACTGGGTAGCAGTGCTCTCTTTCGGTCTAAAAAATCTAGTGAAGACCGGAAAAAAGCCTTCACTTTAAATCCAGATAATTTATGGTTGTATCTGATAATTCTTAAAACAAAGACAGGTTGATGGATAAATAAATGTGGTACTTTGAGTAATAAACACTTAAAAATAAAATTGCCGACTTAAAAAATGAAATTACAAATACTGGGGCTTCGCGCAACGTTATGACTTACTGATTTAAGTTGATTTTTTGATTGTTTTTGGCTAATTGTTGGCTGCAAGTTTTGAAAAGGCAATTTCTCAAAAGGCTTTTGTACTGCAATACAATACTACTGTGAATGAACAACTGCTGCCATGTAAAGCGCGATGCAAATTCATTCAGTATATGGCAAATAGCCGGATAAGTTTGGCATGAAAACTTTTTCTATACAGGGTGTCCCATAAGTCTTGGGAAATTTTTAAAATAGGATTTGAGAGATATATGATCAATTTAAATTCTCAGAGAAAAAATTAAAATATTGTTATTATGCATATTTTCATCTAGTGATAATTTACGTGATATGCCTTCCATTGTTACTAATAACATTTTTCAATCGTCTTAGAACATTATCACAAATGGCACGCAAAAGATTTTGAGGCAATTTTTCCCATTTTCTAACTAAGAAATCATCTATCGCATTATACTGGGTACTTGAATCATCTATCGCATTAAACTAGAAACTTAAAACCGTGGTTATAGGGTCCGTGTAGGTTACGTGCTGTGTAAGCGATATCTTAAAGCAACTTGCCCATTTATTGTCTGATGCCACTTTCGAAATATTTTCAGCTGGAAAAATTTAGTAATTTTACTTTATATAAGGGTTTTTTTTTTTTTTTTTGACAGACAAGTATTTCTTGTTTTTGTTAGTCTTGACACACTCTCTTCCTCGCAGAAGTGGAACAGACTGGACAAACTTACTTCACTCTTTTAAACTTTAAAGAAATTAATTTTTTTGATTTCTGGCTAAAATTTTTGGAACATTTAAAATTAAATTTTTTTAATATTTCTTAAATACTGGATTCCATCTTCTTGTTTGTAAAGCGACTACGCCCAGCAACTAATGCTACGCTTCTACGTGAAATCGATTAACGAAAACGTAAAGTCGCGTCATGTTATCTTTTTAGTTACAAAAACGTTATTCTGAGAATTTTTAGTCACACTGTTTTAATCAGTTTATGGTTGTGCAGATATTACACACCTTACAAGTTTTTTTGTTTAAAAATTCAATCACGTATCTCTTTTTGTTAAACTTTATTTTTGTTTTTTTACAGAATTGCGTTTTTGGTGTTGCGTCTTCTATAACAAAACGAAAAAATATAACGAAAACAATTTTTAAAATAATTTTAACGAAAGTAAACTGTTAAAATGTATTCATAAATTTCTGGGAGAAAAACTTTAACAATTGAAAGAGTGATAAAAAATAGCATCAAAATATTATCGATCGTTTTTACTATCATCAGCTGAACCGAAGTTTGCTAGTACTTATCATCAGCTGAAATTAATTGATAATAATTAATTGATAATGAATTGATTTTCTTGAACATTCAACAACATTTGAAATTGCTTTCTGAGCATTTTAGAAAGTACTTTTTAAAAGAGACATTCGACAATTTTGATTGGATTTTAAATCCTTTTGCTGCTGCAAAAACAAATCTTTCTGGGCGAGAAGAAGAAGAATTAGCGAAATTGTCGTCTGATCGAGCTTTTATGATTAGTTTCAATCAAAAAATTCTTGCATCATTTTGGTTAAGTGTTCTGGACGAATATCTATTGCTATCACAAAAGGCAACAAAAATTTTATTACCTTTTGCCACTACCTACATGTGTGAGACAGGGTTTCAGCTCTCATCAATATGAAGATAAGACACAGGTCCAGACTTGTTGTAAAATCTGACTTACGAATTTGTTTGTCACAAATTTTTCTGAGAATTGATGAACTGTGCAGCAAAAAGCAACCTCACCCATCGCATTGATATGTCAGAGTTAAAATAATAAACGTCATTTACTGTTATTTAATTTTGGTTTGTGTTATCTTTCCTCGTTAGTTACGCTGAAAATTTGATGAAAAAAGTTGAGAGTCCGCGAAAAAAATTATTGACAAATAGGGTCCGTGCCAAAAAAAGTTTGGGAAACCTTGATTTAGTCGATTTTTCATATTTTTCCGAAAGTTGTGATTTTAGAAACATTTCTTATTCTTTGCGTTAAGGTTTTAATAACTTTTATTTGCATTAAAAATGCTGTTAAACTTTTATTTAACTTTATTTAAAATAATGAAGAATGTTTATGAATTTCAAAAAAACGTCGTAATAAATAAAATCCAAATCATCAATAGGGTGTCGAAATGTGTTCGTTGTCTAGTGCGGTTGTGGCCTACGTTTTGAACTTCATGAAACATCAAATCAATAATGTGTTATTTGGCCAACCACTAATACAATTTTAGAAAAAAACTACTTCAAAGACTAAAAATAAAGATTTTCACTTTTAAAATTCCTATTTTTTTTATGAAATGTTGAAGTATAAAACATTTTTTTTAAATCAAGAAAAGACTAAAAAAAACGCTTTTGAAATTAGTCAAGAAAAACTTATGAATGTTATTGAAAGTGTTTTGGATTCGCATTGGTTTGTGTCTTTCAACGGATTGATTTGTTACCAATAAAAAGAGCCTTTGATTAGAAGAGACACAAAAATATTTTAAAAAATTATTCAGTCGTAGAATCTCATTTAGTTTGCCATTCCTTTAATTTAAGATGTTATTATTTTTTCCATAAAAAAACTTCATAGAACTTTGCTTAAAAACAGATTCATTTTTTATTTAGTTATAATCTATTTATTCTTGAGTATATTATATTTTTTTAAAATCTTTGTATAACGTAAGACTTTTGATAGAATGTGTTGCTGTAACTTACTTTGCTTTAAAAAATTGTCACAAACGGTTATTTGGTTTTTAATTTTTCTTGAAAAAATCTTGCTTGTTGTCTAATTAGTTTAAAAAAGTGGCAGTAACGTTTAATTTGAAGAACGGAATAGTGGAGACATTGAGAAGATCAATATTACATTGCCTTGAGAAAAAGTTTTGAAGCATACTTTTTGGAATACCGTCACCGGTATTTAAATTGTCGTTGGTATCAACATCTTTAGCGTTTGGAGACCTCACGGAAACGTTTCTTGCGGCATTACCACCCACGCTTCTCCCACAGATACTGGTGGCAAAAAAAGTATCGGTGATTTTTGTTTGTCCCGCTGATGATCCTGCTTTTGCCAATTCTTTCTGAACGTTATTGGTCCGACGTTCTTTGCGAGGCATTTAAAACGTCAACAAACTTTCGCGCAATTAAAAAAATGTGTAAGTTATCTTACTAACCAAATATCTTGAAAATTAATTATTAGTGTTTTAACAAGCAATACAAAAACTGTAACTAGCAGAGCTGGAGAGCCACTGTAGAAGAGCTAGCACTTATCCACTAGCTTCGGCTCCGGCTCTCCAGCTCTTTAATAAACAAGTAGTTTATCATTTAGTGTTTAAATCTTTTTTGCTATAAACTATTCTATTCGAACAGGAATCACGACTTCTGATTTTTACAATTATTTTAATCAAATCTGAAAGCGAGTACAAGAAATATAACTAAATGAAAATCAATTGTGGCCTTATCTAAACATTAAAAAGGTTAAATCGTAACTATTATGAATTGCAAACTCCACACTGACAAACAGCTAAACTTTATCTTTTTAGTGGAAGACTTTAAAAGCACATGTGCGCGAAACAAAAAAACTCCCAAGAGATTTAACGTACGAGGAAATAACGAGAGCGTTTGTGACGAAACATTAAGGCAATAAAAAAGACTGAGTCAGCCAAATCTTCATTCTACAATTTTAAGAGATAAATTTACGACGTAACAATCATGCAAAAATTGAACCAAATAAAAAATTTAAGTTATCCAATTCTCACGGCTTACATTATGTTTCAGTCATATTAAATTTTTATACTTATTTACTCTTAATCATTGAGTATTTAAATTAGTGATGGGATGATGCCAATTTTTTTTTTTTACTCCAATGCCGATTTCAACAACATTTTTTGATTCCGATTCTTTCACGAGCTAGCTAAAAAAAACGTATAGCCTACTGCAAGTTGCTACTAATTTTTACTGTGCTAACTGCTATCGTGCACAATCGGGTCATTTGTTAGGTCTATTGTTCATAAACAATTAAATTATTTGTTAGGTCTATTGTTCATAAACGATTAATTTTTTTTGCACTGGATAGGCCAGGATAGGCCAGTTTTGAGATTTTATGCTTGAGTAACTGCGGACAATGGTTACAATGGAAGTGAAACTATTGATATCTTCGGTATACTGTGATACAGGTAAACAGAGATATATACACATTTAGAGGTTACAGAGCAGGCGTTTTGCTTCGTTACTATCGTACTGGAATGCAAAGGGCAGTACTGCCCCCCTGCCCCCCTGTTCCGGCACCACTGCGCAAGGCCACTAAATGGTGACGAAACGTGAGCGATCTGTCCAGTTTTACCCCAAGATAAGTAGGGGTTGGACAGAACGGTAAAAGTCTACCGTTGTTGTAGACCTTTAGCTCATGTTTGGCCTTTAAGTGAAAGGCTGCCGTCACCGTCTTAGTGTGACTGAGCTTCAACCTCCAAGTCTGGAGATACGCTGACAATGTGGATATGTCTTGGCTTAAGGTCCCCTCCAAGTCCTTCCAGTTTCCAAAATAGTGCAACAATGCTAGATTATCAGCATAAGCAAACTTTCTGGAAATCATGGAAGGAAGATCGTACGTATAGATGTCAAATAGGAGGGGAGACAAGACCGATCCCTGAGGAACGCCGTTTTTAAGACGGCGTAGCTTGCTTTGCTTGCTGTTACCGGTGGTAAGGATGAAACTTTAATTTCGGACAAGCTCCATAATCATTTTGACAATGTGCTTATCCGGAAGTAGTCTCAGCAGCTTGCAGGTAAGGCCACGGTTCCAGAAAGTATCATAGGCAGCTGTCAAATCGATAAATACGGCACCGGCCTTCTTTTTAGCCTCAAAAGAATCCTTGATGTTCTGGGTTAGCAGAACAACTTGGTCTATGGTTGACTTCCCGCGTCGGAACCCAGCCTGCTCTTTAGGGAGCAGTGGATCGATTAATGGTTCCACGGGGCCGTAGATAAGCCTCTCGAGGATCTTGTAGGGGACACAGAGAAGAAATATCGGTCGATAACTCTTTAGGTCCCCCACAGGTTTTGTTGGTTTTGGGATCGCGACCACAAGCGCTCTTCTCCAGATCTTGAAAATTTTGAGTCGGCGCAAGCAAACACGAAGAAAGGAAGTCACTTAACCAGGACTTCAAAGCAGCTCCGGCATGGAGTATAAGCTCTGAGCAGATGGAATCAGGTCCCGGAGCTTTACCTGGTTTTAAATGTTGGAGGGCAGCAGCAAATTCTTTCTGTGAAAAATTATCAGAGATATTTATTGCGTCTGGTGTTGTGGCCCTCCAAAGGTCAGACACTTCTTAAGAGACAAGTCGAGATGACTTGCCGTCAAGAGCCTCGTATTTCCCATTTCTAACTAGCTAAGATGCAATAGCATCGGCTGAAACGGGACAGTGACGAGGAGAGTGTCGTGACCTACCAGTAAGGTTGTTCAAAATACTCCATGCTTTTCGACTGGAGTGTGAGAAGTCAATGCTCCGAACTGCTTCGGACCATCAATCCCTCCGCTTTCTGTCAAGCTTGGTAAGCAGAGCTGTAGCAGCCAAACTTGAGTCGTCTCCTTGAGGAGACTGCAGGAAGGTCTTATAGAGGAATTTACACTCTGTATCCCAACACGGAATATAGTTATTTCGATACCCGCGTCGAATAGTCTTTTTGGCTACTTTCTTAATGGTGTTACAGAAGTCCTGGTAAGCCGCATCCACATCGAGTGAATCAGGCGGCAACAAAGTCTTTGCGAATATTTTCGTCAAAGCAATGTAGTGACTCCATTTGGCCTTACGGAAGTTCCATCGCTTAACAGGCATGCTTGGCACTGCCATAGCAAACCTTGGTGGTGTAATAAGCGAAGGTCGATGTTGTGACCTGGGGAACTTTTCAAGGACACGTCTATCCGGTAAGCAACTGTTTACGGACCTACGCTAGCGAAAGCTAGATCTGGATTGGTGCCAGTGTTCCAGCGGCCGGAATAAAAACTGGCAGCGCCTTGGCAATATATAGGAGGGCAAGACAATTAATACTTGCCCAACCAGCCAAGCACTCACCGTCCGGACTGTTGTCATCGTAAACCCAGTCAGCATGACGACAGTTAAAATCACCAGCGTAAAGCAGGGGTGAGAAAACACTGGGAGATCCAGGGTTCGCAAACGCGTTGGCGTGGTTTATAGACGCTGACTATTTTATAGCCATCAACGTCCACACACAACCACTCGATCTCCGCAGTGGAGATTGGTCCAAAAGCGTGTATCTCAGTTGCTCGTGGACAAACGTTGCAAAGCCATGCTTCCTGCTTAAAGAAGATGCAGCTAGTTGATAGCTTGGAAGTACCAACTTTTCTGAATCAGTGCAGTGGGTCTCCTGGAGTAGGATGACGAGTGCCTTAGACTGCATAGGGAGGTAATGAAGAACGTTA
Source organism: Diplosoma virens (assembly GCA_963680785.1). NCBI lineage: Eukaryota > Metazoa > Chordata > Ascidiacea > Aplousobranchia > Didemnidae > Diplosoma > Diplosoma virens. The sequence continues at coordinate 46,725,662 of OY796880.1, forward strand.
ATCTTGCTTGCAGTGAGGTCTTCAATGTTCAGCTGAAGAATAGTGGGTCTTCGGAACTTGTTGGCAATGTGCCCTAAAAAGGGCAGTTTTATCCTGGCATTGCCCCGTTCTAAAAAGAATGTTTACCGATTAGCAGACCCACACGGAACATCGGAATTGGTGGATACCCTTACGTTTTGGTAGGTTCGGTTTCGTTCTGTCATCTTTAACACTAATGAACAGACATACTTACAGCCCAGGCTGCAAGAAAGCACCTACCATTTGGGCCAATTTATATAAATGCTATTAAAAGTATGTATTTGATCTCGTAATTTATTGCAATTATTGTCTATATTTAGTATTTAATAAATTACACTGGTCTACAAAAAAAATCAAGTTGAAAGTTGTCTATAATTTTTTAGCTGAATTAGGAGTATTTTGCACCACTAAAATCAAAAGTGAGACTCATTTTTCTCAATCAGGTCAGGTTTTTTTTCTACTTTGCTTTTTAAAAATGCCTTATATCTATAAATAAGCTTTGAGGATCTTGGTAGTTGATTTATATAAAACATTTTTCATGCAAGCTAATATGTATCTCATAAAATGTTTTTATTAAATTCACAAAAAATGGAATAAAGAACACACATTAAAAAAGGAAAGACATGTAAGTTACATCATCATTAGGCAAATTTTAAGAAATAAACTTTCGTTTCTTTGACTTTCTTGAGTGAACAGCAGAGGGAATATCTCTCTTCAAAGTCCAGCAGTAATCAGCCATCATGGCTGCATCCCAACGTCCTTGGTACCTGGTTTCCATTTCTTTTATATCCTGATGAAACCTCTCCCCCTGCTCGTCACTCATAGCGCCAAGGTTTTCAGGAAATCGGTCGATATGAGAGAATAGGTAGTGCATTTTTATGCTCATGTTGCATCCTAGGTTTTTGAAAGCATAAAGCATGTTGGTGATAAGTTCTTCATAATTACTGGCTTTGTTGTTACCCAAAAAATTTTTCACAACCAGAACAAAGGCTTTCCATGCTTCCAATTCCAATGTAGTCATTGACTTCTCAAACTCAGGATCTCTGATAAGCTGACGAACTTGAGGACCATCAAAAATGCCAGCTTTCAATTTCTCAATGGATAGTCCTGGAAAAACATGGCACAAGTAAGAGAAGCAACTACCATCCTTGTCCAGGGCTTTGGTGAACTGTTTAATCAAGCCAAGCTTGATGTGCAGTGGTGGCAAGAGTATTTTGTGTCTGTCCACCAGAGGATTGTTGACAATGTTGTTTGATCTACCTGGCACCATTTCATCTCTTGCAGGCCAGTCCTTCTTGATATAGTGCTGGGATCTGTCCCTACTGTCCCACATGCACAAAAAGCAAGGGTACTTGGTAAATCCAGACTGCTGTCCCAGTAGAACATTCACCATTTTAAGGTCAACACATATCTGCCACTCGTGCTGACAGTAAGAGATTTTCTCCAGCACATACTTCACTGAATCATAGATCTCCTTCAGTGAAGTTGAGTGAGCAAGGGGTACTGAAGCAAGCTGGTTGCCATTATGGAGCAGAACACATTTAAATGATCTCTTACAGCTGTCGATAAATAGTCTCCAATCTTGGGGTTCATAATGTGGCACTCCAAGCTTTTGCAGAAGATAAACAATATCTGTGCAGTAAACCAAATCTTTTTCTTCAAAAAAAAAATGAAGGAATTCTTGATGCCTGTTGCGATAAAAGGTGATACGTGTGCCATGAGACAAGAGGCTTTTTTCCTTTAATCTGGATGCCAAGAGCTCAGCTGAAGACTTCGACAAATTAAGATCACGAACAAGATCATTAAGCTCATTTTGGGAAAAAGGATGTGGAGTATCATCGCTAAAATCCGATTCTTCATCCTCTTGGCTCTCTTGAGAAGCGGTAGAATCGTTATCACTATCTTCAGAAAGTATTTCATAGATAGGGACTGGGCATTCATCAGAGTGAGCAACAGGACGACGTGCTGATTCAAGATCGGGATACTTGAGAATTTTCCGGTTCTTTCTATTAATCCCAGTCACATCAATGGCGCAAAAATAGCAGTCTGAGACATGATTTCTTGGCTCTCTCCATACCATGGGTATTCCAAACTTTAGACTGGTCTTCTTACCTTTGCTCCACTGACGCAGACATTCAGTGCATGACTTGCACACCATATGAGGGGCCCAAGATTTGTCCTGGTCACCAACTTTCATACCAAAATAGGCATGATAAGTTTTCTTTATAAAAGTTGTGACTGGATTCCTATAAGGAACGAGTGTGTATTCACCGCAAATATAGCAGAATATGTCAGGCCTATTTCGACAAGATCTTCTAGTTGACTTCATTTTAATCACTAGTAACCTTGAAAGAAATGTAAAAACTACAGCAATACAACCAAGTTAAAGTATGTGAAATCTTCAGCATCTAAAATAGCCTAAAGAAAACCAACGTCATTTTTATTTTTAGATTCAGCACATTAAAATCATCCTAAATTGAATAATAACTGCTATACAATAAGTTGCGTGTTGAACAGTCCTGTCTTATAAGAGAATTCCTAATATAAAAGAATAAACCGTACCTTGACCCAGAAATCAACAAAAATATGCTACAATCAGTGGCCCTACTTTCTACTCAGCGTTTAATTCTTACCAGCTACTTGTACATACTACTTGTTCCATGTACAGCAAATCTGAGTATTGAGTTTACTTAAAGGTTTGTGATGTCATAATCAGTTAAAATACATCACAACAACAGCCTACAATTATAATTATAACGTAACAGTGCATATATAAGAATTTCTAATTTTAAGGTAAAAAAGGTATAAAATAGCAAATATCTCAAAAACCTGACCTGATGAGAAAAAATTAGTATGATTTTCGGAATCAGCACCCCCAAATTAGTCTAAATCAGCTTAGAGACTTTAGACAAAAAAAATTCGTTGTCCAGTGTTATCATTGTATTTTATAATTTATTTTTAGTTTATTTAACAAAAACTAAGATTTTTTATTACGCTATATGAATTAATACTTTGAAAAATTTTTAATGTTTTCATGGTCTTTGTGCTTTGCTTTTTTCTAATAATTTAAAAAAGTAAAGAAGTGCTATCCTTTTACGTATAGGTTAAATTAATAGTTGGTATTTTTTATAAAGCCTTTTTTCTTTAATACTTCTTTTGCTGGTTATAAGCTTTAAATTTTTATGCAATTTTTTATGCAATATCAATAACAGCAGAAAGCATCAACATTTTTGAAACTCTACATTTTTTAATTGTTTCATAGCCTTTCCTGAATATCTTTCATATGAGTTGTATTTTTTATTTATCTAATGAAATATTGGTTATTATTATCAGTCATCAAACGTAATCTGCCATCATTGCTCTGTCTTACACACCTTAATACCTTCTTTCCATTGGTTCTATATCGTGGTAACACGTTTATCCTGTTTTTTACTAAAAGCTTCAAAATTATGTTTAAAAAAACAAATGTAAACGAAAAAATTTAACTTTAATGACATTCGATATCCCATGTTTTAAAAATTCTTTATCAAAGTTGGTAGAAATTTTGGTAATTAGGTTGTTTTTTATTGCAAAGGAAAAATTGACTCGCTCTCATTTCTTTGAAACTCATTTTATAATTTGGAGTCTCAGATTTCAACATCATAGCAATTTGAGGTCCAACAAATTTTTCTTTCAATTTGGCATCAGAAAGTAAAAAAAATTTGTAATTTTTTTGAAAGTTTCATTTTTAACAGCATCAAAAGATTTAACAAACTGTGTAACTAAACCCAGTTTTATGTCGAGTGGTGGCTGCATAACTTTTTGACAAGTAACATGATTATTTTGATTAACATAATGCTGTTCTCAATTTGATTAAACTCTGGTAGCCCTTTTAGCTATAAAATAGTTCTCCTACTCAACTCGGCTGTCTCACTAGCACAAAAAGCAAAAAACATTTATTAAAACCACCATCCAGTTCAAGCAAATCCATCTCCACACACACAGCAATTAAATTTATTATTCATTGTCCAATTTAAAGTGAAAGATTTTGAACGTATCTATAAATTTTGCTTATCTTTATGGATTCAGGAACAGGAATAAATGGATGTTTATTGTGGTTTTCTAGCAAAACTACATTAATAGTTTGGACGAGGTCAATAAAAAGCTGCTTCAGAGATGAAACATGTTCTATTTTATAGCAGCAAAAAAATATTTTCATCTTTCCTGTCTGTAGCAAAATTTACTATCAACAGTAAAAAAACTAAAATTCTACTCATTTTTTCTCTAAGCTGTACTTTTGAATCGTCTTCCAGTTTAGAATCAGAAGCTCAGCATCATATTTACTCAAATTAAGTCAAAAATCAAATCATCTAATACAGTGCTAATTGAAAAGTAATATCTTGTGGTTGTTGCAAATGTGTAATCTTCGTTAGTGCTTTGGTGGCTTGTGTCCGTTGCTAATTCTTTAAATGAGTTTATTTTACCAAACTTTTCACTCTAAAATTGTAAAAGTTTAAAGTATATGGTCAACATTGCATTAACATTGTTTACTAAATTTAAGTTTCTCAAAACTTACGTTCTGTGACTTGACATTGGTTAAAAATTAATCGTGGAAAGGTTTATTTTGCTTCCAGTGAGACCTTCGATATTCAGCTGAAAAATAGTGGATCTGCGGAACTTTTTAACAATGTGCCCTGAAAAGGGCAGTTTTTTCCAGGCATTTTCCCATCCTAAAAATATCATTTGCCGATTAGCAGACCCTCGCTGAACTTCAGAATGGGAACATACCCTTACGTTTCGGTAGGTTTGGTTTCGGTCTGTCATGTTTAAGAGCAATAACATATATATTCACGTCCCAAGCTGCGAGAAAACACCTGCCATCTGGGTCCTGTTTGTGTCTGAGCTAGAGTAGATGCCCTTTCAAACAACAACGAGGAATCATGAAAAACCAAGAATATGGGTGACGATTTGTTTTGTTACGTTTAAGCTTTCCTGCTTTTGAATTTTTGTTATTTCAGAATGCTTACCATACAGAGATAGCAATGGTTAGTACAGTTTTTTTTCCACATGTTCTTGGTATTTCAAACGGCATGTATTTTTTTAAAATCTTTTAGTTATCTTTATATCGTAGAATTGATAGTGGCTCTGGACGATGCTAGAAAAAATAATTGTCTTTTCAAAATCTGTGGCCAAAGACTAGCCAGAAAGAATAAAAAAATCCCCCTAAACAAAAAATTTTTAATTATGTTTATTGAAGTTATATAGCGTTATTCTGTTCATATGGTCAAACAACTTGAAAGTTTAGTAAAAGCAGTCGCAATAATGTTTTCCAATTCAATTAATATAAGTAGGGAGTTTTATTTAATGGGTGACTTTAACAATGACCTACTGAAAGCACATTCTGATTGTACTACGAAAAAACTATTTTGAAAATCTCATAAGTTACTTAGTTAAATTTGTAATTGATAAACCAACGCGAATTCCTGTAAGTTCAAAAACGCTTTTAAATCACTTTTGCATCAACAATTTGATTGGTAAATTTTTTTTGTAATTGCAAAATACGATATTTAGGATCATTTACAAAAATTTGTCTTTTTACGAAAAACAGTAATAAAAAACAATACTTAAAAGATATTTTAATTCGCAATATAAAAGATTTTTCTGATACTCGTTAATTATTTTGTCATGATCTGTTAAATAAGATGAAAAATTTTTAAGTCCCTAAATATTTATCATTGTCTGATCAATTTCAAATTTTTAAAAGATACCTTAATTTTAAAAATTATCAATTTCAAAATTTAATCAACAAGAAAACTCTCAATAGGTATTTTAATTCATGATATGAAGAATTTATTTACTAAATTGTTTTGTCATGTTTTGTCAAATAAGATGAATAATTTTAAAGTCTCTTAGTATTTATTACCGCTACCAACAATTTCAAAATTTTAGTAAACATAGTTTAATACATTGCCTTAAATTTTAATGATAATTCTGATTGATTAATGCTGGTCATAACTGTTTCTTGCAACTTGTAAAAGCCAGTTATTCTTGTTTATTTATATAAATTAGCGCCTAAAAAATCGCTCAGCATATTTTTTCAGAGTTTGATTTCCAGTCTTTTACTGTACAATATAAAGTTGATGTCCAGAGAATATCAAATAAAGTATGCTTTCTTAGAATGGAATTAGATCAATGTTTTTAAAGTAGACTTATCGTATTTAGTACAGCGCTTACTTTCCTGTGAAGAGTTTGAAATAAAATCTTTAAACAGTAAAAATTGGTTTTATTATCACCTTTGGAGGTAAGAAACTTATGCATTTTTTAAATTATAATAATTTGCTAAATTATTAAATAAAACTTTTTATTATTGAATTTTATCATTACGGAACCATGAAACTCAATTTTACAACTTATATACAAAAGGATTTTCCTCATTATCAAGTAGTTCGCAAAAAAAGAAACTGCAAATATAAACAACGGCTACAGGAATTTTAAATCAAAAGTTTATCTTTTTGTAGGCAATAGAATAAATAAAATTATATCAAATTTCATGATTGTGATTGTTTTGTCTTCCATTTTTGTTATCACCGTTGTTTTTCCAAATATGTTGTCGATTTAGCAAAAGCTAACGCTGTAATCATGTGCCTTTGAGTTAAATTTGCTGATAGATTTGTAATGTTTGTGATATTGTTGTTTTTGTCCACTAAAATTTTTTGCAAATTTTTAAATTTTTGCGCTTTTTGATTTTGTTCATCATCTTGTTGTACAAGTGTGTGCCTGCGCGTGTTATCTCGTAGATTTGCATTGCTGTTGTTGTTGAATCACCAATTAATCGAATTAAACTATAAACTTAACAATGAGATTCTATTGGTCATTATCGTCTCCCTGTGGGTTACCTGCAGTGTAAACGATAGCCTAGAACCATCTTGCTTATTAATTGTTCGATGGTACTTTCGAGATATTTTGTACCTTCCATAAATCAATAAATATATTTTTTGTAAGAATTTTGGTTTTGATTTTTTTCGTAGGCAGGTAAATAGTTGTTGTATTTATTTTTTAGGCACACTCTCTTCCAGAAAAAAAAGGCCAAAAGGTATGACAAACTCATTTGATCAATTTAACATCCACAAAATATGTTGTTTTTTTTTCTTTTTAACTTGAAAAATTTAAAGAGATTTAAATAGGTGTCTAGACGTGAATATTAAATTCTAATTTTACATACTTTTTAGTTAATTTTTAAAAACTTTTTTTTCATTAACAAAAGTTAAATAAATGGTGTTTACTCTGTTTGAATTCCAAAACGAAAGCTTAAGTAGTTTTGGTGTAATAAATCGTCAAACTTCGATGGGTTTCTGAAGCCCACATTAAGGTGTCAATAGCACAAAAAAGGTTAAAGAGAATAGGATTAAACTTTATAAATTTTTTTTGTCTTTCTTAATTACTGACCACAAAATTTTATTCGTAGACGCATGACGCACAGCAACTAACGCTACGTATTTACGTAAAACCGATCACGAAAACGTCTAGTTGCGCCACGTTACCTGTTCGTGGTAACGCAAAAGTTAATCGGAGATTCTGTTGCTACACTTTTTCAATTATGAAAAGTTTGCACAGATTTTGCGCAACTTACAAAATTTCTCATTTAAAAGAATTATAATTTTTGTCTTTTTATTGAACTTTATACTTGTTTTTCAAAGTATTGGAAACTTGGCACTGAGGCTTCTACCTTACTTTTTAAATGTTATTTTAACGAAAAGATACTATTTAAATCAGGGGTTCCCAAACTGGGGTACAAGTACCCTTAGGGGTACATTTAGACTTCTCAAGGAGTACATTATTATGTGACAGAATGTCCTTATTTAAGTTAAATTCCGTGTCCGGAAGAAATAATAGACTCAAATGTCTAGAATTTTCGAATCCAGTTGATTGTAATTACGTTAAACAGGACAATTAAGAGGGAAGACTTTTTTTTACAGATCACCGTGATTTTGGGTTTGAATGGAAAAATTTTCTGGCTGCTGTAAAGTGAAGACTTTCTTTTTTTTAGAAATCTTTTAGAGGTTTTTTTAGAGATCTTAAATCATCTGCCGCATTAAACTAGAAACTTAAAACTGTGATTCTATTGATGATTATACTCTCCGTATAGTTTACGTGCAGTGTAAGCCATAGGCTAGAACAGCGGTTTCCAAACTTTTTTTGTTCACGGCGCCCTTCAAAAACTTATCAATACTCGCGGCGCCTTAATGAAGCAAAATTTGCAAATTTTAAGTTTTACCAAGAAATTGTATTTAAATCATGTTTATTATTCAAAATGCACAAAAATGTCAGCTTTATTCGCAAAATACTAAAAAACATTTAATGTGAGCAGTGAGCTTGTTGCTTTATGCACAGTTTATAAACCGCGGTGCAATGTTTGATATTACAACACGCATACCCCGTTCAATGTCAATCTTTATTGCGATACTTGAATACTGCTGCCGCAGAAAAACTGGCTTTACACAAGTGTGACGTTGCAAAAGGCATAAGAACACGGAGAGCTTTATAGCCTACAAGTGGAAACTCAGATCGAGCCTTAACCCAAAATGAAATGAGTAAATTAAGGTTGTATAAGCTTTTCAAAGTGAGGTCAGAAGAAAGATCGATAAATTGTTCGCTTCCAGAGATGTAAAACCCTGAGAGGCATTTCGATTATCAACAAAAGGATTTCTTATCCAATTGTGCTTCTCCATATCTTCAGAGAAATGTTTCTCAAAATGCGAGATTAGAGCATTTAAATGCGAACACATCACAGTCTTTATATCACAATCATCAGTATTCTTCGGGGAGAGATTGCCAGATTGCGAGTTTAAATGGAATTTTAAAAGTGGAAAGTTGTCACATTGCTTGTTATTTATCAGCAGATCAGTTTGTCACAACTGTAGTTTTTTTTAAAAGGCTGTAATTTTGTCATGGAGTTGCAGAAGGTGAGTTTCTTTTCCTTGACAACAGCTTTAAGCATTCCATTAAGGTCACCACTGAGCTGTTTCGAAGCCAGCGCCTCACGTTGTATTAGGCAGTGGGTCCAATTTGCGTTAACTGCAACGCCCTGCACTAACGTTTGCAGCCCGCCAAAGCGGCCAGACATAGCTCGGGCAGTATCCGTGCATAAACCAACGCAATATTTCCACTGAAGATTATTTCCCTGAAAAAAATTGTTCAGTATTGCAAACAATTCATGCGCTCTACAATTTTTTAAAATGGGTTTTGCAAAAAAGCAAATCTTCAACGATATTGTTGTCGTTATCGATAAAGCGTACGTAGCAAATCAAATAAGCATTTTTATTACTGATACTGGTTGTTGCCTCATCTAACTGTAAGCTGAACTCATTTCCACGCATTTTTGCTAATAGCTGATCATTAATATTATCCGAAATTTTATCGATCCTCCTACTAATGGTATTGTTTTAGGAGTGGAACAGCTTTTAGTTTTTAAGCAGCTGATTTTCCAATTATTGTCGAAACTAAGTCAAAAGCAGCAAGAAGCATAAGTTCTTCCGCTATGGTATGCAGTTTTTTACATTTCGCGATTCTGTACGCAACTTTAAAAGACGCAAGCTGTGTTTTGGCTGGTGTTTGCAAAAAATTTGAAAATACGACCGACTGCTTATTCATTTCTGATAATTTACGAGCAAAAAACTCGCGTGGTTTTGTAGATAAGTTATGTTAACAAACAACTAACAAGCGTTTCACAGAGCTACTGCTTACCACACAATATAAAATTGTAAAAGCTGCTAACAACTTTCACATTGCAGTTTTTGTCAGAAAAGCGGTAAATGCAACAACTTTCACAAGTTCTTGCGGCGCCCCTGGCAAGGTCTCGCGGCGCCCAGTTTGGGAACCGCTGGGCTAGAAGCATCTTGTATATTAATTGTTTGATTTTGCTTCGAAAATATTTTCTACGTTCAAAAAATCTTAAATTGTGTTTTTATAAGGATTTCGTTCTTGTTAAGTTGTTTTGCAGACAGACAAGTATTTGTTGGTTTTGTTATTCCCGGCATGCTATCTTAAAAATACAACAAACAGGACATACTTACTTCACTCATTTAACCTTCAAAAAAAATTTTTTTTACTTATTGCAAAAATTTGAGGTGGTTTATTTTTTATTATTTCTTAATTCTAAGGCTCCATGTTCTTGCTTGTAAAGCTGCTGCGCACAGCAACTAATGCTACGCTTTTACGTGAAACCGATTTACAAAAAACGCAAAGTTGCGTCATGCTATTTTTTCTCTTTACGAAAAGGTTATTCTGAGGACTTTAGTCACACTGTTATAATCAGATTATGGATGTACAGATTTTACACACCTTACTATTTTTTTATTTAGAAACGTGATCATGTTTCCCTTTTTATTGAACTTTATATTTGTTTGTTTAGAAAATGTGAGTTTCGGTGTTGTGTCTTGTACACCTTACAAGTAAAAAAAATTTAACAAAAATAAACTATTTGCATGTACCACCTCGGGGAAAAAAATTATAACAATACAAAGTGTGAAAAAAATAACAGCACAATATCATTGTTCATTTTTAGTAATATTAAATAAAAATCTATTTATCGTATGCCTCTGCAATTTCATGTTTTAATTAAAAAAATTTTCAAGATTTTTTAACAAGATCAAACGTTCCGCCAAAAATGTTGCAAACCAATTATGTATTATTGCCGAAGTTGAATAAATATTTCTGAAAACTATAAAAGACTTTATTATCGTTTATCATTTATTTACATTTATAAAAATTATTATTTGTAACTATGACGTAAACCTGCTACAAAACATAGTAAAACAAAAGCATTATTTGTAGTTTGGCAGGTAAAGCTCTAATTCAGTCATCCATCAGAGCTTTCCGAGCCATCAGAGCTTTCAGAAACCCAGCCATCAAAGGCACATTCCTGTGTTTCTTGACGCTGGTTCCAAGCCCGGTTAAATGGGGAGGGTTGCGGCAGGAAGGGGATCCAGCGTAAAAATCCATATCGGATCGATCGCGGTCGGGGTTACCAACAAATGCCTCAGGTGTCGCACAGCAGGGCACCTGTGCAAATTATGCTACAGCTTAACATAGTGAAAATAAGAGCAGAAAGAGAGGAGGAAGGCGAGTGAAGAAGCAGCGAGAAGTGTGAAAAAAAGGACGCTCACTCATAAGGGTGGGTACCTTAAATATTGTAACAATGACTGGAAGGAGAAGAGAGCTGACAAACTTGATGGAGCAAAGGAATGTAGATATACTGTGCCTACAGGAAACAATGTGGAAAAGGAGTAAAGCAAGGAACATTGGAGGTGGATACAAACTATTTTACAACGGAGTGATGGAAGAAGAAATGGGATAGGGATAGTGGTGAGGAAGGAGCTGGCTGAAAGCGTCCTGGAGATGAAAAGCGTGTCAGACAGACTAATGGCCATGAAACTGGAAGTAAAAGGATCGATCCTAAACATAGAAAGCGCGTATGCTCCACAGGTTAACAACAGAATGAAGGAGAAAAATGATTTTTGGAAAGATCTGGATGAGTTGATAGAAATTGTATCAAAACAGGAGAGAATAGTTCTAGGTGCGGACCTAAATGGACATGTGGGCGAAGGAAACATAAGGGATGAGGAAATAATGTGGAGGTACGGTGGTGGAACAAAACATAAGGAATTATCGATGGCTGTGGAGTTTGCGAAAAGGATAGATTTGGCGATTGTCAACATTTATTTTAAGAAAAAACATAAACGTAGGGTGACGTATAAAAGTGGTAGATAAAGTACCCAAGTAAAATATGTGATGTGCAAAAGGAGGAACCTGAAGGAAATGTGTGATTGTAAGGTAATGGTGAATGGGTGCATTGCAAAGCAGCACCGTATCGTGGCATGCAAAATGGCTCTCATGGTGAAAAAGAAAAAAGCAGAGAAAGTAAAGCCAAAGATACGATGTTGGAAACTGAAGGAAAAAAGCTGTCAAGACCCGTTTAGACAAGAGGTGACCAGGATTCTGTGAGGCAAGTTTGAGTTACCTGATGAGTGAGACAAAACAGAAAAAATGCTAAGAAAAACAGCTGAAACTGTGCTGAAAGTGACATTTGGGAAACGAAAAGGAGATATGGTGGTGAAATGAAGAAGATTAAGAGAGCATAAAGAAAAGAGGCAAAGAAAACATGGGACAAAATAAGAGATGAAAATACTAAAAAGATCTACAAAGAAAAGAAGAATAAGGCAAAGAAGGCAGTTGCGATGGCGCAGAGAAGAACGTATCAAGATTTGTGTGTTAGATTGGAAACAAAAGAAGGTGAAAAGGAGTTGTACGGATTGGCTAGGCAGAGACACAGAGCAGGTAAAGATATACAGCAAGTGAAGGTTATGAAGGATGAAAACGATAATGTGATGGTAAATTCGGAGGCAGTGCTAAAGAGATGGAAGGAATACTTCGAGAAACTGATGAACGAGGAAAATAACAGAGAGCCTAGGACAGAGGAAGCAGAGGTGGTTAATGAAGAGGTAAATTGTGTCAGTAGAGAAGAAGTGAAGAATGCACTGAGAAGAATGAAAAAAGGTAAAGTGGTTGCAGATGAGTTGCCAGTAGAAGTTTGGAAGTGCATGGGAGAATGGGGATAGAAATTTTGACCAGACTGTTCAACAGATTAATATTGGGTCTGTTGAACCGAATGTCAGAAGAATGGAGAAGGAGTGTGCTTATCCCAATCTATAAAAACAAAGGGGATGCACAGTGCTGTGGAAACTACAGAGGAATAAAGCTAATGAGCCACAAAATGAAAACATGGGAAAGAATTATAGAAACCAGGCTAAAGGGATAGAGTAGAGATCAGTAAACAGCAATATGGATTTATGACAGGAAAGATAACTACCAATGACATGTTTTCCTTAAGAATGTTGATGGAAAAGTACAGGGAAGGTCAAAGAGAGATTCATTGTGTATTCGTGGATCTAGAGAAAGCTTACGACAGGGTTCCAAAAGAAGAGCAGTAGTACTGTATGAGAAAATTAGGAATAGTGGAAAAGTATTTGCGACTTGTACATGATATGTACGAGGAAAGCGAAACAATGGTGAGGTGTGCAGTAGGAACTAGAGAAAGTTTCCAGGTTAAGGTCGGACTGCACCAAGGATCAGCGTTAAGTCCGTTCCTGTTTGCAGTAATAATGGACAGGCTAATGGATGAAGTAAGAAGAAAACCATCGTAGACGATGCTGTTTGCTGATGGTATTGTGATTTTCAAAGAGACAAGGGAAGAAGCTGAGCGGAGACTAGATTCCTGGAGGTATACATTGAAAAGAAGAGGGATGAAAGTAAGTAGGTCAAAGACCAAATATCTTTGAATAAATGGAGGAATGACGACGAAACAGTAAAGATGGAGGACACAAAATGCCAAGAGTAAAGGAATTTAAGTATTTGGGATTAACAATGCAAGAAAGTGGGTAGTTGTGAGAGGGAGGAAAAAAGAGAATGAAGGCAGGATGAAACGGATGGAGAAAAGTATCGGGAGTAATCTGCGACAGGAGGTTACCAGCTAGAGTAAATGAAAAAGTGTACAGTTTATTGGTGAGACCAGCAATGGTGTGTGGACTTGAGACGGTGGCAGTCACAAAGAAACAAGTAGAAAAGATGAAAGTCGCAGAGATGAAAATGTTGAGGTTTGCCATGAGAATGACGAAAAAAGGTTAAATTAGAAACGAGTACATCAGGGGTACAGTTAAGATAGAACGGTTAGGAATGAATATGAGGGAGGGCAGGCTGAGGTGGAATGGATATGTCATGAAGAGAGACCAAGAGTATATAGGAAGAAAGATGATAGAAATGGAGTTACCAGGAAAGAGGAAAAGAGTGAGACCGAAGAGAAGATTTCCAGATGTAATAAAAGAAGATACGGGGGAAGTTGGTGCGAGGGAGACGGACGTTGATAACAGGACGGTTTGGAGAAACATGATACGCTGTGGCTACCCCTGATTGAAGGGAAAAGCCAAATAGGCGGAGAATAGGCGGAACTCTAATCCAAACAAGTAAGGGAACCAAAAATTTTGAGGCCGTTTAAAACGTTAAAAATCAAACTGTTTGCACCAGGCAAAAGATTGCTAGCAAATTTTTATTTGTCTGAATTTTTTAGTTTTTAAGAACGATACTTAAACTTTTGTAATAACAGCTATTAATCAAAAACTGAAATTTAACAAACAGTTTATGCAGGAATAGCAGTAGCACTGAACTTAAGAAAAAAATGTAAACACGCAAGAAATATACAGTAACTTATATATAACGATCATTAATTAAACAATTAATTTTATAACTTAATAAAAATGAACTTCTTTGACGTTTTATTTAGAATTTATAATATCATTTTGAATCAAAATAGAGATATCTAAACCACGATATCATGTTGTTTTAATGTATATCAAGCAAACAATTCAAACTATGCAAGTATACAATTAAAACTACACGTACATTAATATAATAATCAGTTAAAGCTCTTCAAATGCAGAAGAAAAATTGCAAAGTATTTTTTTTACTTAATTCAAAAACCGTGTATTTACAATTCGACCTGGGGCTCAAAATTTTGCTGCTGACGCTTTTTCAAGACTATGCTTTATTTCTCCCAACCCTCTTCATCTTTGTTATATTCATAAACAACTAGGACACCCCGGAGTCATTTGTCTGATCGTAGAATCTTCTCTTCTCAGTTGAAGACGCTAAAAGAATATCTGCTAATTGTTGTGTTTGTGCTGAATTAAGACCTTGATTTTATTCGAAACCAACGGAGAATTTGATAATATTGATTCGTCCATGGAAAAGAATCAGCTTAGATATCAAAAGTCCTTGGAAAACTTAGATCTTACGTGCTTTTCGTTGTCGACGAATTTAGTCAATTTCCATTTGCTTTTTCTTATAAAGATACGAAAAAGGAAACTGATATTAAGTGTATGAGTACTTTGTTTTGTTTGTTTGGTCAACCGCTTCATGTCCACAGCGGCAGAGCTGCTTCTTCTTTATCTAAAGAATTCAAACTATTTTTGATTGAAAGAGAAATCGCTTCAAGTAAAAACACCCCTTACCACCCAACTAGTAATTCGCAATGCGAGAGGATAAATCAGACTAATATGGAAGACAGTACGTTTGTTACTTCAAACTTATCGACAACCGGAATCTGCGTGGGAATCAAAACTGCCCGATGCTTTACACTCGGTTTGATCCTTACTTTGCACGGCAGCAAACGCTACACCGCATAAACGTTTTCTTGGTTTCGAAAGACGTAGCATGATTGGTTCCACCCTTCCCAACTGGTTAGTACAACTTGTACCGGTGTTGCTTTGCTGCTTTTTCAGAAATAAACGTGATTCTTTGGTTGAAAAAGTCGAGCTGCTTGATGCTAATCCGAGTTCTGTTAACGTTTGACTGAAAAGCGGTAATGAAGTGACAGTTTCTATTTCAGTTCTTGCACTTTGTCCGTCTATTTTTATTCAAACATTAGAAGAACCTGAAAATATTAAAAACTGCACAGCATCAACTTCAAATAAAAAGATACCTGTTTTGACGTCTCTAAAACTTCCTGAACAAAATGCACAAAACGCACAAAACTTACCTGGCGAGAATTCTACACCTAATACCGCGTCTTCTATTCCTCCTGTTTCTGAAGATGTCTCGCTAAGACGATCATCAAGAATTAGAGAAAACTTGTTTATCTTGTTTTATTTTGCTTGATCAATTTTAATTTTTAGGTCAGAAGATTGGGATGAAATCTTATTTGATAATTGGTTGAATGTCTCGGAACCCTTGCGCCTTGAAGCGCGCTAATTAATTGAAGTTTTCTGCTTGTCGTTTTATTTTTAGTTCTTTATCAGTTGTGCTGCGAGTGAGGAGAATAAATAGAGAGATAAAAAAAATAAAAACAAAAAACAAAAGAAAGCTAAGCGTAACTACGTATTATTCATACATGCTAATTCGTTAAACTTCAGTTGTTAATTGTACCACTGTTGCTACAAAATTTTAAGTATGACACTTGGAAACATAAAAAAGTTTGGACTTACAAAAATTTTGAAAGCAATATTTTGTCTGATTGAAACAGTTTTATTTTTAACGTTTTTAGTCCCTTAACGTATTAATTAGTATTTTCAAAATTATGTGTCAAAATGAACCTAATTTATTTATTTAATTAATTGAAAGTTTATTTTCCTTGAATGAAACGTCAAATACGCGTACAACAAAATACAATAAGTGGCCCTAATCTCACTCAATTAACGCTGCCGGGGGTACAATATTTAAGAAAGTTTATTCAAAGTTTATTCGTATTAGCCTTTTATTGGCCTGATCGATAGCTCAAGGTATCTCGTGGCAAGTACAAAATTTTGTAAAATTTGAAACCGAGAAATTTGAAGATAGTAGCTTACCTTAAAAGATTAATACGACTTTTTAAAAACACCCTAAAAATATTGGTTTCCTTATGAATTTGAATTGGAGCTGTACCTGCCAAACTACAAGTAATACTCTTGCTTTGCTAGGTTCTAAGACACTTTGCTGCTAGAAATTTTGATTCCCGGACACTAGCTAGGGCTATCTCGTTGATCTATCTCGCTAACTTGCTACCGAACTTTTCGTTACTAGAACTATTTTTTATCATTCTTTGAATTGTTAAAGTTTTTCTCCCCAAAGTTTATGAATACATTTAAACAGTTTATTTTCGTTAAAATTTTTTTTTTAATTTTAAGGTATAGAAGACGCAACACTGAAGCCCGAATTCCATAAAAAAACAAAAATAAAGTTTAACAAAAAGAGATACATGACTGAATTTCTAAATAAAACAACATGTATGATGTTTAAAATCTGCACAACCATAATCTGATTAAAACACTGTGACTAAAAATTTTCAGAATAACGTTTTCCTTACGAAAAAATAACAAGACGCGACTTTGTGTTTTTGTTAATCGGTTTCACGTAAAAGCATTAGTTGCCGAGCGTAGTCGCTTCACAAAAAAGAACATGGAATATAGCATTTAAAAAATATTAAAAAAGTTTAATTTTAAATGTTCCAAAAAGCGATAAATCAAAAAAATTATTTTCTGTGAAGGTTAAATGAGTGAAGTAAATTTGTCCAGCCTGTTCCACTTCTGCGAGGAAGAGAGCGTGTCAAGAATAACAAAAACAACAAATAATTGTCTGCCAAGAAAAAGAAGTTAATATATTTTTGCAGGCAGAAAGTATCTCAAAAGTGGTATCAGGCAATAAATGAACAAAACGCTTTAAGAATATCGCTTACACTGCACGTAACCTACACAGAGACTATAATAAAAGTTTTTAAGTTTCCAGTTTAATGCGATAGATGATTCAAGTACAACAATACAAATCTATGACATAACTTAAATTGCACGTGCAAACAATCTATCTGGTTGAATAATAAGATGATGCATAAAATCAGAGTTTGGTAAAACATTTTAGTGAACAAAAACATAATAATCTCCAATACTGTAAATCTATTAACAAATCTAACAAAAAGACGCTTGATGATTACATTGGTTATTGCTAGGTTGACAAGCAGTCCATCCCCATGGGGACAATAAGGAACCATTTTCCCCAAGTTTTCTGTGCCGTCAAACTTATTTGTATGTATGCAAATAAATTATAAAAGATTACAATGACATTTATCATTTTCAGAAATATTTATCAATTTAGGCATTACATAACTGATATTGAATATTTTCGGCGCAACGTTTCGTCTTGCTAAGAAATCTTAAATGAATTTCTAATTAAACATAGATTTGCAAAGTTAATTTAATAAAACTATTGCTCCACTTACTATAACACCATTAAAAAATTTGAAGATAATTTATAAGCTTTAACAAAAATACATTAAAAATGCAATATTACAAAAAAATAGAAATTAGAATGTATTTTTATTTTTGTCACTCTTTAAATTGTAAAAGTTTCTCTTCTCCAAAGATTTATTAATACGTACATTTAAGTAGTATCTTTTTTGCTAAAATAACTTTTAAATAGAAAAGTAGAAACCATAATACTAAGTTTTCAATTCTTCGTAAAACAAATATAAAATTCAATAAAAAGAGAAACATGATAATATTTTTAAACAAGAAACATTGTTTAGTTGACCAAATCTGTAGAAACATTTCCTAACTATAAGAATGTGGCTAAATATTATCAGAATAATCTCCATTGCGTTACGAGGAACAGGTAATGTAATACATCTATGCTTTTTTGCTAATCGGTTTTACGTAAAAACCTAGCATTAGTTGTTGTGTGTCACAAGTTTACAAACAAAACTTGTTAGCCAGTAAATAAAAAAGAAAAAAAATTTTATAAACTTTAAACCTTCTAAACTTTTTATCTATACGTCAAAAAGAAGAAAAAACTTTGGGAGATATTAAATTGATGAAATGAGTTTGTCATATCTGTTGCATTTTGGTCTGGGAGAAAGCGTGCCAAGAAAAACAAGAACAACAACTATTTACCTGGCTACGAAACGAAAGCAAATCCAAACTGCTTCATAAAACATATAAGCGTGTTTACCAATTTTCGAGAGGTAGAAAATATATTGAAAGTACAATGTAACAATTAATAGACAAGATGCTTCTTGACAATTGTCTACATTGCAGGTAATCAACAAGGAAATTATAATCACCAATAGAATCACAGTTTTAAAGTTTTTAATTTCCCTTTTTAAACCTGCTGAAAATTGTGGGACGTTTTTCAAAATTCGTCGGGCATTTAAACGAGATTTTTTAAATTTCATCCGCAAAATTAGGTGTTCTCTAAAAAAAGATCTTCACCTAAAATCAAGCTCCGATTTGTCGATTTTTTCCTTCAAATTCTCTAATTCATCGATTCCGTATTCAATAACCGTCGCAGGTTGGACTTGCTACTATGATTTTTTTCAAAAAGTTTCGTGGCACTACTGGGATTCTCAAATTTTTGCGGCACAAAGCAAAAAAAGCCAATTTGTTTCGTGACCCCAAATTTTTTTACCCGACCTACAGTTTAAGAAGCCCTGCTCTAGACTGTGCTCCGTTACTTTTTTGAACTTGCAACACGCTTTGAAAAATTTCAAAAATTAGCAGAACACCTGGATCAGGTAAAGAGCTAAATTTTGAACGCTTTCCGTTACCTGAAGTTTCATTTGGCTGTCATAAAAACCTAAAAATTTCAATTTAAACTCTAAAAATAAAGTGATGAATTTTTTTTTCATCTGAAGTTATGAATTTGCGCATATCGTCCACCATCAAGCCCGGGTAAAAATTGATCAAAAAAAGTTATCAATTTATTTGTAGAGAGTCATTAAATAAAGTTCCATATGAAGAAAAGTGTTAAAAATGTAGTAAAGGCCAAAAAAAGGTCTTGACATTATACAATGAGATGTACTGTATAATGAATTTTTTAAGTATTTTAGTTGCTATTTTAGAGAAACGCAATTTTTTCTCTATATTAAAAAATATGTTTTTTGTTTTTCCGCAGCGCATGAGTTGCAGAGCACTGCTCTAGACACTGACTATTGTTTATTCATTAGTTATCAAATGCCTGCCAATAAACACGAAGGTCTAAACGTTTGTTTGTGCCTGTTGCGCAAAAACTTGAACAATCTTGCAGAATTGGGCATCCGTTCTGCCCAGTACATAAATCATAGATCGAACACAGATTACTGTGATAGTACATCCCGGCCTCGTGCTTTCATTACAAGTGCCTACGGACGGGCTTAAAATAACTAGCCATAGCAGACTGCTAAATAACCATTCGGCTGCGTCTATTTAGGTTGCGCCCAGTCGGTTGCAGCCAGTTGGCCCATTTCGCCTGCGGATTGTAATTGCGCGTTTTCATTTGTGCGTAGAAAAATAGGGTCTCGTTCCTTCCTCTCATTGCATATGCGGCGCCATTACACAAACCGGAGATAACGTTGTATCGGAGTGTCACATGCATTGGACATTACAAGGAGCACGAGATCGGACAGTTTTGGATAAAAAAATAAAGGGTTGCGACTTGGTATATTGCTAACAGCATCTAATCCTGGCAATACAACAGCAATTTGCCATAAAAAAATCAACTAGTAGGCCATAAAAAAAATCAACCAGTAGGCTAGTTCTATCTATGTGTTTTACTTGAAGTGGATACTTTCACATACTACAACAGTTTTGACATAGAATTGCCCTGTCATACGTAATGTTAAAAAAACACCTTTTTTAGATTAACATCTCCTTCTCGAAGTTATCTTAGAGATGCCTTGTAATGATCAAAATCTTCTGAAGGGGATCAATCTAATCTTCCACAGTGTAAAACAAAAAAACGCACTTTTCGATGAATATATTGGAGCCAAAATGTGTTATTTTATCCTGTATTCGATTCGACACTTTTAATATTAAAAAATAAAAAAATATATCTCTGCTTATTTTTTAGATTTGCTATTTTCTAGTTTTATTGCAGTTACTTTTTAGCCTTATTGCAGTTTGTTTTACGAACGGTTATTTTATTTCAATGTTTTGTTATTTTGAATGACACAATAAAAGCAACTGGTTGACTTAAAGACCTTATGGTTTTTTCCCAGTGACGTTGTCCTACATTTAATCTCAATTATATGTTATTCGAATATTTGTAAATGCTTTGTGACAAATAAACAAATGTGAATCTTGAATCTTCACAAATGCTAGAATATTGTTGTTCAAGAAATTTCTTATTGAGAACTCTAGTTTTTATAAGCTGTAATATAAAGTTGCTGATAAAGACTTTCAAGTAGGGAAAGTGCCGTAAAATGTTTTTTTTTAATAGAACCATATAATGTGAAAAAAAAACGAACGAATGCGATCTTGATCGGTTCCCATCAAAACGACACTTTCAACCTCTCCCCAGCCCTAATTCAACCGCACATTGAAAGAAGACCTTTGACAAGCTCACAATTTAATGTTCAACGAAAACTTAAATTGATCTTAGGCGAACGTCATTTCCGTGCGAGTGACTCTAATGTTGTAACATTTAAACCTCGAAATTATGTTTCAAAGTCTAATTTTAGGAAATGTTGTTGTCTCTGCTATGATAATGAAATCGGACCAGGCCAAAAATGTCAAAAAAAAAAATGAACAAATCACGAAATCAATGTCAAACATGTGGTTCTTCCACGTGTTTGCGGCACTGCTTACAAATTTGCGATTCATGCTTTGAACGATGCTGTAATATGTTTTACGATTAAGAGTAACAATTATGTGTTGTCTCCTGCATGGAAGTAGTGGTGTTGTCTCCTGCGTAGAAGACAACAGATAATCGGTTCGATTCGCTGTGAGATAAGCATTACTGACAAACTCTAATAAGAGTGAAACTTGAGTCTGGTGCTTCTCATCTTTTAAGCGGCTTGTGTTCTAAGTAATTCTAAATCCTTATTCATGTTAACAGAAACAATTATATAGATTAATATCGTTTTTCTCAAGTTTTTTTTAAAGTAATGCAATGGTGCAGTTTTATTTTAGTACATAAAAAAACCTTTTTTGTGGCGGTGAAATACATTTGGAAAAAATAAAACGATGTGCATATAAACGATGATATATAAAAGATAAAGGTGTGTTAAAAGAATTATATAGATTAATATTGTTTTTCTCAAGTTTTTTTTTAAAGTAGTGCAATGGTGTAGTTTTATTTTAGTACATAAAAAAACTTTTTTTGGCGGTGAAATACATTTGGAAAAAACAAAACGATGTGCATATAAACGATGATATATGAAAGATAAAGCTTTGTTGGTTTTACAGTATTGGTAAATCAGTATTTTAACACTGCTAAATATCAAAACAAAGCAATTTCAAAGTCTTTTATGTAAAAAAAATTCATTTTCATTTTTTTATCCTTTTTTAAAAAAAACAGTAATAACTATTAATAACTACAAAAACATTGGACAAAACATGTGTACGAGCAATTGAAACTGGTCTAAAAGAACTTCCATACTTCGACTATTCAAACAATGACACAAGCTTCCCTTAGCTTTTTCAGTGTTTGTAATTGTCGTGCGCGTTGACGTCACTCTTTACGTTTAATTTTTAATTAAGTTCACGACTATTACAACATCGAATTCGTTACAATCGCATTTCACGCTTGTTAAATGTGTGTCTAAACGTAAAAATTGAAGTGATTTTGCTAAATTGCAGTTTTGTATACTTTATCAAATGAATTTAAAAAACTTTTTAGTTCTAAGAAAAGTTAAATAAATGATCTTTACTCTGATTAAAATTCATAAAGATAGCTTAAGTATTTTTAGAGTTATAAATCTTTAACTTTGGTGGGCTTCTGAAGCTCGGCCGTTAAAGAGTCAGTAGCTCATAAAAGTTTAAAGAGAATAGGGTTAAAAGCACCGACATTCTTCAATCTCTCAATATCAAACCGCTACTACTCCGCATAGAACGGTCGCAACTCCACTGGTATGGCCATGTGACACAAATGTCCCACGAGCAAACAGCAAAACAACTAATGGATGCTCTTACAAGTGGCAAAAGGCCTAGAAGGCGACGCTGAACTCGCTGGCGGAATTATGTTGAAGACCTGGCCTGGTCACGTCTTGGAATTGCACCAGCGAAATTTCCGCTAGTCGCAGAAAATCGGGATGCTTGGAGATCCCAACTCGAGCTGCTGCCCCCGCAGCCCCAAAAAGACAAGTAGGCAAAGGGAAATACACTGAACTAATTAATGGTTTTCATGAAAATGATGATTATAACTTTTACAGAATTACTTAAATACTTTTATTAAAATGTTCCTTTTATGATATAACTGAAATTGCTGTAGATAATAACAATAAATTTCAGTGTGCTTTTTATTCTTTATACAATTATGTTTTTTATTTTATATTTATATTTTATATAACTACAGTAAATATACTTTTTATCCTTTTACTACCCCAGGTTGCTGTACTACCCCGATCAGATGCTGGCAATAATGTTGTTGAACAAAAATCAAGTTTTGTCATCCAAAACCGTCAGATCTCGTGCTCCATGTGGTGCCCGACGTATAAGGAACGTTATTAGAACGTGATCTGCGGTTTGTTCAGGAGCGCCTCACTTCCAGTTTGGTGAAGGATGAACACTTGGCCCTAATCCTGTTTAAGCCTGAGCCAAAATGGATGCCCTTCCAAACGACGACAACTACGTGTGCTGTTTGTTGTTATGGCATATACTATTAAATTCTGCTATAAACCAAAGCATAAAATAGCATGCATAGCAAAGAAATCAAAAAAGTTCCAGTTAATGTAGTCCAATTTAATAAAATTATTTGATGTGTAAACGTGAGTGCTCTATCCAGCATTATGCCAAGATAAGTTGGTTCAGCAAAAAAAAGGGAAGACCTGTCGGTTGACAAAAATGTTAAGGTGACGTCGTGCTTCTTTGTTGTAAAGATGAAAGACTGTCCATACAATCTTTGTTGTATTAACCCTATTCTCTTTAAACTTTTTTGAGCTACTGACTCCTCAATGGCCGGGCTTCAGAAGCCCACCAAATTAACGATTTATAACTCAAAAAATATTTAAGCTATCTTTATGAATTTTAATCAGAGTAAAGATCATTTATTTAACTTTTGTTAGAGCTAAAAAGTTTTTTAAATTCATTTGATAAAGTATGCAAAATTGCAATTTAGCAAGATCACTTCATTTTTTAACTTTAGACTCTCATTTAACAAGCTTGAAATGCGATTGTGACGCTTTCGCTGTTGTAACAGTTGTAAACTTAATTAAAAAATGGGCGTAAAGTGTGACGTCAACGCACACGATAATTACAAACACTGAAAAAGCTAAGGGAAGCTTGTTTCATTGTTTGAATGGTTTAATTATGAAAATTATGTTAGACCAGTTTCATTTACTTGCTTACATGTTTTGTCCACATGTTTTTGTTGTTACGAATAGTTATTGCTGCTTTTTTTAAAAAAGGATAAAAAAATGAAAATGAATTTTTTTTACATAAAAGATTTTTTAATTAGCTATTTTTGATATTTAGTCGTGTTAAAATATCGACTTACAAATATTATAAAGCCAACAAAACTTTACCTTTTATATATCATCGTTTATATGCACATGGCATTTCACCGACATAAAAGAGTTTTTTAATTATTACAATAAAACTACGCCATTGCATTTCTTTAAAATTACTTTAAAAAAAACTTGAAAAAAACAATATTACTCTTTATAATTGTTACTGTTAGTCGCGGAAGATATCAAGGCATCGATCAAAGCATGAAGCGCAAATTTGTAAGCAGTGCCGCAAACACGTGGAAGAACTACATGTTTGACATTGATTTCGTGATTTGTATATGTTTTTTTGGGGCATTTTTTGGCCTAGTGCAATTTCATTATCATAGCAGAGACAACAACGTTTCCTAAAATTAAATTTTGAAACATAATTTTGAGGTGTAAGTGTTACAACATTAGAGTTACTTGCACGGAAATGATGTTTGCCAAAAATCACTTTAATTTTTTGTTGAATATCAAACTGTACGTCAGTCAAAAGCCTTCTTTCAACGTGCGGTTGAATTATGGCTGGGGAGAGGTTGAAAATGTCGTTTTGATGGGAACAGATTCTTTTCACATTTTATTGTTCCATTAGAAAAAACATTTTACGGCACTTTCCCTACTTGAAAATCTTTATCAGCAGCTTTAAATTACAGTTTGTAAAAACTAGAGTTCCCAATAAAAATTTCTTGATCTGCTGTTCAAGAAATTCTGACGTATTCTAACATTTGTGAAGATTCAAGTTTCACATTTGTTTATTAGTTGCTAAGCATTTACAAATATCCGCATAACGTATAATTGAGATTAAATGTAGGACAACGTGACTGGGAAGTACCATAAGGTCTTTAAGTCAAGTACTTACTTTCATTGTGTCATTCAAAATAACAAAACAATTATAAAAAAATAACCCTTTGAGAAACAACTAGCGATAAGGCAAAAAAGTAAGTAACAACTGAAAACCTAAAAGCAAAACCAGAAAATAAGCACATCTGGGTAACAAAGGCAAATGTATTTTTTTGTTTTGTAATATGAAAAGTGTTGCATGAAATACGGGATAAAATAACACATTTTGGCTCCATTATGTTTAATTGAAAAATGCGTTTTTTATTTTACACTGTAGTGTAGAAGATTAGATTGATCACTTTCAGAAGATATTGATCACCACGAGACCTCTCCAAGATAACTTCGAGAAAGAGATGTTAACCTGTAAAGGCCCTTTTTTAACATTAGGTAAAACAGGGCTATTTTATGTCGAAATTGTTGTAGCATGTAAAAGTATCCATTTCAAGTAAAATACATAAATAGAACTAGCTCCCGTGCTTAATTTTTTTACTGCAAATTACTGTTGTATTGCCTGGATAAAATGCTGTTAAGAATGTATCAAGCTACAATTGTTTATTTTTTCATCCAAAACTGTCCGACCTCATGCTCCTTGTAATGCCCAATGCATGTTACACTCCAATGCAACGTTATCTCCGGCTTTATTCGATGAGGACGCATTTGCAATGAGAAAAAGGAACGAGACCCCATTTGTTTATGCACAAATGAAAACGCGCAACTACACTCCATAGGCCAACTGGCCTCGATCGACTGAGCGCAACCCAACTAGACGCAGCCGACTGGTTTATTAGGCTGCGCCAGTCGGCTGCGGCCAGTTTTCTTTAACCGGTCTAAAGGCGTTTAAGCATAACTCAAACTGTTCTGAACACGCTATTTCGAACGATCTGTGTAAGGCAAGGCGCTAGTAATGAAAGCACGAGGCCGGATGTTCCAGAAAATTGTTCACGTTTTTGGACAGCAGGTACAAACAAGCGTTTAGACCTTGGTGTTTATTGGCATTTGATAACCAATAAATAAACCATCGTCAGGATCTAGAGCAGTGCTCTGTAACTTGTGTGCTGCGAAAAAACGACAAACATACTCTTTGAAACAGAGAAAAAGTTATGTTTCTCTGAAGTAGTAATGAACAAACTTAAAAAATTTATTATACAGTACATCTCATTGTGTAATGTAAGACATTTTTATTTGGCTTTTACTAAATTTTGAACGCTTTTCTTCATATAAAGCTTTATTAAGTGAATATAAAAACTCTTTACAAATAAATTGATAATTTTTTTTATCAACTTTCACCCTTGATCGATTGTGAAGAATATGCGCAAATTGGTAACTTCAAATAAAGAAAAAGTCATCACTTTATTTTTAAAGTTTAAATTGAAGGTTTTACGTTTTTTTATGACAGCCAAATAAAATTTTAGGTAATAGAAAGCATTCAAAATTTAGCTCTTTACCTGATCCAGTTGTTTTGCTAATTTTTGAAATTTTTCAAAGAGTGCTATAGGCTCGAAAGAGTAGCGGAGCACGGGTCTAGAGTACCACTTTTAGCCAAAACAAGTATTGCTCCTAGTTTTCAAAGCTCATATGGCTAGATGTTTGACAAAACTGGTAAATGGTCCGTTGGAGAGGGAAGGAGGTATCCAGTGACTATGCCAAACCCTCTTCAAAACAATAAATATAAACCAAGTATTACGAAAATAAACAAGACTCCAATACGCGACTGTTAAATAGACTGATATTTCTGTACCTTATTATTTTATAAAATATCTGCATCTGATGTTTGGAGGCAGCACTCGCTCTGACGCCGCAAGTTACCTCAGCAGCGGACACTCATAGAAAATTTTTTGTGCAATGCGACATGGTGGTGACGTAACTTGAGTGATTTGTCTAGTTTTACCTCAAGATAAATCGAACCTAAACACAATTGTAAATGTTAATTATTGTAAACTTTTAGCTCACATTTTTTCTTAATCTGGATATTGTAAAAAGCAGATTATACATCTAGATGTCAGAAAAGTTGTGATTGATTTTGGAGGAGGGAGCACTGTTTCTCTGACACCCGAAACTATTCCGCTTACTGTCGCCGTTAGAGTGAAATTTTTATTGCGAACTAGTTTTATAATCATTAGAACCATGTATTTATCTAGCAGAAACCTCAGCAACTTGCAGTTAAAATTAAGTTTGTATGAAATAATAGCGTCATATGCAGCTGTCAGATTGACAAAAAGCACTGGTCTTTTTTTTAGTCTTGAAAGGTTGACTTTTTGCATCAAAACCATTAATTGGCTCGTTGCGGACGCAGGTAAGTGTCTCAAATTTTTCCCAGGGTACGTAAAGTTGATAAATTTTTCAATAACGTTTTGGGTCTTCTACAGCCTTCTTAGTCTTTCGAATCGCGACTACAAGCGCTCTTCCATAGATTTTCGAAATTAGAGTTGACGCAATCAGCAAATGAGAAAGTTGTGTAATCAAGACTTCAAAGCAACTCTATCATGGATTATAAACTCTGTGCACATAAAATTAGGGCCCGGCGCTTTATCTGATTTTACGTGGAAAAATTTTTGTAAACAGTCCAGGTCGTCCGTAACTAAGATATCTAAGTTAATTCTATTCAGAGGTTTCCAATTAGTGAGTCATTTTAAAACTACAAAGACGTCAGAATGTAATGGGATAACTATATTAGACCAGAAGTCACATCAAAATTTTTATAAAATGACATTTTGAGCTCAAACATAAAACTTATTGCAAAAGGCAAATGAAGACCAAAAATAGTCTTCAAGTTAACATAAAAAATTTTTTTCAAATTTCCAGAGTGGAGCTTTTTTGGTTTTTATTTAACTTTCAAAATAAATTTATCTAACAGTTTGCAATAAATAAGGTCCGTTTTTAAACTTTTTTTGGCAAGAAAAAATTTTGGAAGAAAAAAGTCATTTGAGTAAATCTAAGACTTTAGAACCGTCATGAATTTATACAAGTTGAAAACCCCTGTTTTATTGAAATTCAATCGTATAAAACATCTGGTTTTTATTCAATGTTTTCTGTTTGCAAAACCCTAATCTAAAAGCTATAAATTTTTTACAAAACTTTTTCAAACAAGTAAACTTATATATAAAAAATACCCCGAAGTTTTTATTGTAAGGAAATTTTCAACAAAAAACAGCCTGTTACTTTAAATGCAGCGTAAAATGCAATTATAAAAAGTCAGGTGTTGTTTAATTATCTGAAGGCGTCAGCATAAGCGATAAAATGTAAATTAGTTAATTTATTTATTTTTTCCGACGAATGAATAATTATAAGAGTTTTATAAAAATGCTTAGTGTAAAGGCTGAATTTTGTCCTCTTGATTGTATTCAAGCAGTCCAACAACAATTGTTTCATACAACAAAATGTATATGTGCAAAGTGTTTTTAAGCAACCGCCAAAAGCTCAAAAAAAGAAAATGCAATTTATATGAAATTAGCTCTGCATCGCCTAAGGCATATCGACCTCGGCAAACAACATAATTCGCTTCGTTACGCCAAACCAATTTTTGGTAAAATTTATGTCACTTAATAAAAGCGTAAAATTGAAATTCCACGCTCTGCTTGCGAAAACAAGCAAAAATTCACAGATTTGGTAAAAAACATCTATTTTTCTCGTTAACCCCTGTTTGGGGCACCTAAAAATAGTACCATCTCATTCAGCAATTTAAATTAGGAAAAGTCAGGAAATTCTAGAATTTTATCTAAAAAGATCAAGTAATTACAAATTACAAACATACTTACATACGAGGAGAATACAGTGCCGGCAAAAAGATCTTTAATCCATTCGGCAAAAAAAACTTTACATGAAAAATATGAGCGTGCATTTCGCTTGCTGTTTCCATCAAAAGCCTTGCATCACAAAAAGATTATAGTTTTGTCATAAGCGACTGTCTGGCTATCCTTCAGTGAGCATTCATTATTCTGCAGGCCACGTGGTCTTTTTCAGCTAGGTAAAAATCAGGCTGGCAAAATCTAATAGAATGTTTTATTTTCTTGAAATTTTTAAGTCTGATAAAATTTTTGTTTGAAACCAAAATGGGTCGAAAAAAGTTGCAAATGGAAAAAAAATCCCGCGCTTTAACTTTATTAGAGAAGGGTGAGTCAGTGATCGCTGTAGTAAGAGATATAGGTATCTCAAAAAAGGCAATTTATCACTTGAAGAGGTCTGCAGCATCATTGTCACCTGAGATGGTACCAAAACGAAAGTCTGGCTCTGGCGCACCAAAAAAGACTTCTCCAACAACAGATAAGCTTTTGAAACGCGAAGTGTTGTTGTATCCATTTATATCTGACGTTGAGTTAAAAAACATTTACTCTGAGCTCCTTCATAACGTTTTGTCCAGGAAAATTTGATATAAACATCACAAAGATCTTGGTCAACCTTGTCGCCGTGCAGCCAAGAAGCCCATGCCCACCAGGGCAATGAAGAAAAAAAGGCTAGGTTTTTGCAAGAAATATCGATATTGGACGGCTGGAGAATGGAGAAAAGTGATATTCAGTGACGAGAGCACTTTCGGGCTGGAAAGGGAGTCCCAAAGATGTCGCGTCGCCCAAGTACCATATCTTGTTTTGACCCAAAATTTACAGTTAAAACTGTAAAGCACCCTGTTAGTGTAATGGTGTGGAGTGCTTTTAGTGGAAATATGGGAGGCACAGGTTTGTACTGTACTTCCTCAAATTATGACTATGAAAGGAAGCAATTACATCAATGTTTTGAAAAATCATATGCTTGCATTATGGAGAATTCATCAGTGTGACCATTTCACACATGATGGGCCCCAGCACATAAGTCTAAATCTGTCTTAAAATTTCCGACAGAGCACAATATCAAAGTTTTGGAATGCCCTGGCAACTTGCCAGACCTTAACTCAATCGAAAATGCCTGGAATTATCTAAAAAACAAACTCCAAGAGACCCGAGCAAGCAACATTGATGATTTGCAAAAGAAAATAAAAAAGCTTTGGGTAACTCTGGACTCCTCTTAATTTGCTTCTCTTGCGGATTCCATGCCCTAAAGACTTCAAATGGTCATTGGTTGCAAGAGCGAGATGACAAATATTGAATGACTGAAGATTTTAACGGAATAAATAAAATAATTGAAAAAAGCAGCCATAATGGATTCAACATTTATTAAACAAACATTAAAAAGTTATTATTTAAAGACGAACGTTTTCAGCTTGCTTCAGCTCTCATTGTATCTTATTAAATCTTTCTATAGCACTCCTGCAATGTCTCAAAACACGACTTTGCTCGACAAGGCTTTACTTTCTAGGTTAGACAGAAAACGGCATAAAATGCATCTATAAAAATACTTCATTGGCAGATGGAAGTTATTTTATGTCGAAATAATTTATTTTAACATCCTGCACACAAGATTAAACGTTAAAATTATTTTTTTCGCTCTGATGAATGTTTCAACGTATCAAACTTACTTGTAAATTGATTTTAGGGTATTAAAAATTTTTTTCGGCCAATTATCGCATGAAATTTGGACAAAATTACTTTGTCTCTTCAAAATATTTTAATCTGGTTTAACTACGGTAAAGCAGATACAATTTCTCTCAGTTTGAGTTTCAAAAAAAAAACCTTTTTATAAAAAAATAATTTAAAATTACGATTATAGACAAAAAATGATTAGGCAATTTTTGTTTTTTTGCAAAAAGTAGGATATACCCACGTACATATTTTATTCATAAGTTAGCCAAACTGTTTTTTTACTGACAATATGCCACTAAAACTGTGGCTCGGCTAACGCTATGCGAACAAAAATTTTCAAATTGGATTACCTCATTAACCGCTGCATAAAGTTTTCTGCTGGCCGTAATTTGATTTCGTTGTTATACTACTTGTTTAGTGCGAACTAAGGCATTGCCACCTTTTAATATTGATTTTTATTTTTTATTTGTTCAAATAACAATACGAGGCGTTTCATGAACGGAAAGTTGGTGGAAAAAGGTATAAAAAGTAAAGCGATAGCTAGTCGTGATACGTAAAGTTGACGAAAAAGAATATTTAAAAAATTAGTAATTGATTAAGTGATAAACCATGTGCAGATTCAAGCGGTTTAAGGTGATGAAGCCCCCACTAAACGGTTGCATTAATTTAATCAAACGACAAAAACAAAGACAAGTGTTTTTATCCATTTTGAGCGGCACGTTTAGACCTTTTTTTAAAATCTTTATTTGGCTTCAAATTTATGTTTTAGCGAGTGAAGACCAAAAAAAAACCCTTCAGTTACCGTTTGATGTAAATACAATGGTTTGTTGAAACGAATCAAAACCAAAAAGGTCTTTACTTGTGGCAGTTTTTTAAATAATTTTGGGATATCCAATGAAAACCAATACAATTAAAAGATTAAATGTCATTAGATATCAGTGCGTACAATGCTGATGAAGAAATAGACTTGATTGGGCTCTGAAAACGATCTTGCTTATAAGGTTAGCAAAAACAAAGATGTTTGTTTCTGGCCTGGAAGTTTCATGAAAAACTGCATGCTGTTGTCTGGATGGATAATTTGCAGCAATGGAAATTCTACTTGGAGGTTTTGTAGCATTAAACCAAATCTTTGATTCTTATACTTTTAAGAAGTTGACACTAATTATACCTCAAAACTTTAACAATGATATGGATTTGTTGGAATGCACTACCCATCAATTGTTTTCAAACATTTAAAATACTGACATCAATATAATTAAATAACAAGGCCAATACCAAATAGTTTTGTTTCTACAAATTCAATATTTGAAAAAGATAATTTCAGCAAGATCAACATCATTCATATGTTCGATCTATATTTTTGTATTGCTGATTCTTTTTATTTTTTTCTTAGATATCAAACTACAGTATTGTTTTGCTCAGTTGATTAGTGCTGGTTTACTTTTTCAACCTTGTTGTGGTAAGAAGTAACCGTGTTTAAAAGTCTCACAAATGATTGTGATGGGTTTAATAGTAAATATTAACAGTTAAAGCATGCTTATCTGTATGGATCGAAGTCTTTTTGTAAGAACTTTTTTAAAAATTGTTTTTTGAAAATCTTAATCAAACAGTTGTAAAAAATTTTTATACTGTTTTGGGTGTTAAAAATATTTGTTTCAAATAAGTTCTTTTTTTTAAGAAAAAATTTTTGTAATATTGATATAAAGGTTTAGAACAAGAATGTCAAACTCATTTGGTGCCATGGGCCATATTTGCGCTCTCACATTCTACCCAGGCCAGATTTGCGCACCAACATTTTACGCAGACCAGAAAAGTTTTTAAATAATTACACGATCAATATTTTTATTTATTGTTTATAACAGTGTTTCTCAACTTTTTTCCGTCTAAAGCAAATTTTGGGGCTTTTTCAAAACTCGCGGCACACTTAGATCAGATTTCTTGATTTTATTTCTAAAAGGTCTTCACATTAATTCTGTCTCGGATTTATTGATTTCAAGACGCGGGCCACAAAATAGAACATGGCGGGCCAGATTTGGCCCGCGGGCCGCCAGTTTGACACCCCTGGTTTAGAATTCAATTAAAAAGAAATTGATAAACATTCATTTAATGTTAAATTTAAATTTATAAGTTAATGAAATATCGAACTGCAAGTGTCATTAAATGGAAATGTATTTACTCCGGGTCAGGCACAGAAAAATCTGGAGACGAGGATTTATTCCTATCACCTCAAAGTGCAGCAATATCATGATCAGATGCTGGTAGCGGTAGTTGAGCTAGCATCGAGTATTATCAACCAAGACCTCGCGCTCTATTAGGCCCTGGTATGATGTGATCTACTTTTAGTTAGACGGTTCGCAATTGTAATTCGGTGAGGGAGCGAGATTCCTTTTGTGCATGAAGAATGAAATAGCCCAAAGTCATTCTTCAAGCAATAAATATTAACCCAATCTAATCTGAGCAAACCTATTTCAACGTACCTGGTAGTGGTCATAAAAATGAAACCACGAAGCCTTGGTTTATTTTCACAGAACTCTCCGTTCTATCTGTAATTCGTCCAGTTTGCAGTGCAAATGTCTAGTTCCGCAAGATTGTTTAGTAGTTTCCGTTCAGTTGTCAAATTGTGAAAGTCAAAATGTCGTCATCGCAGCAAATTAAAACTTCATACTTTAAATGTTACATAACTTATCCTTTTTTGTAACAAGTTAACTATTTTAAGTTTTATTGTTTTCTTAAACAGCTAAGTTTTATTGTTTTTTAAACAGCTATCCTAAATATGGATGTACGTGTTCTAGACGGAAACCAAACTTTTCTTTTTATTTCGTTGAAACTCAATATTTCAAGAGAAGTTGATTTTCTTAATACTCTTTTTTGACCACTGATTCACTGAGCATTTAAAACTTTTAACTAAAAGGCTACTTATCTCAATCTTTTTTACATTTTAATCTTTTCTATTACTAATCTAATTTTAGAATAAAAATTAATGCATTCGAAATATTGTAGAAGAACAAAATTTGGAAAGCTTAAATAATTAATGCTATCGGTCCTAAACTCGATATATTAACAAATTTATTATTTTAATCAGTATTATTACTATGTAAGGCAAGTAAAAGTCAATAAAATCAAAATTATTTTACGTGTTCCTTTTACAGAAAAACTTTAAACTTTGTTTTGTAAAAAACATAATTGCCTTTACGTTTCATTAGGTCAAAATTAAATCCAATTTGTTGTTTAAATTAGTTGTTTTGACTTAACATTAAAACCGCATTTTTAGAAAAATAAAAATGTGTTAAAGCAACCAATTGTCTCAATAGTTAAATTATGGTTGCTAATGAACAACCACCAACATTTTTTTATTCCTTTTTGTATTTCTTTATTTTTTTATTTATGAACAAGCAAACCCCATCTCTATTAAACCATATATACTGCAATAGATACACAAATAATGTTATTTCTGGATCAGTAACATACGATATTAGTGACCATAATCCAGTGTTTGTATTGTCACCTACAAATAAAATGTTACAAAATAATTCACCACGGTGTGAAATACAAAATCGGAATTTTTCAAAATTCTCTGAAGCTAAATTTTTAGATTGCTTGAAAAATAATTTAGACAATAGTGACTTCAGTAGAAATTTTTCAGACCCAAATACAGAATTTTTTAAATTTCTTAATATATTTTTAAACTGTCTAGATACTCATGTTCCAATTCAAAAACTATCCAGAAGAAATACAAATTTTTTTCTTAAACCATGGTTAACGAAGAGCATACAAATATAAGTATCAAGTATCAAAGAGAAAATATAGACTATATCAGATTTCATGTTAACACTTACATTTAGATCTTTATTACAAAAAATACAAGCCATTGTTTGTATTTTTTGTAATAAAGATTTATAGGCATCGGCATCGGCTTTATATAGAAACCAAAATCACGTGACGTAAACTTTCTCATAAATTCGAGATTCAGCCAGGACTCGCTGGAGAGATCGTTACGCGAATCAAGTGGCATATACGCGAACCTTCCAGTATAATGACATTGGTCAAAAACATATTACGTCAATACAAAGAGAAAAAAGAGAAAAGGTTACATGTATCGAGCAATAGAACAAATTGGACGTACGTATATCGCAAACAGCGCTCAAAGAGCCGCATTTATTCGCTTATAATAAAACTATGAATTGCTTTTAACGGGGACAAACTACATTGTTATGATTAAAATTATGAATAAAGTGTGACAAACAGCTACCATATAGAACAAATTTAAATAAATTGTTTGCATCAGCCAAACTATTAAAGATAAATGATCTATACAAATTCTGTACTATGAAACATATGTTTAAATTATTCTACAACAATGACATAACAAGCAACAAGAAAATAAATGAAATAATAATAAATAAATGAAATTCATTCACATAATACGCAAAAATCAAAAAACTTGAACATTTATGTTTCAAATTTTTTGCCATGTAAATCATCAAATAGCCTTACTGTCAACAGTAAAAAAATATGTAATGAATTACCAAACAACATAAGATCTGAGAAAAGATTTAAATCATTTAAGAGACTCTTGTGTAAGGACCTGCTAAATGCTTATGGAATTTAAGATACACTACAATTCAATGCTTTGTTTGTATTATGCTAAATTATTTAAAATCTTATGATATACTTTACTATACTTTGTTTCATGTGCCGTATTTTTATCCTTTCATCTTTTATATGTTATATATATTTTTTTTTTTCGTTTATTATTCTTATTGGTTTTTGATATTTTTTTAAATGCCATATATTTATATATACATATAATAATTATTAACAATAGCAAAAACACGGGAATAAAAACAAGGTTAAAAGCCCTACAGACTGTTTCACCCATAAAAGGGATCATCAGGGGTATCTAAAAAGTAAAGTAAAATAAAATAAAATAAAACTGCCAGAAAGAATAGAAAACAATAGAAAAAAACAAACAATAGAAAAACCTGAAAAAACTTTAAAAATTTTAAAAATTATTAAAAAAAAAAAAAAATTATAGAAAAAAATTTTTTAAAAGATTTTAAACACTGTAAACGCTTATTAGGTCGGAACATCCCAACACGGACTCTGCTAAACTAAACTGATAAAGATCGGTAAGAAAACACGAAAAAAGGAAAAGCGCGCGAAAGAAAAATACAAATATTATTTCAAAACTTAAAGATTTAAAAAGGGGGTTCAAGTATCGGCTAAGGTAGAACGTTGTACGCGGCGAAAAAAAAAAAAGAAGAATGAAAGAAAATCACAGTTTAAGTTTGGCGTTAATCAATTTATATTTATTTTTATGCCGACACTTATTGATCAATTCGGTTCGTTTGTTCAGCAGAGCGTCATCATTTGCAGTTAAGATTTCGTATTTTTCTGCCAGACAGAGGTTGCATACTTTGCCCCCGTGTTGGTAAGGTGTTGCGTGGCAAATAATTTTCCAAGAGATAGTAGGATTTATACCAGAATCTTTGCAGGACCAAATAAATTTCGAAAGTTCTGTTGCATTTCTTTTGGAATTCGAATTGAAGGAATGGTTATGGTTATAGAATCTTGCTTTAAATTCGGTTTCGCATAGTCCGATATAGTTCTTGGATTGGTCTTTAGCTTGTACAGTTGCTTGGTAAACGATTGCTTTGTCTCGGCAGTTGCCATTCAATGGGCATGACAGTTTATACCTGCAGTTACAGGGTTTAAATTCTGGTTTGCCGTTGTGGGACTTAAGGAGCTTCTTGTTGTGAGCTGAGAGGATGTCTGCCATATTGGGGGTACAGCTGTAGCTGAGTTTTACCACATTCTTGTTGCAAATTTTATGCAGCCTGTTTGAAGGAGGGAAGTGTTTCCGCAGGAGATGGAAGAAGGCTTTCCCGATGTTGGTGGAAACCCGGATTAAACTGGGGGATTAAACCATATAACTTTTCTTTCTCTCTGTCGGCGTTTGTTCTTTTCTACTGCACGCTCAAAAGGGGGCGGCTGGATCTTATGTCCGCTTTGTTTGAGCGCCTTCTCATACGCAGGTAACGAACTGCTAAAAGCGTCGACGTCGCAAGAAATCTCGGAAATGCGTTTTACGATCATATAAGGCAGCTTTTTAGTAATCGATGGTGGATGATTGGACTGCACATTGATGTAAAGAGGCTGGTCGTTTGGTTTTCGATACGGCCAGTATCTGCCTGTGCAAAGGTTCAGGGCAACGTCGAGAAAATCTTTCGAAATTTATTTGGTCCTGCAAAGATTCTGGTATAAATCCTACTATCTCTTGGAAAATTATTTGCCACGCAACACCTTACCAACACGGGGGCAAAGTATGCAACCTCTGTCTGGCAGAAAAATACGAAATCTTAACTGCAAATGATGACGCTCTGCTGAACAAACGAACCGAATTGATCAATAAGTGTCGGCATAAAAATAAATATAAATTGATTAACGCCAAACTTAAACTGTGATTTTCTTTCATTCTTCTTTTTTTTTTTCGCCGCGTACAACGTTCTACCTTAGCCGATACTTGAACCCCCTTTTTAAATCTTTAATTTTTGAAATAATATTTGTATTTTTCTTTCGCGCGCTTTTCCTTTTTTCGTGTTTTCTTACCGATCTTTATCAGTTTAGTTTAGCAGAGTCCGTGTTGGGATGTTCCGACCTAATAAGCGTTTACAGTGTTTAAAATCTTTTAAAAAATTTTTTTCTATAATTTTTTTTTTTTTTAATAATTTTTAAAATTTTTAAAGTTTTTTCAGGTTTTTCTATTGTTTGTTTTTTTCTATTGTTTTCTATTCTTTCTGGCAGTTTTATTTTATTTTATTTTACTTTACTTTTTAGATACCCCTGATGATCCCTTTTATGGTGAAACAGTCTGTAGGGCTTTTAACCTTGTTTTTATTCCCGTGTTTTTGCTATTGTTAATTTAAGCTCTAACTTTGTTATTGAGCACTTTAGAAGTACTGATTTTCATACGGTGTTATAATAATTATTAATTAGTTTTATGTATACATTTTGATGCTTCAGAACTTTCAAATAATCTGGGGTTAGTGATTAAATGACTCTTTTGTCCCTAGGGTTGTAATCCCGGGAAATCCCGATCCCGAATTCCCGGGATTTGGGGTATTTTTTCCAATCCCAATCCCGGGATTATATGTCTAGAAATCCCGGGACTTATTAAATTTAGTATACCCCTGATTGACCGTTTTATGTCAGCCTACGGAAGTGAGCATCATGTAATGTTACAATTCTAAAGTACAGAATTAAGTTTTGCGTACCCTAGCTCAGCGTTTCTCAAATGGTGCACCGCAAGGGTTAGCTAGATGCGCCAAACTTGTATTTCGTAAATTTACGACCTGTTATTTGCACTATTCTTTATTTTCGGAATTTATAAAATTGGATACGATGACCATCTTGAAGTTGTAATATATCCGACATTGCAATTATTACAGTCATATTCTTGGCGCAAAACCCTTTTCCTGGCATGCTGCTCTACATGAGTGGAGTCAGAGTCTCAGAGACTAAATGAAGTTACTATTTTCTACACTCGATAAAGTTGCTGATGGAAACAGTATGATGTGCTC
The DNA here is from genome assembly GCA_963680785.1 of Diplosoma virens. Lineage (NCBI taxonomy): Eukaryota > Metazoa > Chordata > Ascidiacea > Aplousobranchia > Didemnidae > Diplosoma > Diplosoma virens. The sequence goes on from OY796880.1 coordinate 46,763,506, forward strand.
TATAGCAGCTAACTGATAGCTCAGCTTCTGCCCAGAGAATGAGTGTAAGACACGAGCGCACACAGTGTAAAGAAGTCAGTACTGTGTAGTTAACTAGCAGTATAAATTGTGATGTCATACAGCATTGTTTGTGGCCCACATTTTTAATGAAATTGGAACAATTGTGTTCCCTTGCGCAATGCTTTGCGGAATTGAGCATAGGAAAGCATAGACACTTACTTACAGTTACAGTAGTTTAGTTGGTCACTGGCAAATTAAGAGTTATGTGCTTTCAGGTATATAAATAAAGTAACAAGACGCAAAGAAAAAACAAGCAATAGTAGCATATTTGTTAAGAAAGCACATCTAAAGATTCATTTAAGCAAATGGGTAGAAAGTGTTGTGTAACGTATTAGGATGGAAACTATGATAGGAAACCTAAGGAAAAAGCGTACTGCAATGTATTCAATTTATTGCCTTTTTCATTCAGCGACCAGTAGATTGATAATAGTGTATTACAACTGTTCCTAAGTTTTCTCTAGCTTTCAAGTTAACCTAAAATCGTGACTTCCTTTTTTTATTTATTTTTTTATTTAGTTCAGTTTGTATAATAACTTTACAGACTTTATTTACTACGCTTCACTGCTACGAATCATTACTTATCTTGTCGCAATTTTTACAATTTTACAATCCCAATGTCGAACTTTGAAGAAGTCGGTGCTAAAAGAAAGTCAGAGGTGTGGCAGCATTTTTTGTTTTGCAAAAGCACAGAAAAAGCAAAGTGTAAATTGTGTCAAACAATTTTAAAAGCTTCTGGGTCCAGCACAAAGGGACTTATAATTCACTTGAAGTCAAAGCATAAGATTGAGGTGAAGTCTTGCCTGGACATTGAGGATCGGCCAAAACCCAAAATCAGGAAAATTGATTCATTCTTCAAGTCAAAAAAACCCAGCCTGGAAGAAATACTGAGCCATGGATGGACGTGGATGCCTCACATTGGATGGACTCACATTCAATCAAATTGCCAGAAGTGAAAGACTGCATCGAGCATTTAAGGTTGATGGTTATGTCCTGCCCAAATCACACCAACATGTTCGTAATCTGGTGATCAAAAACTTTGAAAATGTCAAGAAGTTGGTCAAGGAAGAGCTTGATGAAATCAAATTGAACAATGGTCGTTTTTCTATCACGTTTGACGAGTCGACATCTGCAAGGAGTCGACGTTATATGAACATAAACTGCCATTTTCAAGGAGGGTTTCATTCACTTGGATTGGTCCGCATTCATGGCAGCATGGACACAAAAAAAGCAATCAGGTTGGTTGAGGATCGACTAAATTGCTTTGGCCTTGACCTGAATACTGATATTGTTGCTATGATCACTGATGGTGCCAGTTTGATGGTGAAGTTTGGAAAAGAAACAAGTCCACTCCATGTGATATGCTATGCTCATGCGATCCATTTGGCCATTTGTGATGTCTTGTACAAAAGACAACCAAGTGCAGCATTCAGTGATGACCTTGACTCTGACAGTGCCAGTGCTGAGGAGGAAGGAACAGATGATGAAAAACAGGCTGAAAAGGTTGACAAAGCTCCGACTTTGTCTCCGGACATTCAGTTCATAGTCAAGAAAGTTCGAAAAATTGTAAAAATATTCCGAAGATCTCCTATGAAAAATGATGATGCTCTTCAGCCATTTATCCTGGAGACATTAGGCAAAGAAAAGAAGCTACAGCTGGATTGCAAGACAAGGTGGAACAGTTTGCTATCAATGCTAGAGAGGTTTTATGAACTTAGAAAAGAGATAAAAATGGCTTTAGTTCAGCTGGACATTCAGTTTGAATTGACTGAGGAGGACATGATGATTATTAAAGAGCTGTGTGATGCTTTGGCTCCTATCAAGGTTGCTGTAGAAGCACTCTCCAGTGAGGATGCAGACATTCTTTTGGCAGAAAAAGTAATTGCATTTACGTTGAAAAAGCTTTGTGAGCAAGGAACTAAAATTGGCCAGGAATTGAAGAGCAGATTTGAAGCTCGAATTAAGGAACGCCGCAATGCTGAACTTGTCCATCTTTTGAAATATTTGAAGAATGCTTCTTATCTTGATCAACCTCAAGATCAATTTGGACACAAAGTTAAACGTCCCAAAATTGCTGCTCTAGCCACCAAAATCTTGCAAAGACTATTTCTTCATTATGATGGCAATGAAGACAACCCTGAAAACCTTAATGTTGATGGTGCCATGGTAGTAGTTGACCAAGAAAAGCCAATGACTTTAGCTCAGGAGTTTCATGCTTTTGTAGAAGATGACGAAACAGAAGATACCAAAAACACTGACCTGAGCGCTGATGTGGTCCAAAAAGAGATGTTGTTGTACGAGACAAGCAAAAGAAGGCCTGAAAATCTTGAAAGGTTGTTTACTGCTCTTAAAACTATTAAGCCCACATCAGTTGAGGCCGAAAGGGCCTTTTCTGCCCTTGGCTATTTTGCTAACAAAATCAGGAGCCAAATGAATGATGCCACTCTAGATGCTCTTATATTTCAGCGTCAATATTACAAGAAATAAAGAGGTTTTTGTTCTTTCCATACTACTTTTTTTAATTATTTGCTCAATCCCGAATAATCCCGGGATTATAAGTCTAAAATACCGGGAAATCCCGATCCCGGGATTGTATAAACTGGTCCCAAATTTACAACCCTATTTGTCCCTTCCTGCTCCTGCACCACATATCTTATATTACGACTTTTGCTAGCATATTTTGTAACTTTGTACTTTGTTAGCACATTTTGTATTTGTTAGCACACTTTGTATAAAATTTATGCTGTATTTTATTCATGCCATTAGCTTTCATAGGTGATTGTTTTTAAATGTATTGTGCTTGTTTAATTGTTGTGTGAATGTGATGCAAATAAACAATAATAATAATAATAAATATGGACTAACTATAAGATCTTTCACATTTCAGAAAACAAAAAGTACATTGTTTAGGTTTTCTAGTTATTATGCTGCAAACTAAAATAGAAGTAGTTTTAAACAATAGAAGTGCTTTAAACAAGTCACTGCATAATTCAATCAATAATGCCAAAAAAAGAAAAGTCAACTGCAGCAAAAGCGAGATAAATATGCATTCAGTATGTAGATGAATTTATAATGACACCAAGAAGCGATTTATTTTGTAGTTTATGTAACGTTCTGGTAAAGTATAAAAAAATTTTATGTTGAAAGCCACAGAAAATTGCAACAAAAGGGCTTTAAAGGGAAAAATACTAAGCAGGCAAAACAAGTTTTCATCAAAACACCATTTTTGCAGTTTAATAAAAAAGACACATTTGCACTTTAGGAGCAGATATTCCTTTGCATCAGATAATAGCAATAAAATTTCTCATGCTGCGTGCCAAGTTTTCTCAAAATATCGTAAATAATTTGAATTATAGTTGTGCTGTTTATATTATTTTGTAAGGGATAGCATTCAACTAAAATTGTAACAGCTTGAACAACTATATCGCCAACCAGAAAATTAATAAACTTTTGCCCATTAATATCTGTTTCGTCCATTACTACGATGATTTGCTTATCTTCCGGTGTTTCATATATGCCGTGTTCTTCCCTTTCTGCTAGTTGAGTAACAATGTTGTGTAATAATGTATAATGTACAAGTTAAACCAACCATCTCTTAAATCCTTGTTTGAATTTTTGGGAAAAGAATTGCCATCAGAAACTGCTAAATTTGATTGGTTAACAAAAATTTAATTGGTTGATTTTACGCGTCAAAACCCAGCTTGCTACCTAAGGAGCAATGGATTAATAATTAGTTAAAGCCAACCGAGATAATCCTCTCGTGGATACCGTAAAAAAAAAACAGAGCAGAGGTATTGGACAATCACTTTTTTGATTCTCTACGGGCTTCAGCAGCTTTAAACTCGCTAGTACAAATGCTTTTCTCTAGAGGTTGGGAATTTTTATTTGGGCACAAATAGAAAGAAAATCAACCACGTAATCAGGACTTTAAAGCAGTTTCAGCATGGATGATAACCCTTTCACGCAGGAACATTGCTGTCCCATGTTATATAAGCCAACCTAGTCGGTATCTTAAAAATTGTTTTAATTTTATTAATGGGTTTATTGATAAGATTTTGAGTTGAAATGAGTTCCCGATAGTGCAAAACTGTCCTGATTAGTTTTGCTATTTTTTTAATTCTATGCTGGGAACAACTATGCAGAAATGTTCGAGAAGTTCGAGAATATAGAGAGAACGCAAAATCCAAACTGACAATAACTATTTCTGTATGATAAATATTCTAAAATACCAAAACTTTGAAGGCAGAAAAGTTTTATCGTATCAAAATATATCATCATGCATAGTTTCTGTTTCTCATGATCAATTTTTATCAATGCCTGGTTTAACACAGAACGTAAGTTATGAGAAACGTAGTTTTAAAAAACAATGTTTATGCAATGTTAATCATATGCTTCATTAACTTTTTACAATTTCAGAGTGAAATGTTTAAGCTTATTCAAAAAATCAGCAATAGAAAGAAGTCACCAAAGCCCTAATCAGAATTAGGGATTTGCAACAAACAAAATATGTCATTTTTCAAATAGGACCAAATCTGATGATTTGATTTGTAATCTAAATTTAACTAAATTAGTTGCTGAGTTTGTTACTTCTACTACAGACTAAGAAAAAAAAATTACTGAAAAAAAATTCAAGAGTACAGCATACGTACAAAAAAAAGGGACGTTGAACTATTAGTTTTTTCACTGTTGGTGGCAATTTCGGCTACTTTGCTGCAATTGGAAAAAAGCATGTTTCGATCCAGTGGCGGGTTTTTATTGACGGCTTGTCTGAAAGCCTTGAAGAGTTTTGCTACATAACGATAATCAGTATCCATCTAATCTTATTGCTTACTCCGAACAGATGAGCAAAAATTATATTTTGTACGACAATTGAAATACTTTAAATTTTGCTTGCATTGCAAGGTTAGTTTTGCTAATTTTTTTGTTTCCTGTGTTTATGAACCAGGCAAGCTGAATCGGATTAATATGTAAAAGTTAAATGACCTTCCAAGAAATAATTAATTCCATAAGAGTATTGTATTAATTGAAATGTTTTTATTATTCCTCAAACGTCTTGCAGCCTCCACTTCACATAAAATATTGTTTATCAAAATTGTTTGTTAAAACTCTTGATGTTGTTGAAAATGAAGCTTTCAAAAAAATTTGATAAATATTGCTTAAATCTGTGTGGCCAAAGTTAATGGAGGAATATTTGTTGTAATTAAATTGCTGCCATGTTGGAATTGGAGACACTAAAAAATAAAATGAGTTTCAAAGAAAAGAAAGCGTGGCAATATTTTTGTGGGTAATGAAAGGATTTTCAGGCACTATAAAAGACATAAATACCAAGAACTAATACCAGCATTCATAACAATTTTTCAAAACATAAGATCTTGAATAACATCGAAGCTGTATTTTCTTTGTTCACATTGGGGTTTTTTCAGAATAAATTTAAAGATTTTAGTAAAAAATAGGTAAAAGTTTCACCAAGAAATTAAAAGTAAAATAATAGAAGCCAGTGGATAGACGGTAGCGGAGTCGGTAAGACAGTGCAATGATGGGGATTACGTTTGATCTCCCATAAGTTCAATAATAAGCTAAGTATATTTTAACAAGTAAGTAAAAAATACAACTCATATAAAAAGTATTTATTAAAGGCTATGGAACATTAAAAACACGTTAAATTTTAAGAATGCTGATGCTTTCTGTTGATACTAATATTGCGAACAAACAAAAATTGGAAAAGGTTTTAAAGCTTTAAAGGAAAATAAAGAAGTATCAAATAAAAAAGGATACATAGAAAATAACAAATATTAATTGAGCAATATGTGATAAAAAGGTCATCAGTTTTTTGGTTTTCATTAATCTATTAAAAAAAGCAAAACAAATAAAGCATAAAATCATTAGAAAAATATTTGAGAGTACTAATTGGTATAAACCAATAGAAAATCTAGGTTTTTTCTAAATAAATAAAAAATGAATAATAAAAAACAATACAACATTACTTTATTAAATACCAAATATAAACAATAAATGCAATGTGTTACTAATATAAACACACATACTTTTAACAGCATTAACATAAGAAAAAATTATTTAATTAAAAACAAACTAAAACCCGCCCCGACGTTCATAGAGGGTCCACTAGCCGAAAAACATCTTTTTCAGGACGGAGCCATGCCTGTAAAAATTGCACTTTGCCAACAAGTTCGGAAAGCATTTTCTAAATGAATATCAGAGGTCTTTCTGCAAGCAAGATGAAAGTTCTTCATTATCTTGCTCTGCAGTTTGAGGCCCATGTTATTCTACTGCAGACGACCTGCTGCACTAGTACAGAAAAGCTAGAAATTGCAAGTTTGCAATTAACTGGGTCTTTATTAAGCCGAAACATGGCCCTGCCACGTTTTTCCATGAGCAACTGAAGTACACCTTTCTGGACCAATTACTACCGACATTAAAGATTGAATGGCTGTGCTTGAACCAGTAGCGTATTTAGGATGGTTGAAATGTGTCATGCGCTCTCCATTAAAAATTACAATACGAGAAATCAGAGACGGATTTTATGTAAGTCAAAGACCTTTTTTCTTAAAAAATATCAGATTTTTGCCACGAAAATCGAGAAATAGCAAACTTGAAAGAGTTTTTCCATTAAGCATAATTGATAGTGTTTGCATGCTCCCCTTTTTAAAAGTCCTCAGTATGCTACTGGATTAGACGTTGATGGTTATAAAATAACTAACAATTACGAAGCTGCACCAACCAGACTGCGATTTCTAGATCTTCCATTGTTTTCTTACCCTGTCTCTGTTGCTAGGTGGATTGGGGTTTCGACGATAACAATGCAGGCGGAGAGTTCTTGGCTGACATAAAAAAAAATTTTAATACGAGGGAGTAGTTTTGTTTTTCTATACAACCCCAAAGATACCACAACCTTTTACTCTGGCAGTTGCAACACTGCTACTAATCTAGATTTTAGTTTTGCTTGTACTTTTTATACTTTTTTACCAGATAGATGTGTTCTTAAAATGTTTTTCAGGTCACAACATCAACCTTCGCTTCTTTCACAACCAATGTTTGCTTCGCCAATCTCAAGGATGCTACAAAGCAATAGAATTTTTTGATGGACAAGTGGAATCATTATATTGGATTAGAATCATTACAATCCTTTGTGCCGAAATTCTTGGATTGGAATTACTACAATCAGACGGCAACAAAGCCTTTGCAAATTTGTTGCTGCCTGATTTATCTGACGTGGGCCTGGTTTACCGGGACTTTTGTAACATCATCAAAAAAGCAGCCAAAAAGACTATACCACGCGGTCATCGAAACAATTATATTCCATGTTGGAATGCAAAATGTAAACCTCTACATAACGTAGAGTGTGAATTTGCTTACCAAGGCTATGCAAAGCTCCTGCACTCTCCTCAAGGAAACGAATCAAGTTTGGCTGCTACGGCTTTATTTACCAAACTTGACAGAAAACCGAGGGATCGATAATCTGAAGCCGTCAAAAGCATCGACTTTTAACACTCAAGTTGTGAAGCATAGAGTATATTGAACAGCCGTACTGCTAAGTCACGACATACTCTTCGTGAGTGTTTCTTTTCAGGTGATGATATTGCATCTCGGCTCAGTCAAAAACAGGAAATTCGAGGCTATTGACTGCAAATAACTTCAATTTGATTCTCAAGAAGTGTCTAAGTTTTGGAGAGTCACAAAACCAGACCCAGTTAATATTTTTGGAATTTCTTGCAGAAAGAATTCACTGCTGCCCTCCAACATATAAAACCAGATTATACTTCGTGCCACAATTTCATCTGCTTAGAGCTAGTAAACCATGCTGGAGTTACTGTAAACCATCCTGATTATGTAGTTTGCAATCGTTCCGTATGCGCCAACTCAAAATTTCGAAAATCTGGAAAAGAGTGCTTGTAGTCGCAATGTCAAACCCAATGAAGCTCGTAAGGAACCAAACCAGTTATCGACCAATATATCTGCACGGTGTCCCATATAGGATCCTCGAGAAACTTATCTACGCTCGTATTGAGCCAAGTATTGATTCACTGCTTCCTAGAGCAGGCTGAATTTCGGCACAGAACGTCAAACGTGAATCAAGTCGTTTGGTTGACATAGAACATCAATAATTTTTTCGAGGTAAAGAAAAAGGCTCGAATTGTATTTTTTGATATGAAAGTTGTATGGCACTGTCTGGTACCGTGTCCTTGCCTGCAAACTGCTAAGAGCTTTTAGATCTTTTTAGATAAGCACACGGTCAGGCTAATTATGGAATTTGTTTGAAACCGAAGTTTTGGCCTTAGTACCAGTGCCAGCAAACACGTCACGCTTCTCCATCGGCGTTACACAAGGATTCTCTTCCTTTTCAACATGTACACGTACAACCTGGACTCAACAATTTTTAGAACGTTTTTCTATGCAGATGATCTAGCATTGTCGCACCAGCAAATAACCAAAAAAGATATAGCAAATAAACAAATAATGTTATAAATTAGTAAAAAATTATAAAATACTGCAGGCATTATAACATTCATTTCAAAAAACTCCATCTTTTGGACATTTTATATAAATGACAATAAAGTATAAAAAAATTGCTTCCGATGCTACTCCAACAAACTAACTAAATTTCAAACCTTATCAAAAAAATTATACTTTCAAAATGAACTTAAGAAAATAAAAATAATGCTCGTAAAACTTGGAATATTATTAAATTTACACTACCAATTACTCCAAGCTGCAGATTAACTAACTCGCTTCAAATAAATGATAAGATTAGTGATAACCCCGAGATTATCGTAAACGAATTTAACAACTTGTTTTGCTTAATTGGCTCAAAGTTGGCTGAAAAAATCAAAAAAAAGTAAAACAAACTATTGTACAATTATTTAACTAGAAAAATTTCGTCCTCAATTGAACTTAAATCACCAATAATAAATGAAATACTTTATCTGATTTTATTATGAAATGGCAAGGCACTTGAACATGATAACATACCAGCCTTCTTCCTTTAAATTTCACAGTATGTAGTCACTCTACACCTTAAATTTTTTACAGATTTTATTTTTAATAATAGAGAGTTTCTTAGCAATTTCAAAATAGCAAAAGTTGTACCCATTTTTAAAAATGATTGCAAAAAACTGACAAACAAATATCGTTCAATTTTAATATTAACTATTTTTTTAAAATAATTGAGAAAATGGAATGTAATAGACCAATAATTTTTTTCTTAAAACACAAACTCATTTATCTTCATCAACTCGGTTTTTAAGTAAAACCGCCACGTCCTGTGCTATGCTTGATTTGGTCATTACTGCCTTCGACAATATTGATCATAATTTGCATATAGGTCTTATTCTTGTAAATTAAAAAAAAGCTTTTAATACTGTCTGTTATAAAATATTATCAAACAAGTTGGCCCATTATTGCATTTGGGGAGCAACATTTAAGTTAAAAAGTTCATACTTAAATTATCGAAAACAATTTCTCGACTTCATCCAAATTCAAGTTGATTTCAAGGAAATAAAATACGCTGTACTTCAAAAATCTTACCTTGGCGCATTACTCTTTCGCATATATTCAAACGATTTACAAAATGCTGTTGATTGCACACCTAAATTATTTGCTGAAGATACATGTCTCATATTCAGTTTATTTCAATCAAACGAGTTTCAGTTTATTTGTGTTGTCATAATTTCCGCGCCTTAACCCATTAATCGCTGACGTTGAGTTGCTGCAACGTATAGTTTGACCCTCTGCAAGCGCACTTCAAAAGTTACAAATTTTAAAAACTAAATATTCTTTTAATATAAACTCTAAATAAAGTGCTTGTAATCTTATTTAAAAAAATAATCATTTTTTCATACTTAAAGGATTTACTGTTTAACGGCACTTTTTAAAAAATTTAAGCACATTTTGTTAGTCGCATTTTAATATGCATTACTACAATACAATTATTTCAACAGTTTTAATGTATAGTATAGCGCTGCTAGAATATAACTGTAAAAACTCAACTTCTATGTGAAGCGCGGGAGTTATTTAAGTGCAAACTTAGGTGTGCCATTTCTGCAACGTCAGCATAAAAGCATTATTTCATTACGCATTGTAACAGACACGCGACACTGTTTTGTAAAACGTTGCCGATGAAATGAAAACGTCTGAAGATTAGTTTTGCAACCTAGTTGAATTAAAGGTCTTGAAAAAATTGAAAAGGGATTAATCCGATAATGACGTAACATTGCAATGTTTTTTTTTCAAAACCAAAATTTTTGCTGCACGAGTTTTTCAGTTCGTTGTTCATTCATTTAGTGGTTACAGCGATTATTGAAGGAAGTCGGAAATTGTTAGAAGAAACAAGGCGAGCGACTACTAGTTTATTTTCTATCTTCTCCTGTAAGCAAAAAAGCTGACACGCTGGAAGATTTGGAAAGAAAATTACTGGGAAAGTCACTAAACGAATTATTTCAATTGTTTTTTGATCAAAAAATGCAAAATTAACTCATTCTTCGAAGCTTTCTATACGCAAGACAAAAAAACATGCACGAATTTACTTGTACGGTTTCGGAAATGAAGTCATTTATAGATTTCCTATTGTTTACTGGCTACTACAAACTTCCACAAGAAGAATTGTATAGGTCCCTTGATCCAGTGTGTCAAGCGCTGAGCAGACAAAGATTTAGAGATACGAAAATGAATTTACATCTCAATGATAGCTCTGTCATCAACAAAGATGACAAGCTATTCAAAATTAGGCCATACATTGAGCTTCTGAACAAAAAGTTTCAACAGTTCGGAGTTCATAAAGCGAACTTTTCAATTGATGAGCAGACAATGCCGTATCAAGGACGTCACTCAGCAAGAAGTTTATGAAAGGTCAGCCTATAAGGTTCGGATATAAAGTATGGATGCTTGCCTCGTCCGATTGGTATGTGTATCCTTTTGATCTACTGTATATATCGGGATCAAACAAAGAGAAGACTTCTGAGAGCGCCTTTGGACTCGGCGGAAATGTTGTTGTTGACCTGCTGCAAATGGTGGAAAAAGAATATTACGCGGTTTACTTTGACAACTTTTTTGCTTCCTTTGATCTTTTAACTTACCTAAATGACGCTGGATATTATGCTTGTGGTACAATGCGAGAAAATTGCACTGAAAATTGTCCTCTGGTGAATAAAAAAGTATAAAAAAGATGAATAAAAAAGAAAGAAAGAGGATGATGCGAGTCGTGGTTTGAAGAGAACAATCAAGCTATGACCGTGGGATCAAATTTTTTTGCAGTTGACCCAGTCGGCCGTGTGAAGATTCAAGTTAGCCAAACTCACATGATTTCGCAATATAATATATTCATGGGAGGTGTCGATCTGGTTGACAACATGTTTGCAAACTACCGCATTTGTATTAGAGATAAAATGTGGTGGTGGCAATCTTTTTCAATTACATTGATGTCTGTATGGTGAATGCATGGAAGTTAAGGCTTGATATTCATGATCAAGCAAAACTCTTCCTACTAGATTTTTGACGACAAGTGACTGTAAACTTTTGAACTCGGCTCGCTTTCCAAGTTATGCTACTGGCCGCCCAAGTGCTTTTGCCCTTGAAAATAGCCGAGCAAGAAGTTTGACATTGCAACACTTTCTGAAACGTATTTCTTGTAATAAAAGACGTCGCTGCAGGAAGTGTCACAGCAAATGCATTCTCTTTATGGAAGTGTGACGTTGCTCTTCACCAACATTGCTATGTTTTGTACCACAAAAACTGACAATAATGCAAAGTAGATGTGTTCGTAATTTTACCTGACTACTCTGGAAATTGCTTTTTATTGAGTGCATTTTTTGTGTTCTTTAAGAGTCATAGTAAAATAGTACGTATTTAGCTGAGATTTTTTGTTAGTAATTGTTTTTTTAGTCACCACATAATTTATTCAAACATGAATTTGATATTAGTTTTACTGATCAAGGGCTTTTAAAATTACTAATTATTGTCGATGATAGCAGTAAAAAGCGGAAAATAACTCAATGTCTGCCACTCAACAGCATTGTCGACGCGAATTCAATCGACTCAATGCTAAAACAAGTCATAACTTCAATGATAAAATTTTCCGTATTCCGGTTGTTCTCATCAGAAATGATATAAGATTAACTTTTAAAGATAGAATACCCCATCCATGAGATGTACTCATACAGTATTAGAGGTGTACAATGCATTGGTTAGGGTTGATGTGTCATGCGCAACTACAACCAAATAAAATTCCTAATAAAAATTTTTTTGAAGACCTACTGTAGGTCCAATGATGACCTAGGTGTATACTGTATATAGATAAATAAACAAAATCAAAGCAACTTCTTTTTTGTACCTGTCATTTGTACCGAAGCGTATCATTGGTTGAATTGGTGTCATTTCAAATTTTTTTCGTTTTTAATATTTCTACTGGTTTTGTAAAAAAGAGTTCTACCAAAACGAACACTATAAAATCAAAACAAATTAAAATTCGCATAATTACTAGTGAGGATAACCTGACTTATATAAAATTCAATATAACGCAGCAAAAATTACCTAATAATGCATTAAAAAAAAAACAACAATCCATTTGAGAACCATTCACGGGTATATAAGAGCCGAGATTCGTTTTTTAATTAACAAAGTTTCATAAATATTTTTTTCAAGATTAGTTGGATTATTTTAGTATTCCAAAAAGTACTAAACTATGTTTAATATCATTACATTTAGAACATGACATAATATGTTGCTTTACCCAATTTTGAGTTTTAAATAAAGATCTAAGTGTTTGCCTACCCTTTTAATATTCTGTTTTTCAACTAAAATTTCCCAAATTAAACTAAATTTTTGTAAACAATTTACATAGTAGTTATTGAACTCAAAGTTTAAAAATTGTTATACTTGTTTATCATCTAATGTATTTATTTCTCTGAAGAGATGTCATAAATGATGAAAACGTTTACGTTTGTGTTTGTTAATTAGTTTTAATTGCATCATTAGCAATGCATCTACAGTATTGATACTGTATTGTACAATTGTGTTATGATAAAGATAAGTTACTCCCCGAGCTAATTTGTCATCACAATAAAACTAAAACCGATTTTCAATTTAAGTTTCAAAGCTTGAAGTGATTATTTTTGAAAAAATAAATTGAGTCATTAAACAATAAAAAAAGTGACTTTTTTGTAAACTTCAGTAATAATTTGTTATCTTATTTCTTTATACAATTTCTTCTTTTTGTTTTTTTTCAAAAACTTAACAACGTTTCAGTCTAGTTTTGTTTTATTTTAGTTTGTTTTTGATTAAATAATTTTTTCTTATGTTAATGCTGTTAAAAGTATGTGTGTTTATATTAGTAACACATTGCATTTATTGTTTATATTTGGTATTTAATAAAGTATTGTTGTATTGTTTTTTTTATTATTCATTTTTTATTTATTTAGAAAAAACCTAGATTTTCTATTAGTTTATACGAATTAGTACTCTCAAATATTTTTCTAATAATTGCATGTTTTATTTGTGTTGCTTTTTTTAATAGATTTATGAAAAACCAAAAAACTGATGAACTTTTTATCACATATTGCTCAATTAATATTTGTTATTTTCTATGTAACCTTTTTTATTTGATACTTCTTTATTTTCCTTTAAAGCTTTAAAACCTTTTCCAATTTTTGTTTGTTCGCAATATTAGTATCAACAGAAAGCATCAGCATTCTTAAAATTTAACGTGTTTTTAATGTTCCATAGCCTTTAATAAATACTTTTTATATGAGTTGTATTTTTTACTTACTTGTTAAAATATACTTAGCTTATTATTGAACTTATGGGAGATCAAACGTAATCCCCATCATTGCACTGTCTTACCGACTCCGCTACCGTCTATCCACTGGCTTCTATTATTTTACTTTTAATTTCTTGGTGAAACTTTTACCTATTTTTTACTAAAATCTTTAAATTTATTCTGAAAAAACCCCAATGTGAACAAAGAAAATACAGCTTCGATGTTATTCAAGATCTTATGTTTTGAAAAATTGTTATGAATGCTGGTATTAGTTCTTGGTATTTATGTCTTTTATAGTGCCTGAAAATCCTTTCATTACCCACAAAAATATTGCCACGCTTTCTTTTCTTTGAAACTCATTTTATTTTTTAGTGTCTCCAATTCCAACATGGCAGCAATTTAATTACAACAAATATTCCTCCATTAACTTTGGCCACACAGATTTAAGCAATATTTATCAAATTTTTTTGAAAGCTTCATTTTCAACAACATCAAGAGTTTTAACAAACAATTTTGATAAACAATATTTTATGTGAAGTGGAGGCTGCAAGACGTTTGAGGAATAATAAAAACATTTCAATTAATACAATACTCTTATGGAATTAATTATTTCTTGGAAGGTCATTTAACTTTTACATATTGATCCGATTCAGCTTGCCTGGTTCATAAACACAGGAAACAAAAAAATTAGCAAAACTAACCTTGCAATGCAAGCAAAAATTAAAGTATTTCAATTGTCGTACAAAATACAATTTTTGCTCATCTGTTCGGAGTAAGCAATAAGATTAGATGGATACTGATTATCGTTATGTAGCAAAACTCTTCAAGGCTTTCAGACAAGCCGTCAATAAAAACCCGCCACTGGATTGAAACATGCTTTTTTCCAATTGCAGCAAAGTAGCCGAAATTGCCACCAACAGTGAAAAAACTAATAGTTCAACGTCCCTTTTTTTTGTACGTATGCTGTACTCTTGAATTTTTTTTCAGTAATTTTTTTTTCTTAGTCTGTAGTAGAAGTAACAAACTCAGCAACTAATTTAGTTAAATTTAGATTACAAATCAAATCATCAGATTTGGTCCTATTTGAAAAATGACATATTTTGTTTGTTGCAAATCCCTAATTCTGATTAGGGCTTTGGTGACTTCTTTCTATTGTTGATTTTTTGAATAAGCTTATTTTATAAAAATTTCACTCTGAAATTGTAAAAAGTTAATGAAGCATATGATTAACATTGCATAAACATTGTTTTTAAAAACTACGTTTCTCATGACTTACGTTCTGTGTTAAACCAGGCATTGATAAAAATTGATCATGAGAAACAGAAACTATGCATGATGATATATTTTGATACGATAAAACTTTTCTGCCTTCAAAGCTTTGGTATTAGATTATCTCGCTTTTGCTGCAGTTGACATTTCTTTTTTTGGCATTATTGATTGAATTATGCAGTGACTTGTTTAAAGCTACTTCTATTGTAACTACTTCTATTTTAGTTTGCAGCATAATAACTAGAAAACCTAAACAATGTACTTTTTGTTTTCTGACATGTGAAAGATCTTATAGTTAGTCCATATTTATTATTATTATTATTGTTTATTTGCATCACATTTACACAACAATTAAACAAGCACAATACATTTAAAAGCAATCACCTATGAAAGCTAATGGCATGAATAAAATACAGCATAAATTTTATACAAAGTGTGTAAACAAATACAAAATGTGCTAACAAAGTACAAAGTTACAAAGTGTGCTAGCAAAAGTCGTAATATAAGATATGTGGTGCAGGAGCAGAAAGGGACGAAAGAGTCATTTAATCACTAACCCCAGATTATTTGAAAGTTCTGAAGCATCAAAATGTATACATAAAACTAATTAATAATTATTATATGTATATATAAATATATGGCATTTAAAGAAACATCAAAAACCAATAAGAATAATAAACGAAAAAAAATATATATATATAACATATAAAAGATGAAAGGATAAAAATACGGCACATGAAGCAAAGTATAGTAAAGTATATCATAATATTTATAAAAGAATGTTGAGATGAAAATGTTGAGGTTTGCTATGGGAGTGACGAGAAAAGACAAGATTAGAAACGAGCACATCAGGAGTACTGTTAAGGTAGAACGGTTAGGAATGAAGATGAGGGAGAGCAGGCTGAGGTGGTATGGACATGTCATGAGGAGAGACCAAGAGTATGTAAGAAGAAAGATGATAGAAATGGAGTTACCAGAAAAGAGGAAAAGAGGGAGACCAAAGAGAAGATATTTAGATGTAGTAAAATAAGATATGGAGGAAGTTGGTGCGAAGGAGACGGATGTTGAAGACAGAAAGATGTGGAGAATGATGATACGCTGTGGCCAACCCTGACTAAAGGGAAAAGCCGAAAGGAGAAGAAGAAGAAGACAGGAATATTATGACTAATACTATTCTTGTTTCAATTCAACTATCTGAAATATTCATGGTTCTGCATATAGTCAGCTATTGTTTGTTGACGAAAAAGCCAAAAAAAAAAAAAAATTTGCTACGGAAATTCTATCTTGTATTTAGTGGCTCGTTTACGAGGCGCGTGGGAATTAATTTACGTATCAGTAAATACTTGTATGAAATTTTGGTATTGATGGTAGGTTGAAAAATATTTAGAGACTTTAAATTAATTTATTTTATTTGACTGATCATGATCAAATAATTTAGTAGAAATTTTTTTCTTCGCGAATCAAAATATTGTATTTTAGAGAGCTTTTTTCGTCACGATTTTTTGAGAAAAGACGAATGTTGGTAATCATTCAAAATATCCTATTTTACAAATCAACTAAAGTTATACAAATTTATATTGTTCCTGCAAAAGTGATCCGAAAACGTTTTTAAATTCAAACTAATTTGCATTGGTTTGTCTGTTGTGACTTTAATTGCGTAACTTGTGAGTATAGCTAACTTTTTAACTTTTATTTTTTTTGGAAATTTTTACTTAATTCTAATCTAAGGATTTTGAACTACTACAAAAGTTACTGCTGACAAATTTTTTATTAAATAGATGCAAAAAGTTCAATTTACATCAGTGGTAAGAAGAATAGTTAAATCATGTTGTTGAGAGTGAGATAAAAATCTAAATTCAATTTGCGTTATAGTGATCATGATCACAGTCATTACTAAAATATTTTCTTTGGCAAAGCAATTAAATTCGAATAAAAATCTAAAATAATTCATAATAATTTTTTATGCAGCAGAATTGTAAACGTGATAAAAATGTTATTGTTATTTTGATCTCTATCTATCCTCTTGTCGTGTAATCGAACCCGCATTATGCGCGCGTGTACTGTACTACAGTATTTACATGTCATCTCCCTGCATAATTCGTGGTGTGCTTACGGCTGCCTTGGCAGTTACGCGCATGGTAGAATTCCTATGTTTTTAGTTGTTGTTATCACAGTTAGTAGATGCAGCGTTTTTCAGTTGAATAAAGCTAATGTTTATTTGCACTTGCTTGCACTAGTCTACAACAATTTATTTAACTGAAAAAAAAAAAAAATGGATAGCAAGTTTATTAAACCAAGCGTTTTTAATGCCGATTTTAATTCGAAGCAAGCTAGTAAAGAGTGGAGGCATTGGTATTGCACATTTTCAAATATCGTAGATTCTTTTCCTGATTTTCCGAATTTCCAAGAACGGGTTCGTGCGAACCCCCTGAATCCCATCACTGATTCACCTCCGCTCGCAAGAAAGTAAAGATTACGTTATAGAGAAATGCATACACGAAAATAAGTAGGGCTAAGATAATAAACACAAAGCAAAACAGTCAACTAATTGTACTCTAATCTATCGGGGGGTCGTCTTTGACGACTGGAGCGCCAATTTAATGGAGTTTGCAGATCAGGTTGATTATCCGAATCATTTGTTCCTAGAAGATCATGCGAACCGCTGCCCGGTCTTTCTAACGTAGAAAACGGAATTTCGTTACGCCGAGAATTACCAAGCATAAAAGCCACAGAATTTTGATCTGTAATTATAGTGAATTTGCGAGGCAATAAATGGTGCGACCATCGCCGGACCGTTTCAACAATAGCTGCAGCTTCCTTTTCAACGTTTGCATAACGTTTCTCGTTTGAATTGAGCGTTCTTGACCAAAAGGCGACGGGTCGACCATTTTGCTGTAGAACTGCAGATACAGCAACATCGGAAGCATCGGTTTCCAATGTAAACGGCGCATTTTCATCTACACTTGCTAGTGTCGCATCAGCTAATTCACTTTTCAACTGATAAAAACAGCGTATAGCATTTTCGTTCAAAGGAAACCTTCGCGATTCTACGTACAAGGGGTTTTACTTTACAAGAGAAGCGAGGCAACCATTTTGCATAATATGCGAAGAGGCCGATTGCTCTGCTCAACTCTTTATTGATTTTAGTACCGGTATATCCAACAAAGTTTTTACACGCTCAGGGTCTGGGCGCTGTGTACGATCATGGATTTGGTACCCCAATAGCGAAAGAAAATCGGACGAATAAGTACATTTGTTCTTATTAAATGTTAAGATTATGTTTCGCTGCTGCTTCAAAAAAGTGCTGAAGATTTGCATCGTGTTCTTCTTTGGTCTTGCCACAAACAGTCATGTTGTCGAGGTATGCGAATGCTCCTTTACAATTATTGCTTTCGATTATGTCATCAATTATCCATTGGAACCATCGAACCGCATTAGTCAGACCAAACGAAATTCTTTTACTTTAATAAAGCTTTCCATTAGCCTCAAAAGCTGTATACGGTCAATCTTCTATTGAAATTTGCACCTGGTTGTAGGCACTTTTCAAATCTAGAGTGCTGAAGTGGGAGTATTGCGCTGCTTTATTTACCAAATTTTGCATGTTAGGCAGTGGATAGCCATCTAATAACGTATATTTATTAATGGTCTCACTATAATCAATGCACATTCTTTTTTTATGATTGTCTCCAGTCACGACAAGAACTTGTGCGCGCCAAGTTGAAGAGCTTGGTTCTATAATTCCTTCTTTCAAGTCGTTTTTTATTGTTTCAGCAATAAACTTTTCGTTTGCCAAAGAATGCTTACACTATTTCGTGATTGTATGTTTACAGTCACTTGCTAAATGTTTGAACAATCGTGGTACAACATTCGTCTTAATACATTTCAGCGCGTTAATACACAACAAAGGTCTTAAACCACAAAGGACCACCAAAATTAAATCGAACGTGATCATGTAACCTTAAAATATCTTGCCCAACAATAACATCGGTGAGTAAATCTTTTAAGAACATGCAGTTTTACATCGCGGTAGGTTCGATTTTGCAAACGAATCGTAGACGAACAAACTTCTTTACTTTGAAAACATTTTCTGGTTACCGCTAAACCAATCTCGTTGTTCTCATTACTAAGCTGAAATCCATTTGCAATTGCAAATTTTTGATTGACATACTCAACGTTGAACCGGTGTCAATTAGGGCGTTCGCGGCAACATTGTTTACCAATATACGCACATTTATAATATCAGGGACGCCAGCGGTATCGTTTATAACTGCTACATCATTATCATTAGAAACAATTGAACAGTTAGATCTTTTAAACCGGGAACGACATTGTCTCGCGAAATGTCCATAGCTAGCGCATTTAAAGCACTTACTTCTTTGGACGGGACATTAAAACTTTTTGTGGAGTTGGTTTGCACTGCAGCGTTCGCATTTCTTCATCTGCCGTCGAATTACACAAGCATCAGATGGCTTTTTGGAAAAAAACGGCTCAACCTTTGAAAGTCTCATTTCACAACTTTTGATTGCAGAAACCGGGCTAATTTCAATAGCTTTACCATCAGTCGCAGTACAACTGTCCGAACTTTTCTGAGCCGTGTCAAAACATCGGGCTTGATTGAATATGGCTTCTAATGTCATCGATTCGTCTCTTGTATTCTCTAGCAGTCTAGATCTAATAAATGTAGATAGTAGACCAGATATGAAAGCATCACGAATTGCTTCACTTCAACAAACATCAGCACTTACTGATCGGTAATTACAATCGTTTGCCAATTGCTTCAATTTCTGCAAATAGTCGTCCAACGATTGCTCTTGCTGCTGCTTGCATGTCATCAGAAAATGTCTTGCAAAAATGATGTTGCAAGGTTTGACGTAATCGCTTCTTGGTAGGTGCGACATTCACTCACATAATCGTATACATCTTTGCTGATATGAGCAATTAAACATTTCAATTTATCTTCATTAGATATTGCAGGCTCAGCAGGAAAAGAATCTACGATATTTGAAAATGTGCAATACCAATGCCTCCACTCTTTACTAGCTTGCTTCGAATTAAAATCGGCATTAAAAACGCTTGGTTTAATAAACTTGCTATCCATTTTTTTTTTTTTTCAGTTAAATAAATTGTTGTAGACTAGTGCAAGCAAGTGCAAATAAACATTAGCTTTATTCAACTGAAAAACGCTGCATCTACTAACTGTGATAACAACAACTAAAAACATAGGAATTCTACCATGCGCGTAACTGCCAAGGCAGCCGTAAGCACACCACGAATTATGCAGGGAGATGACATGTAAATACTGTAGTACAGTACACGCGCGCATAATGCGGGTTCGATTACACGACAAGAGGATAGATAGAGATCAAAATAACAATAACATTTTTATCACGTTTACAATTCTGCTGCATAAAAAATTATTATGAATTATTTTAGATTTTTATTCGAATTTAATTGCTTTGCCAAAGAAAATATTTTAGTAATGACTGTGATCATGATCACTATAACGCAAATTGAATTTAGATTTTTATCTCACTCTCAACAACATGATTTAACTATTCTTCTTACCACTGATGTAAATTGAACTTTTTGCATCTATTTAATAAAAAATTTGTCAGCAGTAACTTTTGTAGTAGTTCAAAATCCTTAGATTAGAATTAAGTAAAAATTTCCAAAAAAAATAAAAGTTAAAAAGTTAGCTATACTCACAAGTTACGCAATTAAAGTCACAACAGACAAACCAATGCAAATTAGTTTGAATTTAAAAACGTTTTCGGATCACTTTTGCAGGAACAATATAAATTTGTATAACTTTAGTTGATTTGTAAAATAGGATATTTTGAATGATTACCAACATTCGTCTTTTCTCAAAAAATCGTGACGAAAAAAGCTCTCTAAAATACAATATTTTGATTCGCGAAGAAAAAAATTTCTACTAAATTATTTGATCATGATCAGTCAAATAAAATAAATTAATTTAAAGTCTCTAAATATTTTTCAACCTACCATCAATACCAAAATTTCATACAAGTATTTACTGATACGTAAATTAATTCCCACGCGCCTCGTAAACGAGCCACTAAATACAAGATAGAATTTCCGTAGCAAATTTTTTTTTTTTTTTGGCTTTTTCGTCAACAAACAATAGCTGACTATATGCAGAACCATGAATATTTCAGATAGTTGAATTGAAACAAGAATAGTATTAGTCATAATATTCCTGTCTTCTTCTTCTTCTCCTTTCGGCTTTTCCCTTTAGTCAGGGTTGGCCACAGCGTATCATCATTCTCCACATCTTTCTGTCTTCAACATCCGTCTCCTTCGCACCAACTTCCTCCATATCTTATTTTACTACATCTAAATATCTTCTCTTTGGTCTCCCTCTTTTCCTCTTTTCTGGTAACTCCATTTCTATCAGGGTCATTCCATGACAAATCGCCATAGGCGTTTAACCACTACATCTCCGATTTTGATAAAAATTGGCGTATGTGGTTATCTTATAGCCAAAACCCACTGGTGCAAATATTACGTTTCTACAATTAATATTTTTTGAGTTATAGGGGGGCAAAGTTTTGGGGGAGCAAAAAAATCCTTTTCAAAAAACGCTTATATCTTCTTCAAGATATGTTTAAATTATAACATGTTATATATGGTTGAAATCAGAAAAGAACAAGAAATTCAAATATAATATCAAAATTTTATAAATATTAATATAAAAAAGTTATTTATTTTTAAAAAATATTTTTTCCCGCCACCCCCCCAAGAATTTTGAAAACCCCCAAAAAAATTTTTTGAAAAAAAAATTTGATTCATAAGCCTTAAAAATATGCAATAAAAACAATGGGTATAGACCGTTTATTATGCTTAACACTCAATACAAATGATTCACTAAAGCAATTTTTAGGAAAAATTTTACTCAATTTAATGGATTTTTAAAAAAATTTATCCATTAAGTTATTATCTCAGTCCTAAAAACATAAATATGGCAATATTTTTGAACCTCATTCACTTTTTATTGCATTAATAGATACCTAGTTGCTAAACTTGAGATTAAGTGATGTTATGTCTACTTAAATATAGAACCGATGTTCCCCTCATTTTGCTAAAAATACAATGTTGTTGATCGGCATCGGCTTCATTTCAAAGCAGGGAGTTGCAAAAGTAACTTTAATGTTTAGTAGGTATTTAATTCATAATAAGTATGATTTTTAAACATTTTGTATTTAGCAACCATCTGTGATAAACTACTATCTACTCGTAATTTTAACAACAACAAATTTACATGCTCTGTGTTTTTAGATCAAGCTTTTGACACTATTAATCATGATCATGATATACCAATAGAAAAAATTTAATGTCTAGTTTAGATTAAGAAGCAAGGTCGTATTTATCATAAAATCATACCTAAGTAATAGAATTCAATGTGCAAAAATAAAAAATGTTTCATCTGATTTGACTACACTTAAATGTGGAGTACCACAGGGTTAAATTCTTGGACCCTGTTATTCCTACTCTAAATAAATGATCTTTCAAATGTATCCAATATGAAGACTACTCTATTTGATATCTGTGCAAAATAATGTTAATAAAGAATTGTTTGTAATAGATGTATGGTTGAAGTCAAATAAACTATTATCAAACTACTCTAAAACCTATTTTGTACCATTCAGTAACAAAAGAAAAATTTTACTAATCCCTTTGATATTACCATCAGTGGTCATTTTATTGAAAGAAAATGTAGTTTGAAGTACCTTGGGGTAACTTGAAATGAGCACTTAAACTTTCTAAAGTTTGTGGCATAGTACTCAGACACTGTGCTACCCTAGCGACATTAAAAACTATCTATTTTGCATTATTTTAATCGGACGTTCTAAAACTCTGTATTGAATTGGAGAAGAGCTAATAAATCAATGCTGGCTCCTATTCAGGTCCATCAAAATACGTTCATTTGTTCTTGTTTATTTTTACCAAAATCAACGAATATAAATTATTTCTTTCATAAATTTAATGTCCTAAAAATAAACAATGTTATTAAATTTACTTATGCAAAGTTTATGTTTAAGTATATGCATAATATGCTTCCTAAAACTTTTTCGGATTACTTTCAATGAACATTTAATGAACAAATTCATAATTATAATACTCACCACATAAAAAAATTGAATCGTTTTTACCAGGGATGCGGAGTTAGCAAAAAAATCTATGGCTCCAGCTCCGGGATTTTAAAATGACTGGCTCTGGCTCAGCTCCAGCTCTAGACTCTAAAGCTTCTTCCCACTCCAGGCTCTGGCTCCAGCTCCGGCTCCACACCCCTGCCTTAAACTGTTCATTTATGTGTGCTATGATCAAATTCAATACTTTATTTTTTCTTTTATTTTCTACAGTTGTCCTTCTGACTCGCAGGAAAGCGACGGAGGTGCTATACATAGGGTAGGCAATTACCCCGACCTGCTTCCGGAGATGCCAAGATATTGCTGTACGCGTAATTTAATAGAGATATTACCGCAATTTAGAACTCCTTTCCAAGACCACCAAGCAGGGGAAAGTTCCATAAAGTGTCTTTTCCAAGAACAGAAAAGAATGGCACAAGTGGGTTTTGAACCGAGACCATGTTAATCATCAGCCTGGTGCTTTAACCACTTGACCACGCTGCCTACTACACTTTTTTTAGAAATGTTTCACTCTAAAAGTGACCATGACTCTTAAAAATCGGCAGCGTGGTCGAGTTGTTAAAGCACCGGACTGATGATCAACATGGTCTCGGTTCAAAACCCACTTGCGTCATTCTGTTGTGTCCTTGGGAAAGACACTTTACAGCACTTTCCCCTGCTTGGTGGTCTTGCAAGCAGTTCTAAATTACAGTAATATCTCTACTAAATTACTAGCGGACAACATTATCTTGGCATCTCCGGAAGCAGGTTGGGGTAATTGCTTACTGTGAAAGTGTATTCCATACCTCTCTGGGAGGCAGAACATTAACCAACTCAAGCAAAGGATAATAGCACTATGTATTTCTGATTTACCAAATATACTAGAGGCAACTCTAAAACATAACATTTAATTTGAATAAAAAAATTTAGCTGGTTACTTTTAATTCAATACAAAGCTGGAACTTAAGCTGGTGCAACTTTACTGGTTCCAAGCCTTTCAAAATATCAGGCTCCATCTCCAACATATTAAAAAATTGCCTCCAGTTCAATTTTTTGAAAATATGTAGCTCCAGCTTCACATTTTTAAAATATATGACTTCGACTCTGACCTCACTTTTTTTAAATATGTGGCTCTGGCTCCAGCTCCAGCTCCAGACCCTAAAATTTCTTCCTGTTCCAGGCTCCGGGTCCACACCCCTGGTTTTTAACTGTATGTATCTTCTAATTTTACTAAAAGATGTTAAATTTCAATTGTTTAAAGATATAGTCTAAAATTCCTGAAAACATTAACGAAAACTCATTTCATAATTTTAAAAATTTGTATGTATTTGAATAGTTTTAAATTGTGTCGGTATGTTGTAATTTGCAACAATTTGTAAATTGTAATGTTTTTGAATTGTTTTCATTTTTATCAGTATATTTTTTCATGACCTGACAGTTGATCGAACGACACTTGATCAAACGACACTTGATTGAAACATCACTTGATCGAAATGACATTTGATCGAATAAGAAAAAAGAAAATTTACAACTTTGAATCTGTCTTAATTTTTTGTCCCAAAACCATAGTGATCACTAAAAAAAAACTATTACTTTTCACTTTGACTCTGTCCCGGTTTTGTCAATTTTTTGTCCCAAAAACATAGTAATCCCTAAAAAAAAGATCTTCCCTTTCAGTCTGTCTCTTATTTCTGTAAAGGTCTGCAAGGGTGGGGCCATCACACAATCCTCCCCCCTAAATAACTGACTACAATGCAAATTGAATACAAAGGAATGGCAGCAATAGGCATCTAACAAAACATAACTATGGCATGAAATCTACTTGTTTCCCCCATAAAAATACTGAGCCCAGGAAACTCTTTAAAAAACCCTGACCTTGACATTGACCAAAAATTAAAAAAATAAACACAAACTGTTCTCTTACTGATGACTTCTACTTTTTATGAATCTAATTTACAGCAACAAAGACATTGTGTAATCGCAAAAACATACGAAAGTAAATCTTTTTTTTTATCAACTGTCAATTTCTATCATGTGTCATTTCGGTCAAGGGTTGTTTCGATCAAGTGTCGCTTCGTTCAAGTACCGTTGTGATCAAGTGTCGTTTCGATCAAGTGTGTTCAATCAAGTGTCATTCAATCAACTGTCATAACACCATATTTTTTATGATTAACCTTGATAAATATTATTTTTTTATTTGGTTTGTCTTTGTTTATATTGCAATTTCATTTTTTATATGTATGTATAGCATCTGATTCAAATAGTAAAGGTGCTAGCTTACATGTGGTAATGTGAAAGGTCTTTTGCTAGCATCTTCTTCTGGCTGCAATTGCATTGTACTATATACGTGATTTTTCATTCTTTTGTATTTGTCTTTTTACTTTTGTTTTTGTTGTCAATGAAGAAAAAAATATAAAAAATGTATAACTTGTATATGTATTTGTGATTATAATTCCATTACATTACAAATGAGTTACGGCTAGTATTGCTGATGGCTATACAAAGATTTTAATTTTTTACTATAATACCTATACATTCATATTTATCAGAGGTATTATTTTTATTTTTATTTATTTATTTTTTATTTTATCTCAATATTTATCTTCCTGACTCGTAGGAAAGCGACGGTGGCGCTAATACATAGGGTAGGCAATTACCCCGACCTGCTTCGGGAGATGCCAAGATATTGCTGTCCGCTTGTAATTTAATAGAGATATGACTGTAATTTAGAACTGCATGCCAGGACCACCAAGCAGGGGAATGTGCCGTAAAGTGTCTTTCCCAAGGACACAACAGAATGGCGCGAGTGGGTTTCGAACCAAGACCATGTTGATCATAAGCTCGGCGCTTTAACCAGTCGACCACGCTGCCAACCACTCGACTACGCTGCCATATTACACATGCTATTTAGTTTGCACATTCCACAATATCTGATACCTACATTAATCCCCATTAAATGTTTTTTTTTAAATATTATAAATTATTTTAAACTATTTAGAATCTAAAATGCCAAGAAAACATTGCCAAGATTTTCAATGTTAAAATTGAGGTATGCAGGAAAATCTTTCACATTTTAATTGAATTTTTCGAAATATTTGCCCTAAAAATTGCTTTAGTGAATCATTTGTATTGAGTGTTAAGCATAATAAACGGTCTATACCCATTGTTTTTATTGCATATTTTTAAGGCTTATGAATCAAAATTTTTTTTCAAAAAATTTTTTTGGGGGTTTTCAAAATTCTTGGGGGGATGGCGGGAAAAAATGTTTTTTAAAAATAAATAACTTTTTTATATTAATATTTATAAAATTTTTGATATTATATTTGAATTTCTTGTTCTTTTCTGATTTCAACCATATATAACATGTTATAATTTAAACATATCTTGAAGAAGATATAAGCGTTTTTTGAAAAGGATTTTTTTGCTCCCCCAAAACTTTGCCCCCCTATAACTCAAAAAATATTAATTGTAGAAACGTAATATTTGCACCAGTGGGTTTTGGCTATAAGATAACCACATACGCCAATTTCTATTAAAATCGGAGATGTAGTGGTTAAAAAAAAATTTTTTTTGTGGCGATTTGTCATGGAATGACCCATCATCTTTCTTCTTACATACTCTTGGTCTCTCCTCATGACATGTCCATACCACCTCAGCCTGCTCTCCCTCATCTTCATTCCTAACCGTTCTACCTTAACAGTACTCCTGATGTGCTCGTTTCTAATCTTGTCTTTTCTCGTCACTCCCATAGCAAACCTCAACATTTTCATCTCAACATTCTTTTATAAATATTATGATATACTTTACTATACTTTGCTTCATGTGCCGTATTTTTATCCTTTCATCTTTTATATGTTATATATATATATTTTTTTTCGTTTATTATTCTTATTGGTTTTTGATGTTTCTTTAAATGCCATATATTTATATATACATATAATAATTATTAATTAGTTTTATGTATACATTTTGATGCTTCAGAACTTTCAAATAATCTGGGGTTAGTGATTAAATGACTCTTTCGTCCCTTTCTGCTCCTGCACCACATATCTTATATTACGACTTTTGCTAGCACACTTTGTAACTTTGTACTTTGTTAGCACATTTTGTATTTGTTTACACACTTTGTATAAAATTTATGCTGTATTTTATTCATGCCATTAGCTTTCATAGGTGATTGCTTTTAAATGTATTGTGCTTGTTTAATTGTTGTGTAAATGTGATGCAAATAAACAATAATAATAATAATAAATATGGACTAACTATAAGATCTTTCACATGTCAGAAAACAAAAAGTACATTGTTTAGGTTTTCTAGTTATTATGCTGCAAACTAAAATAGAAGTAGTTACAATAGAAGTAGCTTTAAACAAGTCACTGCATAATTCAATCAATAATGCCAAAAAAAGAAATGTCAACTGCAGCAAAAGCGAGATAATCTAATACCAAAGCTTTGAAGGCAGAAAAGTTTTATCGTATCAAAATATATCATCATGCATAGTTTCTGTTTCTCATGATCAATTTTTATCAATGCCTGGTTTAACACAGAACGTAAGTCATGAGAAACGTAGTTTTTAAAAACAATGTTTATGCAATGTTAATCATATGCTTCATTAACTTTTTACAATTTCAGAGTGAAATTTTTATAAAATAAGCTTATTCAAAAAATCAACAATAGAAAGAAGTCACCAAAGCCCTAATCAGAATTAGGGATTTGCAACAAACAAAATATGTCATTTTTCAAATAGGACCAAATCTGATGATTTGATTTGTAATCTAAATTTAACTAAATTAGTTGCTGAGTTTGTTACTTCTACTACAGACTAAGAAAAAAAAATTACTGAAAAAAAATTCAAGAGTACAGCATACGTACAAAAAAAAGGGACGTTGAACTATTAGTTTTTTCACTGTTGGTGGCAATTTCGGCTACTTTGCTGCAATTGGAAAAAAGCATGTTTCAATCCAGTGGCGGGTTTTTATTGACGGCTTGTCTGAAAGCCTTGAAGAGTTTTGCTACATAACGATAATCAGTATCCATCTAATCTTATTGCTTACTCCGAACAGATGAGCAAAAATTGTATTTTGTACGACAATTGAAATACTTTAATTTTTGCTTGCATTGCAAGGTTAGTTTTGCTAATTTTTTTGTTTCCTGTGTTTATGAACCAGGCAAGCTGAATCGGATCAATATGTAAAAGTTAAATGACCTTCCAAGAAATAATTAATTCCATAAGAGTATTGTATTAATTGAAATGTTTTTATTATTCCTCAAACGTCTTGCAGCCTCCACTTCACATAAAATATTGTTTATCAAAATTGTTTGTTAAAACTCTTGATGTTGTTGAAAATGAAGCTTTCAAAAAAATTTGATAAATATTGCTTAAATCTGTGTGGCCAAAGTTAATGGAGGAATATTTGTTGTAATTAAATTGCTGCCATGTTGGAATTGGAGACACTAAAAAATAAAATGAGTTTCAAAGAAAAGAAAGCGTGGCAATATTTTTGTGGGTAATGAAAGGATTTTCAGGCACTATAAAAGACATAAATACCAAGAACTAATACCAGCATTCATAACAATTTTTCAAAACATAAGATCTTGAATAACATCGAAGCTGTATTTTCTTTGTTCACATTGGGGTTTTTTCAGAATAAATTTAAAGATTTTAGTAAAAAATAGGTAAAAGTTTCACCAAGAAATTAAAAGTAAAATAATAGAAGCAGGTGGATAGACGGTAGCGGAGTCGGTAAGACAGTGCAATGATGGGGATTACGTTTGATCTCCCATAAGTTCAATAATAAGCTAAGTATATTTTAACAAGTAAGTAAAAAATACAACTCATATAAAAAGTATTTATTAAAGGCTATGGAACATTAAAAACACGTTAAATTTTAAGAATGCTGATGCTTTCTGTTGATACTAATATTGCGAACAAACAAAAATTGGAAAAGGTTTTAAAGCTTTAAAGGAAAATAAAGAAGTATCAAATAAAAAAGGATACATAGAAAATAACAAATATTAATTGAGCAATATGTGATAAAAAGTTCATCAGTTTTTTGGTTTTTCATAAATCTATTAAAAAAAGCAAAACAAATAAAACATGCAATTATTAGAAAAATATTTGAGAGTACTAATTCGTATAAACTAATAGAAAATCTAGGTTTTTTCTAAATAAATAAAAAATGAATAATAAAAAAAACAATACAACAATACTTTATTAAATACCAAATATAAACAATAAATGCAATGTGTTACTAATATAAACACACATACTTTTAACAGCATTAACATAAGAAAAAATTATTTAATCAAAAACAAACTAAAATAAAACAAAACTAGACTGAAACGTTGTTAAGTTTTTGAAAAAAAACAAAAAGAAGAAATTGTATAAAGAAATAAGATAACAAATTATTACTGAAGTTTACAAAAAAGTCACTTTTTTTATTGTTTAATGACTCAATTTATTTTTTCAAAAATAATCACTTCAAGCTTTGAAACTTAAATTGAAAATCGGTTTTAGTTTTATTGTGATGACAAATTAGCTCGGGGAGTAACTTATCTTTATCATAACACAATTGTACAATACAGTATCAATACTGTAGATGCATTGCTAATGATGCAATTAAAACTAATTAACAAACACAAACGTAAACGTTTTCATCATTTATGACATCTCTTCAGAGAAATAAATACATTAGATGATAAACAAGTATAACAATTTTTAAACTTTGAGTTCAATAACTACTATGTAAATTGTTTACAAAAATTTAGTTTAATTTGGGAAATTTTAGTTGAAAAACAGAATATTAAAAGGGTAGGAAAACACTTAGATCTTTATTTAAAACTCAAAATTGGGTAAAGCAACATATTATGTCATGTTCTAAATGTAATGATATTAAACATAGTTTAGTACTTTTTGGAATACTAAAATAATCCAACTAATCTTGAAAAAAATATTTATGAAACTTTGTTAATTAAAAAACGAATCTCGGCTCTTATATACCCGTGAATGGTTCTCAAATGGATTGTTGTTTTTTTTTTAATGCATTATTAGGTAATTTTTGCTGCGTTATATTGAATTTTATATAAGTCAGGTTATCCTCACTAGTAATTATGCGAATTTTAATTTGTTTTGATTTTATAGTGTTCGTTTTGGTAGAACTCTTTTTTACAAAACCAGTAGAAATATTAAAAACGAAAAAAATTTGAAATGACACCAATTCAACCAATGATACGCTTCGGTACAAATGACAGGTACAAAAAAGAAGTTGCTTTGATTTTGTTTATTTATCTATATACAGTATACACCTAGGTCATCATTGGACCTACAGTAGGTCTTCAAAAAAATTTTTATTAAGAATTTTATTTGGTTGTAGTTGCGCATGACACATCAACCCTAACCAATGCATTGTACACCTCTAATACTGTATGAGTACATCTCATGGATGGGGTATTCTATCTTTAAAAGTTAATCTTATATCATTTCTGATGAGAACAACCGGAATACGGAAAATTTTATCATTGAAGTTATGACTTGTTTTAGCATTGAGTCGATTGAATTCGCGTCGACAATGCTGTTGAGTGGCAGACATTGAGTTATTTTCCGCTTTTTACTGCTATCATCGACAATAATTAGTAATTTTAAAAGCCCTTGATCAGTAAAACTAATATCAAATTCATGTTTGAATAAATTATGTGGTGACTAAAAAAACAATTACTAACAAAAAATCTCAGCTAAATACGTACTATTTTACTATGACTCTTAAAGAACACAAAAAATGCACTCAATAAAAAGCAATTTCCAGAGTAGTCAGGTAAAATTACGAACACATCTACTTTGCATTATTGTCAGTTTTTGTGGTACAAAACATAGCAATGTTGGTGAAGAGCAACGTCACACTTCCATAAAGAGAATGCATTTGCTGTGACACTTCCTGCAGCGACGTCTTTTATTACAAGAAATACGTTTCAGAAAGTGTTGCAATGTCAAACTTCTTGCTCGGCTATTTTCAAGGGCAAAAGCACTTGGGCGGCCAGTAGCATAACTTGGAAAGCGAGCCGAGTTCAAAAGTTTACAGTCACTTGTCGTCAAAAATCTAGTAGGAAGAGTTTTGCTTGATCATGAATATCAAGCCTTAACTTCCATGCATTCACCATACAGACATCAATGTAATTGAAAAAGATTGCCACCACCACATTTTATCTCTAATACAAATGCGGTAGTTTGCAAACATGTTGTCAACCAGATCGACACCTCCCATGAATATATTATATTGCGAAATCATGTGAGTTTGGCTAACTTGAATCTTCACACGGCCGACTGGGTCAACTGCAAAAAAATTTGATCCCACGGTCATAGCTTGATTGTTCTCTTCAAACCACGACTCGCATCATCCTCTTTCTTTCTTTTTTATTCATCTTTTTTATACTTTTTTATTCACCAGAGGACAATTTTCAGTGCAATTTTCTCGCATTGTACCACAAGCATAATATCCAGCGTCATTTAGGTAAGTTAAAAGATCAAAGGAAGCAAAAAAGTTGTCAAAGTAAACCGCGTAATATTCTTTTTCCACCATTTGCAGCAGGTCAACAACAACATTTCCGCCGAGTCCAAAGGCGCTCTCAGAAGTCTTCTCTTTGTTTGATCCCGATATATACAGTAGATCAAAAGGATACACATACCAATCGGACGAGGCAAGCATCCATACTTTATATCCGAACCTTATAGGCTGACCTTTCATAAACTTCTTGCTGAGTGACGTCCTTGATACGGCATTGTCTGCTCATCAATTGAAAAGTTCGCTTTATGAACTCCGAACTGTTGAAACTTTTTGTTCAGAAGCTCAATGTATGGCCTAATTTTGAATAGCTTGTCATCTTTGTTGATGACAGAGCTATCATTGAGATGTAAATTCATTTTCGTATCTCTAAATCTTTGTCTGCTCAGCGCTTGACACACTGGATCAAGGGACCTATACAATTCTTCTTGTGGAAGTTTGTAGTAGCCAGTAAACAATAGGAAATCTATAAATGACTTCATTTCCGAAACCGTACAAGTAAATTCGTGCATGTTTTTTTGTCTTGCGTATAGAAAGCTTCGAAGAATGAGTTAATTTTGCATTTTTTGATCAAAAAACAATTGAAATAATTCGTTTAGTGACTTTCCCAGTAATTTTCTTTCCAAATCTTCCAGCGTGTCAGCTTTTTTGCTTACAGGAGAAGATAGAAAATAAACTAGTAGTCGCTCGCCTTGTTTCTTCTAACAATTTCCGACTTCCTTCAATAATCGCTGTAACCACTAAATGAATGAACAACGAACTGAAAAACTCGTGCAGCAAAAATTTTGGTTTTGAAAAAAAAACATTGCAATGTTACGTCATTATCGGATTAATCCCTTTTCAATTTTTTCAAGACCTTTAATTCAACTAGGTTGCAAAACTAATCTTCAGACGTTTTCATTTCATCGGCAACGTTTTACAAAACAGTGTCGCGTGTCTGTTACAATGCGTAATGAAATAATGCTTTTATGCTGACGTTGCAGAAATGGCACACCTAAGTTTGCACTTAAATAACTCCCGCGCTTCACATAGAAGTTGAGTTTTTACAGTTATATTCTAGCAGCGCTATACTATACATTAAAACTGTTGAAATAATTGTATTGTAGTAATGCATATTAAAATGCGACTAACAAAATGTGCTTAAATTTTTTAAAAAGTGCCGTTAAACAGTAAATCCTTTAAGTATGAAAAAATGATTATTTTTTTAAATAAGATTACAAGCACTTTATTTAGAGTTTATATTAAAAGAATATTTAGTTTTTAAAATTTGTAACTTTTGAAGTGCGCTTGCAGAGGGTCAAACTATACGTTGCAGCAACTCAACGTCAGCGATTAATGGGTTAAGGCGCGGAAATTATGACAACACAAATAAACTGAAACTCGTTTGATTGAAATAAACTGAATATGAGACATGTATCTTCAGCAAATAATTTAGGTGTGCAATCAACAGCATTTTGTAAATCGTTTGAATATATGCGAAAGAGTAATGCGCCAAGGTAAGATTTTTGAAGTACAGCGTATTTTATTTCCTTGAAATCAACTTGAATTTGGATGAAGTCGAGAAATTGTTTTCGATAATTTAAGTATGAACTTTTTAACTTAAATGTTGCTCCCCAAATGCAATAATGGGCCAACTTGTTTGATAATATTTTATAACAGACAGTATTAAAAGCTTTTTTTTAATTTACAAGAATAAGACCTATATGCAAATTATGATCAATATTGTCGAAGGCAGTAATGACCAAATCAAGCATAGCACAGGACGTGGCGGTTTTACTTAAAAACCGAGTTGATGAAGATAAATGAGTTTGTGTTTTAAGAAAAAAATTATTGGTCTATTACATTCCATTTTCTCAATTATTTTAAAAAAATAGTTAATATTAAAATTGAACGATATTTGTTTGTCAGTTTTTTGCAATAATTTTTAAAAATGGGTACAACTTTTGCTATTTTGAAATTGCTAAGAAACTCTCTATTATTAAAAATAAAATCTGTAAAAAATTTAAGGTGTAGAGTGACTACATACTGTGAAATTTAAAGGAAGAAGGCTGGTATGTTATCATGTTCAAGTGCCTTGCCATTTCATAATAAAATCAGATAAAGTATTTCATTTATTATTGGTGATTTAAGTTCAATTGAGGACAAAATTTTTCTAGTTAAATAATTGTACAATAGTTTGTTTTACTTTTTTTTGATTTTTTCAGCCAACTTTAAGCCAATTAAGCAAAACAAGTTGTTAAATTCGTTTACGATAATCTCGGGGTTATCACTAATCTTATCATTTATTTGAAGCGAGTTAGTTAATCTGCAGCTTGGAGTAATTGGTAGTGTAAATTTAATAATATTCCAAGTTTTACGAGCATTGTTTTTATTTTCTTAAGTTCATTTTGAAAGTATAATTTTTTTGATAAGGTTTGAAATTTAGTTAGTTTGTTGGAGTAGCATCGGAAGCAATTTTTTTATACTTTATTGTCATTTATATAAAATGTCCAAAAGATGTAGTTTTTTGAAATGAATGTTATAATGCCTGCAGTATTTTATAATTTTTTACTAATTTATAACATTATTTGTTTATTTGCTATATCTTTTTTGGTTATTTGCTGGTGCGACAATGCTAGATCATCTGCATAGAAAAACGTTCTAAAAATTGTTGAGTCCAGGTTGTACGTGTACATGTTGAAAAGGAAGAGAATCCTTGTGTAACGCCGATGGAGAAGCTTGACGTGTTTGCTGGCACTGGTACTAAGGCCAAAACTTCGGTTTCAAACAAATTCCATAATTAGCCTGACCGTGTGCTTATCTAAAAAGATCTAAAAGCTCTTAGCAGTTTGCAGGCAAGGACACGGTACCAGACAGTGCCATACAACTGTCATATCAAAAAATACAATTCGAGCCTTTTTCTTTACCTCGAAAAAATTATTGATGTTCTATGTCAACTAAACGACTTGATTCACGTTTGACGTTCTGTGCCGAAATTCAGCCTGCTCTAGGAAGCAGTGAATCAATACTTGGCTCAATACGAGCGTAGATAAGTTTCTCGAGGATCCTATATGGGACACCCTGCAGATATCTTGGTCGATAACTGGTTTGGTTCCTTACGAGCTTCATTGGGTTTGACATTGCGACTACAAGCACTCTTTTCCAGATTTTCGAAATTTTGAGTTGGCGCATACGGAACGATTGCAAACTACATAATCAGGATGGTTTACAGTAACTCCAGCATGGTTTACTAGCTCTAAGCAGATGAAATTGTGGCACAAAGTATAACCTGGTTTTATATGTTGGAGGGCAGCAGTGAATTCTTTCTGCAAGAAATTCCAAAAATATTAACTGGGTCTGGTTTTGTGACTCTCCAAAACTTAGACACTTCTTGAGAATCAAATTGAAGTTATTTGCAGTCAATAGCCTCGAATTTCCTGTTTTTGACTGAGCCGAGATGCAATATCATCACCTGAAAAGAAACACTCACGAAGAGTATGTCGTGACTTAGCAGTACGGCTGTTCAATATACTCTATGCTTCACAACTTGAGTGTTAAAAGTCGATGCTTTTGACGGCTTCAGATTATCGATCCCTCGGTTTTCTGTCAAGTTTGGTAAATAAAGCCGTAGCAGCCAAACTTGATTCGTTTCCTTGAGGAGAGTGCAGGAGCTTTGCATAGCCTTGGTAAGCAAATTCACACTCTACGTTATGTAGAGGTTTACATTTTGCATTCCAACATGGAATATAATTGTTTCGATGACCGCGTGGTATAGTCTTTTTGGCTGCTTTTTTGATGATGTTACAAAAGTCCCGGTAAACCAGGCCCACGTCAGATAAATCAGGCAGCAACAAATTTGCAAAGGCTTTGTTGCCGTCTGATTGTAGTAATTCCAATCCAAGAATTTCGGCACAAAGGATTGTAATGATTCTAATCCAATATAATGATTCCACTTGTCCATCAAAAAATTCTATTGCTTTGTAGCATCCTTGAGATTGGCGAAGCAAACATTGGTTGTGAAAGAAGCGAAGGTTGATGTTGTGACCTGAAAAACATTTTAAGAACACATCTATCTGGTAAAAAAGTATAAAAAGTACAAGCAAAACTAAAATCTAGATTAGTAGCAGTGTTGCAACTGCCAGAGTAAAAGGTTGTGGTATCTTTGGGGTTGTATAGAAAAACAAAACTACTCCCTCGTATTAAAATTTTTTTTTATGTCAGCCAAGAACTCACCGCCTGCATTGTTATCGTCGAAACCCCAATCCACCTGGCAACAGAGACAGGGTAAGAAAACAGTGGAAGATCTAGAAATCGCAGTCGGGTTGGTGCAGCTTCGTAATTGTTAGTTATTTTATAACCATCAACGTCTAATCCAGTAGCATACTGAGGACTTTTAAAAAGGGGAGCACGCAAACACTATCAATTATGCTTAATGGAAAAACTCTTTCAAGTTTGCTATTTCTCGATTTTCGTGGCAAAAATCTGATATTTTTTAAGAAAAAAGGTCTTTGACTTGCATAAAATCCGTCTCTGATTTCTCGTATTGTAATTTTTAATGGAGAGCGCATGACACATTTCAACCATCCTAAATACGCTACTGGTTCAAGCACAGCCATTCAATCTTTAATGTCGGTAGTAATTGGTCCAGAAAGGTTTACTTCAGTTGCTCATGGAAAAACGTGGCAGGGCCATGTTTCGGCTTAATAAAGACCCAGTTAATTGCAAACTTGCAATTTCTAGCTTTTCTGCACTAGTGCAGCAGGTCGTCTGCAGTAGAATAACATGGGCCTCAAACTGCAGAGTAAGATAATGAAGAACTTTCATCTTGCTTGCAGAAAGACCTCTGATATTCAGTTAGAAAATGCTTTCCGAACTTGTTGGCAAAGTGCAATTTTTACAGGCATGGCTCCGTCCTGAAAAAGATGTTTTTCGGCTAGTGGACCCTCTATGAACGTCGGGGCGGGTTTTGGTTTCACTTATGTAGCGCAACAAGAATATGATCCAAGCTGCGAGAAAGCAGCTGCCATCTGTAGGATCACTTATATGGAGAGAATTTTATTTAGCAGATGACAAACAGATAAATTATACTTTTCTAAACTAAATTGGTTGGCGTTTCTGCACCATTTAAAGAAAAATACGCCCTAAAAAGCTTTAATGTATAACAGGTCAATATCACAAGGTCAAAAAAAAAATTTCAAGTTAAAAAAAGTGAGTTTATTAATTAATTAAAAAATCATTTAATCAAGAAAATGAATATAATTTTTATATTTTAACAAATTATTTGGTAATTAGGCAACAAACCAATTTACGATCACTTCGATTTTTTCATGTCATTACATCACTTGTCCAGGTTTTCTTACTAAATTTTTATCAACTTTTTGGTTTGTAGTGTAATATCAAACAAAAAATCTATTATATTTGGTTTTGTCAATTAGCTCAAAGTCTAGTCGGATCTTTGGTGATAAAACAAAGTATGCAAGTTGTATGAGGATTTAGTTTCAATTTTTAAAAAAAGATTATCTTCTACGTTTTTGGAAGCTTACAAATTCTGTTTTTCTTTAAAATTAGCAACATGCAGGGCGGATTAGCCCGGCGGGAATTCGGGAGTTTCCCGGTGGGCCGCTCGACTGTGGGCCGGTCCAGCAATTTACTGGGTTGCCTCAAAACTAACTTTAAGAAGCTAACAAATGATCAAGAATATGAACCAGTTTTATACATAATGATTTCGCAATTATTTTTCAGTAACAGTATTTTTGTTTAACCTACCGGTAACTATAATTTCCTTATTGTGATTTGTGACTATCGTGACTTGACGTAAAATAATAAATAAAGCGTCAGTGGTAACTTCTTTCCCTAATTTGTAGTACTATGTAATAAAGAGTTGCAGGAGAACTGATATCGCGTATGCCACATAATTGTTTACCATCCATCTCCAGGCCTCTCTAAATTTTAAGTAATCGAAATAGAAACGAAAAAGTGGAAAGGTGGAGCTGAGAAAGAGCGTGAAAGAAAGAAAAAGAAATTGAAAGAAATTGCTGTTAAATGAATGAACATTCAGGAAGAATTTGCAAGAGCAAGCACCTCAACGAAAGCCAAACGACAGTAAATCCCGATTTGTTATTAGAACATCAATTAGATTAGCATTAATCTGTAAGTTATCATGATGTACCAGCATCAATTTAGTAAATCAAAATTGCTCTAACATATCTATTCCGCCAGTAGCAGAAAGCGAAGTCCAGACTGTATATAGTGATAAACCAGAACCAGACAGCCTCAGCCAAGATAATCCTGAAGTAAGTTCTGCTCCCCTGACGCAAGTTTCAGAAGTTGAACGAGATCAGTCTGTAATTGCTTCTGTGACAGCGTACCACTCGTGGTTTGTAAAACTAAAACGAGATAAACTAACCGAATATTTTGAGTTTCACCCACATTAAGCAGAAACAACCAAATTCAACGCTACAAATGTGTACTTCCAACCTGATGACTCTGGAGGTCGTTTGAAGCGATTATGGCTCTCGTATTGTGAAAAAAAAGAAGCTCTATTTTGCAACCTTTGCACTGCATATGGTTTTGCTATTAGTAGCAATCAGAACCCAGCAAATTTCTAACGGGTTTCAATTTCTGGAAACACATTTACCATCGAATTGATGAACCAGAAAATTCTTAAAAACACAAGGGATGTGTTGAAGCTTACATACCATTCAGCAGTAATAAGATAGTGGTAGACCTATTTATTGTTAGTCAAATATCATTACATTAAAACAGGTCATCTAAAGAAGGCAAAATCTCGACAGAGTCGTCTCCATTGTAAAAATGATTGAAAAACGGGAAACGAGCTATAGGGGAACAGGGAGTTTGGAAGCGGTGTTTACTTTATGTCGTGAAAAAGTTGATCACGGAACATTTTAGAGACTGCACTTTTTCTTGCGAAGTACGATAACATTCTAAATTGTCATTTGGAAAATGTTATTAAAAAATGTTTGCAAAACAAACCCGACAAGCACAAGCATAACCGTGAAAACAGAAATACATTTATCTCCAAACTACTGTTAACTCTATCATTGCTATTATATCTAAGCTAATGAAAGAAGAAATTTCAAACTCGGTTAGAGAAGCAGGAATTTACTCAGTTCAAATCAAATCAACTCAAGCTATAACTTCAACCAACAAATGTTCAGTTATTCTACGCTTTGTTAGGGAAAACGTCAAAGACAACTTCTTACCGTTGTTGACAGTCATTCGGTAACTGGAGCAGACCTGTGCAATTTGTTGAAAGAAGTTTTGCAGAAGTAAAACATAGACGTTTCCAAATGCATCGCCGACAGCAGATCCGGTCTGCTGTCGGAGATGCAGATGTAGCATTAAACATGTCGGGGCAGTATAATGGATTTACAGCTTTTCTTGAAAAAGAATCTCCGGGTCACATTCACACATGGTGCTATGCCCACATTCTCAACTTGGTTCTCTATAATGTTACTACGACTAATCATGCACCCATATCTCTATTTGGATTAGTTTAAAAGGTGCTTTCGGGAATCATATTTGCGAATGGACATGTGGAAAGAGCAGATGATCCAAAGACATGGCCATGATATTCAGTAGGTTAAATTTGATTGGAGCAACTAGATGATGGTCTAAAGCACGAATGTCTTCGAAAAATTTTTGGCACATTTGAAGATGGTTCCAGTGGCATATTCTGCGATGTAATTGACGTTCTGTATTGTGTTTCTACGTTTGAAAATTTAAGTGTTAAAGCGCGGTTTGATGCCAGTGTCATGATTGATAATATGATTCGATACCAACATGTTTTGACAGTCATTACTTATCTACGCATCATGGAGATAACCACTGCACTTTCAAAGTAGTTGCAGATTTCTGGACTGGATTTCATTAATGCTTTTAATATAGTGGAAGCTTCAAAAAAGGATATTCAACAGATTCATCGCGATTTCGAAACGGTTGTTACCCAAACTGACCATTTTGTTCAACAAGCCAATAAAGTTTTGGAAGAACGTGGATGTGATGTTTTGATTGAAAGCAGCTTTCCCGCTAACCGGGTTCGAAAATGTAAAGATGAACCCTTGGATGAATGTCTTTCAGACTCAATGAAAAAGTTTGAGGTTGATGCATATAACAGAATTCTAGATCAAGTGGTTCAAAGTTTGCATAGAAGATTTAATTGCTACGCATAAAAAGTTATATGCTGACTTAAGCTACTTCGATCCCAAACGATTTTCTAAAACAGTTCTTCAAGGGATTCCTATCTCAGCTGTAAATATGATATGCAACCTTTTGCCAAATAAAAGTTCAGATTCTCCTGTTCAGCAAGATCTTTGGCAAGAACTCTTGGATTTCGCATCAAAATGGCCGGAATTAAAAAAGATTTTACCTGAACACTGCACTAAATTGGATGAAGCAGGTGATCATTTTTTTGATTTTATTATTGATAAACTATTTACAGGTTAATGTTTTGACGTTTTATCTCACTGTATGATACGACCCGAGCCTATAATTACATGATACCTGTTTTCCATGCCGATGGAAATGTTATTATTTGATCAAAATTTTGTTCTGATATTATCATCCAGCACTTTTCGTTTCTCTCATGCAACTTAAATTTTAATTCATTTTTAAAAAACAGATGACAAAGATGTGAGAACGGACGAAAGCCCCAACATTCAAAAATGTCGATGTCAAATTGTTTCCTATGCTGTTTTAGCCTACTACGATTCGAAGATATAAAATGTACAGCAGAAGTTATTCTCTTCTATATCAGGCGTACAAAGTAATCCTTACCCTTTCCCTTATACAAGTTGGTTGTGAAAGAAGCTTTAGCAAGCTGAGACATGTAAAGAACCGTTTAAAAAATTAGCTAGACGAAGATTGCTTGGATTCCCTTCTTTTGATGTGCGTCGAACGAGACGTTATATAACGCATTTCGAACCATACGATCATCGACGAACTAGCAAAAATGAACGCAAAAATGCAAAGACTATTGCTCTATAAATAGTGTATGGTAATGTTTGTTTGTTAATTCTAAATATTCTTTTTTAAAAATGGGGTAAATATGATGTAGTTTGTAAGATGAACCGTGTAATGTTTTAGTAAGATTTGCAATTAGTTGTCAAAAATGGGACGGCTTTATTTCAAAGTTTCCGGGCCGGTTGAATTTGTTAATGCGCCCCTGGCAACATGCGTTTTGAATTACAAGAACGTTTGCAAATATTGGCTCACACACAAACTCGGAAATACATGTAAAACAATCCTGCCTACTGTGATTCAGTGCATGCAATACTGTAAGATAAATAATGTTGAAACTATTGAACAAACGAATGTCTTGGGGTGTTTCAATTTAATTAACAACTTCTGGTACATTTTTCTTCAGCAAAGTATTTATTTATATAAAATAATTGTAGCAAAATATGTACAATATTGTCTTGAAACAAGAGAAACAGAAAAAACAAAATAACGAAAAAGCTAATTTCTTTTTTATATCAGTGATTAAATATATAGCACAAATTAGAAAATTAATTTAAGCAAAAAGCTTTATTTAAAAGATATTAATAAAAAAACATAAACTTACAAAATGCAAAAATTGAATTGCACAAAATAAATTGCAAAACAATGTGATTGCCAATACAACAGCAGAATAAGTATAGTGTTTTGAATCTTGATTAAAAAATCAGTGGCTAATAAAAACAAATAAGTTAAAGATTTATAGTAGATTATTTTAATAAAATTTTATAGCAGCCAAGTTTTGTTCGAGTTGCAAAGCTATACAAAGCAAAGATCGCCATTTCCGTCTCGTTTGATCGAGCAACAGGTGAATTCAAGTGACAAAGATGGGTGTTCTTGATAGTTTCAACACGACTTTTTGCCGATGT
Organism: Diplosoma virens; assembly: GCA_963680785.1. Taxonomy (NCBI): domain Eukaryota; kingdom Metazoa; phylum Chordata; class Ascidiacea; order Aplousobranchia; family Didemnidae; genus Diplosoma; species Diplosoma virens. Next base: position 46,805,165 of record OY796880.1, read on the forward strand.
ATTGTTGAACAAATTCTGTAAATAATATACTAAAATATGAAATTTGTCACTTTAATGATTTAAAACAAAAGTTCAGCTTGTTATTGCTTAAAGTCTTTGTTTGAACAATTATTCAATCTTATTTGTTGATTAATTGCTTATTAAAATTCGGGTTTCTGCGTGGCACGCTTTAGTAACAGATATGTGAACTATGTTTGTGATAATGACATCACAAAAACAATATTTTGAAATCATTATAATTCTAAAACATGGAAAAATCCTAATATAAAATTTAAAACATTTTACTTGCTTTGACAAGGAGTGAACTAACAACTCAAAACGTCATCTTTTTAAATAAACAATTTTTCACATTATTAATATACGATTACAATGTAGTTTTAGTATTTAATTATTATGTAGTTGTCATAATTATTATATTAAAATAGCAACAACTGCTTAATGATTATTATGGATTTTACGTTTGTGCATGAAAAGAGACTCAGTAATCTAGTTTTCTTTAAAACCGAGTGTTCTGAAGTTATGTAGCGCAGTTATTTTCATCCAATGTCTACAATATTGTTGGTTTTATTTCCTTGCTTACTAATTTTAATTTTATTTAATTTAGAGAGAGAGTGTATACTTTTGCAACCACACCACAATTATGTACAGCAACACTAATATATTCGTACCACATTAAAATATGAAATAAAACAAAAAAAGACCATAATCGTTTACGGTTTACATTAGCCCTTTTTAGACGAATAAAATATTAAGACGTTTTGCCATCAAATGTAAAGATCAAGGTCAATGGCCTGATTACGTAATTGTTTATCAAATTGGTCACACAAATAATCCCAGTTATTTTAGATTCTTGTAAAACAAAACCAAAAAACAAAACTATAAAATTTGTTGTTAAATGTTGGTTATTGCCGTACCTAAAAAAGCTAATTTTTGCAAATCTTTAGTCATTAAACTATGTGCACAAAGCTTTTTTGTCACGGTTTTACATAAATACTTACAATTATTTTTAAGACATAAATTTGTACGTCGTTTTGTATTGTGCTTCCAATCTAAAAAAAGAAATAAGAAATAGATTACGTTTAATGTATATCATTTAACATGTTTCTATTTCTTCATTGTATCAAACTTTATAACTAAATTCGGAAATAAAAAAAAGTTTGACAAAAGCTTTCTGGATATGCACAGATGAAACAGCTGCTACAACAGAGCACAATAAACTATTTTCAATTTCTAATTTTAATTTTAATGAAAATTATTCACATTTTCAGTAAAAGCTCTTTAAAATAAACGTATAATTAAAAAAAACTTAATTTAGGTAACTTACATATTCTCGTTGATGTGGAGGTAGACACGTCAAATTTGTTGCCTGTAAAAATAATCAATTTTGTCAAGCATGTTTTTAAAATTTGTAAAACAATGGAGAAAGAGATAAAGTACGACAAAAAAGTTTAAATATATAAAATCTAATTTTACTTTTTTCATAATAAATGGACGTTTACCAAGTCATCCCTAGTAACAATATTTGTATCGTCAATAACCTTCATGATTACGAAGCTTTGAAATTGATTAGAAAATTGATGTTTGCAAATTAAACGTATAAAAAGACACAATACTTAAAATAAAAACTATTATTTATCCGGGAATAATATTAATCAGTATTGTAATTTTAATATTGAAAAATTATTTAAACCGAACAAGATCTATTTATTAAATATGTAGTAATATGATTTGATGATTCAATGTATTAGTTTAAACCTAAAACAAAAATGTGTTTGTTCGTGTTATGTATTGCTATAATTGTAGGATAAAACAAAACAACTTTTATTGTTAGAAACATCGACCTCTTAATTCTATTTAAGGGGTCTATGGTTAGAAACCATTAGCTTGCTTCAAATATTTTACAGTCTACTCTTATGAATTTTAAGATTCCATGACAAAATATATACCGACCTGGTATTCAAAAACAATTGTTTCATTTATTAAATGTTCCAGCCAGTCATAAAATCTATGCATATTAATCAAGAATGACGTCACGTTTTGCTCTTTCGACGACAAGTTTTGCTCAACAAAATAATCATTGATACATTCTTTTTGGGAAGAATTCAACCAAAGTGTTCTTTTAACTTCATCTATGAATTCTAATGTTTCCTTGCTTTTACATTTTTTGTCCTATAATTAAAAAATATTAATTATATTTCCAATCAATTTAAACAAGGAAATAAAATATTTTTCAAAGTAAATAATACCCGAAATGTGAATGAAATATCAATATGAATATTTCATGATGAATGCTTTTTAACGTTTTTACAATAAAAAGACAGCAATCGTATTTAAATAAATTGTTTACTTAACTATGATATAAAGCAATAGATTAGAGCATATTAAACAATCTCAATAAATATCCAATTCTAAGGTTTTATTTAACTATTTTTATAAAGCAATATTGATTACATTTTAATTGTAATTAAAATGCTAAAACATTTGCAAGCTATTTACCAAATTGTTGCAAATCTTTTTTAAATTAACATCAATAGATTCTGTCCTTATAGAAATAGAATATACATTGACCAACAAAATCACCAAACCAAAACACTTGAAAAACATTCTTTTGTATTAGTTGTCTACAAACAATACACTTTTTGTATTAACGCTTGATAGTTAGTAAATAATCTGAGTTATGATTAAACTGAAAATGAACTGGTTTTTATACTAAACTTTCGTACAATTTTAGAACTTTAAAGTTGAAAAGTTCGTGCTCCCGACCTGTATTTAGTACAAGTTGTTCTTTTTAGATAAACTTTCGGTTGTGACATTAGTTAGAAATCTATTTTTGTTTAAAAACGGTGAAAGCACAATAAAATCAAACTGAACTTTTTTTGCTTGGTAACTTTGAAGCTTTATTAAATGACTCATCTATATGCTTAATGAAAATGAAAACTGTTTATTTTATTGTTGATTAAATTCATTTTTCCTCCAACTCTTTAGTATAGCAATTATGTTTTTATGTTTAGACAAATTTGATAAGCATGTTCACTTTAATTTCAAATGTTAAATAAAACACAAAAGTATTAATAAAATGATAACCGGTGGAAAACAAAATTTATTAAACACTAATACCTCAATACAGATAGTTTTTCATTGTCACATTTACAACTACAATTGTGGCCAAAAGTTTAGGACCACTTTTGGAAATTCTGATTTAGACAGCAAATCGGATATTTAATTGTAAATAAACACATAAACACATGAATTCGGTTTATTATTGAATATCACAAATGACGGAACGTTTCCACATATAAATCACATACGTTCGACACAGAATTTTTAGAAAAATCAGTATTTTGTTGATCCTCTTTTGGCTTTAATTACAGCCTCTAAACGTTTTGGCATGCTTTCCACCAGACTTCGGCAGTATTCAGCTGATAATTCAAGCACCCAGACTGCTTTGATTGCTTCTTCCAGTTCCTTAGTATTAGTTGGTTGTTTCTCAGACACTTTGTCCTTCAAAACAGTCCATAAATTTGCGATAGGGTTCAAATCTGGACTATTTCCGGGCCAATCCAAGATTTAAATTTTCTTCGACTTCAAGAACTGATTAACAATTTTAGAGCGGTGACATGGTGTACCATCCAGCATAAAAATCTTGCATTTATGAATGGTCATGTGCAGTTCCAACTTGTCGTTCAGCAAATCAACGTATTTTTGGCCATTCATGGTCGTTCCTGGTGGTAGGAAAAACAGTCCGGCCGTTCCGTTTATGGATATTCCACCCCAAATCATGACACTTGGGGGTGTGTTATTGTTTTCGTGGTGTACCCTTCACCAAATCGCTTACGCGTAGTAAACTGCTGTACTGTAGATTCATCAGAAAAAAACAAAAAGCAAGTGTTGAATCGTCGATTTCGCGTACTTTTTAGCAAAGCTCAAACGCTTAGCTTTCATGGCAGGTGTTAGCCTTGGTTTCTTCGCAGGTTTATGGGCTTTCAAACCAAAATCGATGACCAGACGCCGAGAACTCATTGGGGACCGAACTGCTGTCCTCCTAATGATATGGTCATCCCTTGGGATGCTTTTTTGTAGACGACCAGACCGTTTGGCATCTGAATAATTCCTTGTTTTCTTAAATTTCACGACTGCATTATGAACTGCATTCTTGCTTCTACTTTTCCGTTCATTAATTGAACGTTCAGAATATCCTTACTTGTAAAGAATCACGATTTGAACATCAGAAAGAGACAATTTTTTACCCACTTTTGTGGGATTTCTAAAACTCAAAACAAGCAAAAGTCGCACACAAGATTGTGCTTACTGCTTGAAAGAGAAGACAAAAAGTGATTACAATCGACTGGCAGATGAATGACTCAATCTGATGCAATCAATTTAATTTCTATTGCAATGAGCTGGTTTAGGAGCAAAAATAGTAATTTCTGCATGGTGGTCTTAAACTTTGGGCCACGACTATAACTAAAGAAAAAATGTTTTCAAGGCTTTGATAAGATAAAGTTTTGTTATATAAGATAAGACAAAATATTTTGCAACTATAAAACGAAAATTATCCAGAGAAAATTAACGAGAGACTGTAATTACATTTTTTTTGTCAAAAGTTAAACTGTACTTGGTTTTTGAGAAAGATACACGCATAAAGGCCCGAAGAACTAAATAAAAGTTAGCGATTAGCTAATCAAGTTAACATAAACAACTTTGCTCTATTTTTTGCAAAGTTAATCCTATAATGCATTTCTGGTTGGAAACCAATGTTATAAACAATCGAGTATTTTATCATCTATTGTTGCAGTAAGATTTTTGACTTATAACTATAATAAGTAAAATAAAAACAAAATTGACCAACACTGCGCTCTTCGTGTTTTGTATTTCACTTGTATTTCATCCGACTAAACGCTAAGTTGTAGTATCTGAAAACAGGAAAAGATTGTGATTTATTTTAAAACAATCGTATAGCAATTTTAACAAGTATCTGCTTCTTTAGTATTTTATATTTTTTTAGTTTGAATTATTTGAAAAACAAACAATGTATTTAATATATACTGTGTCCTACTTGTTGATTATCACATAATGTACAGCCATTATTATTATTATTTTTTTGATTCTTAATTTATTTCAAGTTGAAATTATAACATTTTTGAAGCAGAAATATTTTTAAAGGTTTTTCCTGTAATTTATTTATACCGTGTAAAATTAACTGGTTATATATACAACAAAATTCGTAGCAACTGGATGTGAAAACGAAACTTTAAGTTTGAAATGGTTTCTTATTCGCACTCTTTAAATTAATCTATCTTAGATTTGGAAAAAACTGTTGTTCCAGTTGTTAAAATTAATACTGCATTCATGTCAGCAAAAAATTCCATAAAATATAGAACGCTTTTTTAAATTCCAAATGCTTAAGTTTTGAATTTTGATATATTTATTAAAGTATTTTGTTTTTTACAAGAATATGACCGAAACCATTTTGGGTTTAATTTAATTATACGAAGTAAACAAGCGAAATATCATTGTTTACTGTGAACAACCAATTAAAATATCAAGGTTCGAAACTAAAAGACATTTATAACACTTGGTAATTACAGTCTTTTCCAATCCCAACAAATTCTTTTAATGTCCCAAAAAATGATTGCCCTGCTTTGTTTTTTTTAAAACTTATTTTATTTCCCAATATCTTAGATTTCAACATCGTAGCAATTTGAAGTACAGCAAATATTCCTCCTTTCACTTGGGTATCATAGATTTAAGAAATATTTGTTGAATTTCTTTAAAAACTTCATTTTCAATCACATCTAAAACTCTTTAACTAAACCAATTTTTATGTGAAATGGAACTTGCAATACATTTCACAAATTAAAAAAGTATTTTAATTAGCATAATGCTTTCTAGCAGAAATCTTCTCTGGGAGGCCATATAACCTTAACATAGTGATATAATTCAGCTTCGCTGTCTCATAAACAGTACAGGAAACAAAAAATTTAGCAAAAGTACCTTGCAGTGCAAGCAAAACTTAAAGTATTTTTCAGTCTTCATCCATATATAAATTAAAGTTATTAAAAGATATAGATATACTCATCAGTATGAAGTACGCAATAAGAATAAATGAATTCTTATTTTCGTTATGTAGCAAAACTCTTCAAGACTTAAATACGAGCCATTAATATAAAACCGCTACTTGAATAGAACATACTTTATTTTAATTACAGCAAAGGGGCCATTTACATCTTTTTAGTAGCCAAAATTGCCATCAACAGTGAATAAAACTAAAAGATCTACGTGTCTTTTTCTATATGCTATACTCTTGAATTTTCTCCCAGTAAATTTCATTTTCCAAGTCTACAGTGAAAGTAACAAACTCAGCAACAAATTTAGTCAAATTAGGTCACAAATTAAACATCTGATTTGCTTTTATTTAAAAACTGATATCTTTTGTTTGTTGCAAATACTTAATTTTTATTAGTGTTTTGGTGACTTCTGTCAGTCATTTATTCTTTAAATGAACTTATGCCACCAAAAACTTCACTCTGAAATAGTAAAAAGTTAATGAAGCAGATGATTAACACTGCATAAACATTTGTTTACTAAATTTCAGTTTCGCATAACTTATATTCTATAATAAACCCGGCATTAAGAAAAATTGATCATGAGACACAGGGTCTCTGCATAATGATACTACATATTTTAATACGTTAAAGCTTTTCTTCTTTTGCAATTTTAAGTACATGTATTTTGGATTATTTACATAAAGAAATAGCAATCATAAGCATAGCTTTTGGGTTCGTTCCATATTCTTGGAACTAAAACGTTCTTGTAAATCAAAACGCATGTTGCTACTTTCAACAAAGAACAGGATTTGTAAGCTTCCAAAAACATAAAAGATAATCTTTTCTTTAAAAATTGCAACTAAATCCTCATACAACTTGCATACTTTGTTTCATCACTAAAGAACCGACTAGACTTTTAGTTAATCGATAAAAGCAAACATACTGCAGTTTTTTGCGTGATATCGCACTTCGAAAAAAAAAAGTTGATTCAAAAAGTTAGTAAGAAAACTTGGACAAGTGATGTAATGACATAAAAATATTGAAGTGATCGTAAATTGGTTTGTTATAATTTATTAAAATATAAAAATTGTATTCATTTTATTGATTAAATGATTTTTTAATTAATTAATACACTGACTTTTTTTAACGAAAAACTTTTTATTGACCAAATGATTTTGGCCTATTATACATTAAAGCTTTTTAGGGCATGTTTTTCTTTAAATGGTGCAGAAACGCCAACCAATTTATTTTAAAAAAGTATAATTGTATATTTTTCTCATCTGTTAAATAAAAATCATTTAATATAAGTGATCCACCAGATGGCAGTTGCTTTCTGGCAGGCTGGATCGTAAGTTTTTTCTTGTTTCTCTGCATAAGTGAAACCAAAACCCGCCCCGATGTTCATGGAGGGTTCAGTAGCCAAAAAACGTCTTTTTCAGAACGGAGCCATGCCTGTAAAAATTGCACTTTGCCAACAAGTTCGGAAGACATTCTCTAGCTGAATATCAGAGGTCTTTCTGCAAGCAAGATGAACGTTTTTCATTATCTTGCTTTGCAATTTGAAGCACATGTCATCCTATTGCAGAAGACTCGCTTCACTCATCGCAGAAAAGCTAGTTAAGCCGAAAGCATGGCCTTGCCGTGTTTCTCCATGAGCAGCTGAAGTACACATTTTTCAACCAATCACTACCGACATTAAATATTTAACGGCTGTGCTTGGACCAGTAACGTATTTAGGTGGGCTGAAATGTGCCATGCCTCCTACCTTGAAAATTACAAATAAGAGAAATCAGAGACAGATTCTACGTAAGTGGAAGACGTTTCTTTATGGAGTTTTGCCACCAGATTTTTGCGACGAAAATCGAGAAATAGCAGACTTGAAATTTTTTTTTCCATTTAGCATAATTGATTGTGTTTACATGCTTCCCTTTTTAAAAATTCTCGGTACGCCACTGCTTGGACGTTGATGGTTATAAAATAGTTAAAGACTACAAAGATGCACCAACCTTACAATAATCCCAAGATCTTCCACTGTTTTCTCACCCTGTCTCTGTAGCCACGTGGATTGGGGTTTCGACAACGACAGTGAGAAAGACGATGGTTTGGTAAACATTTTAATAGTTTTTCTTTTCTATAAAACCCCAAAGATGCCACAACCTTTCACTCTGGCAGTTATAATATTGGAACATACAAATACTTTGCTTTTGTTTGTGCTTTTTATAGTTTCTCACCCGATAGACGTGTTCTTAAAAGGTTTACCAGGTCACAATATTGACTTTAGCTTCTTTCACTACCAATCTTTGCTTTGCCGATGCCAAGGATGCTGCTCAGCAATAAAATTTTGGAAGGACAAGTGGAATCACTAAATTGGATTGGAATCACTACAATTCTTTATGCCAAAATTCTAAGATTGGAATCACTATAATCGTTTGGAATTACTACATTTGAATCACTACAATTATTTGGAATTAATACATTGGAATCACTACAATCAAGCGGCAACAAAATCTTTGTAAATTCTTGTCGTCTGATTCACTCGATGTGGGCCTGGCTTACCGGGATTTTTGTAACATTATCAAATTAGCAGCCGAAAAGACTATACCACGCGGTCATCGAAACAATTACATTCCATGTTGAGATGCAAAGTGTGAACCTCTGCATAACATAGAGTGTGAACCTTGCTTACCAAGACTATGCAAAGTTCCTGCAGTCTCCTCAAGGAAAAAAAATCAAGTTTGGCTGGCTTTACTTACCAAATTTATTTGAAGAATGTGATTCTTCAAATAAAATTGATAAGGTAAATGTTTGACAAATTTCGACTTTATTTCGTCCAATAAAACTTCTTAAAAAAATACTGTTCTATCAAAACAGGTTTGGTGTAAGTTTTAAAATTTAACAAAGCTTTGAAAATAATTTTACTTAATTGACTTTAGTTAAAGTCTGTCTTATTACTTAAAAAATTTTTTTCTGAAATGCTTTGATTAATTTTTAGTTTGATGGCAAATAAATGTCAGCAAAACATGTAGCATCTTGATATAACCATTCTTATTTCAATGCAACAACACTCTAATTATCAATAAGAAAGCAAAACAAACACACTAATTCTTATCATAAAATTCTAGATCTGGTATATTCTGATTTGTATGTTTGCTCATTTGCACAATTAATCAATCAATTAATCATTATTATTTTTGTTACATCGCTTATAACAATAGAAAAAATATCACAAAAAATCAGCAATTGAAAACAAAGGTGACAGGGAAGTTACGAATAGGCTTCACGGTCATCAACTCGAGCAAATACCCAATGTCAGACATTTTTATGTTTTTTATTATAATTTTTTTAATAAACATAATTATATACATTAGTTCTTCGAATCATTATGTTTTGTTTTCTAAAAAATCGGAAAAAATTTACCGTTTTTATTTAGTGAAGTGAGATAAAATATTGCTTATGGCTATTTTTGAATAGATTGTAAAAAAAATTTTTTATTTCTTTTGGTATGGAATTCCAAATCTTCATTCCCTGGTGTTTTATACACCATTGCAGTCTATTATTACGATCTCTAGGAATATATAAATTATCGTGTTCCGCGATAGTCTTGTGCTTCAGTTTGATCTTTTATTGTTTTATTGAAGTAATTGAAGAATAGGGTTGGAGTTAATGTTTTCTTGCAGTTGAATATTAACTTGGTAATTTCAAATTGATAAATATCTTGAATTTTTAAAAGATTTAGTTTATTATTAAGTCGTTTAGCTGAGCTTCGATACGGCGCATTACAAATAGCTTTAACTGCTTTGTTTTGCAATATTTATAATTTTTGTAGGCGGGATGGATGTGTTCAGTCCCAAATACTAATTCCATAAATTAATTGTGGATAAACAAAAGTATAATTCATTTTGTTTAGGATGAATTGTTTTTAGTTTAGTTATTATACCAACAGACCCGGCACTTTTTACATTCAAGTACTTAAATGTGCTCGTAAAAATTGAGTTTATTGTCAATAAGTATTCCTAAGTATTTAATTGTGTGAATTCGGGAGCTATCATAATTAATTGTAAGCTGCTCAGTGACACCATGGATCGACTTGAGAAAAATAACTAGAGCTTTAGATTTAGACAGATTAACAGTAAATTTATTTAAACAGCACATTATGTTTAAAGCTTTTATTTCTTTATCAATTATATCTTAACGGATAATTGGTTAGATGATTTAAATATGAAACAGGTTTCGTCAGCAAGAATCTAGGTGTGCAATCAACAGCATTTTGTAAGTCGCGTACATATTTGAGAAAAAGTAATGGACTAAAATAAGACCCTAGCGGCACAGCGTATTTTATAATCCTTGAGATCAGATTGAATTTGGTTAAAATTGACAACTGGTTTCCGGTAATTTAAGTATGAACTTAATAACTTAAATGTTACTTCCAAAATGCCATAATATTTAATGATATTTTTTTTTAGTATCAAAACCTTTTTTTAAATCTACAAGAACAAGACCTATATGAAGATTATGGTCAATATTGTCAGAAACAGTAGTGACCAAATCAAGCAAAGCATGGAAAAAGAAAGTTTTACTTTGAAAACCGAATTGACAAGAATAAATATTTTTGTGTTTTAACAAAAAGGTTATTAGTCCATTATACAGTATGTCATTTTTTCAAGTATTTAAAAAAAGCTAGTTAATATCAAAATTGGATGATATTTGTTTGTCTCTTCTGTACAATCATTTTTAAAAATGGGCATAACTTTTTGCAATTGCTCGAGAACTCTTTATTATTAAAAATAAAATCCGTAAAAAATTTAAGATGTGGAGTCACTACATACCTTGAAACTTTAAGAAAGTAGCTGGTATGTTATCATGCCCAAGTGCTTTGTTGTCATTTGACGATAAATCTGATTAAGTATTTTATTTATTGCTGGTGATTCAAGGTAAATTGAGGATGAGATTTTTCTAGTTAAATATTTGTGCAATAATTTGTTTGTCTTTCTTTTGATTTTTTCATTCAACTTTAGGCCATTTGAGTAAAACAAGTTATTAAATTCGTTTGCGATAACCTCGGGGTTATCACTAATCTTATATATTCGAAGCGAGTTAGTTGATCTGCAGTTTGGAGTAATTGGTAGTGTAGGTTTAAAATATCCCAAGTTTTATGACCATTTTTTTTTTGTTGAAGTAAATTTTGAAAGTATAATTTTTTTGATAAGGTTTAAAGGTTTGTTAGTTTGTTGGATTAGCATTGGAAGTAATTTTTTCTGCTTTACAAACATTTATGAACAATGTCCGAAAGATGGATTTCTTTCCGAATAGATGTTATAATACCTTTAGTAGTTTGTGTATTTTTTACTAATTTTTGTTCTTTACGACTTATTCGCTTAAACGGCCAATGTTTATCAATCATTTGTGAAACACGTACAACAAAATTGACAAATGCAGAGTCAAAATAATCAGATTGTAATGGACACTATTATGAATAATTGGGTCAGGGTGTTATTCAAAATGCATTTGGGCAAAAATTTTTCTTATCTTTATTGTATAGTCTGTTATCCATACAAATGTTAGTAGTTTTGAACTTTCTAATGTTACATAAAAGAGGATAATGATCATTCATGTCATTCAAAATTATTGATGATGAAATAGTGTGGGTTACGTCATTTGTAATTACATGATTGATAAGTGTCACCGCGCTTGCAGTAACTCTTGTAGGTTTTGTATTAATTAAATAGACTCCATTACAAGCTATAGCATTTATGTAATTTTTTGCTTGCACGGATAGGTTATTTCCGTTAATGGTAATTAATGTTGATGTCATCTAAAGTATATATTTTTTTTTTAAGTTAATTTTTCTAAACAGTTTGAAAAATCTTCCACAAACATATAAACTGCTCGACTAGGGTGGTAAGTTTATTTTTGTGTTTGGTTGGTACACAGTTAACCATAATGATTCATATCCATGTAAATGTATATTTTGTTCTTGTGTAGTTTTTAAGTTATCTCTTACGTACATCGCTACATACAGGTTTATGTTTACAAGAGGTTTATGTTTATAAGAGTTTTTTTTTACGTGGTTCCGAAAGGCATCAAGACATCAGAAGTAAATAGTAAAACGGTAACAAAATCATACAACTGATTAAATTCTTTCTTTAACGATCTTATATTAAGGTGTACAATATTCAGAAAGTTACATTAATTTAGTTGTTTTGAAAATATTGAAATAATGTCTTTTTAATACATTTGCAGAGAACGATTCATAAATTTTATCACAAAAATCTTTAGGCTTACTTACAGTTAAATGGTGTTCGGCTGCTTGATTTGTGCTGCCAGGCCTTGACGATTCCCTGTCACACAAAATTTCCAGCGCCATAAGATCTAAACAAAAGCACTTGAAGATTAGAGTGAATTAAGTTGCTACTACGGTTAACTTTTAGGATAGATACAGTGTAAACAATTATTCTTGAAATCTGTTTCTACAAATAACATTATTTTATTGAACTCTATCAAAACAATGTCTATAAAAGTGATGATACAGTTGGTCTTAAGCTTATATCGCTGGAAAAACAAATGATAAGAGTTAATATTTGAATTTAGTTTCTATCAAATTTATGCGGTAAGAGAGTCTTATAAGACATTCCACACCTATCAACACCGATTGAATTACTGTATGCTAGCAAGCTATATTTATTGTTATCTCTATTTATAGTATTTATAGTATCTATTTATAGTCCCCGTAAAATACATCAAAAATCGGCCCTCCTATACAAGAAATTGCTCTATTTCTTCATAGTAGCACCGCGACGTCGAGGGCATGTCATAAACAAAAGAAAAAATTTTTGAAGATACTAGCATACAGTAATTCAATCGGTGTTGATAGGTGTGGAATGGTATATAAGACTCTCTTACCGCATAAATTTAATAGAGACTAAATTCAAATATTAACTCCCATATGTCTACGCATCAGTTGGTTTTCCAGCGATATAAGCTTAAGACCAACTGTATCATCACTTTCATAGACATTGTTTTGATAGAGTTCAATAAAATAATGTTATTTGTAGAAGCAGATATTGTTCACACTTTTAGGAATGTTATAACAACATGCTAAACACTGTAATAAGAAAGTATTGTATGTTTAATATCTCAGAAACTAGACGTGACAGAAAAAATCTGATTTCAGATTTGGATTCAGCGCCCAAAAGTTAGCCTAAACCGCTTTTCAGGTTATCAGATACAAAATTTTTGTTGGACAGTGTAATTGGCTCGACACGGGCGTAGATGAGTTTCTCAAAGATCCTATTTAGGACGCAGTGCAGATATATTGATCGATAATTCGTTTGGTCCCTTACGAGCTTCATTGTGATTTAAGATTGCGACTACCAGCACTCTTTTCCAGACTTTGGAAATCTTGAGTGGGAGCGAGCAGGAAAATAGAAAACACGTAATCAGGACCTTAAACCAACTTCAGCTTGGACTATAAGCTCTGAGCAGATAAAATTGTGGCACTGAGTTAACCTGGTTTTAAATATTGGAAGGCAGCAGTGAATTCTTTTTGCAAGAAATTCTAAGGATATCCACTGGATCTGGTTTTGTGACTCTCCAAAAATTAGACACTTCCAAAAATTAGAGATTATTTGCAGTCAATAGCCTCAATTTCCGTTTATAACTGATTCGAGATACAATCTCATCAGCTGTAAAGAAACACTTACAAAGAGTATGTTGTGACCTACCAGTACAGCTGTTCAATATATTCCATGTTTTGCGACTAGAGTGTTAAAAGTTGATGCTTTTGACAGCTTCAGATCATCGATCCCTACGCTTCCTGTCAAATTTGGTAAGTGAAGTCGCAGCAGCCAAACTTGAGTTGTTTCCTTGAGGAAACTGCTGGAGCTTTGCATAGTCTTAGTAAGTTAGGTTCACACTCTGCATTATGCAGAGGTTCACACTTTGCATCCCAACATGGAAATTAATTGTTTGATGACCACGTGGTATAGTTTTTTGGCTAAGCCAGGCCTACATCAGGCAGCAACAAATTTGCAAATAGTTTCTTGCTGGCTGATTGTAGTAATTCTAATGTAATGATTCCAAATAATTGTAGTAATTTCAATTCAATAATTTCGGCACAAATCATTCCAGTCACATTGGTCCAGGTTTATAGACATTAACTATTAATGTTCAAGCCTGTGGCGAACCACGAAATTTTAAAAGGAGCAAATGGCATACAAACGCAATCATTTATGTTAAGTAAAGAATATTTTTTTAAGTCTCTGATTTCTCAATTTTTGTTGCAAAAGTCTGGTGTTTTCTAAAAAAAGTTATCCCTTAGAATTTGTCTCTGATGTCTTGTTTTAATAATTTCCAAGAAGAGGCATAGCACATCACCCCCCACTCTAAATACGCTATTGTTCTAGGCATAGTTGTTCAATCTTCAATGTCGGTAGATATTGGTCTAGAAAGGTGCACTTTGGTTGATTATGGACGAACGGGGCAGGTCCATGCATTCTGCTTAATGAAAATCCAGTTAGTAATTTCTAGCTTTTCTACACTGTTGCATTGGTTCTTACACTGTTACTCCCTGCAGTGACAAGTGCCTCAAACTGCAGAGAAAGGTAATAAAGAACGTTCATCTTGCTTGCAAAGAGGCCTTTGATACTCAGTTAAAGAAATATGGGCCTTCCGAACTTGTTGACAACGTGCACTTAAAGTGCAATTTTTCCAGGTATGGCTCCGTTCTGAAATGAACGTTTGCCGTTTAGTGGAGTCTCTCTAAACATCGGGATGAGTTTTGGTTCCATTTATGCAGAACAACAAGAAAACATCTTTGATCCAGGCTTCCAGACAGCACCTGCCATCTGGTGGATCACTTATATTGAGATATTTTTATTTAACAGATGACAAAAAGATACAATTATACTTTTCTGAAATAAAGTGGTTGTCGTTTCTGCATCATTTAAAGAAAAAATTTTCCATAAAAGCTTTAATGTATAACAGGCCAAAATCATTAGGTCAAAAACAAGTGAGTTTATTAATTAATTAAAAAAGCATTTAATCAGTAAAGTGAATGCAATTTTTATACTTTAATAAATTATTTGGTAATTATAAATTTAAAATCTCATCAATTTTTTCATGTCATTATACTGCTTACTAATACAGGTTTGCTTACTAACTTTTTATCAACTTTTTTGTTCTTAGTGCGATATCACACAAATATTCCATTATATTTGCTTTTATCGATTAGTTCAAAGTCTACTTGCATTTTTGGTGTTGAAACAAAGTATGCAAGTTGTATGGGAATTTAGTTTCAATTTTGAAAAAAATATTATTTTCTATGTTTTAGAAGTTTACAAATCCTGTTCTTCTTTAAAATTAGTATCATGCGTTTTGATTTACAAGAACGTTTTGAAATATTGGCTCACACGCCAACTCAAAAACAAAACAATCCTTTCCACTGTGACTCACTGCATGCAACTCTGTAAGATAAGTAATGTGGAAATCATTGAATAAACAAATAGATACTTTGGGGTTTTTTAATTTAATTATCAGCTTCTGGTATATTTTTTTTAGAAAAGTATTTATTTATCTAAAATAATTGTAGCCAAATATCAACAAAAATTGTCGTAAAACAAGAGAAACAAAAAGACTAAATAACAACAAAGTAATTTCTTTTTTATATCAGTGATTTAATATATATTGTACAAATTAAAAAAATAATTTAAGTATAAAGTTTTATTTAAAAAATACTAAAAAACATTAACGTACTAATCACAAAACAAATTGTAAAATAATGTGATTGCCAAAACAACAGCAAAATAAATACAGTGTTTTAAATCTTATTTAAAAAATCAGTGGCTAATAAGAGCAGGAAAATTAAAAAAAATCAAATTAATTATATTTTTCTAAGTTTTGTTTGAGTTTTAAAGTTGTACAAAGAAGAGATCGCCTTTTCCAGGTCTATTAATAGAGGAATAATATATAAATTCAATTTACAAAGATTCGTGATATTTTCAACACCACATTGTGCCCGTGTATTGTCGAACAATTTCTGAAAAAAATAGATTGAAATATTACTTTTGTCACTTTAATAATTTGAAACAAAAGTTTAGCTTGTTATTGCTTGAAGTCTTTGTTTGAAATATTATTTCAATGTTGTTTGTTGATTTATTGCTTATTAAAAGTCACTTTTTTGCATGACACACTCTGATAGAAGATATGTGAACTATGATTGCAATAATGACATAACAGAAGCAATATTTTGAAATCATTATAATTTTAAAACATGGAAAATCCTTCTTTAATATTTAAAACATTTTAATAAATATTTTACTTAACATTTTAACAACATCGATAACGAGTAAACTAACAATTCAAAACGTCACCTTTTAAATAAAGAAATTATATTTTTAATTATTAAGAAATTCTTACATCATTAGATACGATTGCAATGTTGTTTTACTATCTAACTAAGTTATAACAGCTGCTTTGAGTCCATCTGTCGTCCGGGATCTGTAGTCTAGTGGTATAGTAACCTGAACAAGAACACACCAACTAATAAACAAAATATATTAATAGAATAAACTTAAAAGTTAACAACAATACGGCAGCTAGCAGCCCGCTCTGCAGCCACTACCTATCACAATTCAAACAAACGGACAGCAAAATTGGAGGAATCAAAGCGCTGCGCATTTTAAGTTTAAACGGACATTTATTGCAGAAGTAAACAACCATTTAATGCAAAAGTTCGAATCTTTATCGAGACATGATTATGTAAGATTTTACGACAGGCGCCACACTCGCAATTTGGTGAAGGAGCGAGACCCCATTTGTGCATTTACGAATGAAATCGCCCAACACCAGTCCGCAGGCGGTTGAGCTTAACCCAAGCTGCTCGGGGTAAGCCCATCCCAACAGGCCTGGCACCGGTGTCGGGCACAAAAGCACGGAGCCTGGAAGCATTTTCACAGTACTCCCTTTTCCATTTGTGATTTGTCCATTCAGAAGCGCGGATGCCAAGTTTGCAAGGTTGTCCAAGAGATTCAGCGCACCTGACACAAACGGGCGTCTGGATCTTAGTCTCACTTGGCGAGTATCTGAGGACCCACTTAAAAGATCGT
Source organism: Diplosoma virens (assembly GCA_963680785.1). Classification (NCBI taxonomy): domain Eukaryota; kingdom Metazoa; phylum Chordata; class Ascidiacea; order Aplousobranchia; family Didemnidae; genus Diplosoma; species Diplosoma virens. Next base: position 46,822,314 of record OY796880.1, read on the forward strand.
GCAAGATATGATCGGGGTCCAGAGATCTACGGTAAGCCAAGGAGAGTGTCGCTCCCAGTCGGCGAAGCGCAGCTGGCTGGATGCCTGAGAGTACAGGTCCGTTGGAGTGGGACGCAGGCATCCAGTAACTATGTGCAAGGCGTCATTCAAGACACTGTCAATGAGACGAGTGTGAGCACTGCGACACCAGACTGGCGCAAAGTACTCAGCTGATGAGTAGACTAGAGATAAGGTGACTATGCGTAGTGTTTTAGCACCAGCACCCCATCCCGAGCCCACGAGTCGCCTCAGCAGTGTGACGCGCGAGAATAGTTTTTTGCGCAATGCCACTAAATGGTGACGAAACGTGAGCGATCTGTCCAGTTTTACCCCAAGGTATGTAGGGGTTGGACAGAACGGTAAAAGTCTACCGTTGTTGTAGACCTTTGCTCACGTTTAGCTTCTCGGTTGTTTAAGTGAAAGGCTGCCGTCACCGTCTTAGTGTGAATGAGCTTCAACCTCCAAGTCTGGAGATACGCTGAAAGTGTAGACATGTCTTGGCTTAAGGTCCCCTCTAAGTTCTTCCAGTTTCCAGAAGAATGCAACAATGCTAGATTATCAGCATAAGCAAACTTTCTGGAAATCATGGAAGGAAGATCGTACGTACAGATGTTAAATAGGAGGGGAGCCAAGACCAATCCCTGAGGAACGCCGTTTTTAAGACGACGTAGCCTGTTTTGCTTCCTGTCACCGGTGGTAAGGATGAAACTTCGATTTCGGACAAGCTCCATGATCATTTTGACCATGTGCTTATCCGGAAGTTGTCTTAGCAGCTTGCAGGTAAGGCCTCGGTGCCAGACAGTGTCATAAGCAGCTGTCAAATCGATAAATACGGCACCGGCCTTCTTTTTAGCCTCGAAAGAATCCTCGATGTTCTGGGTTACCAAAACAACTTGATCTACGGTTGACTTCCCGCGTCGGAACCCAGCCTGCTCTTTAGGGAGCAGTAGATCGATTAATGGTTCAACGCGGGCGTAGACAAGCCTCTCGAGGATTTTGTAGGGGACACAGAGCAGAGATATCGGTCGATAACTCCTTGGTTCCCTCACGGGCTTTCCTGGTTTTGAGATCGCGACCACAAGCGCTCTTCTCCAGATCTTGGGAATTTTGAGTCGGCGAAAACAGGAAGAAAGGAAGTCACGTAACCAGGACTTCAAAGCAGCTCCAGCATGGAGTATAAGCTCTGAGCAGATGGAATCAGGACCCGGAGCTTTACCTGGTTTTAAATGTTGAAGGGCAGCAGTAAATTCTCTCTGTGAAAAATTGTCAGAGATATTTACTGCGTCTGGTGTTGTGGCCCTCCAAAGGTCAGACACTTCTTAAGAGACAAGTCGAGATGACTTGCGGTCAACAGCCTCGTATTTCCCATTTTTAACCAGCTGAGATGCAATAGCATTGGCTGAAATGGGACAGTGACGAGGAGAGTGTCGTGACCTACCAGTAAGGTTGTTCAAAATACTCCACGCTTTTCGACTAGACTGTGAGAAGTCAATGCTCCGAACTGCTTCGGACCATCGATCCCTTCGCTTTCTGTCAAGCTTGGCAAGCAGAGCTGTAGCAACCAAACTTGAGTCGTCTCCCTGAGGAGACTGCAGAAAGGTTTTATAGAGGAATTCACACTGTGCATCCCAATACGGAATATAGTTGGAATACCTGTTGGGATGGGCTTAACCCATCAATTTGTGTTAAGCTCAACCGCCTGCGGACTGGTGTTGAGCGATTCCATTCGTTCATGAACAATATGGAAAATGGACTCAGGGAAAATGGAATCAGGGCTCGGAGTTTTACCTGATTTTAAGTGTTGGAGTCCAGCAGTGAATTCCCTCTGTTAGAAATTCACAGAAATATTTCCTAGGTCTGGTGTTATGCCCCCCAAAAAAATCAGACACTTCTTGAAAAAAAAATCAAGATGACTTCCAGTCAACAACCTCTTATTTTCCACTTAGAACTAGCTGAGATGCAATAGCATCAGCTGAATTGGGACGGTGATGAGGAGAGTGTCGTAACCTACCATTAAGGTTGTTCATAATACTCCAAGCTTTTCGAATAGATTGTAAAAAGTCAATACTTCGCACTGCCTAGGACCATCAATATCTCAGCTTCCTGTCAAGCTTGGCAACCAAAGCTGTAGCCGCCAAACTTGAGTTGTCTCCTTGAGGAGAATAAAGGAATGTTATTTTAAAGAGGGATTCACATTCCGCATCCCATCACCGAATATAGTTGTTTTGATACTCGCGTGGAATAGTCTTTTTGGATGTTTTCTTAATGATGTTACAGAAGTCCTGGTAAGCCGTGTTCACATGAAATGAATCAGGCGGAAACAAAGTCTTTGCGAATTTATTCGTCAAAGCCATGTAATGACTCCATTTGGCCTTGCGGAAGTTCCATCGCTTTACAGGCATGCTTGGCACTGCCATAGCAAACCTTGGTGATGTAATAAGCGAAGGTCGATGTTGTGACCTGCGGAACTTGTCAAGGACACGTCTATCCGCTAATCAACTGTTTACGGACCTACACTAGCGAAAGCTAGATCTGGATTGGTGCCAGTGTTCCAGCGGCCGGAATAAAAACTGGCAGCGCCTTGGCAATATATAGGAGGGCAAGACAATTAATACTTGCCCAACCAGCCAAGCACTCACCGTCCGGACTGTTGTCATCGTAGCCCCAGTCAGCATGACGACAGTTAAAATTGCCAGCGTACAGGCAGGGGTGAGGATACACTGGGAGACCCAGGGTTCGCAATCGCGTTGGCGGTGGTTTGTAGACGTTGACTATTTTATAGTTATCAACATCCACACACAACCACTCGATCTCCGATGTCAGTGGAGATTGGTCCAAAAGCATGTATCTCAGTCGCTCGTGGACACACGTGGCAAGGCCATGCTTCCTGCTTAAAGAAGACCCAGCTAGGTGGTAGTTTGGAAGTACCAACTTCTCTGCATCAGTGCAGTGGGTCTCCTGCAGTAGGATGACGAGTGCCTCAGACTGCATAGCGAGGTGATGAAAAACGTTCATTTTGCTTGCAGTGAGGTCTTCGATGTTCAGCTGAAGAATAGTGGGTCTTCGGAACTTGTTGGCAATGTGCCCTGAAAAGGGCAGTTTTATCTTAACATTGCTCCGTCCTGAAAAGGACGTTTGCCGATTAGCAAACCCACACTGAACATCGGAATGGGTGGATACCCTTCCGTTTTGATAGGTTCGATTTTGTGTAGTCATTTTTAGAATCAATGAACAGACTTACTTACGGCCCAGGCTGCGTGAAAGCACCTACCATCTGGGCCAAACCAGAAGCATCAGACTCTTGTTAGAGCTTGTCACTGCTGCTTATCTCACTGCGAATCGAACCGACTACTTGTGGTTTTCCAGGCAGGAGACAACACCACTAGACAATTTCTCGTATATGTAAACTACTTACAAAATGCTGTTGATTGCACACCTAGATTATTTCCTGATAAAACCTGTCTTATATTCTAGGCATCTAATCCAATTATCCTTCAAAGTATAATTATTAAAGAAATTAAAAAACAACAAAAATTTAAACATACTCGTATATATGGTGCTGTTTAAATGAATTTATGGTTAATCCGTTTAAATCTAATGCTTTAGTTATTTCTTCCAAATTGATCCATGGTATCACTAAACAACTCACAATTATTTATGATAGATCCCAAATTTACACAGTTAAAGGCGCCAAATACTTAGGAGTATTATTGACAAATATTAATGACAATAAACTTAATTTTTACGAACACATAGACGTACTTGAATGTAAAAATGCCGGCTCTGTTGCTATAATAACTAAACTAAAACAGTCCTTCCTAAACAAAATGTATTACAACTATATTTTACAGTACTCTCGTTCATTCCCACTTAGATTATGGTATTACTATTTGGGGCTCAACACATTCATCCCACCTACAAAAACTACAAATATTGCAAAACAAAGCAGTTAAAACTATTTTTAATGCGCCACATCGAAACTCAGCTAAACCACTCTATATTAAACTAAATATCTTGCGAATTCAAAATATTTATCAACTTCAAATTGCCAAGTTTATATTCAGAAAATCTTAAAAATTTTTATTTTTTTTTCACATGTCATCGACGTCCCGGTGCTATTATGTAGAAGAAGAGCAATTTCTTGTTAGGAGGGCCGATTTTTGATGTATTTTATGGAGGCGAGTTTGAAGGCAGAGATATCAATAAATATAGCTTACTAGCATACAGTAATTCAATCGGTATTGATAGGTGTGGAATACCTTATAAGACTCTCTTACCGCATTAATTTGATATAGGCTAAATTCAAATATTAACTCCCATATGTCTACGCATCAGTTGGTTTTCTAGCGATTAAGCTTAAGACCAACTGTATCATCATCACTTTCATAGACATTGTTTTGATAGAGTTCAATAAAATATTGTTATTTGTAGAAGCAGATATTGTTCACACTTTTAGGAATGTTATAACAACATGCTAAACACTGTAATAAGAAAGTATTGTATGTTTAATATCTCAGAAACTAGACGTGACAGAAAAAATCTGATTTCAGATTTGGATTCAGCGCCCAAAAGTTAGCCTAAACCGCTTTTCAGGTTATCAGATACAAAATTTTTGTGGGACAGTGTAATTGGCTCGACACGGGCGTAGATGAGTTTCTCAAAGATCCTATTTAGGACGCAGTGCAGATATATTGATCGATAATTCGTTTGGTCCTTTACGAGCTTCATCGGGCTTAAGATTTCGACTACCAGCACTTTTTTCCAGACTTTGGAAATCTTGAGTGGGAGCGAGCAGGAAAATAGAAAACACGTAATCAGGACCTTAAACCAACTTCAGCTTGGACTATAAGCTCTGAGTAGATAAAATTGTGGCATTGAGTTTAACCTGGTTTTAAATATTGGAAGGCAGCAGTGAATTTATTCTGCAAGAAATACTAGATCTGGTTTTGTGACTCTCCAAAAATTAGACACTACCAAAAATTAGAGATTATTTGCAGTCAATAGCCTCAAATTTTCCGTTTATAACTGATTTGAGATACAATCTCATCAGCTGAAAAGATACACTTACAAAGAGTATGTTGTGACCTACCAGTACGGCTGTTCAATATACTCCATGTTTTACGACTAGAGTGTTAAAAGTCGATGCTTTTGACAGCTTCAGATCATCGATCCCCACACTTTTTGTCAAGTTTCGTAAGTGAAGTCGCAGCAGCCAAATTTGAGTTGTTTCCTTGAGGAAACTGCTGGAACTTTGCATAGACTTGGTAAGCAAGGTTCACACTCTGCATTATGCAGAGATTCACACTTTGCATCCCAACATGGAATATAATTGTTTAATAACCGCGTGGTATAGTTTTTTGGCTAAGCCAGGCCTATATCAGGTGAATCAGGCAACAGCAAATTTGCAAATACGTTCTTGCCGCCTGATTATAGTAATTCCAATGTCATGATTCCAAATAATTGCAGTAATTTCAATTCAAGAATTTCGGCACAAATCATTCCAGTCACATTGGTGCAGGTTTGTAGACATTAACTATTTTATAACAATTAACGTTCAAGCCAGTGGCGTACCAGGAAATTTTAAAAGGGGGAAATGACATACAAACGCAATCAATTATGCTTAGGAAAAAATTTTTTTTCAAGTTTCTGATTTCTTAATTTTCGTCGCAAAAATCTGGTGTTTTCTAAAAAAAGTTATCCCTTAGAATTTGTCTTTGATTTCTTGTTCTAATAATTTCCAAGGAAGGGCATAGCACATTACCCCCACTTTAAATACGCTATTGGTCCAAGCATAGCCGTTCAATCTTCAATGTCGGTAGAGATTGGTCCAGAAAGGTGCACTTTGGTTGCTAATGGACGAACGGGGCAGGTCCATGCTTTCTGCTTAATGAAGACCCAGTTAGGTAAAAATTTGCACTTTCTAGCTTTTCTGCACTGTTAAATTGGGTCTCCTGGAGTGACAAGTGTCTCAAACGTCAGAGAAAGTTAATAAAGAACTTTCATCTTGCTTGCAGAGAGACACCTTTGATACTCAGTTGAAGAAATATGGGCCTTCCAAACTTGTTAACAACGTGCACTTAAAGTGCAAGTTTTCCAGGTATGGCTCCGTTCTGAAATGAACGTTTGCTGTTAAGTGGATTCTCTCTAAACATCGGGATGAGTTTTGGTTTCATTTATGTAGATAAACAAGAAAACACTAACGATCCAGGCTTCCAGACAGCAACTGCCATCTGGTGGATTACTTATATTAAGATATTTTTATTTAACAGATGACAAAATATACAATTATAATTTTCTAAATTAAATTATTTGTCGTTTCTGCACCATTTAAAGAAAATTTTTCCATAAAAGCTTTAATGTATAACAGGCCAGAATCATTAGGTCAAAAACAAGTGAGTTTATTAATTAATTAAAAAACATTTAATCAGTAAAGTGAATTCAATTTTTATATTTTAATAAATGATCGGGTAATTATAAATTTAAAATCTCATCAATTTTTTCATGTCATTATATCACTTGTCCAGGTTTGCTTATTAATTGTTTATCAACTTTTTTTTGTTATTGTGATATCACACAAATATTCCAATTTTTGTTGCTTTTATCGATTAGCTCAAAGTGTACTCGCATTTTTGGTGATGAAACAAAGTATGCAAGTTGTACGAGAATTTAGTTTCAATTTTGAAAAAAAGATTATTTTTTATGTTTTTAGAAGTTTACAAATCCTGTTCTTTTTTAAAATTAGTATCATGCGTTTCGATTTACAAGAACGTTTTGAAATATTGGCTCACACGCCAACTCAGAAACAAAACAATCCTTTCCACTGTGACTCACTGCATGCAACCCTGTAAGATAAGTAATGTGGAAATTATTGAATAAACAAATACGTACTTTGGGGTTTTTTAATTTAATTAACAGTTTCTTTTATATTTTTTTTTTGCAAAATATTTACTTATCTAAAATAATTGTAGCCAAATATAAACAAAAATTGTCGTAAAACAAGAGAAACAAAAAGACTAAATAACAACAAAGTAATTTTTTTTTCATATCAGTGATTTAATATATATTGAACAAATTAAAAAAATAATTTAAGAATAAAGTTTTATTTAAAAAATACTAAAAAAACATTAACTTACTAATCACAAAACAAATTGTAAAATAATGTGATTGCCAAAACAAGAGCAAAATAAATACATTGTTTTAAATCTTATTTAAAAAATCAGTGGCTAATAAGAGCAGGCAGATTAAAAAGAATCAATTAGTTATATTTTTCTAAGTTTTTTTTTGAGTTTCACAGCTGTACAAAGAAGAGATCGCCTTTTCCAGGTCTATTGATTGAGGAATAATAAATGAATTTAAGTTACAAGTATTCATGATATTTTCAACACGACGTTGTGCCTGTGTATTGTTGAACAAATTCTGTAAAGAATATATTGAAATATTACTTTTGTCACTTTAATGATTTGAAACAAAAGTTTAGCTTGTTATTGCTTGAAGTCTTTGTTTGAAATATTATCTCAATTTTGTTTGTTGATTAAATGCTTATTAAAAATCACTTTTTTGCATGACACATTTTAGTAGAAGATATGTGAATTATGATTGTAATAATGACATAACAGAAGCAATATTTTAAAATTTTGAAACATGGAAAATCCTACTATAATATTTAAAACATTTTAATAAACATTTTATTTAACATTTTAACAACATCGATAATGAATGAACTAACAATTCAAAACGTCACCTTTTAAATAAAGAAATTATATTTTTAATTATTAAGAAATTCTTACATCATTAGATACGATTGCAATGTTGTTTTACTATCTAATTATTATGTACCTGTTATAATAAATATATTGAAATGGTAACACTGTTTAATGATTATTGGTTTTATGCTTGTGGATGAAAAAAGACACAGTAATTGAGTCATTTTTAAAACTAAGTGCTCTGATGTTATGTAGCGCAGCTATTATCAGCCAATGTCTACAGCATTATTGGTTTTATACTAGTATTCTTGCTTAATAATTTAAAGTTTATACAATTTAGAAGGATAGTGTATACTTTTTCAATCATACCACCATTATGTACAGCAACACTAATCTATTCATACCACATTAAAATATAAAATAAACAAAAAAATTATAAACGTTTACGTTTACTTTAGACCTCTTCAGATGATTAAAATTTTAAGAAAATTTGCGATCAAAGGTAAAGATCGTAGTCAATGACCTGATTACGTAATTGTTTATCAAATTGGTCACACGAATTACCACAGTTACTTCAGATTCCAGTGGACATATAACCAAAAAACAAAACTATAATGCTCTTTGTTAAATGTTGGTTATTGCAGTACCCAAAAAGACAAATTTTTGCATTTCTTTAGTCTTTAAACTACCAATTACGTGCTTAAAAACTTTTTTGTCAGAGCTTTACATAAATACTTACGATTATGATCAATAATTTGTTTTGTACGTAATTTTGTATTGTGGCTCCAATCTAAAAAACAAGTAGGAAATAGATTAAGTTTAATGTGTATCGTTTAATATGTTTTTATTTCTTCATTGTACTGATTTCTATAACTAAACTCGGAAATTAAAAAGTTCGACAAAAGTTTTTTGTATATGCACAGATGATAAAACTTTTACAACACAACGCAATAAACTATTTTTAGTTTTTAAATATAATTATAATAAAACTTATTTACATTTTAAGTAAAAGCTTTTTAATATAAACATAAAATTTTTAAAAGTTAATATATTGGCAACTTACAAAGTTTCGTTTTTCTGAATCTAGACACGTCAAATTTGTTGCCTCTAGACACGTCAAATTTGATTTTAAATGGACTTTTACAAAGTCATCCCCAGTAACAGTATTTGCATTATCAAAAATCTTTATGGTTACGCGAAGCTTTAAAATAAATTAGAAATTTGATGTTTCCGAAATAAAAGTATAAAAATACACAAAGCTTAAATTAAAAACTATCATTTATCCGGGAATAATAGTATTCAGTATTGTGATTTTGATATTGAAAAATTATTTAAACCGAATGTCACAGACTTTGTTCGGGAATCCTAAAGGACCAGTTGAGCTAGGTAACCAGAATACTTGCTCTGAAACAAAGCTGTGTCTAAATTTTATTTTATTCCGACTCAAGAAGTAGTCTTGCTATGAGCCTGACGGTTTTATGCAGTTGGTTTAAACGAAACCTCGGATTGATCCGTTGAAGACTCTTTTTTACAAACAAACAGAGACCCTTGTCTCTAATAAGAACGAGTGTATTACAAAATTCACGGCCGACGAAAATTCTATTCCACGCTTTGCCAAACTGCAAAGCGAACTCATCGCTATAACTTCATTCTATCAACACCAATAATTCTACCTTTGTACAACACAACTCCCAGCCACTGGCGTAAAATAAATTCAACTATCGTCAACCGATACAAAATCTAACGGGCCACCTGCTGTGCCCAAACAGAATCACTTTCACTCAAGCGGTCTCTCGGTCATCTCAAATTACCTAATAATGTCGTCTCGCTACGCATCGGCTTTATATAGAAAAAAATCACGTGACGCAAATTTACTCGTAAACGCTAAACCATTCTATAACTTCTAGAGAATACGCTTATGCTAGGACCACCTAGTATATACGCGAATATTCTACTACAGTGACACTGATCAAAAACATGTTACGTCAATACTGTCGAGCAAAAGGGAAAAGAAGATACATGTATCGAGCAATAGAAAACGAATCGGACGTTATATCGTGTAATACGAGAGCAGCGCTCCAAGGTGACGCGATTATTATCTTATAATAAAACTACGAATTACTCATAACGGAAATAAATTACATCTTCATGATTAAAATTATTATGAATGAAGTGTGACACCAAACAAGAAATATTTATTAAATATGCAGTAATATGATTTGATGATTCAATGTCTATACATAGGGCAAGCAATTATCCGACCTGTTTCTGGAGATGCCAAGATATTGCTGTCCGCTTGAAATTTTTAATAGAAATATGACTTTAATTTAGAACTGCTTGCCAAGGCCACCAAGCAGAGGAAAGTGCCGTAAAGTGTCTTTCTGAAGGACACAACAGAATGGCGCGAGTAGGTTTTGAACCGAGACTGCGTCAATCACGTTTCAAATTAATCAAGCTGCTGATTTCAAATTAAAAGATTAGTTAAAAAGCGTACTATGCATTTAATTTATACGGTATTCTAGTTGTTAATCGTCACATAATGTATGTGCTATCATTTTTTTTTTTCATATTTAAATTATTTTAAGTTTGAATTATAAAATTTTTGCACCAGAAATACAGGGTGACCAAAAAAAAAAACAGAACCGATACAAATCTTATTAAATCTTATCAACATCAACACAATTTCAAGAAACTCGTTCGACTAAATATCAATCTTTGTACCATCATTCTTAAAAGTTTCAGTTATTTTGGTTGCTTTGTATTGTGTATTATTTGAAATATGCTCCAAATGTGTGCTCCAAATTTTATGTATTATTTGAAATATGCTCCAAATGGGCGCAACAACATTGGAGGCAAACTTGCAGACGTCAATCAAAATTGTCAATCATTCCAACACGTTTCTCTTTTAGGATTTCTCAAATTTTTGTTGTATTTAATGCCTTTAGTTCATCAATGTTTAAACCAATGCACTAAATACAGCAAAAAATTTGAGAGATCTCAAGAGATATCACATCAAAAGATTATTCATGTAGTTTATTTTTACCGAGTAAAATTAACTGATTATATATACAACAAAAATCGTAGCAACAGGATGTGAAAACGAAATTTTAAGTTTGAAATGTTTTTTTACTTAGACTCTTTTGATTTTCTATCTATCTATTAAAAGCAGTTGTTTCAGTTGTTTTCAGTTAAATGCTGCTTCATATCAACAAAAAATTCGATAAATTACAGAGCGCTTCTTTTAAATTTCAAATGCTTCACTTTTAACCTTTGATAAATTTATTAAAGTATTTTTTTTACAAGAATATGACAGAAACCACTTTGAATTTACTTTAATTATATCAAAAATCCATATTTTTGGTATTTTATTATTTAACCAGTTTTGAAATTTAAAATTCTTGGGATCTCAAGTGAGGACGTTTTGTGTAAAAACTTGACACGCAAGAGTTTTAGCTATTTATAACGTCATTAAGATGTAGCTCGCGACGGTTAAAATTGCAAATTTTGCGTTTTTAGCATATTTTCCTTATCTGAAAAACCCTTGTCGTAAACTCACGAAAAAGTTTAACACAATGTTTCCGAGACCTAATATTCGTAAATTTATGCGCTAACTACATGGCAATATGTTTGACTGAAATTCTAAAGCAATAAATCACTACTTTTATTGAAAAAACGAAAGGCTCAGACAAAATGCAAGTTTTAAAAAACCTTAGGTTTTTATAAAATTTTCTTGCGGTAGAAAGTTGGCCTCCACGTTGTAAATGAAAAAAGGTGGAAACTAAGTTCAAAGGTCTGATAGGCCGATGAAATTTAGCAGAAAAATAGGTAGTGAAAGGAGGAAATAGAAAAATTGTGAAATTACTGATGCCCCGAAAGTTATGTTTACATGTAACAAGCTTGTAAGAAACAAAATCTAGATAAATAAATTTTTTATGTTGAAAAATTTTTAGTTGAAAATTTAATTTAGACTTACAGTTTGCACGGCACAATTACCTGGGGCAATAAAAAAGTTTTAAAATTATATTTTATTATATTTAAATCTGATATCAGTAAATGTACATCGAATTTAAAAGAAATATATTTAACTTAAATTTTGAAACAATAGATCTGTTTAACACTAGAAGGACCAAAATGTGCGACTACTTAGAAGGACAAAACGCGTCAATTGACGCACGCGCTTTTTTTGAAATTTGTATGTGTTTCTCTCTATATCGTAAGGCTTCTAAAACGCAAACTGTACGCTTTTGAAAAGTTATCACATTACCAAGTATTTAGGTCAACGAAAAAAGCAAGCTTTTAAAACTTTATTACAAACACGACAAGCATCGTTTGCTACTACACTTTCCACATATCGGGCTTTGACACATTATACTGACGTCAGTTGTTCTATTTCTGCACGATTTTCCAGAACACGTGCAGTGATCTTTTGGAGCAGGCTGTCCCAGGCTATCACACTCTTTTTTGAGTTTTCGTGTAGCAGAATTAGATGTCGGCAGCGTGGTCGAGTGGTTAAAGCACCGGACTGATGATCAGCATAGTCTCGGTTCAAAACTCACTTGCGCCAATCTGTTGTGTCCTTGGGAAAGACACTTTACGGCACTTTCCCCTGCTTGGTGGTCTTGACAAGCAGTTCTAAATTGCAGTCATATCTCTACTAAATTACCAGCGAACAGCAATATCTTGGAATCTCCGGAAGCAGGTCGGGGTATTTGCTTACCCTATGTATAGCGCCTCCGTCGCTTTCCTGCGAGTCAGGAGGATAAATATAGAGATAAAAAAAAAAAAAAAAAAAAAAGAAGAGGCTGTATTGAATCTCGTAAATCCTTCCAAATTTATCGACTCCGTAGCACCAATACCAGTGAGCTCTTCACATACTTTTTTAATGTACGCTCTACGGCTGATGATGCTCTTGCATACAGCTTTGTAGATAACCCAACTGTTTATTAGAGCCATGTCAATGACATTATAAAAGATATGTACTGGCCATCTTCTGCTAGCAGCTTTCATTGAATACAGCCTGGACATTTGATCCAAAACATCCACATCAACCTTCGTTTATTTATAAAAGAGCACAGATTCAAACTACGCTTCGGATTATTATTTCTAAAATATCAACATCTTTATGTGGGGTACTCAGAATGTTTGCAGACTTTGACCGTTTGCACTGATAAGAAGTAATAGTCGGCGCAGGACCTCTGTGGAGTGTACAAGCATGATGTCGTACAACATACACTTCTTCTTCAACAAGTCTGGAATTTCCCTTCGGTTTCCTTGAATCGTCCCCACCAAACTACACTGCTGTTTTGCGAGTTGCAATGAAAGGTCCAAGGAAGTGAAGTAATTGTCATGCGTGACATTGAAACCTTGCCTGATTAAAGAATTCATTAGCTTCATCATCGCACACGTTGGCATATTGACATCTTCACTTCTCGTCAAATCCTTCTAAAAATAAGGAAATCCTTTGTTTAAGTACTTGCTCTCTACATCGACGGTCATCCAAAACTTTATGCCGAACTTATCTCGCTTGTTCTCCATATACTGAATAAACTTACATCTGGCCCTGCAAGGAAGTAGTTTCTCGGCGATGGTTATATTCACGTTGGGATTGTAGGCCTTCAGGCAATTCTCTATAAATGAATTCCATAGCCAAGATGTCACGTAGAACTTGTCCTCTTCCGAATTCCTTCTCCTTTCAGTTTTCAAATCAAATCTGAGTTACTTCATGATTTCCAAGAATCTCCAATGTGACATAGTAGCATTGAACAAGGGAATCCCCAAGATTTGTCTTGCGTACTTATTATGGGCAAAATCCTTTCACCAATTGCGCCACGTGCCACAATGAGTCCCATAAATTTGTCTAATTCCTTTAACGCAACCGTCCAGCTGTTGTTTACAGTGGCACGATGTACCTCTGCAGTAGTGCGCTATTGAATATTCCTCAGCATGGGCTTGTTGAAAAGGATGCGAAAAAAGAAAGAGGACTGCCACGTATGATGCAGGATGTCGAATATGATGTAGGTCCTGCACGGATTCTAACAATATTGTGCTGCTGTAGTCATCCTACAGTGACTTGGGAGGAAACTGAGCGCCGCCAGTGGGATCCGTCTTCGCCTAAAAGGATTTGTTCATCATTATCACTGATGCTTTGAGCACGCGAACCATCATCTGTATTGGTTGGTGCTCCCTGGTTTATATATTTGTCATCCGAATCAGAAAAATCCCCCTCATTTTAAATATCCGCAATCACATTGTTGACTTCATAAGATTTGGAATCTGAGTACTCACCATCAGAAGACTCTAAAGCAATATTTCGCAACAATTGCAACACTTGATCAGCAGCAAACCTTTGAAACATTTTACACGCAAAGAAAATACTATATCAGTCATTTACTTGGCTTCTGACCAGTGAAAACATAATCCATTGTTAGACACTATGCAAAATGCTCGTTGCACAAATTATTTCAAACTTGCTGCTCCTGTGGTGCTAATAATGAACATATTATTGTCAGGAACAATCTATCTAAAGCAGCATTTCTTAACCTGGGGTAAATTTACCCCTGGGGCTACCTATAGTTTTAAATTTGATGGTGGCTACGTATAGTTTTAGTTTCAGAAATATTTTCAGCCTAGAGAAGTTGAAGGGACAGAAAAATTGTGGCAGCTGTAGATATTGGTAGTCTAGTATCTGTGATGTACTGCTTTAATGTAATAAAGATAATGGCAACACTTTAGTGCGTATATACGTGATGCGGGATAACAATGATCTTTATCGCCTGAAAATAATCTACTAGATACCGTAACGTCCTAGTAATTGGAATATTGATTTGATGGAAATAACGAGTGTAATCAGACGGTGATCAGTGAAAGGCAAATTAATTGTTAACGTGCTTTCAAAGACTTCTGTGAGTGTTTGAATTACTGCTGTTTATAATAGATACAATAAATAAAGACTTCTTCTTTAACGAAATAAGAACATAACAGTATCCTTCCTGGTATAGAGTAACTGCTAATACGAATCCAAAGCTAGCCTATTGTTTCCATTTTGTCATAAATTTAGTCATAAATATAGCATGTCACAAAAGAAGAGAAAATATCAGGACAATTATTTGGATTTTGGATTTATATATCTTTTTCAGGATGGTCTTCAAATTCCTCAGTGTGTCCTGTGCAATTGCATGAAATCATTTTCAAAGAGTACAATGAAACCTGCTCCGCTAAAACAACATTTAGCAAATGCTTATTCAAGTATAATAAGCAAAAATCGGTCCTTTTTTGAGTTAAAACCGTTTAGTCTTAAAAGACAAAAGCTGGACAGAACTGGAATATTTTGGCAGACTAACAATGTCGCTGTACATGCATCATTTGCCATTGCTTTGCATTTGGCAAAAGTTAAAAAAGCACATACAATTGGTAAAACCCTTCTAAAACCTTGCATATTGGAAAGTGTGAAGTTGATGCTTGGAGAAAAAGCATCTCGAACAATGAAACAAATCTCTCTGTCCAATGAAAAAATAAAATCCCTAATCCATGAAATGTCTGAAACTATTAAGAACAAGATGATAACAAAGATTAATTCCTCTCCTGTTTTTGCTCTTCAGTTGGATGAAGCTACCTATGTTTCCAATCTCTCACAGCTACTTGCGTATATCAGATATGTTGCAGATGACAGGAATAATGAAGAACTTCTCTTCTACCAACCTTTGGAAACAACATCAAAAGCAGCCGATGTTTTTCAAGTGTTGATTCATTTTTTTGAGAAAACCGAATTGAGTTGGAGTAAGCCTGTTGGGGTTTGCACTAATGGTGCTCCAGCCATGATTGGTGCAAACTCTGGATTGGTTTTCCCAGGTAAAGAATAAAAATCGAGCAATTCAAGGAGCGCTTTGCATGATTCACAAAGTGGCGCTCATTTTCAAAACCATTCCGAAGATACTTCATGAGCATTTTTCTGTTGTGATTAAAGTCGTTAATTATGTGAAAAGTTCAGCGCTCAACACTCTACTCTTCAGCAAGCTTTGCAAAAATATGGATGCCAATCATACCGCACCTTTATATCACACTCAAATTTGTTGGCTCTCTCGTATTTTCGAACTAAGAGAAGAAGTCAAGTTGTTTTTAGTTGCAAAACAAAAAAATGATCTATTGTTAGCATTTGGTTGAGATGAGTTTTCTACGTACTTAGCTTATCTTGCTGACATATTCGAAACATTAAATCAACTAAAAAAGAAACTGCAAGGTCAAGGAAGTTATATAATCGTGCACACTGATGCCATCAATGGGTTTGTGGCAAAGCTCAAGCTTTGGAGCCAACGAGCAAATTTTGCATCATTTCACCGCTTGACTGAGATAACTGGAGATGATTTTAAACAAAATTTGAAGGAGAACATCATCAGCCACCTACAAAACTTGAAAAATGAGTTTAAACGATATTTTCTTGAGCTAAATACTTCTAGCATTTTGATGAAAGTAGCTAGAAATCCTTTCGTATGTAAAGTGGAAGATGTTCCTGAAGCAATTCAAGAACATTGTAAGGAATTAACAAACGATTCTTTTGCAAAAGACAAATTTCACACTTGCAACCTAGAGGAGTTTTGGGTTAAAATGCAACATCGCTATCCACGGCTAGGTATTCATGCTCTGAACATTCTGGTTCCGTTTTCTTCAACTTACTGGTGCGAATGTGGCTTCTCTGTGTTGCTTACTATTAAATTTAAAGCACGGCACCGACTTGACGTTGAATCTGACATTCGTTGCGCATTATCTACTACTTCACCAAACATTGAACAGCTCGTTGCCAAAAAACAAGGGCAGCCGTCACATTAAATAACTATAACTGAAGTGATTTGCTAATTTCGTTTTTTAATAAATGAGCATCATTAAGTATATTGAAGATAAATCTAGTAAACACTTTTGTTAACCCATTTAATCTCATTGTTGCGTATACGCAACACGGAAGTAGGTTGTGCCTTTTTCTTTCTGGAGAGCCGTGTCCACGTGGTTTCTCAATCTTAACCATTCCATTCGAGTTAGGAGTGTTGCAACATCAAGTAGAAAGAAAGAAAAGCTTTAAAATCAATTTTGTCAAATATTTATTGTGGATTTATTTTCGAAGTAGTTTTTGAAAAGCATGGCTTCAAATAAAAACAGGTATGTTGGCTTTCTTCTTGCTAAATTGCAAATTTTATAATATGCGCTTTGTTTTGTAATGTCTTAACTATATATTTAATTAGTTTAACAATTTCAGTTTGTACAACGTCTAGTAGAAATTTTGTCATAAAAACGCCTCAATGATTTTGTTGCGCTTACGCAACATTGGGCGTCTCGTTCTGACATGTTGTTGCGAATACGCAACAACGGGCATATTTGACACGTAATTACTATAAAAATTGTTTTTATACAGTCAACTAATCACTTATGAATTAGCTGCATTGGTACAAATTGTTGTCTCGATAGAAATATATCGTTAAAATAGAGATCTGACCAGGTGACTTGCATGACAACCAACTTATGCTAGACCACGATTACGTAGAACAAGTGTTTGATCCTTGCCATGGTCAATATTATATCAAACGTTTTGTTTTTCAGCTGTAACTTTAGCGCTTTTTTTAGGTTGAGGCTGATTGAGACTTTATAAATTACATTTTGTATGTAATATATTTATTTGTTTATGCATTTACATTATTCGGTTGTTCATAAAATTTATATAAAAGTCAAAAATATGTTGCAGTATAATTGGTATTGAGAATCGAAGCTCAAATAGAAACCTATGATTTCTTCAAATTTGTACCCAAACAAAATAAAAAACAACGTGTTTATATTTTAGAAAAGTCAGGTTGGATGAAGTTTTGAATTGGGTCATTTGAAGGCAATGAGAGATTCGCGTAAACAATTGGCTCAAGCAATGATAAATTTACAAGAAAATTAATAAATTCATATACGTGCTAGTGGAATTACTGGAAAAAGGCTCTGTAGCTAACCTTCTACATCAGGGATAGCAAACCTTTTTCATAAAACAGGTCAAAAATTGACAATTATATCAAAATTACCATTAAGTGGGCTATTAGCTTTAAATTCGGCCAAAGTTCAAGGTTAAGACCAAAAAATAATTTTCATTTTTGATTAGCATCCAAAATCCCTAGTTTTGACCAAAATTCAATAAAAAGTGAAGAATAAAAAAACAAAGGAAAACGTTTTCACGTCCAATCCGTCCTAAATTGCAGAATATTTCCGAAAATGCCAGAATTTTAAGGTATAAGATGGGTCATTGAATTTCAACTAGTGGGTCACATTGTGACCAGCAGGTCAGTGGTTTGCCATCCCTGTTCTACATTATAAACAAAAACATAATAGTAGGTTACTAACAAACAAGTTAAAAAAGCGGCCTAAAAGCCATTGCACTTTTAAAGTAAAATTAACCTTGTCTTGCAGTCTACCAAGTCTAATTAAAATTCACATCTGCAAGCCAAAAAAGATCTGGTTTTTGAGAAATGGCTTTAACGTTAGATCTTTGAAATTCTCCCTGAAAAATATTAAGTTTGGTAATGATTTCATCTCTTAACTCATTAAGTGTTTGCGCTAATAAATAAATCTGTTTTCTACCAAAAATTTTGTTCAAAACTAAATAATATTTTTCCAACCAAGCTAGCTCTTGAAAATCTGTACATTCTTCAACCAATGTGCTTACTTCTGATAGAGAATGAACAATAACAAAGATGATATTAATGCTACTACTACCTCACAAAGTAAGTGTTATATTTTTGCATTTATTCTTGTTTTTTTTTTATTTGAAGTTGAGCTCATCTGATAACATGCTCAACAGAAAATACTTCAACTTGATCAGATACATAAAAGTTTTTTCCTGCTTATAAACAAGGAAAGGACGATTAAAGATTTTCTAACCAGCAATCTGCCAATTACTGTTAAAAAATCTTTACCAAAATTCAAAATTTATTCGAAATTCAGTAACCAGCAAAAACCGTCACAACTGAGTGAGCCACTCAAAGTATTTTTGATAAAGCGTGGGTCGGTAACTTGAGCAGGAAAATAAAAGTTTTTTTTTGCTTATAAACAAGAAATGAACGATTAAAGCTTTTCCAACCAGCCATGTGCCAATCACTGTTAAAAGATTTTTACCAAATTTCAATATTTCTTTGAAATTCTTTAACCATCAAAGACGCCGCCGCAATTAAGCGAGCCACTTAGAGTATTTTCGATAAAAGCGTGGGTCGGCAACCAGCGGCTCTTTAATCTCTTTGCTAGCGCTCCCTGAGAATTTGGAAAATAGATAGTAACCCTTTTACGCCAAAGTCATCGAATTCTTTATGTTTCAAGCAGAGGTTAATGTTTGCGGCGCAAGTCTCCTGACAAAGTTATAGAAACGCCAATTTAATTTGCCATATAAAAGCAACCAGTTTTTATCTTAAAAATGATTACAGTAATTTTGGCGTTTGGAGGATTTGCCCACACTGATTAAATGTCTCTACCTGGATTTGAGACGCAGAGATCCGAGACCGAGACGAGACGAGACTTCTGAAAAACGTGTCTCGAGGTATCCAGCTCTGATATGATCAAAGCACAAGTCAAACGATCAAAATATTAAACACGTGAAAACAGATGCAAAGTCTGAAGACGCATAACAAAAAAGCAACTTTCTTTGTAATTCCACTTTTAGTTCTTTAAAAGCAAACACAAATGAAGCGGTATCATACCATACAAAATGTCAGAGTAACTAAAAAACAATTTTCAACAAAGTGTCATTTCCTTTTAATTTTAAATTTATGTAAACCCAATTATTCTTATTATAAATTGTAACAAAAGAGTCAAACCCGCAATATTTGCAAAATCAATTTATTTAACTGATTAAATTTTCGCTTAAAATTTGTTATTAGAAACTCTTAAAATAAAAAAGTTATAAAATTTTTTCAGATTGCACTTGAATTAGGCTGACTTAGCAGCGGAAGCAAGGTTTGCACAGACAGTGAAAGCGTATTTTCCGAAAGTACATTATGGTATCATGATGCTTGCCATATGGCAGAGTTAAATTTTTAAACTCTTTTTAAACCGAGCCTAAATGAATCTTTTGTTTGATGCGACCCGCCGATAAGACTTAGTCAACAAAAATTATACATTTTAAAAAATATTAGCAAATAATTTATTAGCTTCATAGAACATTTTCTTGCAATAACCATAAGAACAAAGTGAAACCACAATGCGATTGCGTGATTATACGAGCAAATCCCGTCATGTCGCAGAAACCTTTTAATACCTAACACTTTATTTAATTCAAAAGCAAAATAAAGTAAAATCAAACATAAATTTTGAAATTTCTTGTATCTAATTTTAAAAAAATTTATTTTAGAAGTTATATTCTTATCATTTCCTGGGTATTTAGGAATACCTTATTAAAACATTTGATAGGACCATGAAAACAATGTGACAAACTGAGCAAATTGACAAAATTAAACGATGATATATTAATAAATTGGACCAATTTTACATTATTTAGCAAAAATTTTACTACTTTGGAGTGAACAGTATTTTTAAATATTCCTCAGTAAAATAATTGTCTATGACAGGGGTTCTTAAACTTCTTGAAACGTGTCCTTCTTTAAAGATGAAAACAAAACTTACGACCCTTTTTGATCATACCAACAAAACTTTAGTTTTTTTGCTCTTTTGTAAGCCTTCTTTTCTAAGTCCACAAAATTAACTTTAAAAAAGTATTTATGTAATCGTGCTATTAC
This sequence comes from Diplosoma virens, assembly GCA_963680785.1. Taxonomy (NCBI): domain Eukaryota; kingdom Metazoa; phylum Chordata; class Ascidiacea; order Aplousobranchia; family Didemnidae; genus Diplosoma; species Diplosoma virens. The sequence continues at coordinate 46,842,799 of OY796880.1, forward strand.
ATTTTTTGCCATTGGATTTAATTTGGTGTGAAGGTTTAAACGGGTAAGGATGTGAGCACAAACTTTTAACACTAGAAAGACGGTCAATTTTGAACGCATCATTATTTCGTGTTAAAATTTATCTAATAATGACCAAAATTGTTTTAATTATCTGTCAAAAATATATTCACAACTACTTTGAGTATTTTAAATCGACATTTTTGGTAAGTGCAACAAATTAAATTATAACACTAGTTTCTTATAAGCTTTCTATTGCACAAGAAAAGCAAGTTGCAACAATAAATGTAAATGAAGTATGTCTATTATAGCAAGATTTCAGGCATTTATGGCAGCTGACGCTAGACTTGTTTCTGCATAATTATAATTGGCATTGCTTCCTTTGCCGCAAAGTTTGACCAGAACTTTCCAGCACCATCGTAGGAAGAGGAGGAAAATTGTTTTTCGTAGAAGGTTCGCGGCACATTTCTTTTATTAGCTGAAGTAAAAATTATTTTCTTGTCAAGCTTTGGCCTGTTACTTCAGAGTGGATTATATATGCATCGATGCATGCGCAGTCTATAATATTAAATTTACAGTTACGCCCCACCTTCTTGTGGCACTTTTGCAGGTATGATAAGGCGCCATTTGTTCCAAAACATTCTAGTTTTGACGTGTTGTGACTCTTTACTGTTTCTAGTAATCTTTTTGGGTGCAATTGGTCAATAAAAACTGTTTGATGCATTGAGCTTAGCATATAAATCAACTTTGCTTTTTTGCTTTATATACAGTATAGTTAAAGTGGCATTAGAAGGAGATTGGCATATTTCTGATGAGTATAAGGGCTTGCCTTTTATCCTTTCCTCACTGTTGGTATCTCTTTTCTTTGCTTCATTGAAAATCTGTAAATGATTTGTAAAATCCGATATGAATCTGTAAAAATGCTGTAAATGAAAATCATTTACCAGTTTGTGTGCCATAGAACGGTGTGATCACAGGATCAAGAGTTCGATGTTTAATAAAGTGATTGAAAAATGTTTTGAAAATTTGGAACGTTGTGATCCATGGATTGTGAGATCAATTCTTTTGCATGGCGATTGAAAAGGTTTTGTGTTCAATTTTTAGCAAGGTAATGTTTTTGGGTTCGATTCTTAGCAGGGTATTGAAGATTTTTTAGTTTCGTGTTCGATTCTTAGCATGGTAAATTTCTTTGGACAGGTTTGATTCTTGGCCTGGCGATCGAAAAGGTTTCGTGTTCGAATCTTAGCTGGGAAAATTTTTTTGGACAGGTTCGATTCTTGGCATGGCGATTGAAAAAGTTTCGTGTAAGGTGATTTTGTGGAGTGGGTTTGATTCTTAGCAAAGGGTTCAAAATTTTTTAATTTCCTGTTCGAATCTTAGCATGGTGATTTTTGTGTAGTGGGTTCGATTCTTAGCATGGTGATCGAAATTTTTTTAATTTCGTGTTCGATTCTTAGCAGGGGAAATTTTTTCACGGGTTCGATTCTTAGCAAAAGGTTGAAGACTTTTTAGTTTCGTGTTCGAATCTTAGCAAGGTGATTTTTGTGTGGTAAGTTCGATTCTTAGCATGGTGATTGAAATTTTTTTTAGTTTTGTGTTCGATTTTTAGCAGGGGAAATTTTTTTGAACAAGTTCGATACTTGGCAGGGGGATTGAAAAATTTTTAGTTCTGTGTTTGATTTTTAGCAAGGGTCTTATTGTGTGGTGAGTTTGATTCTTAGCACGGTGATTGAAAATTTTTGTTTTATCATTGGATTGTTTGATTGACATCATAAGTCTCTTTGTGTTCGATGCTTAGTATGGTAATTGAAAAGTTTTTAGTTTAGCGTTCGATTCTTAGCAAGGGGATTGTTTGATTGACTTTAAAAGTCTTTGTGTTTGATTATCTGGTAAGTTATTAAACCATTGCAATGTTTGTGACATGTTGAATGTTTTTATTGGTAGTTTCACCCTGTTTCTTGAAGACGGGCATGATTGATATCTTTAGGAAACGTCTGCAAAAGTTTTATTCACGTGACTGAAAAACACATTTGTTTTGGATTAAAAACATTATTTCCGTGTTTTAGCAAGCGTGTTGTAATCTTCATGTTAACAGCCTGCTTTATTTCGGATTTAAAAACAATCATTGTTCTTTAAAAAAGTCACCGATGTTCTCGCTCGCCAAAATTTAGTAGGCGTTTTAAGAACTTTTACGACTGTGACGTGTTTGACTCTCGTATCGCTCGTTTCTAGCCTGGGCGTGTCATGCCAATTTGTTACCAAAAAAAGAGAGGGAGTCGTTACCAAAAAAAGATTGCTATTGGATGTTGAGAGCACAATTGTTTAGAAAGCGGTTCTTATTGTGTATAACTGTTTTTAAAGAAAAAAAATTTTTCTATAAATATGGTCGCTTTTTGAAGCTTATATTCATTCCATTTTATATAATGGCTCAAAAGATGATTTTTCAGTAAACAGCACACCAATGTCTGTAGATGATGATGAACAGCAAAAAATAAAGCAAACCAAATATTCCCTAAATGTTTCTTTGTCGGCGATAAACAATTCGACAACGTCTGACAAGAATTGCCTTCGTAAAGTGTTTTCTACTACAAATGACCGAAATCTGTTTTTTACCGTGAAGGCAAAACAAAAATATGACGAAAAACCTCAAGCAAACTGTAATTTGGGAATAGTTTCTTTTTTTTTGTTGAAGTCGATGATCTGCAATACTTTGATCATTTTCAATCGCGCCGTCGTTTAGCCGTCGTTTGAAGAGCATCCACTCCAGGTCAGACACAAACAGGACTGGGGCCGAGGGTTTATCCTTTTACTATCCCAGGCTGCTGCATTGCCTGAATAAGATGCTGGCAATGGTATTATTAAGCCAGCATCAAGTTTCGTCATCCAAAACCGTCAGACCTCGTGCTCCATGTGGTGCTTGATCTATAGGGCACGCTGTTACAACATGGTCTGCGGTTTGCTCAAAGGCGTCACACTCGCAATTCGGTGAAGTAGCAAGACCCCATTTGTGCATGGACGAATGGAATCGCCCAATACCAGTCCGCAGGCGGTTGAGCTTAAACCAAGCTTCTCGGGGTAAGCCCATCCCAACAGGCCTGCACCGGTCTCGAACACAAAAGCATGGAGCCTGAAAGCATTTTTATAATACTCCGCGTTCCATTTATGGTTTGTCCATTCAGAAGCGCGGATGTTAAGACTGGCAAGGTTGTCCAAAAGACTCCGCGCAACTGGCACAAACAGGGTGTCTGGATCTTAGTCTCACTTCAATTGCGCGAAGTTTTATTGAGAAGTATTGAAAAGAAGAAGTTGGGTAAAATCAGCGAATTTTTTAAGTCTTGTTTTAGTAATAATAAGAACGTTTGATACAGGACTTGAATAGTCATTCTTTGTTTTAGTGAAAAATAAATTTATTCTGCTTTGTTGCTTTTTTTGTTTTTTTTTTTTTCATTTGCGAATAAAATAGACAATATTTTATTGTTTTGTGTTTTATTCTAGCAAATTTGTGATCAAAACGTTGTTTATATTTAACCCTATTCTCCTCAACGGCCGGTATTATAATGCCTGCCGTATTTTAAATTTTTTTTAACTAATTTATAACATTATTTAACCCAGCCTCTAATGTTGTTCAAATCAGAGCAGCCTTTCCCGGATAAATGGGGAGGGTTGCGACAGGAAGGGCATCTGGCGTAAAACATAGCCAATATATTTTTCAATGCGCGTTGTAAAATCTAACTTCATACCGGATCGGTCGAGGCCCGGGAAAACAACGACCGTTACCATGACTGGGCACCAAGGGTTACTGGTGGACATGCTACTTGGATGTAAAGAAGAGGTGGAAAGCAGTGGAGAAGAAGGAAGGAGAGAAATGAAGAGAGGAAGAAAGCTAAGAAGATTAAGCTGAGGGTTGCTACATTATATGTTGGAACCATGACTGGTAAAGGAAGAGAAGTGGCAGATCTTATGGAACGAAGAGGGGTGGACATACTGTGTGTACAGAAAACTCGCTGGAAGGGGGAGAGAGCAAGATGCATAGGTGGTGGATATAAAATGTGGTACTGTGGAAGTGGAAACAAAAAGAATGGTGTAGGAATCATATTGAAAAAGGAGCATGTGGACAGGGTAGTGGAATTATGGAGGGTATCAGAAAGGATAATATGCTTGAAGATGGAGCTTGATGGTGTTATGTTGAATGTGCGCATATGTGCATATGCGCCACAGGTGGGGTGCATACGTGAAAAAAAGGAAACATTCTGGCTGGACCTAGATGAGACAGTGGAAAAGATACCAAGGAATGAAAGAATTGTGGTGGGAGCAGACCTGAATGGGCACGTAGGAGAAGGGAATAATGGTGATGAAGAATGCATGGGCAGACACGGATTAGGGAAAAGAAATAATGAAGGACAAGCAGTGGTGGATTTTGCTAAGAGAAGGGAACTAGCGATCACCAACACATATTTTGTAAAGAAACCGGCACATAGAGTCACCTACAGCAGTGGCGGACGCAGTTTGCTGGTGGATTATATCATGGTGAGAAGACGAAGAATCAAGGAGGTGGTGGATACAAAAGTTGTTGTCGGTGAAAGTGTAGCAAAACAGCACAGAATAGTGGTCAGTGCGATAATCATCTGGACAAAGTGGAGAAAAGCACCAAAATTAGTGAAGAGAATAAAATGGTGGAAATTAAAGAATTATGGGCTTTAAACCTGTGAAGAAACCAAGGCTTTAGCATAGTTTCAAAATCGATGATCAGCCCATAAACCTGTGAAGAAACCAAGGCTAACACCGGCCATGAAAGCTAAGCGTTTGAGCTTTGCTAAAAAGCACGCGAAATGGACAATTCAACACTTCCTTTTTGTTTTTTTCTGATGAATCTACAGTACAGCAGTTTAATACGCGAAAGCGATTTGATGAAGGGTACACCACGAAAGCAATAACACACTCCCAAGTTTCATAATTTGGGGTGGAATATCCATAAACGGAACGGCCGGACTGTTTTTCCTACCACCAGGAACGACCATGAATGGCCAAAAATACGTTGATTTGCTGAACGACAAGTTGGAACTGCACATGACCATTCATAAATGCAAGATTGTTATGCAGGATGGTACACCATGTTACCACTCCAAAATCGTTACTCAGTTCTTGAAGTCGAAGAAAATTTAAATCTTGGATTGGCCCGGAAATAGTCCAGATTTGAACCCTATCGAGAATTTATGGACTGTTTTGAAGGACAAAGTGTATGAGAAACAACAAACTAATACTAAGGAACTGGAAGAAGCGATCAAAGCAGTCTGGGTGCTTGAATTATCAGCTGAATACTGCCGAAGTCTGGTGGAAAGCATGCCAAAACGTTTAGAGGCTGTAATTAAAGCCAAAAGAGGATCAACAAAATACAGATTTTTCTGAAAATTCTGTGTTGAACGTATGTGATTTATATGTGGAAACGTTCCGTCATTTGTGATATTCGGTAATAAACCGAATTCATGTGTTTATTTACAATTAAATATCCGATTTGCTGTCTAAATCAGAATTTCCAAAAGTGGTCCTAAACTTTTGGCCACAACTGTAGTTGTAAATGTGACAATGAAAAACTATCTGTATTGAGGTACAAGTGTTTAATAAATTCTGTTTTCCACCGGTTATCTTTTTATTAATACTTTTGTGTTTCATTTAACATTTGAAATCAAAGTGAACATGCTTATCAAATTTGTCTAAACATAAAAACATAATTGCTATGCTAAAGAGTTGGAGGAAAAATAAATTTAACCAACAATAAAATAAACAGCTTTCATTTTTATTAAGCATATAGATGAGTCATTTAATAAAGCTTCAAAGTTACCAAACAAAGAAAGTTCAGCTTGACTTTATTGTGCTTTCACCGCTTTTAAACATAAAATAGATTTCTAACTAATGTCACAACCGAAAGTTTATTTAAAAAGAACAACCTGAACTAAGTATAGGTCGGAAACTTTTCTTTCAAACTTTTCAATTTTTCAAACTTTAAAGTTCTAAAATTGTACGAAAGTTTAGTGTAAAAACCAGTTCATTTTCCAGTTTAATCATAACTCAGATTATTTACTAACTATCAAGCGTTAATACAAAAAGTGTATCGTTTGTAAATAACTAATACAAAAAAATGTTTTTCAAGTATTTTGGTTTGCTGATTTTGTTGGTCAATGTATATTCTACTTCGATAAGGAGAGAACCTAACTATACCAATATTAAACGTAATTTAAGAAAGATTTATACAAATTTGGTAAATAGCTTGCAAATGTTTTAGCATTTTAACTACAATTAAAATGTAATCAATATTGCTTTATACAAATAGTCAAATAAAACTTTAGAATTGGATATTCATTGTGATTGTTTAATATGCTCTAATCTATTGCTTTATATCATAGTTAAGTAAACAATTTATTTAAATACGATTGCTGTCTTTTTATTGTAAAAACGTTAAAAAACATTCATCATGAAATATTCATATTGATATTTCATTCACATTTTGGGTATTATTTACTTTGAAAAATATTTTATTTCCTTGTTTAAATTGATTAAAAATATAATTAATATTTTTTAATTATAGAACAAAAAATGTGAAAGCAATGAAACATTAGAATTTATAGATCAAGTTACAGGAATATTTTGGTTGAATTCTTCCCAAAAAGAATGTATCAATGGTTATTTTGTTGAGCAAAACTTGTCGTCGAAAGAGCAAAGCTTGACGTCGTTCTTGGTTAATATGCATAGATTTTATGAATGGCTGGAACATTTAATAAATGTAATAATTGATTTAGATTACCAGGTCAGTATATGTTTTGTTATGGAATCTTAAAATTCATAAGAGTAGTCTACAAAATATTTGAAGCAAGCTAATGGTTTCTAACCATAGACCTCTTAAATAGAATTAAGAGGTCGATGTTTAGAATGAAACGCCTCGTATTGTTATTTGAACAAATAAAAAATAAAAATCAATATTAAAAGGTGGCAATGCCTTAGTTCGCACTAAACAAGTAGTATAACAACGAAATCAAATTACGGCCAGCAGAAAACTTTATGCAGCAGTTAATGAGGTAATCCAATTTGAAAATTTTTGTTCGCATAGCGTTAGCCGAGCCACAGTTTTAGTGGCATATTGTCAGTAAAAAAACAGTTTGGCTAACTTATGAATAAAATATCTACGTTGATATATCCTACTTTTTGCAAAAAAACAAAAATTGCCTAATCATTTTTTGTCTATAATCGTAATTTTAAATTATTTTTTTATAAAAAGGTTTTTTCTTTGAAACTCAAACTAAGAGAAATTGTATCTGCTTTACCGTAATTAAACCAGATTAAAATATTTTGAAGAGACAAAGTAATTCTGTCCAAATTTCATGCGATAATTGGCCGAAAAAATTTTTTAATACCCTAAAGTCAATTTACAAGTAAGTTTGATACGTTGAAACATTCATCAGAGCGAAAAAAATAATTTTAACGTTTAATCTTGTGTGCAGGATGTTAAAATAAATTATTTCGACATAAAATAACTTCCATCTGCCAATGAAGTATTTTTATAGATGCTTTTTATGCCGTTTTCTGTCTAACCTAGAAAATAAAGCCTTGTCGAGCAAAGTCGTGTTTTGAGACATTGCAGGAGTGTTATAGAAAGATTTAATAAGATACAAATTGGTTTTTTGATGATCTTGCACAAGTTTCGATAAGCCGCGTCAAACTCAGGTGAATCTTGCGGCAGCAAAGTCTTTGCAAATTTGTTTGTACAAGCCATCTGTTTAGTCTTGCTGGATTGGCTTTGTTTAAATTCCATTGTTTATCAAACTTGTTAGTGTAATAAGGAAGGGTCCATGTTGTAACGTGGAAACTTTTTGTGATTGATGTAAAGGTTTTTAATGAGAAAAAAATTCTTGAAGCTAATGTATTTTTTGTACATATTGCTTAAACTAAAACAATTTTCGTAAAATCTCGTGTCTCGTCTCGATTTTGCAATCTTAAATTCTCGTCTCGTTTATGTCTCAAAGAATTGGAGGCCTGTCTCGGTTTCGTTTTAAAACCAAGTTATGTCGTCTTGTTTCAACTTTGATACTCTGTGTCTTGAGTCCATCTCTGTTTAGTATTATTGTTTATAACATCACAACCCTTGCCAATCTAGAATGCTCGTTTTACATTAGTACAACTCATAAACAGAAAAGATTTGATAATCAAATCTGTTCAACGTAGTTTATGTCGACACAAGAAATTTCTTTGCAGTCTTAAACTTTTTTACTAACGCTCTTTTCTTTGGCTTCTAATTGGTCGCTTTTTTTGACTTTTTTGACATATAATTGCTTTTTTGACCAATAGACGTGTTCTCGTTTTCTCTAGGAACACGATTTAATCGCTCTTAATTTATTCCGACGATTCCTTTCAAAGATTGTTAGATAAAAATCTTTGAGAACTAAACACGCTTTTTAAAGTTTCTTAAAGTTTTTTGAGACCAATTAATTTAGTTTTTGCATTAAATTTAGTGCAATTTGAAAACTTGAAAGCTTGAAACGTTTTTGCACGCAGCCTATTTTAGAACAGGTGTTTTTTGTTACTATATAAAGTTTTGGTTTTGTAACATTCGTCCGAAATCTATTTTTTGTTCAAAAACAGTGAAAACAAAATTTATTCAAACTAAACTTACTTTGTTTGGTTTAGTAAATGATTTAACAATCTGTTCAATCAGATTAAAAATTATTTATTTGCTTAATGGTTAAACTTATTCTTCCTCCGACTCTTTAACACAGTAGTTACACTGTCATGCTTTAACAAGTTTGACAAATGTGTTCAGTTTGATCTAAAGCTATGATGAAAAATAAAAACAGAATCGATGGACTGGAAAGACAATTTCTTATGGTCAAACTTGCAACTAAATCAAGAAACAAATGTTTTCAATTAATTTATAAGATAAAGTTTTGTTCCTTACAGTTTTTATAATTATAATTGTGTAATAAAATATATTGCAAATAAGAAACGAAACTCGCACTTAAAAAGTTCAAAAAGACACGGTTTTTGCATTTTCTTTATTCAAAACCGTGATTGTGGTTGGCTTTTGGAAATTTGTTGCTCCCAACGGCCAAACAAAAGTTTTAACCATTATCTAATCAAATTAAAGTAAACGACTTTGTTTAACTTTTTGCAAAGTTGAAGCACTATTGGATTCTTGTTTGCAAAGCAATGTTGTAAGAAATCGTGTGTTTCTTAAATTTGTGTTGCCGTCAGGTTTTTCACTTAAACTTTGAAATAAAAGATTCCAAAAAGTTTGACCAATGCTGCTCCCTTGATATTTTGTGTTTCATTTGTAATTCACTTGATTAGGGCAAAGATGTGATTTTTTTCAAAATAGAAAAGATCGTCGTCGTAGTTTGAAGGGTATCCACTCCAGGTCAGACACAAACAGGACTGGGGCCGAGGGTTTATCCTTTTACTACCCCAGGCTGCTGTACTGCTGAATCAGATGCTGGCAATGGTGTTATTAATCGAGCATCGAGTTTCGTCATCCAAAACCGTCAGCCTCGTGTTCCATGTGGTGCCCGATGTATAGGGCACGCTGTTAGTACATGGTCTGCGGTTTGCTCAGAGGCGCCATACTCGCAATTCGGTGAAGGAGCGAGACCCCATTTGTGGATTGACGAATGGAATCGCCCAACACCAGTCCGCAGGCGGTTGAGCTTAACACAAGTTGATGGGTTAAGCCCATCCCAACAGGCCTGGCACCGATCCCGGGTACAAAAAAGCACGGATCCCTGAAGCATTTTCACAGTATTCTGTTTTCCATTTATGATTTGTCCATTCAGAAGCGCGGATGCCAAGTCTGACAAGGTTGTCCAAACGATTCCGCGCACCTGGCACAGACGAACGTCTGGATCTTAATTTCACATGGCGAGTATATGAGGATCCACTTAAAAGACCATGCAAGATATGATCAGGGTCCAGAGATCCACGGTGAGCCAAGGAGAGTGTCGCTCCCATTCGGCGAAGCTCAGCTGGCTGGATGCCTGAGAGTACAGGTAGTTAGTCCGTTGGAGTGGGACACAGGCAAAGAGAAGATATTTAGATGTAGTAAAATAAGATATGGAGGAAGTTGGTGCGAAGGAGACGGACGTTGAAGACAGAAAGATGTGGAGAATGATGATACGCTGTGGCCAACCCTGACTAAAGGGAAAAGCCAAAAGGAGAAGAAGAAGAAGACAGAAATATTATGACTAATACTATTCTTGTTTCAATTCAACTATCTGAAATATTCATGGTTCTGCATATAGTCAGCTATTGTTTGTTGACGAAAAAGCCAAAAAAAAAAAAAAATTTGCTACGAAAATTCTATCTTGTATTTAGTGGCTCGTTTACGAGGCGCGTGGGAATTAATTTATCAGTAAATACTTGTATGAAATTTTGGTATTGATGGTAGGTTGAAAAATATTTAAAGACTTTAAAATAATTCATTTTATTTGACAGATCATGATCAAATAATTCAATAGAAATTTTTTTCTTCGCGAATCAAAATATTGTATTTTAGAGAGCTTTTTTTCGTCACGATTTTTTGTGAAAAGACGAATGTTGGTAATCATTCAAAATATCCTATTTTACAAATCAACTAAAGTTATACAAATTTATATTGTTCCTGCAAAAGTGATCCGAAAACGTTTTTAAATTCAAACTAATTTGCATTGGTTTGTCTGTTGTGACTTTAATTGCGTAACTTGTGAATATAGCTAACTTTTTAACTTTTATTTTTTTTGGAAATTTTGACTTAATTCTAATCTAAGGATTTTGAACTACTACAAAAGTTACTGCTGACAAATTTTTTATTAAATAGATGCAAAAAGTTCAATTTACATCAGTGGTAGAAAGAATAGTTAAATCATGTTGTTGAAAGTGAGATAAAAATCTAAATTCAATTTGCGTTATAGTGATCATGATCACAGTCATTACTAAAATATTTTCTTTGGCAAAGCAATTAAATTCGAATAAAAATCTAAAATAATTCATAATAATTTTTCATGCAGCAGAATTGTAAACATGATAAAAATGTTATTGTTATTTTGATCTCTATCTATCCTCTTGTCGTGTAATCAACCCGCATTATGCGCGCGTGTACTGTACTATTTACATGTCATCTCCCTGCATAATTCGTGGTGTGCTTACGGCTGCCTTGGCAGTTACGCGCATGGTAGAATTCCTATGTTTTTAGTTGTTGTTATCACAGTTGTAAATGCAGCGTTTTTCAGTTGAATAAAGCTAATGTTTATTTGCACTTGCTTGCACTAGTCTACAACAATTTATTTAACTGAAAAAAAAAATGGATAGCAAGTTTATTAAACCAAGCGTTTTCAATGCCGATTTTAATTCGAAGCAAGCTAGTAAAGAGTGGAGGCATTGGTATTGCACATTTTCAAATATCGTAGATTCTTTTCCTGCTGAGCCTGCAATATCTAATGAAGATAAATTGAAATGTTTAATTGCTCATATCAGCAAAGATGTATACGATTATGTGAGTGAATGTCGCACCTACCAAGAAGCGATTACGTCAAACCTTGCAACATCATTTTTGCAAGACATTTTCTGATGACATGCAAGCAGCAGCAAGAGCAATCGTTGGACGACTATTTGCAGAAATTGAAGCAATTGGCAAACGATTGTAATTACCGATCAGTAAGTGCTGATGTTCGTTGAAGTGAAGCAATTCGTGATGCTTTCATATCTGGTCTACTATCTACATCGATTAGATCTAGACTGCTAGAGAATACAAGAGACGAATCGATAACATTAGAAGCCATATTCAATCAAGCCCGATGTTTTGACACGGCTCAGAAAAGTTCGGACAGTTGTATTGCGACTGATGGTAAAGCTATTGAAATTAGCCCGGTTTCTGCAATCAAAAGTTGTGAAATGAGACTTTCAAAGGTTGAGCCGTTTTTTTCCAAAAAGCCATCTGATGCTTGTGTAATTCGACGGCAGATGAAGAAATGCGAACGCTGCAGTGCAAACCAACTCCACAAAAAGTTTTAATGTCCCGTCCAAAGAAGTAAGTGCTTAAAATGCGCTAGCTATGGACATTTCGCGAGACAATGTCGTTCCCGGTTTAAAAGATCTAACTGTTCAATTGTTTCTAATGATAATGATGTAGCAGTTATAAACGATACCGCTGGCGTCCCTGATATTATAAATGTGCGTATATTGGTAAACAATGTTGCCGCAAACGCCCTAATTGACACCGGTTCAACGTTGAGTTATGTTAATCAAAAATTTGCAATTGCAAATGGATTTCAGCTTAGTAATGAGAACAACGAGATTGGTTTAGCGGTAACCAGAAAATGTTTTCAAAGTAAAGAAGTTTGTTCGTCTACGATTCGTTTGCAAAATCGAACCTACCGCGATGTAAAACTGCATGTTCTTAAAGATTTACTCACCGATGTTATTGTTGGGCAAGATATTTTAAGGTTACATGATCACGTTCGATTTAATTTTGGTGGTCCAAGACCTTCGTTGTGTATTAACGCGCTGAAATGTATTAAGACGAATGTTGTACCACGATTGTTCAAACATTTAGCAAGTGACTGTAAACATACAATCACGAAATAGTGTAAGCATTCTTTGGCAAACGAAAAGTTTATTGCTGAAACAATAAAAAACGACTTGAAAGAAGGAATTACAGAACCAAGCTCTTCAACTTGGCGCGCACAAGTTCTTGTCGTGACTGGAGACAATCAGAAAAAAAGAATGTGCATTGATTATAGTGAGACCATTAATAAATATACGTTATTAGATGGCTATCCACTGCCTAACATGCAAAATTTGGTAAATAAAGTAGCGCAATACTCCCACTTCAGCACTCTAGATTTAAAAAGTGCCTACGACCAGGTGCAAATTTCAATAGAAGATTGACCGTATACAGCTTTTGAGGTTAATGGAAAGCTTTATCAAAGTAAAAGAATTTCGTTTGGTCTGACTAATGCGGTTCGATGGTTCCAACGGATAATTGATGACATAATCGAAAGCAATAATTGTAAAGGAGCATTCGCATACCTCGACAACATGACTATTTGTGTGGCAAGACCAAAGAAGAACGCGATGCAAATCTTCAGCGTTTTTTTGAAGCAGCAGCGAAACATAATCTTAACATTTAATAAAAACAAATGTACTTATTCGTCCGATTTTCTTTCGTTATTGAGGTACCAAATCCATGATCGTACACAGCGCCCAGACTTTGAGCGTGTAAAAACTTTGTTGGATATACCGGTACTAAAATCAATAAAGAGTTGAGCAGAGCAATCGGCCTCTTCGCATATTATGCAAAATGGTTGCCTCGCTTCTCTTGTAAAGTAAAACCCCTTGTACGTAGAATCGCGAAGGTTTCCTTTGAACGAAAATGCTATACGCTGTTTTTATCAATTGAAAAGTGAATTAGCTGATGCGACACTAGCAAGTGTAGATGAAAATGCGCCGTTTACATTGGAAACCGATGCTTCCGATGTTGCTGTATCTGCAGTTCAACAGCAAAATGGTCGACCCGTCGCCTTTTGGTCAAGAACGCTCAATTCAAACAAGAAACGTTATGCAAACGTTGAAAAGGAAGCTGCAGCTATTGTTGAAGCGGTCCGGCGATGGTCGCACCATTTATTGCCTCGTAAATTCATTATAATTACAGATCAAAATTCTGTGGCTTTTATGCTTGGTAATTCTCGGCGTAACGAAATTCCGTTTTCTACGTTAGAAAGACCGGGCAGCGGTTTGCATGATCTTCTAGGAACAAATGATTCGGATAATCAACCTGATCTGCAAACTCCATTAAATTGGCGCTCCAGTCGTCAAAGACGACCCCCCGATAGATTAGAGTACAATTAGTTGACTGTTTTGCTTTGTGTTTATTTTCTTAGCCCTACTTATTTTCGTGTATGCATTTCTCTATAACGTAATCTTTACTTTCTTGCGAGCGGAGGTGAATCAGTGATGGGATTCAGGGGGTTCGCACGAACCCGTTCTTGGAATTTCGGTACGTTTAGCGAACCCGGTTTTAACTTTACGTAATCTATGTATTTCAATATCTCTGTGTTTAATGTAACAGTTTCAATCTGCTGCAGATGTTTGTTCAGAGTGTAAAGAACGACTCTGAGTGAAGACCTTTTTTTTTTTAAGAGAACACCCTAATTTTGGGAGAAAAATAGAGAAATTAGAGACGAAATCGAAGTGAAGAACTTTTTTTTTTAGAGAACACCCTAATTTTGGGAGAAAAATAGAGAAATTAGAGACGAAATTGAAGTGAAGACTTTTTTTTTTAGACAACACCCTAATTTTGGGAGAAAAATAGAAAAATTAGAGACGAAATCGAAGTGAAGACCTTTTTTAGAGAACACCCTAATTTTGAACCTGTTCTTAAAACTTTGAATCCCCATACTGAAACTGTTAGCGAGTTCGATACAAAAGAGAACCTGTTCTTAAAATTTTGAATACCATCACTGGGGTGAATGTCGTGTAATCGAACCCGCATCATGCGTGCGTGTACTGTACTATTCACATGTCATCTCCTTGCATAATTCGTGGTGTGCTTACGGCTGCTTTGGCAGTTACGCGCATGGTAAAATTACTATGTTTTTAGTTGTTGTTATCACAGTTAGTAGATGCAACGTTTTTCAGTTGAATAAAGCTAATGTTTATTTCCTTGCATTAGTCTACAACAAATTTAATTTCTTTCGCAAAGCAATTAAATTCGTATAAAAATCAAATCATCCATAACAATATTTTATGCAGCAGAATTGTAAATGTGATAAAAATGTTATTTTTATTTTGATCTCTATCTATCCTCTTGATTGGCAGGAAATTTTCAAAGGCGTTTATACTTTGGTGAACCGCGAAGCGCTTACCTTGACCTACTTTCAGAAAAGTCAAAAAATTCCTGCCCGGTTGAACATTTTTATTTATTTATTTTTCAGTTTATATTTCGGATTATAATTGAAATTTATAACTACTTTTTAAAAGTGCCTTAAAATAATTTTTTTATAAGGACATAACAGAAAAACGCCAGTAGGTTTTAAAACCCAGTGCTAGCAATCACGTTTGCCTCAATCACGGCGCTCTTAACTACTTGACCACGCTGCCAACTTTTGATTAAAAAACATGAATTTTAAGACAGATTTTCATTTCTCCGAATTTTGAATTGATAAAGTTTTTACCGTATAGATTAAAGATTCTTAAAAATAAAAATTGCGCAAGCCTGGTGGGGGTTTCCAAAAATCTTCAGGAAAGACGTAATGTTGATGGAATATTGTAAAACATGTAAAACTTATATTTCTGATTAAGGACTTATAAAAGGAGGGCGAAAAGTTTCAAGATTGACGCTAGCGGTCGAGAAACTAATTTTAAAAATATTTTTTGATTAAAAGAAACTGCAAATTTAAAAATTTAGAAATTAAAAGAAAATGCAATTTTTGACAAAGAGACTGCAATTGCAGTTAAACTATGATTGGTTTTTTAAAAAAGATACGCGCATAACGCGCTAATGACTAAATAAAAACTAGCAATTAGCTAATCAAGTTAACATAAACGACTTTGCTCTATTTCTTGCCAAGTTCATCTATTAATGCATTTCTGGTTGGAAACCAATGTTATAAACAATCGAGTATTTTATCATCTATTGTTGTAATCAAATTTTTGACTTATAATATGTAAAATAGAAAAAAAATTGACCAACGCTGCGCTCTTCGTGTTTTGTATTTCACTTGTAATTCATCCAACTAAACGCTAAGTTGTGGTATCTGAAAACAGGAAAAGATTGATTTATTTTAAAACAATTGTAAAGCAATTTTAAGTATTTGCTTAATGTTTTATATTTTTTCGTTTTGAATTATTTAAAAAACAAACAATGTATGTAATATATACTGTGTCCTACTTGTTGATTATCACATAACGTATATGCCATTATTATTATTATTATTGTTATTATTGTTATTGTTGTTATTATTGTTATTATTGTTGTTGTTGTTGGTTTTTGGTGGTTGTGGTGGTGGTTGTGGTGGTGGTTGTGGTGGTGGTTGTGTTGTTGTTGTTGTTGTTGTTGTTGTTGTTGTTGTTGTTGTTGTTAAGCACAAGCAGAAATATTTTTAAAGGTTTTCCATGTAATTTATTTATACCAAGTAAAATTAACTAATTATATATACAGTACAACAAAATTCGTAGTAACAGGATGTAAAACGAAACTTTAAGTTTCAAATGGTTTCTTAGATGCAAAGTATGATCCCGAAAATGTATATAACATAAACGAAACAGGCTTAATTTTTCGGCTGCTGCCCAAATACACCTTGCTTATGCCATTTGAGAATGTTAACAACAAACAAGGGAAGAAAAAATCCAAAGAAAGAGTGTCACTTGTAGTTTGTGCAAATGCCACAGGAACGCACAAAATCCCATGCACATTAATTGGAAAAGCCAAGTTTCCGGCTTGCATTAAGAATCGGGAACGGCCTTTCAAATACATAAGTCAGAATAAAACATGGATGGACGTCTCCACATACTGGAAATGGTTTGAAGAAGTGTTTTATTCTGAAGTAAGAAAGACAACAGGACGCCCAGTTCTTCTATTGGTGAATAATGCTACTGGTCATTTCCAGCTTTTGAAAGAAAATAACATCAAAGTTGTGTTTTTCTCACCCAACTGCACAAGCTGGAAAAGGGTCGCAATATGGGAATTATTGCAGCATTAAAAAATAATAGAAATATTTATATCTCAAAGATATTTTAAATTTCGAGCTGATGAGAATTTAAGAGCTCGCAAAAAAGAGCAAGCAAGAAAACTCTCTAAAGAAGAAGCAGGTATTGCTTATGGTAACCCTGCTCATATGCTAGATGCGGCTCAATATATCAAGCTTGCTTGGGATGCGATATTAGATGCAACAATAAAGAATGCGTTGAACAAGGCTGAATTAGTAACTTTAAAAGGTGGAACTCATAAAAAAGTTGATATGATGGCTGATCTATTGCGCAGCTTCAATTCATTAAATATTCCAATAGACGAAAGCACTCTAGATAATTTTGTGCATGTTGATAACAAAAACAGTGAAGAGTTTTCATATGATATTTTGGATGACGTCAATGAGGTGTTGGAAAGTATATAAGCAACAAATGATAATGAAGATGAAAACGTACACACTGTAGTCAAATTTTGAGCACATAGTCCAGTGTCAGCTTTTGTGAGTTTGAACATATACAGTATACAACAAAGTTCTTGCAGTTGACAATCAGCTCTTGTGTTCCGATGTGGCAGCTCAAGCAGAAAATTACTATAATAAGCTGAGAAATTTCTTCGAGCTTTTTCAGCAAAAATTAAGGCTGGATATTTTGGACGCAAGACGCAAAAGAGAACGAAATATGCATCAGGTAACGATTTATGATTTGTTTAAATTGTGCACATTTTTATGACTTGTCTGATTTGCAGTAAATATCAATAAATTTTTGTAAAGGTTGAATCCCGAATTTTTGAAAATTTTTTGCGAACTTAATCGGGGTGAGAATTTAAACGGGTGCGAACTTAGCCGGGAGATTATTGTAGCTTTAGAAGTTTAGTGAAACATATTGCCATGTAGTTGGTGTATACATTTACGAATGTTAGGTCTCAGGAACATTGTGTTAAAACTTTACAGTGGCCCCAAATCAAACCGTGGGTCTAAATTAAGCTTTGGATGAAAATAACAATACATACTATTGCACAAGATATTCTGCGAAAATGAAAACCTAAAAACTTTTTGATAAATCAAGCAGTCTGTTACTATACTGTATAATCGAAAATTAGCAAATAATCTGTTTTTCTAATAACTTTTTTCTGTTTAAGATAAAACTACCACAGGTACTAAATGGTTTAAAAAGCCCACTCTTCCGCACATTTTGATACTGATTTCATTGCTTTAACCATAAGTAAGTTTCGAGATACGAAAAATACAAGATACTAAAATTGCAAATTTTAGAATTTCAACCGTCGTGTGCCACATCTTAATGACATTATAAAGAGCTACGTAAACTCTTAGGTGTCAAGTTTTTGCTCAAAATACCTTCACTTGATATCCCACACATTTTAAATTTCAAAACTGGTTAAATAATTGAACACCTTATTTTACATACAGTTAATCATTATTTGTTCGCACAAAATCAAAAAAAATTGTTACGACAATTATAATTCCATTTATAATAAGAATTTTTTTCTAAAACCAAAACGTATTTGTACTTAACTAACAAATGAAACGTTGCACAACACTAACATAAAAAAAAACAACTAAAACACACTTTCGTCAAAACATTGATTTTTTTTCTCTCTAACTACAAACGGCGTCTCGTTTTAGCTGTTACACTTTGTCATAAATAGAATATTGCGTCGGCATGTATCCAGATTTCCAATGACATTAAATCGATCAACACGCTTTTTACATCAAGTTTATGAAATTGTCACAACTATACTCGGGAGTATGAAAAAACCAGTTAAACCAGGTAAACCAAATATTTGTGCTGAAATAAAGCTATGTTTATTTTTATTTAAGTCGACTCTAGAATTAATTTGCCGAGAGACTGAAATTCTTGAAACGAAACAGTTAGTTCTAACTAAGTACAAATGGATTTTCCAGAAAAACTTCTTTTTACAAATAGAAAGAAACTACATATTCTGACTATTGACAAAATTAAAAGCACTTAAACTATTTTCATAGAACTTGCCTCTCATGCTTTACCAAACTTCAAAAGCAATTCATTGCGCCGTACTGACTAACTATATGAATAAATTGGCACCCCGATGAATAATATTAAATTTAAAAGTTCGTCCGTTACACAGGCTGAAACAATTCTATCTTATTATAGAATTAATTTCCAAGGCGTTAATACTGACCCTCAAACAACTTAAACACAACCACACAGGCTACAGCGAAAGAAACGATTAGAGACACTTTTACGGAAATATATAAAAAAATTTTGCGACGCTATTTATATAATCACCCAACGTAATTAGAAAACAATCGAAGTTACAAGATCGGGCTAGATTTTTTAAATTGATTATTACGTATATTATGTTACAATTGGACAAAGCAGTCTATGACATCACAATACAACCAAAAGTGTAAACAAGTTACTAACTTATAATGTTAAATCAGCTTAACAATTGTCGAAGATTTCTTTTAATCGATTCTTAAACGTTTTAGACAAAATTATGTAATACTGTTGGAAAATGTCACACTGCATTATAACTACAAGCAATCAACGCATTTTGAATACAAACTGTAAAACAAATCTTTATAATCACTTAAAACAAGACTTCTTAAACTTTTTTTTATTCACGACCACATTTATGATTGTAAATTTTTTGCTACTCCAAATAAATATTGATTAAAAATATGTAAATATTTTTTGATGATTTGTTGATTAGGTAATAATATACAAACATAGAAAAGAACAGAGTTTTAGAATTTATTTAGAAATATATAAAAATGTAAAATTAATAATTGCACAAAAAGTTCTAAAATTGTGTTTATTATTGTTACAAAAAGTGCAGTTGTTAACTGGTTAAGAGCACAAAAATTAAGAAAAAAATCGTTTGTTAATGTGACGGATGAATTTGTTTTTTACTGCATAACAAATTAAATCTTGGTGCAATGTTTGACACTGCTGGACGTAAAATCTCTTCAACATGTTTTAGCCGTGAATGATATTGGGATTTAATGTGTGTTAAAGCTGAAAATGTAATTTCACATAAGTTTCAGTAATGTAAATTCACATAAAATGTAATTACAGCTAATCTTCTTTAATCAAAATATTAATTGCCTATCACATCATAAATCAAAATCAAGGTCTGTAACATGCGCTCAGAATTTTTTACCGCCACATTTAAAATGTAATCTCAAAAATCTTCTTGTTTAGAATTGAAGGTGTTATACCGAATCACTATAATAAGCTACATTATTCTTGCGATGTTCACTCTCGCGTTGCGATAAAACAGATGACTACACCGCCACAAATGTCAAATTCACAACCACGTGTTAGTGCGCACGCACATTCAACCATTTATTTAAATTCACATCTACTTTTTGTAATTTCATATTTAAATAATTTACATTAAAACATCGTGAACCAGAATTTAAAAATCCCTAACTTATAAGAACAACTTTCGGACAAAATAAATATTTTAAGGAACAAAAATTAACAAATCGGAAAGTGATTCAAAGTGAAGACTTTTTTTTAGAGAGCTTTACTTTTTAGCGACAGAAATAAAAAAATATTAGTCTGATTTTAAGTGAAAACTTTTTTTTAGACAACACTACTTTTTAAGAACAAATTTTTTCTGTTAACGAGCGTCCCGGTTTGCCCCTTCGGAAATATTGTACGCCTAACCACATCTCACATAAGATTTGTAAAGATAAAAAATACTGCACATCCTTCAAGTTATATTTTGGAATGGATATAGGTAAGCACGCTAAGTCATAAAAACCACATATGTTATGCGGCAGTTGTTGATCCCATCTAGATATTTTAAAAAAGCTTTCCAGTTCCAAGAATATGGAACGAACCCAAAAGCTATGCTTATGATTCCTATTTCTTTATGTAAATAATCTAAAATACATGTACTTAAAATTGCAAAAGAAGAAAAGCTTTAACGTATTAAAATATGCAGTATCATTATGCATAGACCCTGTGTTTCATGATCAATTTTTCTTAATGCCGGGTTTATTATAGAATGTAAGTTATGCGAAACTGAAATTTAGTAAACAAATGTTTATGCAATGTTAATCATCTGCTTCATTAACTTTTTACTATTTCAGAGTGAAGTTTTTGGTGGCATAAGTTCATTCGAAAAATAAATGACTGACAGAAGTCACCAAAACACTAATAAAAATTAAGTATTTGCAACAAACAAAAGATCTTAATTTTTTAATAAAAGCAAATCAGATGTTCGATTTGTGACCTAATTTGACTAAATTTGTTGCTGAGTTTGTTACTTCTACTGTAGACATGGAAAATGAAATTTACTGGGAGAAAATTCAAGAGTATAGCATATAGAAAAAGACACGTCGATCTTTTAGTTTATTTCACTGTTGATGGCAATTTTGGTCACTTAAAAAATACGTATAAATGGCCCCTTTGCTGCAATTAAAATAAAGCACGTTCCATTCAAGTAGCGGTTTTATATTGATGGCTCGTATTTAAGTCTTGAAGAGTTTTGCTACATAACGAAAATAAGCATTCATTTATTCTTATTGCGTACTTCATACTGATGAGTATATCTATATCTTTTAATAACTTTAATTCATATATGGATAAAGACTGAAAAATACTTTAAGTTTTGCTTGCACTGCAAAGTACTTTTGCTAAAATTTTTTGTTTCCTGTACTGTTTATGAGACAGCAAAGCTGAATTGTATCACTATGTTAAGGTTATATGGCCTCCCAGAAAAGATTTCTGCTAGAAAGAATTGTGTTAATCAAAATACTTTTTTAATTTGTGAAATGTATTGCAAGTCCCATTTCACATAAAAATGGGTTTAATTAAACAGTTTTAGATGTGATTGAAAATGAAGTTTTTAAAGAAATTCAACAAATATTTCTTAAATCTATGATACCCAAGTGAAAGGACGAATATTTGTTGTACTTCAAATTGCTACGATGTTGAAATCTAAGATATTGGGAAATAAAATAAGTTTTAAAGAAAACAAAGCGGGGCAATCATTTTTTGGGACAGTAAAAGAATTTGTTGGGATTGGAAAAGACTGTAATTACCAAATGTTATAAATGTCTGTTAGTTTCGAACCTTGATATTTTAGTTAGTTGTTCACAGTAATCAATGATATTTCGCTTATTTACTTCGTATAATTAAATCAAACCCAAAATGGTTTCGGTCATATTCTTGTAAAAAACAAAATACATGTACTTTAATAAATTTATCAAAATTCAAAACTTAAGCATTTGGAATTTAAAAAAAGCGTTTTATAATTTATCGAATTTTTTGTTGACATGAATGCAGCATTAATTTTAACAACTGGAACAACAGTTTTTTCCAAATCTAAGATAGATTAACTTAAAGAGTCCGAATAAGAAACCATTTCAAACTTATAGTTTCGTTTTCACATCCAGTTGCTACGAATTTTGTTGTATATATAATTAGTTAATTTTACACGGTATAAATAAATTACATGGAAAATCTTTAAAAATATTTCTGCTTTAAAAGTGTTATAATTTCAACTTGAAATAACTTAAGAATCAAAAAAATAATAATAATAATGGCACATACACATTATGTGATAATCAACAAGTAGGACACAGTATATATTAAATACATAGCATGTTTTTTAAATAATTCAAAACGAAAAAATATAAAATACTAAAGAAGCAGATAATTGTTAAAATTTCTTGACAATTGTTTTAAAATAAATCACAATCTTTTCCTGTTTTCAGATACCACAACTTAGCGTTTAGTCGGATGAATTACAAGTAAATTTTGTTTTTATTTTACTTATTATAGTTGTAAGTCAAAAATCTGACTGCAACAATAGATGAAAAATACTCGATTGTTTATAACATTGGTTTTCAACCAGAAATGCATTATAGGATTAATTTTGCAAAAATAGAGCAAAGCCGTTTATGTTAACTTGATTAGCTAATCGCTAATTTTTATTTAGTTCTTCGAGCCATTATGCATGTATCTTTCTCAAAAACCAACTACAGTTTAACTTTTGACAAAAAAAATGTAATTACAGTCTCTTGTTAATTTTCTCTGGATAATTTTCGTTTTATAGTAGCAAAATATTTTGTCTTATCTTATAGGACAAAACTTTATCTTATCAAAGCCTTGAAAACATTTTTTCT
The DNA here is from genome assembly GCA_963680785.1 of Diplosoma virens. Lineage (NCBI taxonomy): Eukaryota > Metazoa > Chordata > Ascidiacea > Aplousobranchia > Didemnidae > Diplosoma > Diplosoma virens. Next base: position 46,865,640 of record OY796880.1, read on the forward strand.
TTATTTACAGTCGTGGCTCAAAGTTTAAGATCACCATGCAGAAATTACTATTTTTGCTCCTAAACCCGCTGATTGCAACAGAAATTAAATTGATTGCATCAGATTGAGTCATTCATCTGCCATTCGATTGTAATCACTTTTTGTTTTCTCTTTCAAGCAGTAAGCACAATCTTGTGTGCGACTTTTGCTTGTTTTGAGTTTTAAAAATCCCACAAAAGTGGGTAAAAAATTGCACTTTCTGATGTTCAAATCGTGATTCTTTACAAGGAAGGATATTCTGAACGTTCAATTAGTGAACGAAAAAAGAGAAGCAAGAATGCAGTTCATAATGCAGTCGTGAAATTTAAGAAAACAAGGAATTATTCAGATGCCAAACGGTCTGGTCGTCTACAAAAAAGCACCCCAAGGAATGACCATATCATTAGGAGGACAGCAGTTCGGTCCCCAATGAGTTCCGCGAGCAAGATACGGTCCGTACTGCTTGCAAAAGGTGCGGATATTAGTCGGAGAACCGTACGTCGGCGTCTGATCATCGATTTTGGTCTGATCATCGATTTTGTCTAAAACGTTTAAGAATCGATTAAAAGAAATCTTCGACAATTGTTAAGCTGATTTAACATTATAAGTTAGTAACTTGTTTACACTTTTGGTTGTATTGTGATGTCATAGACTGCTTTGTCCAATTGTAACATAATATACGTAATAATCAATTTAAAAAATCTAGCCCGATCTTGTAACTTCGATTGTTTTCTAATTACGTTGGGTGATTATATAAATAGCGTCGCAAAATTTTTTTATATATTTCCGTAAAAGTGTCTCTAATCGTTTCTTTCGCTGTAGCCTGTGTGGTTGTGTTTAAGTTGTTTGAGGGTCAGTATTAACGCCTTGGAAATTAATTCTATAATAAGATAGAATTGTTTCAGCCTGTGTAACGGACGAACTTTTAAATTTAATATTATTCATCGGGGTGCCAATTTATTCATATAGTTAGTCAGTACGGCGCAATGAATTGCTTTTGAAGTTTGGTAAAGCATGAGAGGCAAGTTCTATGAAAATAGTTTAAGTGCTTTTAATTTTGTCAATAGTCAGAATATGTAGTTTCTTTCTATTTGTAAAAAGAAGTTTTTCTGGAAAATCCATTTGTACTTAGTTAGAACTAACTGTTTCGTTTCAAGAATTTCAGTCTCTCGGCAAATTAATTCTAGAGTCGACTTAAATAAAAATAAACATAGCTTTATTTCAGCACAAATATTTGGTTTACCTGGTTTAACTGGTTTTTTCAGACTCCCGAGTATAGTTGTGACAATTTCATAAACTTGATGTAAAAAGCGTGTTGATCGATTTAATGTCATTGGAAATCTGGATACATGCCGACGCAATATTCTATTTATGACAAAGTGTAACAGCTAAAACGAGACGCCGTTTGTAGTTAGAGAGAAAAAAAATCAATGTTTTGACGAAAGTGTGTTTTAGTTGTTTTTTTTTATGTTAGTGTTGTGCAACGTTTCATTTGTTAGTTAAGTACAAATACGTTTTGGTTTTAGAAAAAAATTCTTATTATAAATGGAATTATAATTGTCATAACAATTTTTTTTGATTTTGTGCGAACAAATAATGACTAACTGTATGTAAAATAAGGTGTTCAATTATTTAACCAGTTTTGAAATTTAAAATGTGTGGGATATCAAGTGAAGGTATTTTGAGCAAAAACTTGACACCTAAGAGTTTACGTAGCTCTTTATAATGTCATTAAGATGTGGCACACGACGGTTGAAATTCTAAAATTTGCAATTTTAGTATCTTGTATTTTTCGTATCTCGAAACTTACTTATGGTTAAAGCAATGAAATCAGTATCAAAATGTGCGGAAGAGTGGGCTTTTTAAACCATTTAGTACCTGTGGTAGTTTTATCTTAAACAGAAAAAAGTTATTAGAAAAACAGATTATTTGCTAATTTTCGATTATACAGTATAGTAACAGACTGCTTGATTTATCAAAAAGTTTTTAGGTTTTCATTTTCGCAGAATATCTTGTGCAATAGTATGTATTGTTATTTTCATCCAAAGCTTAATTTAGACCCACGGTTTGATTTGGGGCCACTGTAAAGTTTTAACACAATGTTCCTGAGACCTAACATTCGTAAATGTATACACCAACTACATGGCAATATGTTTCACTAAACTTCTAAAGCTACAATAATCTCCCGGCTAAGTTCGCACCCGTTTAAATTCTCACCCCGATTAAGTTCGCAAAAAATTTTCAAAAATTCGGGATTCAACCTTTACAAAAATTTATTGATATTTACTGCAAATCAGACAAGTCATAAAAATGTGCACAATTTAAACAAATCATAAATCGTTACCTGATGCATATTTCGTTCTCTTTTGCGTCTTGCGTCCAAAATATCCAGCCTTAATTTTTGCTGAAAAAGCTCGAAGAAATTTCTCAGCTTATTATAGTAATTTTCTGCTTGAGCTGCCACATCGGAACACAAGAGCTGATTGTCAACTGCAAGAACTTTGTTGTATACTGTATATGTTCAAACTCACAAAAGCTGACACTGGACTATGTGCTCAAAATTTGACTACAGTGTGTACGTTTTCATCTTCATTATCATTTGTTGCTTATATACTTTCCAACACCTCATTGACGTCATCCAAAATATCATATGAAAACTCTTCACTGTTTTTGTTATCAACATGCACAAAATTATCTAGAGTGCTTTCGTCTATTGGAATATTTAATGAATTGAAGCTGCGCAATAGATCAGCCATCATATCAACTTTTTTATGAGTTCCACCTTTTAAAGTTACTAATTCAGCCTTGTTCAACGCATTCTTTATTGTTGCATCTAATATCGCATCCCAAGCAAGCTTGATATATTGAGCCGCATCTAGCATATGAGCAGGGTTACCATAAGCAATACCTGCTTCTTCTTTAGAGAGTTTTCTTGCTTGCTCTTTTTTGCGAGCTCTTAAATTCTCATCAGCTCGAAATTTAAAATATCTTTGAGATATAAATATTTCTATTATTTTTTAATGCTGCAATAATTCCCATATTGCGACCCTTTTCCAGCTTGTGCAGTTGGGTGAGAAAAACACAACTTTGATGTTATTTTCTTTCAAAAGCTGGAAATGACCAGTAGCATTATTCACCAATAGAAGAACTGGGCGTCCTGTTGTCTTTCTTACTTCAGAATAAAACACTTCTTCAAACCATTTCCAGTATGTGGAGACGTCCATCCATGTTTTATTCTGACTTATGTATTTGAAAGGCCGTTCCCGATTCTTAATGCAAGCCGGAAACTTGGCTTTTCCAATTAATGTGCATGGGATTTTGTGCGTTCCTGTGGCATTTGCACAAACTACAAGTGACACTCTTTCTTTGGATTTTTTCTTCCCTTGTTTGTTGTTAACATTCTCAAATGGCATAAGCAAGGTGTATTTGGGCAGCAGCCGAAAAATTAAGCCTGTTTCGTTTATGTTATATACATTTTCGGGATCATACTTTGCATCTAAGAAACCATTTGAAACTTAAAGTTTCGTTTTACATCCTGTTACTACGAATTTTGTTGTACTGTATATATAATTAGTTAATTTTACTTGGTATAAATAAATTACATGGAAAACCTTTAAAAATATTTCTGCTTGTGCTTAACAACAACAACAACAACAACAACAACAACAACAACAACAACAACACAACCACCACCACAACCACCACCACAACCACCACCACAACCACCAAAAACCAACAACAACAACAATAATAACAATAATAACAACAATAACAATAATAACAATAATAATAATAATAATGGCATATACGTTATGTGATAATCAACAAGTAGGACACAGTATATATTACATACATTGTTTGTTTTTTAAATAATTCAAAACGAAAAAATATAAAACATTAAGCAAATACTTAAAATTGCTTTACAATTGTTTTAAAATAAATCAATCTTTTCCTGTTTTCAGATACCACAACTTAGCGTTTAGTTGGATGAATTACAAGTGAAATACAAAACACGAAGAGCGCAGCGTTGGTCAATTTTTTTTCTATTTTACATATTATAAGTCAAAAATTTGATTACAACAATAGATGATAAAATACTCGATTGTTTATAACATTGGTTTCCAACCAGAAATGCATTAATAGATGAACTTGGCAAGAAATAGAGCAAAGTCGTTTATGTTAACTTGATTAGCTAATTGCTAGTTTTTATTTAGTCATTAGCGCGTTATGCGCGTATCTTTTTTAAAAAACCAATCATAGTTTAACTGCAATTGCAGTCTCTTTGTCAAAAATTGCATTTTCTTTTAATTTCTAAATTTTTAAATTTGCAGTTTCTTTTAATCAAAAAATATTTTTAAAATTAGTTTCTCGACCGCTAGCGTCAATCTTGAAACTTTTCGCCCTCCTTTTATAAGTCCTTAATCAGAAATATAAGTTTTACATGTTTTACAATATTCCATCAACATTACGTCTTTCCTGAAGATTTTTGGAAACCCCCACCAGGCTTGCGCAATTTTTATTTTTAAGAATCTTTAATCTATACGGTAAAAACTTTATCAATTCAAAATTCGGAGAAATGAAAATCTGTCTTAAAATTCATGTTTTTTAATCAAAAGTTGGCAGCGTGGTCAAGTAGTTAAGAGCGCCGTGATTGAGGCAAACGTGATTGCTAGCACTGGGTTTTAAAACCTACTGGCGTTTTTCTGTTATGTCCTTATAAAAAAATTATTTTAAGGCACTTTTAAAAAGTAGTTATAAATTTCAATTATAATCCGAAATATAAACTGAAAAATAAATAAATAAAAATGTTCAACCGGGCAGGAATTTTTTGACTTTTCTGAAAGTAGGTCAAGGTAAGCGCTTCGCGGTTCACCAAAGTATAAACGCCTTTGAAAATTTCCTGCCAATCAAGAGGATAGATAGAGATCAAAATAAAAATAACATTTTTATCACATTTACAATTCTGCTGCATAAAATATTGTTATGGATGATTTGATTTTTATACGAATTTAATTGCTTTGCGAAAGAAATTAAATTTGTTGTAGACTAATGCAAGGAAATAAACATTAGCTTTATTCAACTGAAAAACGTTGCATCTACTAACTGTGATAACAACAACTAAAAACATAGTAATTTTACCATGCGCGTAACTGCCAAAGCAGCCGTAAGCACACCACGAATTATGCAAGGAGATGACATGTGAATAGTACAGTACACGCACGCATGATGCGGGTTCGATTACACGACATTCACCCCAGTGATGGTATTCAAAATTTTAAGAACAGGTTCTCTTTTGTATCGAACTCGCTAACAGTTTCAGTATGGGGATTCAAAGTTTTAAGAACAGGTTCAAAATTAGGGTGTTCTCTAAAAAAGGTCTTCACTTCGATTTCGTCTCTAATTTTTCTATTTTTCTCCCAAAATTAGGGTGTTGTCTAAAAAAAAAAGTCTTCACTTCAATTTCGTCTCTAATTTCTCTATTTTTCTCCCAAAATTAGGGTGTTCTCTAAAAAAAAAAGTTCTTCACTTCGATTTCGTCTCTAATTTCTCTATTTTTCTCCCAAAATTAGGGTGTTCTCTTAAAAAAAAAAAGGTCTTCACTCAGAGTCGTTCTTTACACTCTGAACAAACATCTGCAGCAGATTGAAACTGTTACATTAAACACAGAGATATTGAAATACATAGATTACGTAAAGTTAAAACCGGGTTCGCTAAACGTACCGAAATTCCAAGAACGGGTTCGTGCGAACCCCCTGAATCCCATCACTGATTCACCTCCGCTCGCAAGAAAGTAAAGATTACGTTATAGAGAAATGCATACACGAAAATAAGTAGGGCTAAGAAAATAAACACAAAGCAAAACAGTCAACTAATTGTACTCTAATCTATCGGGGGGTCGTCTTTGACGACTGGAGCGCCAATTTAATGGAGTTTGCAGATCAGGTTGATTATCCGAATCATTTGTTCCTAGAAGATCATGCAAACCGCTGCCCGGTCTTTCTAACGTAGAAAACGGAATTTCGTTACGCCGAGAATTACCAAGCATAAAAGCCACAGAATTTTGATCTGTAATTATAATGAATTTACGAGGCAATAAATGGTGCGACCATCGCCGGACCGCTTCAACAATAGCTGCAGCTTCCTTTTCAACGTTTGCATAACGTTTCTTGTTTGAATTGAGCGTTCTTGACCAAAAGGCGACGGGTCGACCATTTTGCTGTTGAACTGCAGATACAGCAACATCGGAAGCATCGGTTTCCAATGTAAACGGCGCATTTTCATCTACACTTGCTAGTGTCGCATCAGCTAATTCACTTTTCAATTGATAAAAACAGCGTATAGCATTTTCGTTCAAAGGAAACCTTCGCGATTCTACGTACAAGGGGTTTTACTTTACAAGAGAAGCGAGGCAACCATTTTGCATAATATGCGAAGAGGCCGATTGCTCTGCTCAACTCTTTATTGATTTTAGTACCGGTATATCCAACAAAGTTTTTACACGCTCAAAGTCTGGGCGCTGTGTACGATCATGGATTTGGTACCTCAATAACGAAAGAAAATCGGACGAATAAGTACATTTGTTTTTATTAAATGTTAAGATTATGTTTCGCTGCTGCTTCAAAAAAACGCTGAAGATTTGCATCGCGTTCTTCTTTGGTCTTGCCACACAAATAGTCATGTTGTCGAGGTATGCGAATGCTCCTTTACAATTATTGCTTTCGATTATGTCATCAATTATCCGTTGGAACCATCGAACCGCATTAGTCAGACCAAACGAAATTCTTTTACTTTGATAAAGCTTTCCATTAGCCTCAAAAGCTGTATACGGTCAATCTTCTATTGAAATTTGCACCTGGTCGTAGGCACTTTTTAAATCTAGAGTGCTGAAGTGGGAGTATTGCGCTACTTTATTTACCAAATTTTGCATGTTAGGCAGTGGATAGCCATCTAATAACGTATATTTATTAATGGTCTCACTATAATCAATGCACATTCTTTTTTTCTGATTGTCTCCAGTCACGACAAGAACTTGTGCGCGCCAAGTTGAAGAGCTTGGTTCTGTAATTCCTTCTTTCAAGTCGTTTTTTATTGTTTCAGCAATAAACTTTTCGTTTGCCAAAGAATGCTTACACTATTTCGTGATTGTATGTTTACAGTCACTTGCTAAATGTTTGAACAATCGTGGTACAACATTCGTCTTAATACATTTCAGCGCGTTAATACACAACGAAGGTCTTGGACCACCAAAATTAAATCGAACGTGATCATGTAACCTTAAAATATCTTGCCCAACAATAACATCGGTGAGTAAATCTTTAAGAACATGCAGTTTTACATCGCGGTAGGTTCGATTTTGCAAACGAATCGTAGACGAACAAACTTCTTTACTTTGAAAACATTTTCTGGTTACCGCTAAACCAATCTCGTTGTTCTCATTACTAAGCTGAAATCCATTTGCAATTGCAAATTTTTGATTAACATAACTCAACGTTGAACCGGTGTCAATTAGGGCGTTTGCGGCAACATTGTTTACCAATATACGCACATTTATAATATCAGGGACGCCAGCGGTATCGTTTATAACTGCTACATCATTATCATTAGAAACAATTGAACAGTTAGATCTTTTAAACCGGGAACGACATTGTCTCGCGAAATGTCCATAGCTAGCGCATTTTAAGCACTTACTTCTTTGGACGGGACATTAAAACTTTTTGTGGAGTTGGTTTGCACTGCAGCGTTCGCATTTCTTCATCTGCCGTCGAATTACACAAGCATCAGATGGCTTTTTGGAAAAAAACGGCTCAACCTTTGAAAGTCTCATTTCACAACTTTTGATTGCAGAAACCGGGCTAATTTCAATAGCTTTACCATCAGTCGCAATACAACTGTCCGAACTTTTCTGAGCCGTGTCAAAACATCGGGCTTGATTGAATATGGCTTCTAATGTTATCGATTCGTCTCTTGTATTCTCTAGCAGTCTAGATCTAATCGATGTAGATAGTAGACCAGATATGAAAGCATCACGAATTGCTTCACTTCAACGAACATCAGCACTTACTGATCGGTAATTACAATCGTTTGCCAATTGCTTCAATTTCTGCAAATAGTCGTCCAACGATTGCTCTTGCTGCTGCTTGCATGTCATCAGAAAATGTCTTGCAAAAATGATGTTGCAAGGTTTGACGTAATCGCTTCTTGGTAGGTGCGACATTCACTCACATAATCGTATACATCTTTGCTGATATGAGCAATTAAACATTTCAATTTATCTTCATTAGATATTGCAGGCTCAGCAGGAAAAGAATCTACGATATTTGAAAATGTGCAATACCAATGCCTCCACTCTTTACTAGCTTGCTTCGAATTAAAATCGGCATTGAAAACGCTTGGTTTAATAAACTTGCTATCCATTTTTTTTTTCAGTTAAATAAATTGTTGTAGACTAGTGCAAGCAAGTGCAAATAAACATTAGCTTTATTCAACTGAAAAACGCTGCATTTACAACTGTGATAACAACAACTAAAAACATAGGAATTCTACCATGCGCGTAACTGCCAAGGCAGCCGTAAGCACACCACGAATTATGCAGGGAGATGACATGTAAATAGTACAGTACACGCGCGCATAATGCGGGTTGATTACACGACAAGAGGATAGATAGAGATCAAAATAACAATAACATTTTTATCATGTTTACAATTCTGCTGCATGAAAAATTATTATGAATTATTTTAGATTTTTATTCGAATTTAATTGCTTTGCCAAAGAAAATATTTTAGTAATGACTGTGATCATGATCACTATAACGCAAATTGAATTTAGATTTTTATCTCACTTTCAACAACATGATTTAACTATTCTTTCTACCACTGATGTAAATTGAACTTTTTGCATCTATTTAATAAAAAATTTGTCAGCAGTAACTTTTGTAGTAGTTCAAAATCCTTAGATTAGAATTAAGTCAAAATTTCCAAAAAAAATAAAAGTTAAAAAGTTAGCTATATTCACAAGTTACGCAATTAAAGTCACAACAGACAAACCAATGCAAATTAGTTTGAATTTAAAAACGTTTTCGGATCACTTTTGCAGGAACAATATAAATTTGTATAACTTTAGTTGATTTGTAAAATAGGATATTTTGAATGATTACCAACATTCGTCTTTTCACAAAAAATCGTGACGAAAAAAAGCTCTCTAAAATACAATATTTTGATTCGCGAAGAAAAAAATTTCTATTGAATTATTTGATCATGATCTGTCAAATAAAATGAATTATTTTAAAGTCTTTAAATATTTTTCAACCTACCATCAATACCAAAATTTCATACAAGTATTTACTGATAAATTAATTCCCACGCGCCTCGTAAACGAGCCACTAAATACAAGATAGAATTTTCGTAGCAAATTTTTTTTTTTTTTTGGCTTTTTCGTCAACAAACAATAGCTGACTATATGCAGAACCATGAATATTTCAGATAGTTGAATTGAAACAAGAATAGTATTAGTCATAATATTTCTGTCTTCTTCTTCTTCTCCTTTTGGCTTTTCCCTTTAGTCAGGGTTGGCCACAGCGTATCATCATTCTCCACATCTTTCTGTCTTCAACGTCCGTCTCCTTCGCACCAACTTCCTCCATATCTTCTTTTACTACATCTAAATATCTTCTCTTTGCCTGTGTCCCACTCCAACGGACTAACTACCTGTACTCTCAGGCATCCAGCCAGCTGAGCTTCGCCGAATGGGAGCGACACTCTCCTTGGCTCACCGTGGATCTCTGGACCCTGATCATATCTTGCATGGTCTTTTAAGTGGATCCTCATATACTCGCCATGTGAAATTAAGATCCAGACGTTCGTCTGTGCCAGGTGCGCGGAATCGTTTGGACAACCTTGTCAGACTTGGCATCCGCGCTTCTGAATGGACAAATCATAAATGGAAAACAGAATACTGTGAAAATGCTTCAGGGATCCGTGCTTTTTTGTACCCGGGATCGGTGCCAGGCCTGTTGGGATGGGCTTAACCCATCAACTTGTGTTAAGCTCAACCGCCTGCGGACTGGTGTTGGGCGATTCCATTCGTCAATCCACAAATGGGGTCTCGCTCCTTCACCGAATTGCGAGTATGGCGCCTCTGAGCAAACCGCAGACCATGTACTAACAGCGTGCCCTATACATCGGGCACCACATGGAACACGAGGCTGACGGTTTTGGATGACGAAACTCGATGCTCGATTAATAACACCATTGCCAGCATCTGATTCAGCAGTACAGCAGCCTGGGGTAGTAAAAGGATAAACCCTCGGCCCCAGTCCTGTTTGTGTCTGACCTGGAGTGGATACCCTTCAAACTACGACGACGATCTTTTCTATTTTGAAAAAAATCACATCTTTGCCCTAATCAAGTGAATTACAAATGAAACACAAAATATCAAGGGAGCAGCATTGGTCAAACTTTTTGGAATCTTTTATTTCAAAGTTTAAGTGAAAAACCTGACGGCAACACAAATTTAAGAAACACACGATTTCTTACAACATTGCTTTGCAAACAAGAATCCAATAGTGCTTCAACTTTGCAAAAAGTTAAACAAAGTCGTTTACTTTAATTTGATTAGATAATGGTTAAAACTTTTGTTTGGCCGTTGGGAGCAACAAATTTCCAAAAGCCAACCACAATCACGGTTTTGAATAAAGAAAATGCAAAAACCGTGTCTTTTTGAACTTTTTAAGTGCGAGTTTCGTTTCTTATTTGCAATATATTTTATTACACAATTATAATTATAAAAACTGTAAGGAACAAAACTTTATCTTATAAATTAATTGAAAACATTTGTTTCTTGATTTAGTTGCAAGTTTGACCATAAGAAATTGTCTTTCCAGTCCATCGATTCTGTTTTTATTTTTCATCATAGCTTTAGATCAAACTGAACACATTTGTCAAACTTGTTAAAGCATGACAGTGTAACTACTGTGTTAAAGAGTCGGAGGAAGAATAAGTTTAACCATTAAGCAAATAAATAATTTTTAATCTGATTGAACAGATTGTTAAATCATTTACTAAACCAAACAAAGTAAGTTTAGTTTGAATAAATTTTGTTTTCACTGTTTTTGAACAAAAAATAGATTTCGGACGAATGTTACAAAACCAAAACTTTATATAGTAACAAAAAACACCTGTTCTAAAATAGGCTGCGTGCAAAAACGTTTCAAGCTTTCAAGTTTTCAAATTGCACTAAATTTAATGCAAAAACTAAATTAATTGGTCTCAAAAAACTTTAAGAAACTTTAAAAAGCGTGTTTAGTTCTCAAAGATTTTTATCTAACAATCTTTGAAAGGAATCGTCGGAATAAATTAAGAGCGATTAAATCGTGTTCCTAGAGAAAACGAGAACACGTCTATTGGTCAAAAAAGCAATTATATGTCAAAAAAGTCAAAAAAAGCGACCAATTAGAAGCCAAAGAAAAGAGCGTTAGTAAAAAAGTTTAAGACTGCAAAGAAATTTCTTGTGTCGACATAAACTACGTTGAACAGATTTGATTATCAAATCTTTTCTGTTTATGAGTTGTACTAATGTAAAACGAGCATTCTAGATTGGCAAGGGTTGTGATGTTATAAACAATAATACTTAACAGAGATGGACTCAAGACACAGAGTATCAAAGTTGAAACAAGACGACATAACTTGGTTTTAAAACGAAACCGAGACAGGCCTCCAATTCTTTGAGACATAAACGAGACGAGAATTTAAGATTGCAAAATCGAGACGAGACACGAGATTTTACGAAAATTGTTTTAGTTTAAGCAATATGTACAAAAAATACATTAGCTTCAAGAATTTTTTTCTCATTAAAAACCTTTACATCAATCACAAAAAGTTTCCACGTTACAACATGGACCCTTCCTTATTACACTAACAAGTTTGATAAACAATGGAATTTAAACAAAGCCAATCCAGCAAGACTAAACAGATGGCTTGTACAAACAAATTTGCAAAGACTTTGCTGCCGCAAGATTCACCTGAGTTTGACGCGGCTTATCGAAACTTGTGCAAGATCATCAAAAAACCAATTTGTATCTTATTAAATCTTTCTATAACACTCCTGCAATGTCTCAAAACACGACTTTGCTCGACAAGGCTTTATTTTCTAGGTTAGACAGAAAACGGCATAAAAAGCATCTATAAAAATACTTCATTGGCAGATGGAAGTTATTTTATGTCGAAATAATTTATTTTAACATCCTGCACACAAGATTAAACGTTAAAATTATTTTTTTCGCTCTGATGAATGTTTCAACGTATCAAACTTACTTGTAAATTGACTTTAGGGTATTAAAAAATTTTTTCGGCCAATTATCGCATGAAATTTGGACAGAATTACTTTGTCTCTTCAAAATATTTTAATCTGGTTTAATTACGGTAAAGCAGATACAATTTCTCTTAGTTTGAGTTTCAAAGAAAAAACCTTTTTATAAAAAAATAATTTAAAATTACGATTATAGACAAAAAATGATTAGACAATTTTTGTTTTTTTGCAAAAAGTAGGATATATCAACGTAGATATTTTATTCATAAGTTAGCCAAACTGTTTTTTTACTGACAATATGCCACTAAAACTGTGGCTCGGCTAACGCTATGCGAACAAAAATTTTCAAATTGGATTACCTCATTAACTGCTGCATAAAGTTTTCTGCTGGCCGTAATTTGATTTCGTTGTTATACTACTTGTTTAGTGCGAACTAAGGCATTGCCACCTTTTAATATTGATTTTTATTTTTTATTTGTTCAAATAACAATACGAGGCGTTTCATGAACGGAAAGTTGGTGGAAAAAGGTATAAAAAGTAAAGCGATAGCTAGTCGTGATACGTAAAGTTGACGAAAAAGAATATTTAAAAAATTAGTAATTGATTAAGTGATAAACCATGTGCAGATTCAAGCGGTTTAAGGTGATGAAGCCCCCACGAAACGGTTGCATTAATTTAATCAAACGACAAACCCAAAGACAAGTGTTTTTATCCATTTTGAGCGGCACGTTTAGGCCTTTTTTTAAAATCTTTATTTGGCTTCAAATTTATGTTTTAGCGAGTGAAGACCAAAAAAAACCCTTCAGTTGCCGTTTGATGTAAATACAATGGTTTGTTGAAACGAATGAAAACCAAAAAGATCTTTACTTGTGGCAGTTTATTAAATAATTTTGGGATATCCAATGAAAACCAATACAATTAAAAGATTAAATGCCATTAGATATCAGTGCGTACAATGCTGATGAAGGGATAGATTTGATTGGGCTCTGAAAACGATCTTGCTTATAAGGTTAGCAAAAACAAAGATGTTTGTTTCTGGCCTGGAAGTTTCATGAAAAACTGCATGCTGTTGTCTTGATGGATAATTTGCAGCAATGGAAATTCTACTTGGAGGTTTTGTAGCATTAAACCAAATCTTTGATTCCTATACTTTTAAGAAGTTGACACTAATTACACCTCAAAACTTTAACAATGATATGGATTTGTTGGAATGCACTACCCATCAATTGTTTTCAAACATTTAAAATACTGACATCAATATAATTAAATAACAAGGCCAATACCAAATAGTTTTGTTTCTACAAATTCAATATTTAAAAAAGATAATTTCAGCAAGATCAACACCATTCATATGTTCGATCTATATTTTTTATTGCTGATTCTTTTTATTTTTTTCTTAGATATCAAACTACAGTATTGTTTTGCTCAGTTGATTAGTGCTGGTTTACTTTTTCAACCTTGTTGTGGTAAGAAGTAACCGTGTTTAAAAGTCTAACAAATGATTGTGATGGGTTTAATAGTAAATGTTAACAGTTAAAGCATGCTTATCTGTATGGATCGAAGTCTTTTTGTGAGAACTTTTTTAAAAATTGTTTTTTGAAAATCTTTATCAAACAGTTGTAAAAAATTTTTATACTGTTTTGGGTGTTAAAAATATTTGTTTCAAATAAGTTCTTTTTTTAAGAAAAAATTTTTTTAATATTGATATAAAGGTTTAGAACAAGAATGTCAAACTCATTTGGTGCCGTGGGCCATATTTGCGCTCTCACATTCTACCCAGGCCAGATTTGCGCACCAACATTTTACGCAGATCAGAAAATTTTTTAAATAATTACACGATCAATATTTTTATTTATTGTTTATAACAGTGTTTCTCAACTTTTTTCCGCCTAAAGCAAATTTTGGGGCTTTTTCAAAACTCGCGGCACACTTAGATCAGATTTCTTGATTTTATTTCTAAAAGGTCTTCACTTTGATTCTGTCTCGGATTTATTGATTTCAAGACGCGAGCCACAAAATAGAACATGGCGGGCCAGATTTGGCCCGCGGGCCGCCAGTTTGACACCCCTGGTTTAGAATTTAATTAAAAAGAAATTAATAAACATTCATTTAATGTTAAATTTAAATTTATAAGTTAATGAAATATCGAACTGCAAGTGTCATTAAATGGAAATGTATTTACTCCGGGTCGGGCACAGAAAAATCTGGAGACGAGGATTTATTCCTATCACCTCAAAGTGCAGCAATATCATGATCAGATGCTGGTAGTGGTAGTTGAGCTAGCATCGAGTATTATCAACCAAGACCTCGCGCTCTATTAGGCCCTGGTATAATGTGATCTACTTTTAGTTAGACGGTTCGCAATTGTAATTCGGTGAGGGAGCGAGATTCCTTTTGTGCATGAAGAATGAAATAGCCCAAAGTCATTCTTCAAGCAATAGATATTAACCCAATCTAATCTGAGCAAACCTATTTCAACGTACCTGGTAGTGGTCATAAAAATGAAACCACGAAGCCTTGGTTTATTTTCACAGAACTCTCCGTTCTATCTGTAATTCGTCCAGTTTGCAGTGCAAATGTCTAGTTCCGCAAGATTGTTTAGTAGTTTCCGTTCAGTTGTCAAATTGTGAAAGTCAAAATGTCGTCATCGCAGCAAATTAAAACTTCATACTTTAAATGTTACATAACTTATCCTTTTTTGTAACAAGTTAACTATTTTAAGTTTTATTGTTTTCTTAAACAGCTAAGTTTTATTGTTTTTTAAACAGCTATCCTAAATATGGATGTACGTGTTCTAGACGGAAACCAAACTTTTCTTTTTATTTCGTTGAAACTCAATATTTCAAGAGAAGTTGATTTTCTTAATACACTTTTTTGACCACTGATTCACTGAGCATTTAAAACTTTTAACTAAAAGGCTACTTATCTCAATCTTTTTTACATTTTAATCTTTTCTATTACTAATCTAATTTTAGAATAAAAATTAATGCATTCGAAATATTGTAGAAGAACAAAATTTGGAAAGCTTAAATAATTAATGCTATCGGTCCTAAACTCGATATATTAACAAATTTATTATTTTAATCAGTATTATTACTATGTAAGGCAAGTAAAAGTCAATAAAATCAAAATTATTTTAAGTGTTCCTTTTACAGAAAAACTTTAAACTTTGTTTTGTAAAAAACATAATTGCCTTTACGTTTAATTAGGTCAAAATTAAATCCAATTTGTTGTTTAAATTAGTTGTTTTGACTTAACATTAAAACCGCATTTTTAGAAAAATAAAAATGTCTTAAAGCAACCAATTGTCTCAATAGTTAAATTATGGTTGCTAATGAACAACCACCAACATTTTTTTATTCCTTTTTGTATTTCTTTATTTTTTTATTTATGAACAAGCAAACCCCATCTCTAATAAACCATATATACTGCAATAGATACACAAATAATGTTATTTCTGGATCAGTAACATACGATATTGGTGACCATAATCCAGTGTTTGTATTGTCACCTACAAATAAAATGTTACAAAATAATTCACCACGGTGTGAAATACAAAATCGGAATTTTTCAAAATTCTCTGAAGCTAAATTTTTAGATTGCTTGAAAAAGAATCTAGACAATAGTGACTTCAGTAGAAATTTTTCAGACCCAAATACAGAATTTTCTAAATTTCTTAATATATTTTTAAATTGTCTAGATACTCATGTTCCAATTCAAAAACTATCCAGAAGAAATACAAATTTTTTTCTTAAACCATGGTTAACAAAGAGCATACAAATATAAGTATCAAGTATCAAAGAGAAAATATAGACTATATCAGATTTCATGTTAACACTTACATTTAGATCTTTATTACAAAAAATACAAACAATACAATAACATATTAACACATGTAGAACAATAGTCAAAACAAAATTATTTTCTATATCATTTGGAAATTTAGAAAAATAATATTAAAGATACATGGAAGACAATAAACAGTATAATAAAAAAACCTAACATCCACACTAATTTTACAAAACCTAAATGCCCTAATACAGATATTGACCTATTTTCTACTCAAGACATATCATCATGCTTAAATCATTACTTTTCCACTATAGCTTCTGAATTGGCGAATGCTCTCCCAAAAACTAGCTCTATAAAGCCATCAAATACTTTACATTCTGTCTGTTTTTCAATGTATATTAAACCAGTATATGAGGAGAATATCATAAGAGAAATCAATTTATTATACAACAGTAAATATGATGATATTTATGATATTCCAGTTAAAATTATTAAACTCAGTAAATTTATTAAACTCAGTAAATTCATTATAGCACCTAAATTATGTTATTTAATTTATTATTGTATTAATAAAAGTGTATTTCCAGAGTTCTTAAAAATTTCCAACGTTTTTCCTATTTATAAAGGAGGTAAAAAACATATTGCTTCTAATTATAGACCAATCTCTCTTTTACCCCATTTCTCAAAAATCTTTGAGAAAATCCTTAAAAACAATATAATTAATTTTCATAAAAAGTATAAAAGAATATCAATCTGCCAATATGGTTTTCAACAAAATAAAAGCACCAGTGATGCACTTTATTGAATTGGAAGCTTACTTGCATTATTAGCAAGCAAAAAATAATATTACTTGTGGAATACTTCTAGATCTAAAAAAAGCTTTTGACACAGTTAACCATTCCATTTTAAAACAAAAATTGATTTATATTGGCATTAGAGGCATACCACTCAACTTGCTTTTCTCATATCTTTCAAACAGATATCAGTTTACATGCATAAAATCTAACAAATCTAAGAAACTTTTATTAAAATATGGTGTCCCTCAAGGTAGTGTACTTGGCCCAATTTTATTCTTAATTGTATATAAATGACCTGCCTAAGGCCTCAAATTTAAAAGCTCTTCTTTTTGCTGATGATACAGCACTTTTTGCTTCAGAAAATATCTATACCTCATTAGAAAAATTAGTAAATATTGAAGTTAAAAAAATTGAAACTTGGTTATTTAAAAACAAACTTAGTTTAAACAATCAAAAATCAACGATTGTTATGTTTGGTGAAAAAATTATAACTAACAAAATAAACATTCAAATATGTAATGATAAAATTCCCCAAAGTGATCAAGTAAAATATTTAGGTATTGTAATTGATAAGCATTTAAATGGAAGCCTTATATTGACGAATTGACTACTAGTATATCTAAATCTGTTGGAATACTATATTATTTGCAAAAATACTTATCCAATAATAACTTGAAAAAATTTATCATTCTCTTGTAAACAGTAGATTGCAATATTATATACTATTTTTCTAACAAATTAACATTACACAATTTGAATAAAGTTCATAATAGAGCTCTAAGATATGTTACACAGTGTCACAAACTTTGTTCGACAATCCCAAAGGACCAGTTGAGCTAGGTAACCCGAATACCTGCGCTGAAACAAAGCTGTGTCTAAATTTTATTTTATTCCGGCTCAAGAAGTAGTCTTGCTATAAGCCTGACGGTTTATACAGTTGATTTAACGAAAGTTCGGATTGGTTTCGTTGAAGACTCTTCTTCACAACAAACAGAGACCACCGTCTCTAATAACAACGAATGTATTACAAAAATCACGTGCGACCAAACTTCTATTCCACGCTTTGCCAAACTGCAAAGCGAAATCAACGCTATAACTCGACTCAATCAACACAAATAATTCTACCACCGTAGAGCAAAACTGCCAACCACTGGCACAAAATAAATTCAACAATTGTCCACCGACACAAAATCTAACGGTCCGCCTCCTGTGGCCAAACAAAATCACCTTCGCTCGAGCCGCCACTCGAGTCGCTTCAAATTACCTCACACCAATCATAATAATTCGCTACGCATCGGCTTTATATAGAAACCAAAATCACGTGACGTAAACTTTCTCGTAAATTCAAGATTCAGCCAGGACTCGCTGGAGAGATCGTTACGCGAATCAAGTGGCATATACGCGAACCTTCCAGTATAATGACATTGGTCAAAAACATATTACGTCAATACAAAGAGAAAAAAGAGAAAAGGTTACATGTATCGAGCAATAGAACAAATTGGACGTATATCGCAAACAGCGCTCAAAGAGCCGCATTTATTCGCTTATAATAAAACTATGAATTGCTTTTAACGGGGACAAACTAAATTGTTATGATTAAAATTATGAATAAAGTGTGACAAACAGCTACCATATAGAACAAATTTAAATAAATTGTATGCATCAGCCAAACTATTAAAGATAAATGATCTATACAAATTCTGTACTATGAAACATATGTTTAAATTATTCTACAACAATGACATAACAAGCAACATGAAAATAAATGAAATAATAATAAATAAATGAAATTCATTCACATAATACGCAAAAATCAAAAAAACTTGAACATTTATGTTTCAAATTTTTTGCCATGTAAATTATCAAATAGCCTTACTGTCAACAGTAAAAAAATATGTAATGAATTACCAAATAACATAAGATCTGAGAAAAGATTTAAATCATTTAAGAGACTCTTGTATGAGGACCTGTTAAATGCTTATGAAATTTAAGATACACTACAATTCAATGCTTTGTTTGTATTATGCTAAATTATTTAAAATCTTATGATATACTTTACTATACTTTGTTTCATGTGCCGTATTTTTATCCTTTCATCTTTTATATGTTATATATATTTTTTTTTTTTCGTTTATTATTCTTATTGGTTTTTGATATTTTTTTAAATGCCATATATTTATATATACATATAATAATTATTAATTAGTTTTATGTATACATTTTGATGCTTCAGAACTTTCAAATAATCTGGGGTTAGTGATTAATTGACTCTTTCGTCCCTTCCTGCTCCTGCACCACATATCTTATATTACGACTTTTGCTAGCATATTTTGTAACTTTGTACTTTGTTAGCACATTTTGTATTTGTTAGCACACTTTGTATAAAATTTATGCTGTATTTTATTCATGCCATTAGCTTTCATAGGTGATTGTTTTTAAATGTATTGTGCTTGTTTAATTGTTGTGTGAATGTGATGCAAATAAACAATAATAATAATAATAATAAATATGGACTAACTATAAGATCTTTCACATGTCAGAAAACAAAAAGTACTGTACATTGTTTAGGTTTTCTAGTTATTATGCTGCAAACTCAAATAGAAGTAGTTTTAAACAATAGAAGTAGCTTTAAACAAGTCACTGCATAATTCAATCAATAATGCCAAAAAAAGAAATGTCAACTGCAGCAAAAGCGAGATAATCTAATACCAAAGCTTTGAAGGCAGAAAAGTTTTATCGTATCAAAATATATCATCATGCATAGTTTCTGTTTCTCATGATCAATTTTTATCAATGCCTGGTTTAACACAGAACGTAAGTTATGAGAAACGTAGTTTTTAAAAACAATGTTTATCAATGTTAATCATATGCTTCATTAACTTTTTACAATTTCAGAGTGAAATTTTTATGAAATAAGCTTATTCAAAAAATCAACAATAGAAAAAATCACCAAAGCCCTAATCAGAATTAAGGATTTGCAACAAACAAAATATGTCATTTTTCAAATAGGACCAAATCTGATGATTTGATTTGTAATCTAAATTTAACTAAATTAGTTGCTGAGTTTGTTACTTCTACTACAGACTAAGAAAAAAAAAATTACTGGAAAAAGATTCAAGAGTACAGCATACAAAAAAAGGGCGTTGAACTATTAGTTTTTTCACTGTTGGTGGCAATTTCGGCTACTTTGCTGCAATTGGAAAAAAGCATGTTTCGACCCAGTGGCGGGTTTTTATTGACGGCTTGTCTGAAAGCCTTGAAGAGTTTTGCTACATAACGATAATCAGTATCCATCTAATCTTATTGCTTACTCCGAACAGATGAGCAAAAATTGTATTTTGTACGACAATTGAAATACTTTAAATTTTGCTTGCATTGCAAGGTTAGTTTTGCTAATTTTTTTGTTTCCTGTGTTTATGGACCAGGCAAGCTGAATCGGATCAATATGTAAAAGTTAAATGACCTTGCAAGAAATAATTAATTCCATAGGAGTATTGTATTAAATGAAGTGCTTTTATTATTCCTCAAACGTCTTGCAGCCTCCACTTCACATAAAATATTGTTTATCAAAATTGTTTGTTAAAACTCTTGATGTTGTTGAAAATGAAGCTTTCAAAAAAATTTGATAAATATTGCTTAAATCTGTGTGGCCAAAGTTAATGGAGGAATATTTGTTATACTTAAATTGCTGCCATATTGGAATTGGAGACACTAAAAAATAATGAGTTTCAAAAAAAAGAAAGCGTGGCAATATTTTTGTGGGTAATGGAAGGATTTTCAGGCACTATAAAAGACATAAATACCAAGAACTAATACCAGCATTCATAACAATTTTTCAAAACATAAGATCTTGAATAACATCGAAACTGTATTTTCTTTGTTCACATTGGGGTTTTTTCAGAATAAATTTAAAGATTTTAGTAAAAAATAGGTAAAAGTTTCACCAAGAAATTAAAAGTAAAATAATAGAAGCCAGTGGATAGACGGTATCGGAGTCGGTAAGACAGTGCAATGATGGGGATTACCTTTGATCTCCTATAAGTTCAATAATAAGCTAAGTATATTTTAACAAGTAAGTAAAAAATACAACTCATATAAAAAGTATTTATTAAAGGCTATGGAACATTAAAAACACGTTAAATTTTAAGAATGCTGATGCTTTCTGTTGATACTGATGTTGCGAACAAACAAAAATTGGAAAAAGTTTTAAAGCTTTAAAGGAAAATAAAGAAGTATCAAATAAAAAAGGTTACATAGAAAATAACAAATATTAATTGAGCAATATATGATAAAAAGGTCATCAGTTTTTTGGTTTTTCATAAATCTATTAAAAAAAGCAAAACAAATAAAACATGCAATTATTAGAAAAATATTTGAGAGTAGTAATTTGTATAAACTAATAGAAAATCTAGGTTTTTTCTAAATAAATGAAAAATAAATAATAAAAAAAACAATACAACAATACTTTATTAAATACCAAATATAAACAATAAATCCAATGTGTTACTAATATAAACACACATACTTTTAACAGCATTAACATAAGAAAAAATTATTTAATCAAAAACAAACTAAAATAAAACAAAACTAGACTGAAACGTTGTTAAGTTTTTGAAAAAAACCAAAAAGAAGAAATTGTATAAAGAAATAAGATAACAAATTATTGCTGAAATTTACAAAAAAAGTCACTTTTTTTATTGTTTAATGACTCAATTTATTTTTTCAAAAATAATCACTTCAAGCTTTGAAACTTAAATTGAAAATCTGTTTCAGTTTTATTGTGATGACAAATTAGCTCGGGGAGTAACTTATCTTTATCATAACACAATTGTACAATACAGTATCAATACTGTAGATGCATTACTAATGATGCAATTAAAACTAATTAACAAACACAAACGTAAACGTTTTCATCATTTATGACATCTCTTCAGAGAAATAAATACATTAGATGATAAACAAGTATAACAATTTTTAAACTTTGAGTTCAATAACTAATATGTAAATTGTTTACAAAAATTTAGTTTAATTTGGGAAATTTTAGTTGAAAAACAGAATATTAAAAGGGTAGGCAAACACTTAGATCTTTATTTAAAACTCAAAATTGGGTAAAGCAATATATTATGTCATGTTCTAAATGTAATGATATTAAACATAGTTTAGTACTTTTTGGAATACTAAAATAATCCAACTAATCTTGAAAAAAATATTTATGAAACTTTGTTAATTAAAAAACGAATCTCGGCTCTTGTATACCCGTGAATGGTTCTCAAATGGATTGTTGTTTTTTTTTTAATGCATTATTAGGTAATTTTTGCTGCGTTATATTGAATTTTATATAAGTCAGGTTATCCTCACTCGTAATTATGCGAATTTTAATTTGTTTTGATTTTATAGTGTTTGTTTTGGTAGAACTCTTTTTTACAAAACCAGTAGAAATATTAAAAACGAAAAAAAATTTGAAATGACACCAATTCAACCAATGATACGCTTCGGTACAAATGACAGGTACAAAAAGAAAGTTGCTTTGATTTTGTTTATTTATCTATATACAGTATACACCTAGGTCATCATTAGACCTACAGTAGGTCTTCAAAAAAATTTTTATTAGGAATTTTATTTGGTTGTAGTTGCGCATGACACATCAACCCTAACCAATGTATTGTACACCTCTAATACTGTATGAGTACATCTCATGGATGGGGTATTCTATCTTTAAAAGTTAATCTTATATCATTTCTGATGAGAACAACCAGAATACGGAAAATTTTATCATTGAAGTTATGACTTATTTTAGCATTGAGTCGATTGAATTCGCGTCGACAATGTTGTTGAATGGCAGACATTGAGTTATTTTTCGCTTTTTACTGCTATCATCGACAATAATTAGTAATTACAAAAGCCCTTGATCAGTAAAACTAATATTAAATTCATGTTTGAATAAATTATGTGGTGACTAAAAAAAACAATTACTAACAAAAAATCTCAGCTAAATACTATTTTGCTATGACTCCTAAAGAACACAAAAAATGCACTCAATAAAAAGCAATTTCTAGAGTAGTCAGTTAAAATTACGAACACATCTACTTTGCATTATTGTCAGTTTTTGTGGTACAAAACATAGCAATGTTGGTGAAGAGCAACGTCACACTTCCATAAAGAGAATGCATTTGCTGTAACACTGCCTGCAGCGACGTCTTTTATTACAAGAAATACGTTTCAGAAAGTGTTGCAATGTCGAACTTCTTGATCGGCTATTTTCAAGGGCAAAAGCACTTGGGCGGCCAATAGCATAACTTGGAAAGCGAGCAGAGTTCAAAAGTTTACAGTCACTTGTCAAAAATCCATTAGGGAGACATTTGCTTGATCATGAATATCAAGCCTTAACTTCCATGCATTAACCATACAGACATCAATGTAATTGAAAAAGATTGCCACCACCACATTTTATCTCTAATACGAATGCGGTAGTTTGCAAACATGTTGTCACCAGATCGACACCTCCCATGAATATATTATATTGCGAAATCATGTGAGGTTGGCTAACTTGAATCTTCACACGGCCGACTGGGTCAACTGCAAAAAAATTTGATCCCGCGGTCATAGCTTGATTGTTCTCTTCAAACCACGACTCGCATCATCCTCTTTCTTTCTTTTTTATACTTTTTTATTCACCAGAGGACAACTTTCAGTGCAATTTTCTCGCATTGTACCACAAGCATAATATCCAGCGTCATTTAGGTAAGTTAAAAGATCAAAGGAAGCAAAAAAGTTGTCAAAGTAAACCGCGTGATATTCTTTTTTCACCATTTGCAGCAGGTCAACAACAACATTTCCGCCGAGTCCAAAGGAGCTCTCAGAAGTCTTCTCTTTGTTTGATCCCGATATACTCGTATATAGTAGATCAAAAGCATACACATACAAATCGGACGAGGCAAGCATCCATATTTTATATCCGAACCTTATAGGCTGACCTTTCATAAACTTCTTGCTGAGTGACATCCTTGATACGGCATTGTCTGTTCATCAATTGAAAAGTTCGCTTTATGAACTCCGAACTGTTGAAACTTTTTGTTCAGAAGCTCAATGTATGGCCTAACTTTGAATAGATTTGTTGATGACAGAGCTATCATTGAGATGTAAATTCATTTTCGTATCTCTAAATCTTTGTCTGCTCAGCGCTGGACACACTGGATCAAGGGTCCCATACAATTCTTCTTGTGGAAGTTTGTAGTAGCCAGTAAACAATAGGAAGTCTATAAATGACTTTATTTCCGAAACCGTACAAGTAAAATCGTGCATGTTTTTTTGTCTTGCGTATAGAAAGCTTCGAAGAATGAGTTAATTTTGCATTTTTTGATCAAAAAACAATTGAAATAATTCGTTTAGTGACTTTCCAAGTAATTTTCTTTCCAAATCTTCCAGCGTGTCAGCTTTTTGCTTACAGGAGAAGATAGAAAATAAACTAGTAGTCGCTCGCCTTGTTTCTTCTAACAATTTTCCGACTTCCTTCAATAATCGCTGTATCCACTAAATGAATGAACAACGAACTGAAAAACTCGTGCAGCAAAAATGTTGGTTTTGAAAAAAAAACATTGCAATGTTACGTCATTATCGGATTAATCCCCTTTCAATTTTTTCAAGACCTTCAATTCAGCTAGGATGCAAAACTAATCTTCAGACCTTTTCATTTCATCGGCAACGTTTTACAAAACAGTGTCGCGTGTCTGTTACAATGCGTAATGAAATAATGCTTTTACGCTGACGTTGCAGAAATGGCACACCTAAGTTTGCACTTAAATAACTCCGGCGCTTCACATAGAAGTTGAGTTTTTACAGTTATATTCTAGCAGCGCTATACTATACATTAAAACTGTTGAAATAATTGTATTGTAATAATGCATATTAAAATGCGACTAACAAAATGTGCTTAATTTTTTTAAAAAGTGCCGTTAAACAGTAAATCTTTTAAGTGTGAAAAAATGATTAGTTTTTTAAATAAGATTTCAAGCACTTTATTTAGAGTTTAAATTACAAGAATACTTAGTTTTTAAAATTTGTAACTTTTGAAGTGCGCTTGCAGAGGGTCAAACTATACGTTGCAGCAACTCAACGTCAGCGATTAATGGGTTAAGGTGCGGTAATTATGACAACACAAATAAACTGAAACTCGTTTGATTGAAATAAATTGAATATGAGACAAGTATCTTCAGCAAATAATCTAGGTGTGCAATCAACAGCATTTTGTAAATCGTTTGCATATATGCGAAAGAGTAATGCGCCAAGGTAAGATCATTGCAGTACAGCGTATTTTATTTCCTTGAGATCAACTTGAATTTGGATGAAGTCGAGAAATTGTTTTCGATAATTTAAGTATGAACTTTTTAACTTAAATGTTGCTCCCCGAATGCAATATTGGTCCAACTTGTTTGATAATATTTTATAACAGACAGTATTAAAAGCTTTTTTTAAATTTACAAGAACAAGACCTATATGCAAATTATGATCAATATTGTCGAAGGCAGTAATGACCAAATCAAGCATAGCACGGGACGTGGCAGTTTTACTTAAAAACCGAATTGATGAAGATAAATGAGTTTGTGTTTTAAGAAAAAAATTATTAGTCTATTACATTCCATTTTTTCAATTATTTTAAAAAAATAGTTAATATCAAAATTGGACGATATTTGTTTGTCAGTTTTTTGCAATAATTTTTAAAAATGAGTACAACTTTTGCTATTTTGAAATTGCCAAGGAACTCTCTATTATTAAAAATAAAATCTGTAAAAAATTTAAGGTGTAGAGTGACTACATATTTTAAAACTTCAAGGAAGTAGGCTGGTATGTTATCATGTTCAAGTGGCTTGCCATTTCATAATAAAATCAGATAAAGTAATTCATTTATTATTGGTGATTTAAATTAAATTGAGGACGAGATTTTTCTAGTTAAATAATTGTACAATAGTTTGTTTTACTTTTTTTTGATTTTTCAGCCAACTTTGAGTCAATTAAGCAAAACAAGTTGTTAAATTCGTTTACGATAATCTCGGGATTATCACTAATCTTATCATTTATTTGAAGCGAGTTAGTTGATCTGCAGCTTGGAGTAATTGGTAGTGTAAATTTAATAATATTCCAAGTTTTACGAGCATTATTTTTATTTTCTTAAGTTCATTTTGAAAGTATAATTTTTTTGATAAGGTTTGAATTTTAGTTAGTTTGTTGGAATAGCATCGGAAGCAATTTTTTTATACTTTATTGTCATTTATATAAAATGTCCGAAAGATGGAGTTTTTTGAAATGAATGTTATAATGCCTGCTGTATTTTATAATTTTTTACTAATTTATAACATTATTTGTTTATTTGCTATATCTTTTTTGGTTATTTGCTGGTGCGACAATGCTAGATCATCTGCATAGAAAAACGTTCTAAAAATTGTTGAGTGCAGGTTGTACGTGTACATGTTGAAAAGGAAGAGAATCCTTGTGTAACGCCGATGGAGAAGCTTGACGTGTTTGCTGGCACTGGTACTAAGGCCAAAACTTCGGTTTCGGACAAATTCCATAATTAGTCTGACCGTGTGCTTATCTAAAAAGATCTAAAAGCTCTTAGCAGTTTGCAGGCAAGGACACGGTACCAGACAGTGCCATACAACTGTCATATCAAAAAATACGACTCGAGCCTTTTTCTTTACCTCGAAAAAATTATTGATGTTCTATGTCAACTAAACGACTTGATTCACGTTTGACGTTCTGTGACGAAATTCAGCCTGCTCTAGGAAGCAGTGAATCAATACTTGGCTCAACACGAGCGTAGATAAGTTTCTCGAGAATCCTATATGGGACACCGTGCAGATATATTGGTCGATAACTGGTTTGGTTCCTTACGAGCTTCATTGGGTTTGAGATTGCGACTACAAGCACTCTTTTCCAGATTTTGGAAATTTTGAGTTGGCGCATACGGAACGATTGAAAACTACATAATCAGGATGGTTTACAGTAACTCCAGCATGGTTTACAAGCTCTAAGCAGATGAAATTGTAGCACGAAGTATAATCTGGTTTTATATGTTGGAGGGCAGCAGTGAATTCTTTCTGCAAGAAATTCCAAAAATATTAACTGGGTCTGGTTTTGTGACTCTCCAAAACTTAGACACTTCTTGAGAATCAAATTGAAGTTATTTGCAGTCAATAGCCTCGAATTTCCTGTTTTTGACTGAGCCGAGATGCAATATCATCACCTGAAAAGAAACACTCACGAAGAGTATGTCGTGACTTAGCAGTACGGCTGTTCAATATACTCTATGCTTCACAACTAGAATGTTAAAAGTCGATGCTTTTGACGGCTTCAGATCATCGATCCCTCGGTTTTCTGTCAAGTTTGGTAAATAAAGCCGTAGCAGCCAAACTTGATTCGTTTCCTTGAGGAGAGTGCAGGAGCTTTGCATAGTCTTGGTAAGCAAGTTCACACTCTACGTTATGTAGAGGTTTACATTTTGCATTCCAACATGGAATATAATTGTTTCGATGACCGCGTGGTATAGTCTTTTTGGCTGCTTTTTTGATGATGTTACAAAAGTCCCGATAAGCCAGGCCCACGTCAGATAAATCAGGCAGCAACAAATTTGCAAAGGCTTTGTTGCCGTCTGATTGTAGTAATTCCAATCCAAGAATTTCGGCACAAAGGATTATAATGATTCTAATCCAATATAATGATTCCACTTGTCCTTCAAAAAATTCTATTGCTTTGTAGCATCCTTGAGATTGGCGAAGCAAACATTGGTTGTGAAAGAAGCGAAGGTTGATGTTGTGACCTGAAAAACATTTTAAGAACACATCTATCTGGTAAAAGAGTATAAAAAGTACAAGTAAAATCAAAATCTAGACTAGTAGCAGTGTTGCAACTGCCAGAGTAAAAGGTTGTGGTATCTTTGGAGTCGTATAGAAAAACAAAACTACCCCCTCCTATTAAAATTTTTTTTAAGTCAGCCAAGCACTCTCCGCTTGCATTGTTATCTTCGAAACCCCAATCCACCTGGCAACAGAGACAGGGTAAGAAAACAGTGGAAGATCTAGAAATCGCAGTCTGGTTGGTGCAGCTTCGTAATTGTTAGTTATATTATAACCATCAACGTCTAATCCAGTAGCATACTGAGGACTTTTAAAAAGGGGAGCATGCAAACACTATCAATTATTCTTAATGGAAAAAGTTTTTCAAGTTTGCTATTTCTCGATTTTCGTGGCAAAAATCTGATATTTTTTAAGAAAAAAGGTCTTTGACTTACATAAAATCCGTCTCTGATTTCACGTATTGTAATTTTTAATGGAGAGCGCATGACACATTAGTAGTAATACCCATGATCCATTTGGTGACCTCCACAATGTGGAGCGGTGGAGCGCGGTGGAGCGCTGACGTCATCCGTGGTGGGGAGCAGTGGTGGATCCGAACCCTATGCCGAATCCTATTCCGAATCCTATTCCGAATCCTATTCCGAATTCTATTCCGAATCCTATTCCGAATCCTAATCCTATTCCTATTCCGAATCCTAATCCTATTCCTAATCCTATTCCTATTCCTAATCCTTTTCCTAATCCTTTTCCTAATCCTAATCCTAATCCTAATCCTAATCCTAATCCTATTTCTAATCCTAATCCTAATCCTATTCCCAATCCTACTCCTATTCCTAATCCCACTCCTAGTCCTATTCTTACTCCTAGTACTAATCTTACTCCTATTCTTAATCTTACTCCTATTCCTAATCCTACTCCTAACCCTATTCCTACTCCTAACCCTATTCCTACTCCTAATCCTATTTCTATTCTTATGCCTATTCCTAAGAAAGACGATGGTGCTGAGTTCAATTCTTATCCAAGACAATATAAATCCTAAACCTAAGAAAGACAGTAGTCCTGAGTTTGACTCCCATCCAAGACAGTATAAATCCTAACCCTAAGAAAGACAGATTCCCACTGAAGACAGGTGTACAATTTCAAACCTAAACTTAAGAAAGGTAGTAGTCCTGAGTTTGATTCCTAACCAAGACAGTATAAATCTTAATCCTAAGAAAAACAGTGGTCCTGAGTTGGATTCTCAACCAAGATAATATAAATGTAAATCCTAAGAAAAACAGTGGTCCTGACAGGTGTACGATTTCAAACCTAACCCTATGAAAGACAGTGGTCCTGAGTTTGATTCCTAACCAAGACAGTATAAATCTTAATGCTAAGAAAAACAGTGGTCTCGAGTTTGTTCGCCAATCGGGCAAGTTTGGACAAGTCAGTTTTGTTGTGCAATACTCAGTTTTCCCATGGGGAATTCCCTAGGTTTTTACCAGGTTCGTTTGTATAGGTTTCTTTGCCCATTGCAAAAATTTATCTTGATTTTTGTTATATTTATGTTTAATTTCACAAATTTCTCCATAAGAAAGTTTGGTTTTTAGATACTTTTATTCAATTTTAAAACTTTTTCTCTAAAGCAATAAAAACGCTATTCTTTTATAAAAATATTTCAAATTGTAACTTTTATCTAACATTTTATCATTAAACAAACTTGTAAACGAAAAATTTTTAACAAATTGTGATCATTTTTTGCAACTAACGACAACAATACTTAAAGAATTTTTTAAAATAGAAATGTTAAAGACCAGTTGAAGACATAGAAATTGATATGCTCTACAAGTTACGTGCATAATAGTTTAAAAAGAATAGGTTTACAAAACAAAATACACAAGTTGTGATTTCAAATTCAAAAATAAAAAAAATTGTTGGTCTAACCTTTGACACAACAAACTTAGCTATTGAAACGTGAACAAAGTAAAATGTAGGTTTGTTTCGAAACGTTTGCTTGTGGAAATGCAAAATTAAATCATGCTGAAGCGTATGTTTCTGATTTTTTTGCGGCACAAACGGCTTCAACTAGTTAAAATTTGTAAGATTGACTGATTTTTATCATAAAATTAATTTAATACACCGCATTTTAGGTCACATGATGAATAAAAAGTTGCTAAAAACAGATATTGATTTGCAAACCGAACAATTTTTAACACAAAATTTGCTATTTTTCAATCAAGACGGATTCAACTTGAGAAAATCTTGTGAAATTTTGTAATGCTAAACACCTTTTTAAAGCAAAGTAGATTGAAAACGTTTAGGTTACAAGGTGAAAAAACTCTTTCAGTCAAAAATTGATATCTTTTATTGAAGGGATGAGTCTAATAAACTTGATTAGTCAACTTTTTGTCAGTTAACTTTGAAATGTTTGTATTGTTGCTTAGTATTAAAAACAAACAAATTGATATTTAGTTAAACTAAAACCTTTCATGCGACTCTTTTTACTTTGAGAAAGAAAAAACAAAATAAAATGAGAACCGTGCAAAGGATGAAATATTTGTCTCTGTGTAACAATTAAAGAGTTTGACAAAATTACACTATTTGCGCAATTAAGAAAGCAATTGTGACAAAAAAATTTGAGATTGAGTTGTTGCTATGCGTTAAAAAATAGCAAAAACCTAAAATAAAGTAGAGTTTTTTTACATGTAGAATTTGGTTCCAAAAACTAACAAACTTCAGTGACACTTGGAAAAAACGTACACTTTTTAGGAAAAATTTTTTAGATTTTTTAAGCTAGTGTTTCCGTAACTTTAAAATGTAAGACGCTGGGAAGAAAGGTCGGTCTTTCAAAACGATAATTTTTTTTTTTTACGTAAAAGGAATTTAGAGTTTTCATATGTTTACAATGTGAGACTCTTGAGGAAATTTTTAAATAGTGATAATTTTATGAAACCTGACCACAAAACCTCCGTGTGAAAAATATATAAAATTATATTCATGGATCATATTGTTAATATCAGCTTTTGGTTAAAACGTTTATTTGGAGAAAGAAAAACTAAAGTATTTTTGGTTTAACTAGTGTCAAACGTCTTTTTCTAAAAATTGATGTTTCAAAGATTTATTAAGCTAGTAAAAATAAAAAAATTTAGTTTAACTTGAATCATTTTTACTCGGTTTGTTATCGTTAAGTTTGGGGGATGCTGACTGATCGCAATTGGTTGTTAATCAACGTCCCGTGTCTAATTCTTATTACAATGAGTTTCTGCATGCATTTCTTTTTTTAACATCTCAAGCAATGTTACGTTGGAATAAATTAAATAAAAAGTAAAACATTTAGTCAAAAATTGTGTGAAAGTCGAATATTTGCCGTTATCTAACAATTTTGGTAACTCAGTTTGTTCACCCCCCCTTGTTCGACAAAATTGCAACATTCACGCAATAAAGAAAACAATTGTCACAACCATTTTGAAGTTAAATTGTTGCTATGCATTGGAAAAATAGCAACATGTAAAATAAAACAGAATTTTTTTAGGATTTTGTTCTAAAACTAACAAACTTCTGCGGCACTTGGAAGAAAGATAACCCTTTCAAAAAGTTCAATTTTTACGTAAAAAGAATCTAGTGTTTCCATACTAAAACCTTTACAATGTAAGACTCTAGAATTTTTAAATAGCAACAATTAGGCTTAAAGTTTTTGCAATTTTTAACACCTAAAAACCTCCGTCTGAAAAATGTATAAAATTATATTCGTGGATCGATTTTTAATTCAATTAATGAAGTTTTTGGTTAAAACGTTTATTTGGAAAAAGAAAAACTAAAATATTTTTGTTTAAACTAGTGCAATAATTTAAAACTTGACCACAAAACGAAATTTAAAAGTTCAATTTTTAATTCCCCGTAGACGTTTTCTTTGACATGGTTGATGTCCACACCTTATTCTCGGAGGTTAGCAACGTTCAAGATAAAGCGCTAAATTTATTGGTTTTTTACTTTATTTGTGTTCGTCACCTTAAACAAAACCGTATCCTGAAAGCGAAAGTTTTAGCTATTTTTTAAAAATCCTGCTTTTTCAAAAGTTTATTTTTAGATTTCGAGCTAGACACAAAGTTAGAAAGAGAATTATTTTAAAGATTTCAGATTGGTTTGTTTTCATTTAGACATAAGAACTAACTGCGATTGGACTTGATAGAATAAATCTTATTATATTTTCAAAAAACGACTGACTTTTCTTGGAATTGATCTTCCTTACATTGGTCTTCTTTGACTTCAAATTTCATGTTAATTTTAGAAAATTTAGTTGGTAAAATGCATAAAATAATCAACTTTACGACGAATTTTGTTAGTAAACGTGAAAAAATGTAAAACTTTTTAGTACAAAAGGTTGTTGTATTTGATTGGGGATCGAACTAAGTTTAAGTTGGTGTTTTAAAATCAAATTTTTTTTAGGTCAAGCTTGAAATAAAATTTCTTTTTACATACGGTTGTTAAAAACTATAAAATTCTTCGCTTCGTCTATTTTTACACTGGAAATTAAGGTAACCAGATTTTCAAACATGAATACGTTATACTGTAGCTTCAACAGGAAACGCGATACAATATGAACAGCAAGCTTCTGTGTAAGAGGAGACCTTGACACACGTTGTGAAGGTTACAGTAGTTTTCTTGTTATTAAAAGTTTATAAAAAAGACCAAAAAATGAAGCATAGTTCCGAATTCCTTTTTGAAACAATTAAAATGTTAACACTAGAAATTAAATTCATACAACATAAAAATAATAGCTATGTTTGAATTTGTTTTATTAAATAATAAAAATGGAAAAAAGACGACTTTTTTATTAAACATCTGTTTATTGAACACGAATCAATAAAATTTTTGTTTAAAACTTTTAACAATTGCTTTAAAATTGACTATGAATAAAAACCAAGAAATTTTTTAAAAATTTAACAAGGTTGTAACAATAAATCAAGCTTGTCTAGAAAAAAGTTAAACATAAGTAAAACAAAAATCAAGGTTGATTAGAAATTTTTTTTAAATTAAACAAAACTTATAACAAAAATCAAGGTTGTTAGAGAAAAAATTGAAATTAGGTAGAACGAAAATCAAGGTTGATTAGAAATTTTTTTTTAAATTGAACAAAACTTATAACAAAAATCAAGGTTGATTAGAATTTTTTTTTTAAATTGAACAAAACTTATAACAAAAATCAAGGTTGTTAGAGAAAAAATTGAGGTTAGGTAGAACAAAAATCAAACTGGCAAGAGAAAAAGTTTTAAAATCGGATAAAGCTGCCTAAAAGTCAAGCTTTCTTAGGGAAAAATCGAATACAGGTTTCTAAAATGAAGGTTGATTAAGAAAAAGTTTTGAAAAATTGAACATAAGTACAACAAAAATCAAGGTTGCCAAGAAAAAAACTTAAACAAAGGTATGACAAAAATCAAGGTTACCAAGAGAAACTATTAAAATTGAATAAATGTATAACAAAAATCAAAGTTGACTAAGAAAAATTTTTGAAAAATTGAGGATAAGTATACAAAAAACAAGGTTGCTTAGAAAAATTGAACATAAGTACAACAAAAATCAAGGTTGAAAAGAAAAAAACTTAAACAAAGGTATGACAAAAATCAAGGTTGCCAAGAAAAAAATTAAAAATGATAGATATCTAAAAGTTAAGGTTACCAAAAGAAACTATTTAAATTGAACAAAGGTATAACAAAAATCAAGGTTGACTAAGAAAAATTTTTGAAAAATTGAGCATAAGTATACAAAAAACAAGGTTGCTTAGAAAAATTTTTGAAAAATTGAACATAAGTATACCAAAAATCAAGCTAGCCTAGAAAAAATTGAAGATAGATATCTAATAACCAGAGAGAAATATCTAAAAACCTAAATAAAAACTTTTAAAAATTCAAAAAGGTATAATAAAATCATGGTTGACAAAGAAAAATTCTGAAAAATTCAACAAGGATGTAACAAAAATCAAACTTGATTAGAAAAAAATTAAATATAGTTATGACAAAGAACAAGCTTGCCAAGAAAAAATTAAACAAAGGTATGACAAAAATCAAGGTTGTTTAGAAAAAATTGAGCAAAGGCATAACAAAAATCAAGTTTGCCTAGAAAAAATTGAGGTTAGTTGTGACAAGAATCAAGATTACCAAGAAAAATTAAACAAAAGTTCGACAAAAACCAATGTTTATTAGAAAAAAATTGAAGGTAGGTGCGACAAAAATCAAGGTTGACTAAGAAAATGTTTGAAAAATTGAACAAATATGACAAAAAATCAAGCTTGTTTAGGAGAAAATTGAAGATAGGAATGACAAAAATCAAGGTTGTCTGAAGAAAAACTTTTAAAAATTTAACAAAGGTATAATAAAATTATGGTTGACAAAGAAAAATTTTGAAAAATTCAACAAGGGTGTAGCAAAAGTCAAATTTATTTAGAAAAGAATTAAATATAGGTATCTTCAAATCAAGTTTCTTAGGAAAGTTTTTAAAAAAGCGAACATAAGTATAACAAAAGTCAAATTTGTTTAGAGAAAAAGTTTTAAAATTGAATAAAAGTATCTAAAATCCAAACTTTCTTATGGAGAAATTTGTGAAATTAAACATAAATATAACAAAAATCAAGATAAATTTTTGCAATGGGCAAAGAAACCTATACAAACGAACCTGGTAAAAACCTAGGGAATTCCCCATGGGAAAACTGAGTATTGCACAACAAAACTGACTTGTCCAAACTTGCCCGATTGGCGAACAAACTCGAGACCACTGTTTTTCTTAGCATTAAGATTTATACTGTCTTGGTTAGGAATCAAACTCAGGACCACTGTCTTTCATAGGGTTAGGTTTGAAATCGTACACCTGTCAGGACCACTGTTTTTCTTAGGATTTACATTTATATTATCTTGGTTGGGGATCCAACTTAGGACCACTGTTTTTCTTAGCATTAAGATTTATACTGTCTTGGTTAGGAATCAAACTCAGGACTACTACCTTTCTTAAGTTTAGGTTTGAAATTGTACACCTGTCTTCAGTGGGAATCAAACTACACACCACTGACTTTCTTATCGTTTAAATTTCTATTATCTTGGGTAGGAATCCAACTCAGGACCACTGTTTCTCTTAGGATTTAGATTTCTATTATCTCGGGTAGGAATCCAACTCAGGACCACTGTTTCTCTTAGGATTTAAATTTATATTATCTTGGTTGGGGATCAAACTCAGGACTACTTTTTTTTTTAATTTTAAGGATTATACTGCCTTGGGTAGGAATCCATCTCAGAACCATTGTCTTTCTTAGGTTTAGGGTTTATACTGTCTTGGTTAGGAATCCAACTCATGACTACTGTCTTTCTTAGGGTTAGGATTTATACTGTCTTGAATGGGAGTCAAACTCAGGACTACTGTCTTTCTTAGGTTTAGGATTTATATTGTCTTGGATAAGAATTGAACTCAGCACCATCGTCTTTCTTAGGAATAGGCATAAGAATAGAAATAGGATTAGGAGTAGGAATAGGGTTAGGAGTAGGAATAGGGTTAGGAGTAGGATTAGGAATAGGAGTAAGATTAAGAATAGGAGTAAGATTAGTACTAGGAGTAAGATTAGGACTAGGAGTGGGATTAGGAATAGGAGTAGGATTGGGAATAGGAGTAGGATTAGGATTAGGATTAGAAATAGGATTAGGATTAGGAAAAGGATTAGGAATAGGAATAGGAATAGGATTAGGATTAGGAATAGGAATAGGATTAGGATTCGGAATAGGATTCGGAATAGGATTCGGAATAGGATTCGGAATAGGATTCGGCATAGGGTTCGGATCCACCACTGCTCCCCACCACGGATGACGTCAGCGCTCCACCGCGCTCCACTGCTCCACATTGTGGAGGTCACCAAATGGATCATATATTACTACTAATGTGTCATGCGCTCTCCATTAAAAATTACAATACGTGAAATCAGAGACGGATTTTATGTAAGTCAAAGACCTTTTTTCTTAAAAAATATCAGATTTTTGCCACGAAAATCGAGAAATATCAAACTTGAAAAACTTTTTCCATTAAGAATAATTGATAGTGTTTGCATGCTCCCCTTTTTAACCCTTATCAGCACGGTGATTTTGGGTAACTTAATCGGCACGTATGTTGACAAATGTCAACATGCCTTTTTTGTGTGCATTTCAATGCTGCTGTAGCTGTTTTCAAGGTTTGTTTCCGTTTTATACAGTACTGGTATGATAAATATGTGCTATTAAACAACGTCACATTGCAACAAATTGATAACAAAGCACATTCCTTTGAATGAACAGTTGATTTTGACAAATTATCACAATTTTCATTCGAAACTCCGGGTCTGCTTTGCACGCAAGGGCTGGTTTTACAAACATCTTAGCTGAACTAGAACGAAATTTCAACAAAGAAAGTTTATCGTTCCTTGCAAAGAAAGTTTATAAAAAACACAAAACCGCAGAAACATAACACAAACATGTAGGCGTACAGTATTTCATAGTTCAACCATACTTAGGTGTTCAGCATTCCATGCAATACGTGTTTTTAGGTGTTTTTCTGTGTTGCGGGCATACACGTCGGCGGCAAACGATGCATGCAAGGCGAGTATGCTTCGCACACCTGTAACATCTTCCCCGTTTGATGCGTTGAGCAGTGTCACTTGTGGTGCTACCACAAGCAGTAATGAACCCCATCTTTTCTGCAAGGAGCTTTGTTTCACCTTTCAATTTTCGTTTGCTGACATATGGTTGAGCCAGTTGAAAGCTTAGTTGCTTGAGAAAATTTGTTTTTTTGCCACATTTCCCACTGCTTCTCATTACGATAAAAGCGTTGTTAGTGGCAACATTTATCAAATTGTAGTTGATAACCATTGGCCACCGGTTGGTCTTCCTCAAGCAATTGAATTCTTCACAGTTTTCATCAAGAGTGTCAACTCCTCCTTTGTGCTTATTGTAATCTGTGATAACTGTAGGTTTGCTGTGGCAGTCCGTGATTGAAATGAAGGAGTGTGAAGATGACATCATGAGCACATTCTTGTTGCGCTTGGGGACATATGACAGTAGAAGAATTTTGTTGGCATGGTCATACAGTGCCTTAGTGCTTTCAACTTCTCTTCCTCTTCCTGTTTTGAATTGCGATGGTACTTCCCGCCGATTAGCCATTATTGTACCAACCAATGTCAGGTTTTTCTCCAACAGGTTGCACACCAGACCATGAGAGGTAAAGTATCGGTCAACATATATGTCTCGACCTGTACCAAAATAAACTGAGCACAACTTCATTACAATATCATTGGCAAGGTTTCTATGAGGTGCTGAGTCAGATTCTCTCCCAGAGTAAATCATTCCATTTAGGGCAAAACCGGTAGTAGCTTCGCACAGCCAGAAGAACTTCACGCCGTATTTTCTTGGTTTTGATGGCATATATGTTCTTCCGGGAATCTTTCCACGATATCCGACCAGTTGTTCATCCACGGTCAAGGCCTCGTTTGGGACATAGATGTTGCGTAAATTATTATTGAACATTTCCCATACCTCTCGAATAGCAGCTAATCTATCGGTTCTCTGTCTTGCTGGTCGAGAACGATAGTTGTCGAAACGCATGCAACGTAGTAAGAATTTGAATCGATTCAACGCCATCTTAACTCGATAAAATGGTCTACTGTCAATAGGATCCCACAAGCGACGCAAGTCTGTGAAATTGTCTCTGTCCAAGCCAGCACGAATCATAATAGCAAGACCTGCTTCAACTTCTTCAGAAGTAAAGTCTTTGTAGACATAGTTTGGCGGCAATGCACATTCATGTCTCACGTCCCTTGCTTTTCTGTTTGTCTCACGCACTATCTGAAGTGTAATTTCAGGTCGGTAAAATACTTTGAAGGCATCCACTTCATGTTCAGGAGCAGCAATAATTCGAGGTTGTTGCGTCAATATATTTCTCCTCCTGAGCCTTCTAGGAAAAGGATTTTCGTAATACGTAGCATTTCCAGCTGTAATTCCTACTTGATCATCATCTAAACTAGCATTATCGTCAATAGGATCTTGATCCTCATCACTAAAGTCGTCTTCACTTTCTTCCTCATACACATCTATGTCAGAAAGTTCCTCAGGTGGCACAGGAAGTTCGACATCATCAGAAATAGATTCGGATTCGCTGGCACTTGTATCCTCGGCATCAGAGTCGTTATCAACATCATCAAACACTTTCTGCATTTGTCGTAGAGCCTCTTGAAACGTAAATCTTCTCTGTCTATTCATCGCCAAGTTCCAGCTATATTGTCTAAGCAATTGAAAACGCCTAACGCAGTTTGAATAGTTATTATTTCAAGCTGAATACAGTATTATTCTACGTTCTTATTTCTGAAATATATCACTAGATAGGTAAGGATTCAAAAAAATAGCTAGAAATACGTATTTCCCTCGTCTCTGCCTGAGAACAGCAAGAACTGATTTCGACATGAAAGCTTCCCGTATGCTGGCTAGAGATTGATGTACCAGAGAAGAACACTTACTCTTGTGCAATAAAGAAGCAACACATAATGTCTTACAGCGCATGGTGCAATCAGAATCAATGGTGCAATAAAGCTGACGAAATCGAATAATTACTGGTTCTGGCCGCTCCTGGGAAAACTTCTGAAAAAAGAATAACTTCTTCCAGCCAAAGAACAAGTTACTAACTGCGCTTGCTTGTTTGATGCAAGTTATTGGCAATTCCATTGAAACAATGGCAATGGTTTCTTGTAAAGGCGCGTTTACAGCCGTTTACAGTACTTTTTTCTTTCAACGTGATCTTGGTTTGTTTTATTGACGCTCAAATCCACTCATTTTTTCTCGAAAACATGAGTGGATTTGAGCGTCAATAAAACAAACCAAGATCACGTTGAAAGAAAAAAGTACTGTAAACGGCTGTAAACGCGCCTTAACTCTTACTACTGCATTTTGACGTAAGTCATGGAACGATCTAAACTCTCAAAGGCCGTTTGTCTCTGCTAATCTACTGTTGTTACTACTTGTTGACATTTGTCAACAAGCGTGCCGATTAAGATAAAATGCAAATAACTCATTGTAAAAGCAATTTGGGATTTTGATATCACTTCAGTAGTAAGGTAGTCAAAAGTTCTCCATCGTCCTTGAATTGTGCTGAGCTAGCATATAGAGGGCAAGTGCAATCAAAAAACGAAAATAAAATGTTGACAAATGTCAACAGAAGTGCTGATAAGGGTTAAAAGTCCTCAGTATGCTACTGGATTAGACGTTGATGGTTATAATATAACTAACAATTACGAAGCTGCACCAACCAGACTGCGATTTCTAGATCTTCCACTGTTTTCTTACCCTGTCTCTGTTGCCAGGTGGATTGGGGTTTTGAAGATAATAATGCAGGCGGAGAGTGCTTGGCTGACTTAAAAAAAATTTTAATAGGAGGGGGTAGTTTTGTTTTTCTATACGACTCCAAAGATACCACAACCTTTTACTCTGGCAGTTGCAACACTGCTACTAGTCTAGATTTTGATTTTACTTGTACTTTTTATACTCTTTTACCAGATAGATGTGTTCTTAAAATGTTTTTCAGGTCACAACATCAACCTTCGCTTCTTTCACAACCAATGTTTGCTTCGCCAATCTCAAGGATGCTACAAAGCAATAGAATTTTTTGAAGGACAAGTGGAATCATTATATTGGATTAGAATCATTATAATCCTTTGTGCCGAAATTCTTGGATTGGAATTACTACAATCAGACGGCAACAAAGCCTTTGCAAATTTGTTGCTGCCTGATTTATCTGACGTGGGCCTGGCTTATCGGGACTTTTGTAACATCATCAAAAAAGCAGCCAAAAAGACTATACCACGCGGTCATCGAAACAATTATATTCCATGTTGGAATGCAAAATGTAAACCTCTACATAACGTAGAGTGTGAACTTGCTTACCAAGACTATGCAAAGCTCCTGCACTCTCCTCAAGGAAACGAATCAAGTTTGGCTGCTACGGCTTTATTTACCAAACTTGACAGAAAACCGAGGGATCGATGATCTGAAGCCGTCAAAAGCATCGACTTTTAACATTCTAGTTGTGAAGCATAGAGTATATTGAACAGCCGTACTGCTAAGTCAGGACATACTCTTCGTGAGTGTTTCTTTTCAGCTGATGATATTGCATCTCGGCTCAGTCAAAAACAGGAAATTCGAGGCTATTGACTGCAAATAACTTCAATTTGATTCTCAAGAAGTGTCTAAGTTTTGGAGCGCACAAAACCAGACCCAGTTAATATTTTTGGAATTTTTTGCAGAAAGAATTCACTGCTGCCCTCCAACATATAAAACCAGATTATACTTCGTGCTACAATTTCATCTGCTTAGAGCTTGTAAACCATGCTGGAGTTACTGTAAACCATCCTGATTATGTAGTTTTCAATCGTTCCGTATGCGCCAACTCAAAATTTCCAAAATCTGGAAAAGAGTGCTTGTAGTCGCAATCTCAAACCCAATGAAGCTCGTAAGGAAACAAACCAGTTATCGACCAATATATCTGCACGGTGTCCCATATAGGATTCTCGAGAAACTTATCTACGCTCGTGTCGAGCCAAGTATTGATTCACTGCTTCCTAGAGCAGGCTGAATTTCGTCACAGAACGTCAAACGTGAATCAAGTCGTTTAGTTGACATAGAACATCAATAATTTTTTCGAGGTAAAGAAAAAGGCTCGAGTCGTATTTTTTGATATGACAGTTGTATGGCACTGTCTGGTACCGTGTCCTTGCCTGCAAACTGCTAAGAGCTTTTAGATCTTTTTAGATAAGCACACGGTCAGACTAATTATGGAATTTGTCCGAAACCGAAGTTTTGGCCTTAGTACCAGTGCCAGCAAACACGTCAAGCTTCTCCATCGGCGTTACACAAGGATTCTCTTCCTTTTCAACATGTACACGTACAACCTGCACTCAACAATTTTTAGAACGTTTTTCTATGCAGATGATCTAGCATTGTCGCACCAGCAAATAACCAAAAAAGATATAGCAAATAAACAAATAATGTTATAAATTAGTAAAAAATTATAAAATACAGCAGGCATTATAACATTCATTTCAAAAAACTCCATCTTTCGGACATTTTATATAAATGACAATAAAGTATAAAAAAATTGCTTCCGATGCTATTCCAACAAACTAAATAAAATTCAAACCTTATCAAAAAAATTATACTTTCAAAATGAACTTAAGAAAATAAAAATAATGCTCGTAAAACTTGGAATATTATTAAATTTACACTACCAATTACTCCAAGCTGCAGATCAACTAACTCGCTTCAAATAAATGATAAGATTAGTGATAACCCCGAGATTATCGTAAACGAATTTAACAACTTGTTTTGCTTAATTGGCTCAAAGTTGGCTGAAAAATCAAAAAAAAGTAAAACAAACTATTGTACAATTATTTAACTAGAAAAATCTCGTCCTCAATTTAATTTAAATCACCAATAATAAATAAAATACTTAATCTGATTTTATTATGAAATGGCAAGCCACTTGAACATGATAACATACCAGCCTACTTCCTTGAAGTTTTAAAATATGTAGTCACTCTACACCTTAAATTTTTTACAGATTTTATTTTTAATAATAGAGAGTTCCTTAGCAATTTCAAAATAGCAAAAGTTGTACTCATTTTTAAAAATTATTGCAAAAAACTGACAAACAAATATCGTCCAATTTTGATATTAACTATTTTTTTAAAATAATTGAAAAAATGGAATGTAATAGACTAATAATTTTTTTCTTAAAACACAAACTCATTTATCTTCATCAATTCGGTTTTTAAGTAAAACTGCCACGTCCCGTGCTATGCTTGATTTGGTCATTACTGCCTTCGACAATATTGATCATAATTTGCATATAGGTCTTGTTCTTGTAAATTTAAAAAAAGCTTTTAATACTGTCTGTTATAAAATATTATCAAACAAGTTGGACCAATATTGCATTCGGGGAGCAACAGGGTAGAACAGAATATAGGAGACAACAGAAATAGGATTAGGAGTAGGAATAGGGTTAGGAGTAGGAATAGGGTTAGGAGTAGGATTAGGAATAGGAGTAAGATTAAGAATAGGAGTAAGATTAGGACTAGGAGTAAGATTAGGACTAGGAGTGGGATTAGGAATAGGAGTGGGATTGGGAATAGGAGTAGGATTAGGATTAGGATTAGAAATAGGATTAGGATTAGGATTAGAATTAGGAATAGGAGTACGATTGGAAATAGGAATAGGATTAGGATTAGGATTAGAATTAGGATTAGGATTAGGAATAGGATTCGGAATAGGATTCGGAATAGGATTCGGCATAGGGTTCGGATCCACCACTGCTCCCCACCACGGATGACGTCAGCGCTCCACCACGCTCCACCGCTCCACATTGTGGAGGTCACCAAATGGATCATATATTACTACTCACATTTCAACCCTCCTAAATACGCTACTGGTTCAAGCACAGCCATTCAATCTTCAATGTCGGTAGTGATTGGTCCAGAAAGGTGTACTTCAGTTGCTCATGGAAAAACGTGGCAGGGCCATGTTTCGGCTTAATAAAGACCCAGTTAGTTGCAAACTTGCAATTTCTAGCTTTTCTGCACTAGTGCAGCAGGTCGTCTGCAGTAGAATGACATGGGTCTCAAACTGCAGAGTAAGATAATGAAGAACTTTCATCTTGCTTGCAGAAAGACCTCTGATATTCAGCTAGAGAATGCTTTCCGAACTTGTTGGCAAAGTGCAATTTTTACAGGTATGGCTCCGTCCTGGAAAAGATGTTTTTCGGCTAGTGGACCCTCTATGAACGTCGGGGCGGGTTTCGGTTTCACTTATGTAGTGCAACAAGAATATGATCCAAGCTGCAAGAAAGCAGCTGCCATCTGGAGGATCACTTATATGGAGAGAATTTTATTTAGCAGATGACAAACAGATAAATTATACTTTTCTAAACTAAATTGGTTTGCGTTTCTGCACCATTTAAAGAAAAATACGCCCTAAAAAGCTTTAATGTATAACAGGTCAATATCACAAGGTCAAAAAAAAAATTTCAAGTTAAAAAAAGTGAGTTTATTAATTAATTAAAAAATCATTTAATCAATAAAATGAATACAATTTTTATATTTTAACAAATTATTTGGTAATTAGGCAACAAACCAATTTACGATCACTTCGATTTTTTCATGTCATTACATCACTTGTCCAGGTTTTCTTACTAAATTTTTATCAACTTTTTGGTTTGTAGTGTAATATCACACAAAAAATCTCTTATATTTGGTTTTGTCAATTAGCTCAAAGTCTAGTCGGATCTTTGGTGATAAAACAAAGTATGCAAGTTGTATGAGGATTTAGTTTCAATTTTGAAAAAAAGATTATCTTCTACGTTTTTGGAAGCTTACAAATTCCGTTTTTCTTTAAAATTAGCAACATGCAGGGCGGATTAGCCCGGCGGGAATTCGGGAGTTTCCCGGTGGGCCGCTCGACTGTGGGCCGGTCCAGCGATTCACTAGGTCGCCTCAAAACTAACTTTAAGAAGCTAACAAATGATCAAGAATATGAACCAGTTTCATGCATAATGATTTCGCAATTATTTTTCAGTAACTGTATTTTTGTTTAACCTACCGGTATCTATAATTTCTTTATTGTGATTTGTGACTATCGTGACTTGACGTAAAATAATAAATAAAGCGTCAGTGGTAACTTCTTTCCCTAATTTGTAGTACTATGTAATAAAGAGTTGCAGGAGAACTGATATCGCGTATGCCACATAATTGTTTACCATCCATTCTCCAGGCCTCTCTAAATTTTAAGTAATGGAAATAGAAACGAAAAAGTGGAAAGGTGGAGCTGAGAAAGAGCGTGAAAGAAAGAAAAAGAAATTGAAAGAAATTGCTGCTAAATGAATAAACATTCAGGAAGAATTTGCAAGAGCAAGCACCTCAACGAAAGCCAAACAACAGTAAATCCCGATTTGTTATTAGAACATCAATTAGATTAGCATTAATCTGTAAGTTATCATGATGTACCAGCATCAATTTAGTAAAT
The DNA here is from genome assembly GCA_963680785.1 of Diplosoma virens. Taxonomy (NCBI): domain Eukaryota; kingdom Metazoa; phylum Chordata; class Ascidiacea; order Aplousobranchia; family Didemnidae; genus Diplosoma; species Diplosoma virens. Next base: position 46,909,443 of record OY796880.1, read on the forward strand.
CAAAATTGCTCTAACATATCTATTCCGCCAGTATCAGAAAGCGAAGTCCAGACCGTATATAGTGATAAACCAGAACCAGACAGCCTCAGCCAAGATAATCCTGAAGTAAGTTCTGCTCCCCTGACGCAAGTTTCAGAAGTTGAACGAGATCAGTCTGTAATTGCTTCTGTGACAGCGTACCACTCGTGGTTTGTAAAACCAAAACGAGATAAACTAACCGAATATTTTGAGTTTCACCCACATTAAGCAGAAACAACCAAATTCAACGCTACAAATGTGTACTTCCGACCTGATGACTCTGGAGGTCGTTTGAAGCGATTATGGCTCTCCTATTGTGAAAAAAAGAAGCTCTATTTTGCAACCTTTGCACTGCATATGGTATTGCTACTAGTAGCAATCAGAACCTTGCAAATTTCTAACGGGTTTCAATTCGTGGAAACACATTTACCATCGAATTGATGAACCAGAAAATTCTTAAAAACACAAGGGATGTGTTGAAGCTTACATACCATTCAGCAGTAATAAGATAGTGGTAGACCTATTTACTGTTAGTCAAATATCATTACATTGAAACAGGTCATCTAAAGAAGGCAAACTCTCGACAGAGTTTTCTCCATTGTAAAAATGATTGAAAAACAAGAAACGAGCTATAGGGGAATAGGGAGTTCGGAAGCGGTGTCTACTTTATGTCATGAAAAAGTTGATAACGGAACATTTTAGAGACTCCACTTCTTCTTGCGAAGTACGATAACATTCTAAAGTGTCATTTGGAAAATGTTATTAAAAAATGTTTGCAAAACAAACCCGACAAGCACAAGCATAACCGTGAAAACAGAAATACATTTATCTCCAAACTACTGTTAACTCTATCATTGCTATTATATCTAAGCTAATGAAAGAAGAAATTTCAAACTCGGTTAGAGAAGCAGGAATTTACTCAGTTCAAATCAAATCAACTCAAGCTATAACTTCAACCAACAAATGTTCGGTTATTCTACGCTTTGTTAGGGAAAACGTCAAAGACGACTTCTTACCGTTGTTGACAGTCATTCGGTAACTGGAGCAGACCTGTGCAATTTGTTGAAAGAAGTTTTGCAAAAGTAAAACATAGACGTTTCCAAATGCATCTCCGACAGTACAGATGGAGCATCAAACATGTCGGGGCAGTATAATGGATTTACAGCTTTTCTTGAAAAAGAATTTCCGGGTCACATTCACACATGGTGCTATGCCCACATTCTCAACTTGCTTCTCTATGATGTTACTACGACTAATCATGCACCCATATCTCTAATTGGATTAGTTCAAAAGGTGCTTTCGGGAATCATATTTGCGAATGGACATGTGGAAAGAGCAGATGATCCAAAGACATGGCCATGATATTCAGTAGGTTAAATTTGATTGGAGCAACTAGATGATGGTCTAAAGCACGAATGTCTTCGAAAAATTTTTGGCACATTTGAAGATGGTTCCAGTGGCATATTCTGCGATGTAATTGACGTTCTGTATTGTGTTTCTACGTTTGAAAATTTAAGTGTTAAAGCGCGGTTTGATGCCAGTGTCATGTTTGATAATATGATTCGATACCAACATGTTTTGACAGCCATTACTTATCTACGCATCATGGAGATAACCACTGCACTTTCAAAGTAATTGCAGACCTCTGGACTGGATTTCATTAATGCTTTTAATATAGTGGAAGCTACAAAAAAGGATATTCAACAGATTCATCGCGATTTCGCAAAGGTTGTTACCCAAACTGACCATTTTGTTCAACATGCCAATAAAGTTTTGGAAGAACGTGGATGTGATGTTTTGATTGAAAGCAGCTTTCCCAGATGGTGGCCCAGATGGTAGGTGCTTTCACGCAGCCTGGGCCGTGAGTAAGTCTGCTCATTGATTTTAAAATGACAGACCGAAACCGAACCTACCAAAACGGAAGGGTATCCACCCATTCCGATGTTCAGTGTGGGTCTGTTAATCGGCAAACGTCCTTTTCAGGACGGGGCAATGTCAGGATAAAACTGCCCTTTTCAGGGCACATTGCCAACAAGTTCCCAAGACCCACTATTCTTCAGCTGAACATCGAAGGCCTCACTGCAAGCAAGATGAACGTTCTTCATCACCTCGCTATGCAGTCTGAGGCACTCGTCATCCTACTGCAGGAGACCCACTGCACTGATGCAGAGAAGTTGGTGCTACCACACTACCAACTAGCTGGGTCTTCTTTAAGCAGGAAGCATGGCCTTGCCACGTTTGTCCACGAGCGACTGAGATACACGTTTTTGGACCAATCTCCACCGACATCGGAGATCGAGTGGCTGTGTGTGGACGTTGATGGCTATAAAATAGTCAACGTCTACAAACCACCACCAACGCGATTGCGAACCCTGGATCTCCCAGTGTTTCCTCACCCCTGTCTGTACGCTGGCGATTTTAACTGTCGTCATGCTGACTGGGGTTATGATGACAACAGTTCGGATGGTGAGTGCTTGGCTGGCTGAGCAAGTATTAATTGTCTTGCCCTCCTATATAATGCCAAGGACGCTGCCAGTTTTTATTCCGGCCGCTGGAACACTGGCACCAATCCAGATCTAGCTTTCGCTAGCGTAGGTCCAAACAGTCGCTTACCGGATAGACGTGTCCTTGACAAGTTTCCCAGGTCACAACATCGACCTCGCTTATTACACCACCAAGGTTTGCTATGGCAGTGCCAAGCATGCCTGTTAAGCGATGGAACTTCCGCAAGGCCAATTGGAGTCACTACATTGCTTTGACGAATAAATTCGCAAAGACTTTGTTGCCTCCTGATTCACTTGATGTGGATGCGGCTTACCAGGACTTCTGTAACATCATTAAGAAAGCAGCCAAAAAGACTATCCCACGCGGGTATCGAAACAACTATATTCCGTGTTGGGATGCAGAGTGTGAATCCCTCTATAAAACCTTTCTGCAGTCTCCTCAGGGAGACGACTCAAGTTCGGCTGCTACAACTCTGCTTGCCAAGCTTGACAGAAAACGGAGGGATCGATGGTCCGAAGCAGTTTGGAGCATTGACTTCTCACACTCTAGTCGAAAAGCGTGGAGTATTTTGAACAACCTTACTGGTAGGTCACGACACTCTCTCCTCGTCACTGTCCCGTTTCAGCCGATGCTATTGCATCTCAGCTGGTTAGAAATGGGAAATACGAGGCTGTTGACCGCAAGTCATCTCGACTTGTTTTTCAAGAAGTGTCTGACCTTTGGAGGGCCACAACACCAGACGCAGTAAATATCTCTGACAATTTTTCACAGAGAGAATTTGCTGCTGCCCTTCAACATTTAAAACCAGGTAAAGCTCCGGGTCCTGATACCATCTGCCCTGAGCTTATACTCCATGCTGGAGCTGCTTTGAAGTCCTGGTTAAGTGACTTTCTTTCTTCCTGTTTGCGCCGACTCAAAATTCCCAAGATCTGGAGAAGAGCGCTTGTGGTCGCGATCCCAAAACCAGGAAAGCCCGTGGGGGACCCAAAGAGTTATCGACCGATATCTCTGCTCTGTGTCCCCTACAAGATCCTCGAGAGGCTTATCTACGCCCGCGTTGAACCATTAATCGATCTACTGCTCCCTAAAGAGCAGGCTGGGTTCCGACGCGGGAAGTCAACCGTAGATCAAGTTGTTCTGCTAACCCAGAACATCGAGGATTCTTTTGAGGCTAAAAAGTGCCGTATTTATCGATCTGACAGCTGCTTATGACACTGTCTGGCACCGTGGCCTTACCTGCAAGCTGCTGAGACTACTTCCGGATAAGCACATGGTCAAAATGATCATGGAGCTTGTCCGAAATCGAAGTTTCACCCTTACCACCGGTGACAACAAGCAAAGCAGGCTACGCCGTCTTAAAAACGGCGTTCCTCAGGGATCGGTCTTGGCTCCCCTTTTATTTAACATCTATACGTACGATCTTCCTTCCATGATTTCCAGAAAGTTTGCTTATGCTGATGATTTAGCATTGTTGCACTCTTCTGGAAACTGGAAGGAATTGGAGGGGACATTAAGCCAAGACATGTCCACACTGTCAGCGTATCTCCAGACTTGGAGGTTGAAGCTCAGTCACACTAAGACGATGACGACAGTCTTTCACTTAAACAACCGAGAGGCCAAACGTGAGCTAAAGGTTTACAACAATAGTAGACTTTTACCGTTCTGTCCAATCCCTACATACCTTGGGGTAAAACTGGACAGATCGCTCACGTTTCGTCACCATTTAGTGGCATTGCACAAAAAACTATCATCGCGCGTCACACTGTTGAGGCGACTCGTGGGCTCGGGATGGGGTGCTGGTGCTAAAACACTACGCATAGCCACCTTGTCTCTAGTCTACTCATCAGCTGAGTACTGTGCGCCAGTCTGGTGTCGCAGTGCTCACACTCGCCTCATTGACAGTGTCTTGAATGACTCCTTGCGCATAGTTACTGGATGCCTGCGTCCCACTCCAACGGACCACCTACCTGTACTTTCAGGCATCCAGCCAGCTGAGCTTCGCCGACTGGGAGCGACACTCTCCTTGGCTTACCGTGGATCTCTGGACCCCGATCATATTTTGCATGGTCTGTTAAATGGGTCCTCAGATACTGGCCAAGTAAGACTAAGATCCAGACGCCCGTTTGTGCCAGGTGCGCGGAATCTCTTGGACAATCTTGCCAGACTTGGCATCCGCGCCTCTGAATGGACAAATCACAAATGGAACGCGGAGTACTGTGAAAATGCTTCCAGGCTCCGTGCTTTTGTGCCCGGGACCAGTGTCAGGCCTGTTGGGATGGGCTTACCCCGAGCAGCTTGGGTTAAGCTCAACCGCCTGCGGACTGGTGTTGGGCGATTCCATTCGTCCATGCACAAATGGGGTCTCGCTCCTTCACCGAATTGCGAGTGTGGCGCCTCAGAGCAAACCGCAGACCATGTACTAACAGCGTGCCCCATACATCGGGCACCACATGGAGCACGCGGTCTGACGGTTTTGGATGACGAAACTCGATGTTGGCTTAATAACATCACTGCCAGCATCTGATCCAGGCAGTGCAGCAGTCTGGGGTAGTAAAAGGATAAACCCTCGGCCCCAGTTCTGTTTGTGTCTGGCCTGGAGTGGATACCCTTCAAACGATGACGACGAAACGATGACGCAGCTTTCCCGCTAACCGGGTTCGAAAATGTAAAGATGAACCCTTGGATGAATGCCTTTCAGACTCAATGAAAAAGTTTGAGGTTGATGCATATAACAGAATTCTAGATCAAGTGGTTCAAAGTTTGCATAGAAGATTTAATTGCTACTCATAAAAAGTTATATGCTGACTTAAGCTACTTCGATCCCAAACGCTTTTCTGAAACAGTTCTTCAAGGGATTCCTATCTCAGCTGTAAATATGATATGCAACCTTTTGCCAAATAAAAGTTCAGATTCTCCTGTTCAGCAAGATCTTTGGCAAGAACTCAAAATGGCCAAAATTAAAAAAAATTTTATTTGAACACTGCACTAAATTGGATGAAGCAGGTGATCATTTTTTTGATTTTATTATTGATAAACTATTTACAGGTTAATGTTTTGACGTTTTATCTCACTGTATGATACGACCCGAGCCTATAATTACATGATACCTGTTTTCCATGCCGATGGAAATGTTATTATTTGATCAAAATTTTGTTCTGATATTATCATCCAGCACTTTTCGTTTCTATCATGCAACTTAAATTTTAATTCGTTTTTAAAAAACAGATGACAAAGATGTGAGAACGGACAAAAGCCCCAACATTCAAAAATGTCGATGTCAAACTGTTTCCTATGCTGTTTTAGCCTACTACGATTCGAAGATATAAAATGTACAGCAGAAGTTATTCTCTTCTATATCAGGCGTACAAAGTAATCCTTACCCTTTCCCTTACACAAGTTGGTTGTGAAAGAAGCTTTAGCAAGCTGAGACATGTAAAGAACCGTTTAAAAAATCAGCTAGACGAAGATTGCTTGGATTCCCTTCTTTTAATGTGCGTCGAACGAGACGTTTTATTACGCATTTCGAACCATACGATCGTCGACGAACTAGCAAAAATGAACGCAGAAATGCAAAGACTATTGCTCTATAAATAGTGTAAGATAATGTTTGTTTGTTAATTCTAAATATTCTTTTTTAAAAATGGGGTAAATATGATGTAGTTTGTAAGATGAACCGTGTAATGTTTTAGTAAGATTTGCAATTAGTTGTCAAAAATGGGACGGCTTTATTTCAAAGTTTCCGGGTCGGTTGAATTTGCTAATCCGCCCCTGGCAACATGCGTTTTGAATTACAAGAACGTTTGCAAATATTGGCTCACACGCAAACTCGGAAATACATGTAAAACAATCCTGCCCACTGTGACTCAGTGCATGCAACACTGTAAGATAAATAATGTTGAAACTATTGAACAAACGAACGCTTTGGGGTGTTTCAATTTAATTAATAACTTCTGGTACATTTTTCTTAGCAAAGTATTTATTTATATAAAATAATTGTAGCAAAATATGTACAATATTGTCTTGAAACAAGAGAAACAGAAAAAACAAAATAACGACAAAGCTAATTTCTTTTTCATATCAGTGATTAAATATATAGCACAAATTAGAAAATTAATTTAAACAGAAAGCTTTATTTAAAAGATATTAATAAAAAAACATAAACTTACAAAGTGTAAAAATTGAACTGCACAAAATAAATTGCAAAACAATGTGATTGCCAATACAACAGCAGAATAAGTATAGTGCTTTAAATCTTGATTAAAAAATCAGTGGCTAGTAAAAACAAATAAGTTAAAGATTTGTAGTAGATTATTTTAATGAAGTTTTATAGTAGCCAAGTTTTGTTCGAGTTGCAAAGCTATACAAAGCAGAGATCGCCATTTCCGGGTCTATTGATCGAGCAACAGGTGAATTCAAGTGACAAAGATGGGTGTTCTTGATAGTTTCAACACGACTTTTTGCCGATGTATTGTTGAACAAATTCTGTAAATAATATATTAAAATATGACATTTGTCACTTTAATGATTTAAAACAAAATTTCAGCTTGTTATTTCTTAAAGTCATTGTTTGAACAATTATTCAATCTTATTTGTTGATTAATTGCTTAGTTAAAAATCGGGTTTCTGCGTGGCACGCTTTCGTAAAAGATATGTGAACTATGGTTGTGATAATGACATCACAAAAACAATATTTTGAAATCATTATAATTCTAAAACATGGAAAAATCCTAATATAAAATTTAAAACATTTTACTTGCTTTGACAAGGAGTGAACTAACAACTCAAAACGTCATCTTTTTAAATAAACAATTTTTCACATTATTAATATACGATTACAATGTAGTTTTAGTATTTAATTATTATGTAGTTGTCATAATTATTATATTAAAATAGCAACAACTGTTTAATGATTATTATGGATTTTACGTTTGTGCATGAAAAGATACTCAGTAATCTAGTTGTCTTTAAAACCGAGTGTTCTGAAGTTATGTAGCGCAGTTATTTTTATCCAATGTCTACAATATTGTTGGTTTTATTTCCTTGCTTACTAATTTTAATTTTATTTAATTTAGAGAGAGAGTGTATACTTTTGCAACCACACCACAATTATGTACAGCAACACTAATATATTCGTACCACATTAAAATATGAAATAAAACAAAAAAGACCATAATCGTTTACGGCTTACATTAGCCCTTTTATCCGAATAAAATGTTAAGACGTTTTGCCATCAAATGTAAAGATCAAGGTCAATGGCCTGATTACGTAATTGTTTATCAAATTGGTCACAGAAATATTCCCAGTTATTTTAGATTCTTGTAAAACAAAACCAAAAAACAAAACTATAAAATTTCTTGTTAAATGTTGGTTATTGCCGTACCTAAAAAAGCTAATTTTTGCAAATTTTTAGTCATTAAACTGTGTGCACAAAGCTTTTTTGTCACCGTTTTACATAAATACTTACAATTATTATAAAGACAAAATTTTGTACGTCGCTTCGTATTGTGCTTCCAATCTAAAAAAAGAAATAAGAAATAGATTACGTTTAATGTATATCATTTAACATGTTTCTATTTCTTCATTGTATCAAACTTTATAACTAAATTCGGAAATAAAAAAAAGTTTTACAAAAGCTTTCTGGATATGCACAGATGAAACAGCTGCTACAACAGAGCACAATAAACTATTTTCAATTTCTAATTTTAATTTTAATGAAAATTATTCACATTTTCAGTAAAAGCTCTTTAAAATAAACGTAATTAAAAAAAAGCTTAATTTAGGTAACTTACATATTCTCGTTGATGTGGAGGTAGACACGTCAAATTTGTTGCCTGTAAAAATAATCAATTTTGTCAAGCATGTTTTTAAAATTGGTAAAACAATGGAGAAAGGGATAAAGTACGACAAAAAAGTTTAAATATATAAAATCTAATTTTACTTTTTTCATAATAAATGGACGTTTACCAAGTCATCCCTAGTAACAATATTTGTATCGTCAATAACCTTCATGATTACGAAGCTTTGAAATTGATTAGAAAATTGTGTTTCCAAATTAAACGTATAAAAAGACACAATACTTAAAATAAAAACTTTTATTTATCCGGGAATAATATTAATCAGTATTGTAATTTTAATATTGAAAAATTATTTAAACCGAACAAGAACTATTTATTAAATATGTAGTAATATGATTTGATGATTCAATGTATTAGTTTAAACCTAAAACAAAAATGTGTTTGTTCGTGTTATGTATTGCTATAATTGTAGGATAAAACAAAACAACTTTTATTGTTAGAAACATCGACCTCTTAATTCTATTTAAGGGGTCTATGGTTAGAAACCATTAGCTTGCTTCAAATATTTTACAGTCTACTCTTATGAATTTTAAGATTCCATGACAAAATATATACTGACCTGGTTTTCTAAAACAATTGTTACATTTATTAAATGTTCCAGCCAGTCATAAAATCTATACATATTAACCAAGAACGACGTCAAGCTTTGCTCTTTCGACGACAAGTTTTGCTCAACAAAATAATCATTGATACATTCTTTTTGGGAAGAATTCAACCAAAGTGTTCTTTTAACTTCTTCTATGAATTCTAATGTTCCAATATTTTTACAATCTTTGTCCTATAATTAAAAAATATTAATTATATTTCTAATCAATTTAAACAAGGAAATAAAATATTTTTCAAAGTAAATAATACCCGAAATGTGAATGAAATATCAGTATGAATATTTCATGATGAATGCTTTTTAACGTTTTTACAATAAAAAGACAGCAATCGTATTTAAATAAATTGTTTACTTAACTATGATATAAAGCAATAGATTAGAGCATATTAAACAATCTCAATAAATATCCAATTCTAAGGTTTTACTTGACTATTTGTATAAAGCAATATTGATTACATTTTAATTGTAGTTAAAATGCTAAAACATTTGCAAGCTATTTACCAAATTTGTATAAATCTTTCTTAAATTAAGTGTAATATTGGTATAGTTAGGTTCTCTCCTTATCGAAGTAGAATATACATTGACCAACAAAATCAGCAAACCAAAACAATTCAAAAACATTCTTTTGTATTACTGTAGTTATTTACAAACGATACACTTTTTGTATTGACGCTTGATAGTTAGTAAATAATCTGAGTTATGATTAAACTGGAAAATGAACTGGTTTTTATACTAAACTTTCGTACAATTTTAGAACTTTAAAGTTGAAAAGTTCGTGCTCCCGACCTGTACTTAGTACAGGTTGTTCTTTTTAGATAAACTTTCGGTTGTGACATTAGTTAGAAATCTATTTTTTGTTCGAAAACGGTGAAAGCACAATAAAATCAAACTGAACTTTTTATTAAATGACTCATCTATATGCTTAATGAAAATGAAAACTGTTTATTTTATTGTTGATTAAATTCATTCTTCCTCCAACTCTTTAGCATAGCAATTATGTTTTTATGTTTAGACAAATTTAATAAGCATGTCCACTTTGATTTCGAATGTTAAATGAAACACAAAGTATTAATAAAAAGATAACCGGTGGAAAACAGAATTTATTAAACACTAATACCTCAATACAGGTAGTTTTTCATTGTCATATTTACAACTACAGTTGTGGCCAAAAGTTTAGGACCACCTTTCGAAATTCTGATTTAGACAACAAATTCGATATTTAATTGTAAATAAACACATGAATTCGGTTTATTACCGAATATCACAAATAACAGGGCGTTTCCATATATAAATCACATACGTTCGACACAGAATTTTTAGAAAAATCAGTATTTTGTTGTTCCTCCTTTGGCTTTAATTACAGCCTCTAAACGTTTTGGCATGCTTTCCACCAAACTTCGGCAGTATTCATCTGATAATTCAAGCACCCAGACTGCTTTGATTGCTTCTTTCAGTTCCTTAGTATTAGTTGGTTGTTTCTCAGACACTTTGTCCTTCAAAACAGTCCATAAATTTGCGATAGGGTTCAAATCTGGACTATTTCCGGGCCAATCCAAGATTTAAATTTTCTTCGACTTCAAGAACTGATTAACAATTTTAGAGCGGTGACATGGTGTACCATCCTGCATAAAAATCTTGCATTTATGAATGGTCATGTGCAGTTCCAACTTGTCGTTCAGCAAATCAACGTATTTTTGGCCATTCATGGTCGTTCCTGGTGGTAGGAAAAACAGTCCGGCCGTTCCGTTTATGGATATTCCACCCCAAATCATGACACTTGGGGGTGTGTTATTGTTTTCGTGGTGTACTCTTCACCAAATCGCTTACGCGTAGTAAACTGCTGTACTGTAGATTCATCAGAAAAAAACAAAAAGCAAGTGTCGAATTGTCCATTTCGCGTGCTTTTTAGCAAAGCTCAAACGCTTAGCTTTCATGGCTGGTGTTAGCCTTGGTTTCTTCGCAGGTTTATGGGCTTTCAAACCAAAATCGATGACCAGACGCCGACGTACGGTTCTCCGACTAATATCCGCACCTTTTGCAAGCAGTACGGACCGTATCTTGCTCGCGGAACTCATTTGGGACCGAACTGCTGTCCTCCTAATGATATGGTCATTCCTTGGGGTGCTTTTTTGTGGAAGACCAGACCGTTTGGCATCTGAATAATTCCTTGTTTTCTTAAATTTCACGACTGCATTATGAACTGCATTCTTGCTTCTCTTTTTTCGTTCACTAATTGAACGTTCAGAATATCCTTCCTTGTAAAGAATCACGATTTGAACATCAGAAAGTGACGATTTTTTACCCACTTTTGTGGGATTTCTAAAACTCAAAACAAGCAAAAGTCGCACACAAGATTGTGCTTACTGCTTGAAAGAGAAGACAAAAAGTGATTATAATCGACTGGCAGATGAATCATGTAATCTGATGCAATCAATTTAATTTCTGTTGCAATCAGCGGGTTTAGGAGCAAAAATAGTAATTTCTGCATGGTGGTCTTAAACTTTGGGCCACGACTGTAAATAAAGAAAAAATGTTTTCAAGGCTTTGATAAGATAAAGTTTTGTCCTATAAGATAAGACAAAATATTTTGCAACTATAAAACGAAAATTATCCGGAGAAAATTAACGAGAGACTGTAATTAGATTTTTTTGTCAAAAGTTAAACTGTAGTTGGTTTTTGAGAAAGATACACACATAAAGGCTCGAAGAACTAAATAAAAATTAGCGATTAGCTAATCAAGTTAACATAAACGGCTTTGCTCTATTTTTTGCAAAGTTAATCCTATAATGCATTTCTGGTTGGAAACCGATGTTATAAACAATCGAGTATTTTATCATCTATTGTTGCAGTCAGATTTTTGACTTATAACTATAATAAGTGAAATAAAAACAAAATTGACCAACGCTGCGCTCTTCGTGTTTTGTATTTCACTTGTAATTCATCCGACTAAACGCTAAGTTGTGGTATCTGAAAACAGGAAAAGATTGTGATTTATTTTAAAACAATCGTATAGCAATTTTAACAAGTATCTGCTTCTTTAGTATTTTATATTTTTTTAGTTTGAATTATTTGAAAAACAAACAATGTATTTAATATATACTGTGTCCTACTTGTTGATTATCACATAATGTACAGCCATTATTATTATTATTTTTTTGATTCTTAATTTATTTCAAGTTGAAATTATAACATTTTTGAAGCAGAAATATTTTTAAAGGTTTTCCATGTAATTTATTTATACCGTGTAAAATTAACTGATTATATATACAACAAAATTCGTAGCAACTGGATGTGAAAACGAAACTATAAGTTTGAAATGGTTTCTTATTCGCACTCTTTAAATTAATCTATCTTAGATTTGGAAAAAACTGTTGTTCCAGTTGTTAAAATTAATACTGCATTCATGTCAGCAAAAAATTCCATAAAATATAGAACGCTTTTTTAAATTCCAAATGCTTAAGTTTTGAATTTTGATATATTTACGAGTATTAAAGTATTTTGTTTTTTACAAGAATATGACCGAAACCATTTTGGGTTTGATTTAATTATACGAAGTAAACAAGCGAAATATGATTGTTTACTGTGAACAACCAATTAAAATATCAAGGTTCGAAACTAACAGACATTTATAACACTTGGTAATTACAGTCTTTTCCAATCCCAACAAATTCTTTTACTGTCCCAAAAAATGATTGCCCCGCTTTGTTTTCTTTAAAACTTATTTTATTTCCCAATATCTTAGATTTCAACATCGTAGCAATTTGAAGTACAACAAATATTCCTCCTTTCACTTGGGTATCATAGATTTAAGAAATATTTGTTGAATTTCTTTAAAAACTTCATTTTCAATCACATCTAAAACTGTTTAACTAAACCCATTTTTATGTGAAATGGGACTTGCAATACATTTCACAAATTAAAAAAGTATTTTAATTAGCATAATGCTTTCTAGCAGAAATCTTCTCTGGGAGGCCATATAACCTTAACATAGTGATACAATTTCAGCTTCGCTGTCTCATAAACAGTACAGGAAACAAAAAATTTAGCAAAAGTACCTTGCAGTGCAAGCAAAACTTAAAGTATTTTTCAGTCTTCATCCCTATACGTTATTAAAAGTATAGGTTTACTCATCAGTATGAAGTACGCAATAAGAATAAATGAATTCTTATTTTCGTTATGTAGCAAAACTCTTCAAGACTTAAATACGAGCCATTAATATAAAACCGCTACTTGAATGGAACATGCTTTATTTTAATTGCAGCAAAGGGGCCATTTACATCTTTTTAGTAGCCAAAATTGCCATCAACAGTGAAAAAACTAAAAGATCGACGTGTCTTTTTCTATATGCTATACTCTTGAATTTTCTCCCAGTAAATTTCATTTTCCATGTCTACAGTAGAAGTAACAAACTCAGCAACAAATTTAGTCAAATTAGGTCACAAATCGAACATCTGATTTGCTTTTATTAAAAAATTAAAAAATTTTAGGGAAATTTTCTTGAAGCCTTGTGCTTACTTCAAAATTCCTGCCAAGCATGATACTTGCTCCATCCGAACAGAAACCAGTTAAATTTTGTTTTAGATAGTCATTACTAAATCCATCAGAATTTAAGCTATCTAACATGGTATTATAAATTTGTTCAGCTCCCTGACTTTCTAACTCCACCAAGTCCAAAACAATTGTTGGTGAAAAATCTTCATTTTCAATCTTTACAAAAATTATAAGTACAAACTTGCTAGAGATGGCTGATGCTTTATCTATAATAATACATATTTTTTTATTTTGTTGAGTGAGTTTTGCAAATACTTCACTTTTTATTTCTTTGGCGATGTGATCAACTATTTTGACAGCAGTTTTACGAAAATGAAGTCCATGACCCATGTCCACCCCATTTTTCATTTGTAGCTCAACCTCAACCTCAATATCGAAAAATGGCCGGTTTCGCTTTATCAAACTATAAACTGTATTGAAAATCTTGCATGTGGATTGAATACGTTTCTGATTTAATGCATCCATGCATTTTGTAATCTGATCATTTGCACGATGTTGCAGTTGCTCTAAGCAAATACGATGTGTTTTTGAAGAAAAATGTTCTTTCATTTTTTTTCGAAGAGATGCCTGCTGGATTGTTGTATCTTTTCTCGAAGCTGAAATGCTGCAGTTTATCCATTCTTGTGACACATGATATCCCTTTTGTGTAAAAAGTCTAGTTTTGAGCAGTGATTACAGCCGAGCTTTTTATTACGAACAATTAAT